>CM056172.1:52122669-52863478 GCA_029691765.1 Entomobrya proxima
AATATTTTGCGGGGAGAAGTATGCAAATTTTTTTCTGAACCACCTTCCTAACTTAGTAATGTTCTTGTTCACGTTTTTGATTTTTGTTAAGATTCGCTTACCTGTTAGCGCTCTGAAAAGTGTGACAAGTAAATATAAAGTTGATGAATATAAAGAGGATTGCGTTTACGGCAATCATGAAGAGCAAATGTTTAAAGTATCAGCATTCAGTGATATTTGAGGAAGAATATATATGTCCGAATATTGACTGAAGTGCTTGAGAGGACAATATGAATCAATTTATTTTCACGATACTTCTTGTGTTTAGTATGTTTGAATTTGAAAATTTAAACTGTTAACTAGTAAATTACAAAATAAAATTATGTCATAATAAAACTTTATTCATAGTTAAGTATTGATTAGACAAACCAAACCGATCCTGCCCTCTGAAAATCCGGTAAAGATTGATATCCCATTCTTGACGAGTTATACTCCCGTATTCGCTCCTGTCCTTTAAAACCACCAGCATCAGATTTTTGAGCTTTTTTATATTCTCAAAAATAGAATTTAAGCCGGATCGATCTTCAATTGAGGAAACAGCATGCGCAAGTTTTTCGGAATAGGCATTAACTGAACCAAGTTTCAATCCACAACAAGTAGTTCCTCTAATTTTGTCATAAGCGGAAAACCGGAGTGAAGAAGCAGTTGTAACATAACTTAGTTCTTCCGTTGGTCTTCTTCAACCAGTTATCTGTAATGTTATTATTGTCAATCGAAATTTGTTCAAGCTTTGGAACAGCTTTTATTCGAAAAATACCTTTTACAATGGAATATGAAATTCATATTTACTAAAACTCTTTGAATATTATAATATATGTATAACATATTGCGTTTCAATCATTATATTCAATGCATATTGCGAAATTTATACTTCTGAAATCTGAAGTCCATATCGTACTCCAGAACAGTTTCCATTGTGTTCTGACTCAGAACTTCAGAGTAAGGTTGAAAATCGTAAAATGGATTGTAAGTGAAATAGAAACACAAATATTCATTTGAATGCACTTATTAGAATGAATAATGACGTGTCACAAAATTTGACGCAATAAACTTTGAAAATTGAGAAAACCAGCAACAATAAACCAGCACGACAAAGTGGCATGTTACTTGACAGTCATGCAACGTGAATTTAACGCTATTCATATATATAACTTTTGTTGATTTCAAACTACATGTATGTATTTACTCATATATTTACTAAGTCAATCATTATATCGCAAACATTCCAATATAAACGTTACAATCATGAGCTGTATTTTTTTCGCAATAACTAATAAAATGTATACATCACAATCTGGCAAACTAAGTCTCACAATTTTCATTCTATCCATACTGTTATTTCTTTATGGTGTTCTATCTGAAAATAATACTGAACCCCCGAAAATTTGGGTCAGCGGTTGCCGTAAATACGACCGTCAAGGATTCAAATATTACTCACTTACACAAAACTCAACCTCAAATAGCAAAAACGATTGCGCTAGGAAGCTTAATAATGGCTATATTTGTACTCGAAATACCGAAGAAATAATACTTACCTGCGAGGCAAGTTTTCCAATTGTATGGAAATTTCCGATTACGCTGGTAACTTGTGAAAATAAATACACTTAAAATCGCTGTAATTTTCTTACTAAAGTTCAAACCACTTCATAAAGTCTTACAGGACAGAATACAGCACAAGTTCAGAGTTTCCGCCAGATAGAAATGGTCCCAAAAGTGTATCATACAGAAGCATTGCCAGTGTCTGGTGTATATCAACGGATGTACCGGTGTCAACACTAACCTGTACATCTGCAGATAACAGAACAGAATTAAGTGACTCAATTTACCTTGTCAGTGAAGGTATGAAAAGCAAAATTGGTTTGAACATGTGACATGTTTTACTTTTGATAATTTGCAAATTGCTAACATATTTTACAGATAACTCGTATATAAACCAGTTTGATACAGGGCCAGGGGAAATTTTTCTTGCCACAGATATCCACAGGAAACGTACCAACCCTCTGATATTACCGTGTACCAACTATGATCAAAACAAAACTGTGTTTCTGGAGAAGAAAATTCAAACAAAATCTAACAATGGAATGCATAAGTGGCAATCTGTTGATTTTAATTCAACACAAATTACATTTGATCCAACAATTGGGTTCATTTTGAACACGGATCAAATATCAATAAAAAACCTGGTTGGATTTTATAAGTGTTTTTTTGGAACGAAGATCATTAAATAGAACTTTTAATGTTACGTGGGTCAGTACTGAAAACTCAGAGTTTATTTCAAAGTCCGAAATCACCGGAAACGCCAGTTTATCTGTAGATTACAAAATGTACATGCCGCACCTCAAGTGTTGCTCAGGAATAAAGGGAAAACCGCCAAAACTAACCTGGATTGGAATTTCTTCAAAAGACAACTTAAATTTTAGGAAACATGAAATTTTACAGCCACAACGTGAATTTCTATACTCAGATTTTCGTAATCGGTATTCAGATCACAAACAAACTTCTGATTGCCACGAACGATCTGTTTATGATCCGATGGTATTGGTGATGTGTAAGGGCGAACATATTGACGTAACAGAAACCTATATGCGCGTATTTCATCCAATGGCCAACACTCCAGTGAAGGAAAGATGGAAGAATATTTTGAAGTTTGATAACCAAACAATCTTTGATAGCCAGCAAGAAGCGTACATAATAAGATGTGAGCGTTTTTTGCTTTTTATTGAACTTAAATAGTTATACTGTAAGGTACTATTGATTTTTACTTTAGATGTTCCTGAATCCGTCGCTGAAAATTACCAAAAAATGTTCTTGGTAATAGCAAGACGCGCAAAGAACCCATCTTTTCAACTTGGCTTTGCATCATTTACATTGGATGTAATGTTTGACGACGTATTTTATTGTTTACGTTTGGTAAAACGTAATAATACGTTCATCGAGTACGTTTTCTAACGCGGGAAAACGGAAAATTCCGTTCCCGCAATCTGATTGGCTGAGTGGAAAAACGTATTATTACGTCAGATCAAAAACGCTTTGCGAGCGGAAAAACGTTTTTATCCGTAGCCCCTGCTCGATCAGCTGATTGGTGAAACGGATTTATCCGTTCACGCATGCCGTTGCGTGCCGGTGGGAAAACGTATTATTACGTTCGTTTCCCTTGTATTACAAACAATCCCCACGTCAAGGGCTGAACCATATTTTTGAAATTCCCATTCCAGCTGATGCCTGATCCACAGAAATTCCCACATTGACTGCTTGGCTTCCCCAATTTAATTGCCACGTGGGCTTTCATATAGAATAATTTTAACCCCATTTTAACCTCAAAATAGTTGTATTTAACTGCCATGCGAAAAGGTTATAATAACCAAACTGAAGGAATGAATTTTCCAATGACTCAATCCGAAAAATATTACAAGATTGGTTATCATACAACTTTAAAAGAGTATGAGAGGCAGGTGTTTTATGAAGGGGAACCCATTACAGTGTTATGTTTTGGACTGAGCAATTTTACACAAAGGGTGGTAAAATGGCAATTGGGTGGAAGAATGATTCAACTTCTGAAATGCAACTAGAAAGTTTTGCAAGTCGTCAAGGACTACAAGATGTATATTTGAGTAAAGTGGTGTTTTCTTCATTTCGTCACACAATGGGTCCGCTAAGTTTGATTTCAAAACAGGTAAGCGCCACTTTAGAAATGAAATCAATTGATTGTTGAATGCTTAAACTGGGTACTGAAAAATGGGAAAAGCTCAGTAAAAATATTACGGTTGAAAAAGCATCATTTCTGGAGGACATTGAAGAAATCGTTTATTTTAGTGAAAATGAAGAAGAAAAAACTGTGGTTTGTTCTATTGCTGAATGGGAACCAAAAGCAAATATTACAGTGATGTGGAACGATAAACACATTGACATTGAGTGGAGACAGAATGAGCAACACTCAGAAGTAGAGATTTTTCAAATTGTACAAAATCGCGTGAGAGTTATGGGAACGAGAAATGACGAAGATGAAATTATAAAAGTACGAATTGAGTTGTTTGCAATATCAAGTGAGTACACTGGGATTTATCAATGTATTACAGAAAACGGAAATAATATGAAAGCGACTCGAGCAATTCGCGTGATAATGGGAAGTAAGTACAACAATATACCTGCAAACACGCAATCAATTTATAATTTACTCTTATAAAAATTGTGTAACTTTGGTTTGATATATTATGACTTTGTAGAAAAACCTGTACACGCAATGATATTTGCTGGGACAAGTATAGGAATTCTAATATTAGCACTGATGATTTTAGCATGTTGGGTGCGTAAGCAGAATTATCATAAACAGTTTGCTAATAACTTGTCACGCTCCGTACAGTTTATTTACAATAAGCTTGCGAAGTGTATCACTGGAAGAACTTGAAGTACATTTTACTCTGAAATACTCCTCTATATTTTTAGGTAGTTTTCTAGTTATTAAAAATATATAATCAATTACTTAATAAACATCGGCTAGATATGTTTTGAAAATTGTGAGTCCCACAACTTTTTTGCAATACACACAAATAAATATATCCGGTAATTAAAGTTGCAGAGTATTTAGACAAAATGTACCTTGTTTGTTCCCCAATATACTATTATGTATGTCTTTAATAATATAAGTGATTAAATCAAAATATTAAATTTTTCTAATCCAATCAATTGTTTTAGATGAATGGTCTTAAGCAAACTTTAAAAGTTATTTGTAGAATCAATTATTTGGGAATTGATACCAAACACAGCGGAATTGATAAATTCTGCTTAAAAATAACGACAAAAAATACAGAAAATTTCTTGTTCTTTATTTTCACAGTTGTTGTCTTAATGATGTATGTTGTATGTCAAGGATAGGACGCCTTACCGACATAAGGGAGTCCGCCCCCGGAATTTCGCCGAAAAAATAATTTGCATACGCAGGATAAAATTTACATAAGCTAGATAAAATGCAAATAAGATAAGGAAGGGATAGTTCATACGCAACGTTCCGAAAACTTTACCAAAAAAGGATAGCCGATCGGCTCACGCCTGCATGCTATTCTGACAAGGAACACTACCGGACTGTAACTCGAGTTGGGTGACAACATCTGGTCATTTTGGATCATTCTTAGACGTAGAATCTAGATCTGGCATCATTTTGCTGTAAAACTTACATGGGAAACCACTAATAGAACTTTTAATAATTTGGCTTAATGAATATACAAACCACTACTTACACTATACGATATAGTATGGAACATGCAATTAAGTTTAAATATTAAAATATGTATGAAAGTAACTAAATTCACTCAAACATTAAAATTTATGCCAATTGTTCTGTCTCATGTCAATTGGTGCAATGTTACAGACTACAGAACATCAATTGAGATAAGCATGTAGTAAGAAGCAAAACTAATCACAGCTTTTTTGCTCTGCTCTGCAAGCAATCATCCATCTGCGTATTGCTAGCTGTTAAATGATCATCCTTTTAAATAATTTACATGTTCAACAGGTTCTAGAGTTGATCTAGTTGCTTGCTAGCTAGTGGCCTAACTAACGGATTAAAGATCATAATTTTATTTGGAAGTTTGTACCTTCCCTCAAATTTGAGTCGGCCTTTTTAGTGTTCCCGGAATAAAGTGTAACATTTAAGTTTTTGATTTGGTTTTCACAAAACGGGATGCGATTATAAAAGCTTGGCTGTGTAAATGCGTAAGCTATAACGGTCAATTCCTCGGGTCAAAGGTCACGATGATTTAAACTTTTTGTCAGATGACCGATGACATGCGACACATGAGTGTTGGAGACAAAGGCGTTAAATATGGCAAATTTAAATTGTCATACATCTTCAGAACATTTGTGCTCAGAACATGATCAGCGTTTGCAGGGCAACTGCTGTAAATGGTTGCTTCTTCATTACGTTCTTGTTCTTGATTGATGTTCTGTAGTCTGTAGCATTGCACCAATTGACATGAGACAGAACTATTGGCATAAATTTTAATGTTTGAGTGAATTTAGTTACTTTCATACATATTTTTATATTTAAACTTAATTGCATGTTCCATACTATATCGTATAGTGTAGGTAGTGGTTTGTATATTCATTAAGCCAAATTATTAAAAGTTCTATTAGTGGTTTCCCATGTAAGTTTTACAGCAAAATGAAGCCAGATCTAGATTCTACGTCTAAAAATGATCCAGAATGACCAGATGTTGTCACCTAACTCGAGTTACAGTCCGGTAGTGTACCTTGTGAGCTAAGGCGTAGGTGTAGCAAGCTGAAGCTTAGCGATAAGATGTATGCATAATTGTGTATTTTTTCCTTTTTTACGATCGTGAATTTTGAATGGCCCTTCCTTATCAAATGTGCAAATTAGGTTTGATCTTATCTCTAACCCGCGAGGGATCCCATTTACTTCTGTACTAGATTACGGCGGATGTCTAGCATCGGCGGGCTAATGTAAAGTAAATGGGGCTGCGTGCTAATTTGTGCTATTCCGGGGGCGGACTCCCTTATGTCGGTAAGGCGTCCTATCCTTGTTGTATGTACAAGTCATAAATGTGGCGTGTTGGTGTTAAAAATTTAAAAAGTAAAAGTTGACTTTTGATTAATTTAAAATTAGTCAATTTGGATATTAGTCCCTTTGAATAAGCTTACTTTTGTATTTACATTTATTTTGTTAAAACCAAAACCAGTTGTAGCACACTCAATTTACGAAGTACGTATTCAATTCAATTTATTCCCAAGCATACAATACAGAACAAAATTCAAATAAAGAGAGTTTTGATGCAAATTCAGATGAGCTCTTATTTTCCGAGTGAGGTCATCTAAGCAAATAAGCGATAACAACTGACGCACCAGATATATTCATGACTGATGGGCTTATCATGACATGATGTTATATAACTTTATGCTGTAATTATTGATTATCTATACACCTATCTTAACGAAAAAAGCAGATTACAAATACTCAGAAAAAATCAGAATAGAGTTGCGATTATTTGGTGCTTATTAAGTTTAGTGATACAGCAAAGCATATTTTTACATATTCATTTACAAACAAAAATTCGTAAATAACAAGTTTACGTTGTGAAATTTTTAATACATCAATTGAATACTCTATAGTAAAAAATAGCAATATTGCTCGCTTGTCCTTTTCAATTTCAATTTAAGTAAACAGCTTACTTGTAAAAATAATCCGCTAAATTCAGAAGTGCAGTTTGTCTGAAGGAAATTTCAGGCTAAAATGGAGACTGAAGCAGTTCATCCGCTGGTGCTACTTACCCGAGATGTAAGTCAGTCAATCATTTAATTGTCAACTTTTTCATTTCGGTGGTTGATTAATGCAAAAATTATGTAGCGGAATAATTTGCTAAGGAAATAAATTGCCTGCTTTTGGTTATAAACAGGGATGGATTCTTGTTCTATCTTATTTGGACAATCCCAAAGACTGTTGGAATGCTGCCAATGTCCATCCCCTGTTTTTATCGATTTTTCAATCGGATCTCCGGGAAAAGTGGACATCCGCCATGTTTATTGTCTCCATCCCCCACTTGCTAAACTATCTTCCGTTTTCCAAATTGCTGGAACTACGTCTGGTGGAGCGATGGATCAAGTCAACTATCGATCATTGTCTGGAGCAGGGACAAGTTTCCGCTTTGAAAAACTACCGAAACCTAATATACCTTTGTCCTGAAGAGAATTTGATTCCAAATGGTGATGGACACATATTACACCTGAACACTCCACCCATAAAACGATGGATGAACCTGACGTTATGGTGCGCTGGTTTTCTAGAGCACTTTTCCGAATATTTGCCATTTTTTCGTCAATATGGAACACAAGTTCATAAGGTTATTGATTGGTCTGTTAACTATACGGGACAAACAGAACGTACCCTACAACAAATCGCCGCATTGAGAAATCTTCTAACTTTTACTCCAAATGTTGAGGTTCTGGAATTGTCAGGATACTCCCGGATAATGCCTCAACACTGCTCGGCTGAATTAATAACAGATTTTCTACTAAATAATCCGCTTCCCGAACTCCCATTACTAAACGACCTTGAATTGTGTCTGGAAGGATGGCCGCAACGTGAATCCTCTGCAATTATTGGGACTATTCTGAAGTGTTATGGAGCCCAGCTTCAAAAGTTGAATTTACATGGTACCACTATAACCTTGCCAAAAGCATTGTTCAGTCTGCGTGAACTTTGGCTGGACGTTGAAACTGCCGAGCAATTGGAAAGTTTCTGGCTTCCAAAACACCACTTGATTCCCTCACTGTGGATATTGCCAAAAATTGTCCCATTTCGCCAAGTCAGTTTTTCCTAGCTCTACAGCCATTCCAATCCACACTTAAAAATCTGGGAGTGCATGCCACGCACTGGCATTTTGGCGAAGTTGAGAAACTTCCAATTGAATTGCCGCAAGTCGAAGTATTGACGCTTAAGGGCGGCTTCTATGGATTTGATGAAATTGGTCTTAACTTTCTGGGCAGCTTTCCTAATTTGAAGGAGTGTAGACCTTGGCCTATGTATTCAGAAGATTATAAAAACGCTGTTTCTAACTTGGAGGAAATTTTGGCTGAGTTGAATATTACACTTAAAACTACATAAATAAATAATATAATATATAGTTTTTACGGATGTAATGTGAAACCTGCACTAAATAACTCTCTTTGACCTATTTAGAAATTTAAAAAAAGTTGAGGTCCAAAAACTCCTTTGTATATTTTCGATTGGAATACAAAACCGTGCTTGAAATTCTCACTTGCACACTAAAAGCTACGTGAAAAAATGAAATAAAAATAACTTTTAACGCACAAATCTTTTTCAAAAGTATTTCTATTTGGTTTTATTTGCTATATTATGCTGTCACTTTACGGGTTAAAATTAGAATAAAAAGTTTTTTTACAGAATTTACAAAAAATGAATGAAATGTAATTTTTAAAATTACAAATGGATACACAGAAAACTCCAGAATTTCACAAAATGTAAAACAGTCAAGCACGATGACACACCCAGCACTTGTTCCTGCTTTACTGATTCTCCTCAGTGGTCACTTTCGCTTGCAAAACTGGAGATGGACTGTTATCCTCTATTCGGAATTCTACCTCCAATAAATTTATTTTGCAGCTAGATGTGTAAATATATAAAAAAAATCAATTTATTTTCATGAAATAAGTTTTAACTTAAAGTTCCAGCACCTATCTACAGAATAAATTTGTAGGGCACACGTGCACAGGTGGTTGTCTTACAGAGCGGCTTAAATATTTAATAAATCATTCCTGTAGAAACTTAAACTAACGCTACTTAATTATCGATTATAAAAACAAGAAGTTCATTGGCAAAACCTGCACGTTAAAAATATAGTTTCTTCCGCATGTAGCCAAACTACTGCTGTTTTCATTTAACTAGTAGAATAATACTGTTACAAATTTTATTACAATAATAAAAATACAAAAAAAACAGAAAAATTTACGTTATTACAAATTTAAATCATTAAATGTGTTCAGTTTTTAGT
Organism: Entomobrya proxima; assembly: GCA_029691765.1. Taxonomy (NCBI): domain Eukaryota; kingdom Metazoa; phylum Arthropoda; class Collembola; order Entomobryomorpha; family Entomobryidae; genus Entomobrya; species Entomobrya proxima. The sequence goes on from CM056172.1 coordinate 52,132,230, forward strand.
AACATTAAATAAATGTACAATAAAACTACACTACGTATCTTGTTTGAAATTTATTACTAGAGATTGTATTTAAAAAAACAAAAAATAACAACTAATTAAGTAATCACTTGGTGTTTTTGTGTTAGCGTTTGTGAATAGTAAAAGATGACGGGTTAAACGGTATTCCCTGATGAAGTGATCCATTGTACAAAAAAGTTTTGCCACTGCAGTTAACATCCTCATAAAATATCACTTGTACACTTTCCGGTTCGGTTTTTATGCTGAACAAAGGTGATTCTGTTTTGTAGACATTGTAACAAGAATGCCTGATGTGAGGAATGTTTACGGTTTTGTCTGTTATAATTGCAACAAACAGAAACGATAATTAAAAACTGTTAAATTATAACCAAGTTTTAAAAATCCAAAAAAAGCAAACTCACTTGCACCCCGACAGCTACTAACGAGTATAATGTTAAGAGTGGCGTTGTAAGCTTGGTGCTGAACTGTTGGCGTTACTTTGTTCCAATAATACCATCGCTAGTAGCCAGAAAATCATGGTTTTTCCAAAAGCCAGCATTTTACGGACAATCTGGCTACGGTTGGTTAATCAATTATTATTCCGGGAAATCCAAGTGTGTTGCTTGTGTCTGTTGTCTTCAGGTTTCTGGGTATGTATGTCATCACTCTCTTGCAAAACAATATTTTTATAGTGTTTCGAAATCTGCCGAGTGCCAAACACGCGCCATTTTTTGGCTGCGAATCAGTCATTTACCAAGTAAAGAAGTCTCTACTCAGAAACGGTTATGATTACTGATTAAAAACAAAAGCTGATTGATTCAAAAAGAGGTTTTTGGGTACCAGAACATTTCCGTGTTGTGATAACTTGCTTTTGCTACAGACAAGCAGCATTATTAAGAAAGTAAAAAATGACAGTGAAAAAGAAGTATTCATAAAGGAGACATATGTAATTTTCTACAAATTGGAATGCTTTCACTGGAATGCCCGGGTTCAGATTTTTTAAATCAAGCAAACCCTCCAAATCCAGTCAACTGCAATTCCAAAACCGCAAAAATGTCAAGTACCAAGAAAATACCAGTTGCCAAATATGCAGAGCGGGGGCACAGACAAACTAGGTAATTTAATAAAACAGTTGTGACACTCTGGTCGTCTAATTTTCATTTTTATGAAATAAACTCGTGTAAGTACACCAACATTTTACATCAAAATTAAAAGTCCTTTGACGCATGAGTAAAAATATATGAAAGGAGTGTCGTTACAATGAATGTCTGTAACCTTATTTTTGAATCAATTTTGAAATATTGAAATAAAAACAAGTTTGATAAAAAAAGGACTTTAGATGCTTGTCTATCAGTTTACATTTCATTGTCAAAGAGCAATCATTAGAATGACCTACGTCTCAATAAAATTCATTTTTGCGGACAGCAAATACAAGGTCGTCAAAGTGATACAAAGAGCATACGAAGTAAAAATGTTGCAAACTTTCTAATTTATAGTTTTGCCACCAAAATTGATGCAGTTTTAAAGTTACAAATGCAAGCGTTTTATTCCAAATTAACAGTATACATAATATTTCAATTTTAGTTACAGTAATACAATGAATTAATGTTTATTAAGTAGCGAAAGCTACTTATTAAGATGGCAAAACCTGTCCGTCCGTCCGTCTGTCCGTCCGTCTGTCCGTCCGTCTGTCTGTCCGTGCGATATTTCCGTAACGGTTTAACCGATTTCAACGAAACTTGGCATAAACATGTGTCACGTTAATATGCAGCTGTGGCCAAAACTTCAGGTCACTAGGTCAAAGAGGTCAAACGTTATGAGGTCATAAGTCACATTAGCTCTCTCACTACTATATCAAAGTTGGGATACTACGTATTACGCTTTAAATATAAAACTAGCATGAAACTATTGTTTTAACTTTTTTGAAATTCCCAACGTCATTCGTTGGTCAAGAATACTACATTTTACGTTTCAACTTTAATTATGGCATGAAACTATTACTTTAACTTTTTTGAAGTTACAAACGTCATTCGTTGGTCAAGAATACTACATTTTACGTTTCAATTTTATTGATGGCACGAAACTATTAGTTTAACTTTATTGAAATTACCAACGTCTTTCGTTGGTCAAGAAAACTACATTTTACGATTTAATTTTATGTCTAGCACGAAACTATTTCTTCAACTTTTTTGAATTACTGGTGTCTTTTGTTGCTCAAGTGTACTACATTTTACATTTTAATTTTATGTCTGGCACGGAACTTTTGCTTCAACTTTTTTGAATTACCAATCTTCTGTTTTCATAAATAGTACATTTTACGATCTAACTTTTCGTCTGGCTCGAAACTATTGTTTCGACTTTCGCTACTTTGCTACATGTAGGCATGTTGCCTGCTTTATTGACTAATGACTAGCACTTAACATTTCATTCTAGCTCACATCCACATGTTTGAATTTTGGAGTTGGTTCAAGTCCAGAATCAACGCTGTACTCAAAAGACTTTCCAGTGCAGTTTGCATGTTCATAAAATGTAACTTTCAGTTTTTCAGGAGGTGTGTCAACTGTTACGGCTTGTTTGTTGGACTTATCAAAATTTATGCATGGTTGATGGGTGCTTATGGTTGGCTCTGAATGCTCTATGGAATGAGAAACATATTAATAAAAACATATACAAATATATACTAAAGTAGAAGCTAACAAGTTAAATAATGCTTTTAACTTTACCTTTGCCATTGCTTTTAATATAGATTACAAGATTAATTTGATCTTTCTCCGGATTTCCTAATGGTGCACAAGTGCACTCAAATATTGTTACTAGGATAATAAATAAATAAAAGAGCAGCTTTTGATTAACAATCGACATGTTATACTATTCTGAACACAAGGAATGAAAGGTCTCTAATTCTTGACTAAAATTTTTGTAATTATTAGTCTGCTTCAGATTCGGCTGCTTCTTAGAAATTATGACAAAATTACCGAACTGACACTTATATACCAAGCGTGGCTCATATATCGACTCATTGCAAATTATAGGAAATGCAAAGTGTAGTTCGAATGACTTATCAGAAGCAGCCACTGGTTATTTCCATGAAAGTTTTTATAAAAATTAGTGACAAATGTACGCATTAGACAACAAACCAGTTAAAGAGCAGAATTCTTGGAAAAGCCAGGTAAAAGTGGTTTGGTTTACTTGGTAAGCCGCATGCCATGCATTATGAATAATTACAACATTACGTTTTTAACAAAGAAAGTAGCATAATGAACCGGAAAAGAATAAGAAGTTCACAAGCCTACTTTACGTTGAAAATGTAACGTAATATTAAGTGTTTTACACATTATGCAGTTTTTACATATTGGAAAAGGAAAAATGGTCCACAAGCTTAGTGTTATTATGGTGAAAAATAATATAGGATTATGTCAAGTTATCCATAGTCGAGACAGAATAGTTTGCCCAAGGACAACTTGTCTTGGACGATTCGCATTCTTGTGCAAAAAAATGTGGTTCATAGTGCAGCAGATCAAACCACATGAAACTCACTGCATGCAAGTGCAACAAAAGTGTGCTCAAAATCACAGAGTAATTTTTTTATTAATGAATGAAAAAGTTTGATGGACTTTCTGTGTCTTCAGCAGTTAAGTACACTAATATTGTTTCATAACCCGAATTTGTATACTTAGGTATTTACCAAATACCTGCATTTTTGTAGATAACGTAGTTGTAATTTAATGAAATACAAATAAAAACAGAAATCGCACCCTCCACGCGAAATCTGCTTGCATAATTATTTGCTAGTGTACTGCTTGGTGTAAAGATATTACCTAGTGAATGTGGCACAACCAGATTAGTGCGCATTTTTTGTTGTGCTGCATACTGCGTTGTAGCCACTTTTTTTTGCTAAACTAACAACATGCTTATGCAAGAAAGATAGTCAATAAGATGCACATAAATAATTTAATGTTCCAGATGCGTAAACAAAATTTTACGTACTAAGTAAACAATTTGAACATTTCCAGCAGATTATAAAACAACAGATAAATTATTAACTTACTTGTTTGTCAACTGATCTCTTAGTAAAATGAAGAATCTTAAACAATCAACTAATATTGCATGTACTGTAACCGAGATATACAGCTGAATCTTATTTTGTTTAATAATAGGTCATATTTTTAAGGCAATGTATTTACAAATTTGAAGAATAGATAACGATGTTAATGAAAAAATTTGTAAAATTATGAATCACAAAACGTCAAATAGCCAAAAGAAACGTGTGAGTAAAGCCATATGGTCGGTTCCACCTGAAAAAATTTTTTCTATGATTTTCAAAGTTTTTGCATAAATTTGACGTATATGTGGCATGTAATTATTATAAAAACTTATGTTGTCTCAAGTTGCCCCAGTAGAGGAGTACGGCGGTTTGTTGATTCAGTATGTGAAGTGTGAATGAATTGGCCGTAAGTCGGAATGGAATGAGGATTGGACGTGGAAACTTTTTGTACAAATGCACCATTGTAGGGTTGTTATTTGACCAAAATTTGGGCCAGTGACCATCAAGTTTTGTTTTTGAGAAAAAATATAATTATCATAAAATCTAATTTTTTAGGACTTATTTATTATTTTTTCGACAGTATATCACAACTGATATTATTTTGGTAACCAATGAAATATTGACCACTTACAACAAATTGTGTTCTATTAATTGCAAAAAAAATTTCAATTTTTTATAAGTTGTTGAGAAGTTATGGTCAAAAGTGTTTGTTCCCGTCTGATTTTTTACAAACTTTTAAGAATTTAAAGGTTCATAATTTCTTAACTATTGCTATTCATTACGCAGTCATGGGTTATTCTGAAAGCGCAAAGCCTGGTTTACTTTCATTGGCAGGATCAGGTTCAAAAGTTTCGACTAGAAAAAGTTACACGCCAAAGTGTTACGCATTTCCGGTGGGACAAATTGGGTACCTTTGTGGAAAAATCCACATAACTTTCTATTTTTGCAAAATTATTAAAATTTGAAAAGCCCCATTTTGGAATATTCAATTTGAAACATTTTGCCGGTTTAATCGCGAAAATTGGCCAGCTCACTAGCTTGCAGGGGCCATGCTAAGATTGCATGCTCATGCTTATCGGCGTCTAAGTATTTCAATTCTCAGTTTAAAAACCAACCTAATGTTATCGGTATGTGCTTAAATTTCGAAAATTCTGGTTTCTCATTACATATATGTCAATACCAGGCTTCTCCTTACATCAAATTCAAAAGTCAAAATTTTAGGAATTGAAATACTTAGACGCCAAGAAACATGAACATGGAATCTTTGCATGGCCGCTGCAAGCTAGTGGGCTGGCCAATTTTCGCGATTAAACCGGCAAAATGTTTCAAATTGAATATTCCAAAATGGGGTTTTTCAAATTTTAATAATTTTGCAAAAATAGAAAGTTATGTGGATTTTTCCACAAAGGTACCCAATTTGTCCCACCGGAAATGCGTAACACTTTGGCGTGTAACTTTTTCTAGTCGAAACTTTTGAACCTGATCCTGCCAGTGAAAGTAAACCAGGCTTTGCGCTTTCAGAATAACCCATGACTGCGTAATGAATAGCAAAAGTTAAGAAATTATGAACCTTTAAATTCTAAAAAGTTTGTAAAAAATCAGACGGGAACAAACACTTTTGACCATAACTTCTCAACAACTTGTAAAAAATTGAAATTTTTTTTTGCAATTAATAGAACACAATTTGTTGTAAGTGGTCAATATTTCATACGTTATTAAATTAATATAAATTTTGAGATACTGTCGAAAAAATAATAAACAAGCCCTAAAATGAGATTTTATGAAAATTATATTTTTTCTCAAAACCAAAACTTGATAGTCACTAACCCATATTATGGTCAAATAACAACCCTACTATGATGCTATTGCACAAAAAGTTTCCACGTCCAATTCCCTTTCCATTCCGACTTACGGCCAATTCATTCACACTTTACATACTGAATCAACAAGTCGCCGTACGCCTCTACTGGGGCAACTTGAGACAACATAAGTTTTCATAATAATTACATGCCACATATACGTCAAATTTATGCAAAAACTTTGAAAATCAAAGAAAAATTTTTTTCAAGTGGAACCCATCATATGGCTTTACTCTGTTAAGCTCCAGAAGCTAAACTATTAACATAATATTTAATTTCTTATGGATATTTTAAATACAATTTCCGATCTTTCCAGCGTTTGAATTCCATGCAGTCGGTAATTAACCATCGTATACATTACACCAAGTAGAATATTTTGTTATTTGAATTCTTACTTCTGTATGGATTCATTTTTTGCTGTTACGTTATCAATATTCATTTATGCACAACTGACATCATACTCAGCACCTGTGCAGAAGAAGAGTACTTAACTTAACAAAATAATTTATTGTATTCAAGCTATTGTCCTGTCGAGATAACGTGTTAAAACACAGAAGAGCTACTACGCTTCCGAAACGCAATAGGGTGTCCCAACAAAAAGGGTGTAAACGCAAATAAGCCTCTACAGATATGCAATACTCATACAAAATATTGTTTGTCAACTTATCACTTTTTCTAATGGCCATGCAAATGCTATGCAATTTTATTTCAAGTTATTTTAGTGAACTGACACCTGTTTGGTGGCCAGCTTGTTATTAATTATCTGGTAGTTTATTTGCCTTCAGTTCACCTACTCACTCGCACATTATTCGCTTTGCAACCGAATGATTATATAAAAGCCTAGTTGTATCATTATGTAAACATTATATCTGTTATGGCAAACCGAATTGAAACCAGCCCCAGGCTGGGACTCCTCTAGCTCAAGGTCAATGCCACCAATTTGAGAACAGCGCTGTTTGTCTGATTGCATACTTTTCAGCACTAATATGTATGAATGAGTTAACAAGTGCCAAATCGGCCGGCTTGTGCTTCCTTTTTTGTTGCCCGAAAATACTTTTTATCGGCGACTCAGTGAATAGATAATGGATACACTCGGGAAAATGTAGAAGTCATGCCGCCAACGTGTCTACTGAGATCACGCGGAGGTTGATGTGCTTTCCCTATAATAAGCTCATGGCATAATTTATGCCGCATAAATCAGGATTTTAAAGAAAAATTTGAAGATGTGATTTGGAGTATGTGCATTGCTCATGAATTATGATTTTGTACTACAAAAATACGATAACTTTATGGTGCGCGGTAGGAAAAATGGAAGAAGACAGAATTCTAACAAACCAGGTTTTCCCATTAGGGCGGTTGTTTAATTTTAATGTGTAGCTTTAACCAGCAATAGGTATTTGGAGTATTGTTGGGCTAATAACAAGTTTCGATTAATGAATACTATTTTCAAAACGTATTTAGATTGGTGTTGTTTGTAAATTTTATGATGTCAAAATGAAAGGTGACAACCACGCAAGTATAAGTATCCGTATGCATTGCTTGCTTTCCCTTATATTATGTCAATAGTATTTTCATCTTATAATTATAACATTTAGTGACAGTGCGTGTGTATGCATACATTTTAGCGGTTTCTTATGACGTCAATTTTAAATTAGATAGGTTAGAAATGAGAAAATGATTTCGACTGCAAAGAAAAACATCCTGCATAATATATTGCATAATGTAAAGACATTTAATACCATTGACGCACGCGCTTTTGTCAAGATGCCAGGTTTTCATGTAAACATTTCATTGTAGACAAAACAAATATTTGACTTGCATTTGGCAAGCACGTACACTTGCAACATGATAACTTTTACCCTATTGTCTTAGAAGTCTGTTCAACTCAAAAACAGGATTTATTTAGCGAAAATTCAAAATCCGGACCATGGAACTCCGGGAATATATCCGCCAACGGGGAAAACCCTGATCTTGATTCTACTTCATTTTTGTTAAAAAATTATTAAACTGACATCATTTATTTACATCACTCAGAAATAATTATGCAATGCATTGTCTTAAGATTGTGCTCAATCGTGTTCTCTAGTGCATACAAAACGTAATTTTGATTTTAATTATCAGCTTTACTCATGACTTCATTTATTATTGTGATTGCATCACTTCAGCATATTTTACCCGGTAAACATCAGAACTAATATCCGGCTTAACGTGAGAAATCTCGAACCGGAGTATGATATCATGCCATAGAGCACAATAAATGACATCATTCTAATTGTGTTATGGGCAGGTGTTATCTTTTGTTGAAATGATTTGTACTAAAACTAATTGCTATTCCAGTGGCATCCTCACAACCTGCTATACATTTAGTAAATCTTAAGTCCAAACTTTCCAATCCGACATTGAAATGGGTTCGCAACTGTTTAAATATTCGGAAGGTTCATACATTTGGGTAAGGTAATCTTTGGTTTCCAATTCTTGGATTTCTATACTCAATAAAGCTGATAATTAACCAGCATGCACAGGTGTTGTTTATTTGTCACTGCATCTGAATTTTCTTTTATTCATCACATCACAATTTTTGAGTTTATATGACTCATTCGTAACACTTCTTTTCTCAAAATCCCTGAATTTAAGATTTGCATAAAAGTGACCGAACCAAAAACATATCAAAAGAAATTCCACTTAAACTTGCATTGTTACTTGGAACTTACTAAAGAAGAACATAGGAAATAAGAACAAGCACTCTTTCAAGTTTTATGAATGAAACGTGAAAAGTGTGTCTCTTTATCTTCCCTCCAAAAGTTAGCATGTAAAATCCAACAATCCAATTCTCAGAAGATGCAGATGATTTAAAAAATACAAAATAAGCAGCGAATCGTTCATTCATAAAATTGGGATGCATAAATGGTATATATGCGACTCTTTTTTATTCTTGGTTGGGTCAATGAGAAGAAATACCCATGCAAAATATGAGATTCCCTTTTGCTCGCTTGTAGCTCATTAAAACAATATAGAAGGGAATCCCCTAAACATCTATTTTATAAAAAACCGTGAATTGTCTTTGACTAAGTAAAACTCTCTTCAATACCAAGGAATATAGAAATAATATAGTAGGCTATCATTAAAGCAAAAATACACATTTTAAACTAATAGTAAAATATGCAAATTTATATTTATAGTGTAACATTTTTGCTCGTCTTTTTATAAGCTATATTGTATATTGTTGTATGCCAAGCAGTGTTGTTTTTGCGCCGAGAAACCTTTCTCGCAAAGAAGCTAACAAGAAATGGTAGGCAGATTTCTTGGAATGAATTTTCCTTGCAAGACTGTCTGGCACGCTGCTGACCAAGAGAAGCTTGACTTGCTTTAAAGCCAAGCAAAAAAAGTGCAAAGAGAGAGAAGAGCGCAATAAAGTGATTTGGGTTTGTCCACATTGAAATTGCTTGGTAACAAGTTGTACTTAAAATCTTACTTGTTTTCTGATGCGTGATGTGATGAAACATGAACTTCGCCTTACCAAGAATTCTTTTTTGTTACCGAGGATGCAACCAAAGCGCGATAATGCGTAAAGGCTGAATTGTGTGGCACGTTGCATTTTTATTTATTGATGCTGCAGAAATGTATAAAATTTGCGATGCTACTTTGAATGATGGCCCATTATGCATAATTATTGTTTGTTTTAGTGACAAAAAACTATTTATGCGTGCTTAGCAAAACGTAAACAGATACTGGGCTATATTACTATTTTTATCTTTTTATATTACTTGCATTGCAGATGATAAAGTTTACTCTTGCAATACAACATACGTGGTATAAAACTAGCATGTTGACGTACACTGATCAAGCCAAGACTACCATTTTTGTAAGATATCATACGAATGATATATATTTACATGGGACTGACCCATGTCACAAAATATAAAGTGTAGATGATCCTCCTCCTACAAAATGCATTTCTTCAAAGTATCGAGTATTTGATGACGTAGTTGGGCTAACGTGTGCTATGCATGAATATAAATGATAATCAGAAATGGCCAAAATCCCAAATTAAATAGGTATTGCTAAACTGAAATAGCCTAAGTTCACACATTATTACTCCACAGTCCACACCTATTGAATCAGTTTGACACGATGACTCAGATCACTGGTTACGAATCAGTTTCCGGGAGCAGACGTGTAATAAGTGCAGTTGGGATTAGTATAAAATCTCTTGCTGCTTCCACTTCCTCACTCAAATCCAGTGGGAAATTTGGAAGGACAGTTTTTTAGCTACATGAAAAAAGTAAAGTCGTATAGCATGTTAGTGGTCATAGAGAATGGGCTAGTATTAATTGTGATAGAGAACGAAGATTTTAATTTAAACACAGAACCACATGAAACCTGACATTGTTTTAATATCTATTAAATTATATATATATATTTGCAAATATCAGACGCAGAGTCATCATTGCATTACTCACTCTTGAACAAATCAGGTGAAGGTTTTAAAAGCAGAGTACAAATAAATTTGAGCCAGTAGTAGTCATTGAGTAGCCAAAGAGAGTACAAAATAAAATATAAGTGCAAATATCCAGTGACAATTACTAAATTTTAGGAATTCCCTTTTTTGTGGAACTCGAGGAAAATGTCTGCCCCTAAAATGGCTTTTTGGGGGAAAGCGGCCATAATGCTGGCCTTGCTGCTTGTGGCTTGTGAAGGAAGGAAATTGCGAAATTATCGGCACTTTCCCCATCCCTTCACCCCGGATACGACAGTTAACATTGTGCTTGTTAATAGTTGCAATGGTGCCGGTAAGTGTTTTTGTGCATTTTAGATGTAACTTTTCAAAATTTGCAAATGCATATTTTATGATTTTGAATAGAACAAAGCATTCGCGTTGGCCACGTTCGGCATGAATGCTTTAACGTTAACAAAGCAAGCACGCCTTTGGTCACCATAAGAACGGATCCGGAAAATTTGAGCCTGACTTTCTTTGACGATACGGACTGCACTGGAAACTATTTTGAATCCGCTGGACCTGTTGCACATGGCATTCCGTTTACTCCAGGTTCATTTAAAATTAACCGGCGCTAGTATGGAATAAAAGTGTTGGTTTTTTCAACTGGATCATACGAATAGAAACTGTTATTGGTAAATATTAATAAAAGTTTCAATGTGTTAAATTTTTTGTCGAGCTTATTTATTTTTAATCTAATTCGCTAATCTTTCAAGTAAATTAATAAAGAGCATCCCAAAAATCAAATCCTTGTTTCATAATTTGTAACACAATGTTACGCCTGGTAATTATACAAACCAGTATGTTATACAAAATAAAGTTTTTAAGTTTTCTATACAAAAATTCTTACATACTTTTATATCTTAGATTCATTCTCTGACTTACATAAACAGTTGCCAAGAACTACACTCCCATGCCTTTTGACTCTTTCAAATATTTTTTGTTTTAAATTTTAACACGTGCGCTTTTATGAATTTTTCCAGTAAAGTAATATTAAAACTGGAACTGGCCCTTCAGTTGCATAATGGAATACAAAAACAATCAAATATCAATGAGAAGGAACAACACCTTATGTAGAAGGTGATTTCAGGAACTACTCAAAATAATTTCAAGTGACTTGGAATTGCATTATAAATCTGTGGTTTTATCTGTTGCTGTAGAAATGCTCAATTCCTTAAAATTTATGAGTTCGCACTGAAAGTTGTTAGATTCATAACTGCAAATAATATTATTTTCATTTTTAGCATCCAGTGTATATAGTACTTTTAGACTAGATGACATCACCAATTTAGGTTGACACTCGTTAAGAAAAGAAACGAAGTTAAATCCAGTAGCAGTTGTAAAATGGTGATGAAATGAACAATGGTTTGCTGTTGAGTTAAAAAATTGCATTCATTTATAGGCTCATTGTCTGAACATTCATTTCTAAATTGACAGACTCGACAAGCTCATTTTCGAATAAAGACCACCTGTACAGGCACAAAAGCACATGATACATGACTATTGTTTTATTGCAGAGATGAAATGAAAAGTCATCTTTTTATTTATCGCTTGGTGTACTAAGCAAGAATCACTGACCTATGCCATTACAAAATATTTTAGTAGCATAACCCATTGTAACTATATCCGTTTAACATGAAACTTCTCATGTTTGCCACCCGCATGTGTGAATGACATCATTGAAATTGAAGATAAGTATCTTGAAATGTTTAGCGGCTCATTTGTTATGAAGGTTGACAAATAATTTTACACCTTTGAATGATAGGCATTTAATCGGTGACGTAATATTAATCATCACAAAAATACTTAATGAAATTTGATGCTATACTTTTCACAACGCAAACATTTAAGCATAATGATAATAAGTTTAAAAACCGGATGCAACATGCGACTTGCTTCAAAGTTTTAATTACTAAATGCACAAGCATTAAGTGGAACAAGTTTTGACTTCCTTTTACTCATTTGAGATACGCATCTATGCAATTTCCCTCAATTAAATCCAAATCGTGAACTGTGAACTAAACTGCTCATGTCGCTTACGTGGTATAACTTTTCCTTTCTATACTTGGTAAAATTGTCAAAGCAATACGCGGTACACCTGAAGAAATTTAAAATAATTAACTATGCTCAAAGAAAAAGTACATCTTCCTGGAACAAATAATTGCACTTAATTATCCGCAAATGTGAATACTTATTAGTTTAGTACCTAGGTATATTATATAAAATATATAATTCGATTTATGAATGTGTGAATGTATAAAGAGCTGAAACCTTGACCTTAGTATGCCAAAATTATGTACTGCACATTGCAATATCATTATCTTTGTCATTATTATTTCACTGCAGTGAATATATTTAAAATTCAAAACAGGATTGTTATGGTGCATCTGCTCATTAAAAAGGTAAACACGAGCAAAGAACATACACACTTTGCACATTGTAGGCAGCAGCGAACACTTAATTAACATTCACAAACAAGTGTTATTACCACCAGCAGCAAAACGTGACACATAATACCTGTTTCTCTGGTCAGAATGACATGGGTATAATTATACTATATAAAATTCCAAAGTTTATACAGTGCCATATTCTGCAGTCAGACACCGAAACAAAACACGACTTTTTAGAGTTCCACTCAAGCGAAAGTTTGTACCGAAATATGTAATCAGTAACTTTTTGATTGAGGTTTAAAGCAAATAAAAACAGCGGAGTTAGCATTTTTAACTTTGGTTGATTGTGGCGTGAAAGGTATCACGATTTATAAGATGTTAGATACTGTGTAGGAACTTAATTGTGCATGCGTCTCTCCGTGAAAAACAAAAATGTAAAAAGACAAGTTTTGCATAAAACTTTACATGTACGTGTGGCTAAGGCCACACTTGGGTTGAACTTTTGACATTTCCGGAACTTATTCAAGCAAAACTACTCATTAGTTATGCTAAGCTGCTTCCTGTTTGAAATTAGTTTGATGATCACTAATTATGTGCACTGTTAAAATAAAACCAACGAATTTCTTGTTATTACCTGTTCTGACCAAAACGTGTACAATTAAATTAAGAATAATGTTTTGTCATACGTTCAGTTTGGCAGTTATTGAAAATGGAACTTTTATAAATTCAGGATTTAACGCATTATTAAGCCAGCACAGAATACCTGCATTTTACATCATAAACTTAGAAACCTGACATCACGAGTCATGAGCAAAATGTCATGACCGCATTTACAATAAAAAAAATGATGTACACTTGCACGAATATAACCCTACATAAAACATACTTGATAACTTTATAGAAAATAACGAATTTTTAGTACAAAATCTGTGTAGAATGTTTAAAAAATTATGTGGAAACATTTATATTTGTCCAAATAAACACCAAGTGATTCCTTGTACGTTTTGTACATCAGTATGCATCCTCTGTATACTGTAGTGGGACGTAAATATCTTAAAAAATAAAATTAAGTTTAAACTAAAGGCATTTAAATGATTGATGAAAATGTAATATAAAACAAAGTTTACCATTTTACCTTCTTTGACTCCCATAATCACCGGACATGTTCTATGCTGCACTAAGTCTTCCGCTTCATTGTTTAGATTCACATTATAATAAAACAAAGCAGAACCCTTCACAGGTCTTGCAAATGTACCAACCTTGTAGAAAGCTTCATATCCCCCAAGTTGCACGTCTGAAATCTAAATGCACTTATAAGATTTTTTATACAATAATAAAAAACATTGAAAAATTTGCAAATAATCTTACAAAAATTAGCAAAGAGCCATATGCACGCTCCATATCCTGTGGGTTATAACTGTCTGTGTTGTTTAGAAGCTGAAGACATAAAAAGTATTTCAAGATTATTTTTCATCAATTTTCATTTTATTTGTACGTATCTTACATTATCCAAATTGTCCAAGGATCCAAACGGCGTGTAAGTTCCTCTATAAAATATATGTCCCGTTTTTGCATTCATCGCCACTTTCAAATTTGTTAGCGCTTCAATTTTCCAGATTAGCTTTTTAATCACCGGAGTTTGGTTCTGATCATGTGCAATGTTTCTCAACCTGTCAAGCAATTCCTCTTCCGTCTCTTTTGTATCATCAATATACTCCCCTTGCCATTTTAGGGCTGCTATTTCATTTTCAGATACAAAGTTATGAAATTGAAATACAAAAGGCTTATAAACAATGTCTTCTACGCGTAATGGGCCGATGTGATAGTAAGGAATCCCATCAAACAAAGTGCATATTGAATACGAGTCATGTTGCTGTATAACCTGGTAAATTATAAGCATTTAGTTAATGGTTTCAAATCACCTGTAATTAAATAACTAGCTATTAAATAATTTATTATAATATAAATATAAATAATATTAAATAATTACATTTGTTTTCTCCCCACGACAGTAAGCATTTCCCTTATAGGTTGCTGTTGCACCGTCACTTAGCTCCAAGCTTTCCACTCGTTTGCTTCTATACTCTGTGTGAATCATTTCTATCGTTTTTCCGCCAGTTTTCTGCATCAGCAAATACCAAAGTTCTTCCAACTCACTAGCACTTTCTACTTCAAATCCCTTCCGTCTCTGACTCACTTCTGCGGCTATAATCCACTGATATCCTAAATGAATATAGTTATCCTCTAGTAAGTGCTTTGCAAAAACTGTACAGTCGTCAAACGTTAGCACGCCTAAATTTGTTTTCACTTGGCCATGCAAATTTCCTATTCTCACATCCTCCGCTGCGTTAAGACCATGAACAAACTGAATAAAGGCAATGGCATGAATAAGTTCTTCCACTGTGTGTTCATTTGGGTATTCCAACTCAGCCTGGGCAAAACTGTTTTCAACTGCGATTGTAATATCTTCTCTAAAACGACACTTTGGCATTGTGTCCTTCAATAAACTATAGTGTAGTCGTCGCACCATTTTAAAAGATAAAATTGGGTTATCAGCGACCATTTTATGTTTTTTATTTCCATTTATACCATCTAGATAATGAGCGTCTTCGTCATACTCTTGTAAATAACGAGACAAGTATAATTGACAGATATCACCGTCATGTACTTTTTGAAAGTCCCTAATAGCTTTTAGTTTATTAACTAGATTTTCTTCTAGGCTTGCTAGCCTTTCACAATCTACTGGATCAGCACCATACGAAGGAAAATGTACTTCGCCGTCGCCGTCACCGTGGTTATGGTGGTTTAGATTAATGCGAGGTTGTTCAACTGAACTTCCTTTTATGCTTACTTTTTCTGCACGGCGAGTAGTTTCTAACGTGGAGGACATTCCTGAGCCTAGAAATGTTAATGTACAACAACAAAGTGTTACTAAACTTGTTATCCAGTTCATACTTTGTTTTGTGAAACTCACACCCACAGTATTTTATGTACATGTGTTTCTTACTTTGTAGTTTCAATTAATTACCGACCAAATTTATTTAGGTTGAAGCAATTACTAATAACTATAAAAAAGCATTTCACAATGATATTGCGCAATGCATTTAAATATCATTTATACTAAATCAATTAATAACATCTTTTGAATGGCCAGCGTGTAATAAACATTTATTCAAAAAGTTATTACCTGTTACATATTTTTTTCGTTTATTATTGACAGGCTACATATTATATATTGTGTGCACATAGAAACTTGAATAGTCAAAATGTTGTTGCTCGGAAAGCAATATAGCCACCTATGAAATTTTTATTTTCCGGGTTAACTACCTATATAATGAAATAAGTATAGTATTGCTTATATTATATATTCCTTCAGCACGGCTATGGCATGTGTATATCTTATATGCTTTAGGCTCGCCGAAAGATTACGAAACTAAATACAGTAGTATGTGTAGAAGTTAATTAATAGACACGAACCCAAAAAACTTTCTTCGATTATGTTCTCTTCTGAAATGGGTTCACACGAGCTTGTAAAGTACAAGGAAAAGACAAAAGTAAAACGACGTTTGGTTCGGCACGTAGGCTTATATCATTGTAATATTTATGATAGTTTACAAAGGTATTAAATGGTTTTAGATAGTAAACACATGACCTTACAGTACAAATATAGTATAATTACCAGCGTATGAACGTCGTACATGCCTATAAATTATAGTATATGAAAATTTTGGAACATTATAAAGTCAAACTTATATACAAAACTCGTAAAAGTTCAGCATTTTCTGTTGAAGGTTTTTACAACTGGGTAATTAAATAGTTTTCAATAGGTCTGTCTCTTTTCATTACCTCAGGTAACATCCAGTAAAGAGTAAAGTCGTCACGGCATAGTTGTTTACTACGTTTGCAAATTAATTATGCCACACAGGAGCACACGTGTATCGACAATTATTTACGACGTTTTACGTCTTGGGATTGTATTGCTGCCATTATAAATTTGTAAATATTACACTAAGCAGCACCAGTATAGCACTAACAACTATCCAGATATAATAAAATATGTTTCCCTGTCTTTGAGGAATAGATTTATAAAGAAAATGTTTTCGTTATAGAAACTCAAAGATTAAAACTTTTACGCGGTTTTATAAGAGCAAAAAGCGCAAAAAGCCATTATCTTGTCACTAAAGAGGACAGCAAGAAAAATGGCAAATCTGAATTGCAGATAGGTTGTTGTTGTCCAGAAAGTAATGTTGCTTGTACTTATGCCTCAAACGCTGTAAATATTTAACTTTATGGTTTGTGAACACACAACTTTGGCCGTTTCCAGCATTTAACAGTGGCACGCACTGTTAGATAAAACCTTGCATCAAATATGCAAATCTTGTTTTGGGTCGCCCAACACAAACATTTGGCGTAAACAACTTTGATTTATTATCAGTCCGAGTCATCTATTTTGTGCCATAACAACATAACTTTTGTTCTCTAGACAGTCATTTTACGTAATTCTGTGTAATGAGGTAAAAACAATTTCTTCCCTATATTTTGTTCACTTGTCTCAATCTATTTAAAGTTGTAGAGAAGAAACATTTAGCAAACTACTGTTTTGTCTCGATAACCATCCAAAATGTTGGTAAGCTCAGGGTTACTCCCATACGCTCAGAAAGCATTTCGTTTAGTTGATCAACTAAATTTATTACCATTCAATTCACCTATTCATGTTCGGGTGTGCAAGCGACTGGTGCATTTTTATCCTAATAATGCCGTAAACCAGTGGAAAATTCATGTAAGCGTTTTGATGCTGGTGATCCTTGTGAGCATTTACAAGTTTGTAATGGAAAGTCCCAAATTAGAACAGAAAGTGCTCAATAGTTGGCAAATAGGATTTACGTTACTTCATGCTGTTTTTGCGTATCACTTTGGTGTGCACACAGGCACACTAGCAAAATATTTGAATAATCTAATGGCGTTTGAACGTCGTAATCAACATCTGAGAACTGATGATATAAGGTCAAGGTTTATGATTCTGCTGACAAACGGCAACTTGAACTGCATTCAAGGAAACAGTTTTACTTTTGCTTTGGGAGCTGCTCTATTTCCAGTTACATCTAGTATTTCCAGTTACATGTCAGTGAAGAAAGGACGCGTGGAACTGATATACCAATATTAGCTACAATGTATACACCGCCGTCGTATGTGACCCTACCACCATTGATTTCAGGATACTATACGGGTCAAACAATGCAAGGTATAGGAATAAATTCATACCATTTTATAAGGTACTGATAGTGATAGGATATCAAATTTCTTAACCAACTACTTGTAATTAAAATTTGTAATTCGAAGTGTTTGGATTTCCCAAAATATCTGGTTTTCAAAAATCTTAAATAACAGCTGAAAACTTTTTATTTATATTATCAGGTACAAAAACCCGAACTGTAACGGATAATACTTGTGCAAACTGCAAAATGTCAGGCTCAATGAAATGCACACCACAGCCGACTTCCGCTGGTTTAATTAAGCCAACGACTCCGACATTTCCGTTTGGTACGTGGACATCACCGTCAGTTGGTTCACGTCATTCTACACCACCTATAACACGTACACGTGTCAGTGAAGCAAGGACGCGAGGAACTGATATACCAATATTAGCTACAATGTATACTCCGCCGTCGTATGTGACGCCACCACCATTGACTCCAGGATACATGACGGGTCAAACATTGCCAGGTACATGTTTAACTTTATGCCAGTAAATTAGAATCCATGATCGAATGTACATATTATATCATATTCATAAGCAAACTAGGTACATGTACTTAAAATTTGTAATTCAAAGTGATTGGGGTTTTCAAACATGCTTAAGCTTTTCAAAAGTTTTTAAAGACAGTGCTACAGAAAACTTGTTAAACACTCTTTTGATATATGTCAGGTACAAGAATCCGAACTATGACGGCAAATACTGAGGTCAACTGTGAAAGGACAGGCACGTTGACATGCATACCGAATTCCGCTGGCTTAACTAAGCCAACGACACGGACCTTTCCGTTTGGTTCTTGGACATCACCGTCAACGGGTTCAGGTCGATCTACACCACCCATAACACGTACACGCGTCAGTGAAACAAGAACGCGTGGAACTGGAACACCAATATTGGCAACAATGTACACACCACCATCATACGTAACGCCACTTC
The DNA here is from genome assembly GCA_029691765.1 of Entomobrya proxima. Taxonomy (NCBI): domain Eukaryota; kingdom Metazoa; phylum Arthropoda; class Collembola; order Entomobryomorpha; family Entomobryidae; genus Entomobrya; species Entomobrya proxima. The sequence goes on from CM056172.1 coordinate 52,151,206, forward strand.
CACCAAGTTCAGAACACTTAACAAGACCTTCAGGGTCTAAAGCGCCGATTGGTGGTACTGGCACATGGGCTTCTGCAGAATCGACAAGCACTATAACAAGTAATACATTAGCAGAACATTTACTTTGCTTTAAATTTTAATAAGAAATTATGAAACTACAGGTAGTATAACTCTATCGGTAAAGGGCTAATCTTTAATTTGGATTGACGACATTCTTTATTTTTGTCGAGCATCTTATTAAAGCATAATTCAAAACTGAAAAAAATTATGCAGTTTTTACTTAGATTCACTATTTTTCTATTCATCAGGTACAAGAACTCGAGCAAGCTTGTCTCGTGGAACTGGACCACCGATTTTAGCTACAATGAGCACCCCGCCGTCCTATGTAACGCCACTTCCACCAAAGTCAGAACATTTAACAAGGCCTACAGGTTTGGGTACGGCTCCCCCAATAGGAACTGGAAGTAGCATTACATCGACATTTGGTGTTTCTAGATATACGGTTAGCAATGTATTTACTAATCATTTAAATTCGGGCTCGCCACAATGCCGAATGGTTTGTCAAATGGTTTGTTCTTAGAAATTTATTGCTGGAAGCGACTTGAAAATATTACTAAATATAAATATTAAAACATTTAATGAGCATATGTCTGATAATGTAGGTATTATTATTAAAGCTACAAAATTTGCTGATTTTTAAATTTTACAACAGGATCTATTAATTTGGTTTAAATAAATTTTTATCAATTTAATTTAAATTCCCTTTTCAAACTCTTACTTAGTTCATGCATGTATTCAAAAAATTATCCAGATTACTTAAGCTTTAGTTTAAGAAACTAGTAAATTTTATTGATACATAAACAAAAGCGTTACATGAGAGTACATACTTGAGTAAAGTTTTAATAAAAATTGCTTTTTTTGAATGATCAGTTTATTTTTAATTGTGTTAAAGTAATACACATTTCCTTGAATTACCGGATTCTGCAGAAGGCTGCTTTTTGTTTGTATGTTATTTTAACAATCCATTATGTTTTATATATTACAGCCGTCAGTTGTACAGGTGCATATGTCGTAATTCTCCCCAACGTCATGGCAACTCACCGATGTACTTTTAGGTACCTCTCCACACGCCATGAAGTCTACGTTACCCTTCTTGTCATTTCCGTCTCCTTGTCTATAATAACCCATCATGCAAACCACTTGCTTATCTTCTCCACTTAGGGGCGGACATTCATTTAGTTCATGGCCATTTTCTTTACAGTTGTATTTAATGCACTCGTAGCATTTCACTTAAAATTGATATTGTTTAAACCTATCATTCAGATATTAAATATACCAAATGTTTATTAAATATTAAAATCAAAGTATTTTACTTACATGCTTTAACCCAATGACGGCTTCCAAACAAACACAAGGACATAATTAAAATTGTTACTAATTGTGTACTAAACATTTCAACTCTTTAAGACATCCTTTTTTTAAACAAATTGATGTATTCAGTTCTCAAGTGTAAGAACGCTAATAAAGTGGATTTTGTTTAGCAATATTGGCAGTTACTGAAACTATATACTGTATTACAATACGAGATACATAAAATGGTAGAAACATTGTATGACTCAAAATGTAGTGTTGTTGTTCCGTAAGTTTGTATTTGTCAATACAGCCGAAACCGTAGGATTCTCCAGTGTCACTGTGCATTTTTTCTTTGGTAAATAATTCATATAGTGAAGATGAAATTCCAAACTCAAGCTGCAAATTGTCAAGCTGCACTGTTGTTCTAAAACAATGTACGGCAGATCGAAGTGTAAAATTATCTAATATACCTTTTGCCTTTGAGAAAGTAATTCCTTGTTCCTGACGTTTTTTAGGTGTTGAGTAAATTACAAATCTGTTTTCGATTAATTGCTTAAATGTTGTGTATGGAACCGGAGGTAGTGGACTGATAATTGTTGTAAAGTTTTCTCCTTTATACGCATTGCTAAGTATCAAAGCCATCAGAATTAGAAAAAATGCTACACAACGGTAGTATGGTTTTTTGTTGTCTAGGCAACCTTGTTCCACCAAATTTTGATAACATGACATAACAAATGCTTGATAACATGACATAACAAATGAAAACGTACTGTTTCTTCTAACTCAATCCACCTTGAGCACTTGTCCATAATTGCAAGCACTAAAGGAACAACTAAAATCACATAGAAAACAATAGTGTACCAACAATACACATCGTACGAAGATATCAGTTCATAAAAGGGTCTCTTACCCTGCAAGTGTCCACAGGCTGCGAACATAAATTTCTTCTTGTGAAATGGAAATTGAAGTGGTGTATCACTGGCTGTTCTAAAGTACTTAATTTGTGAAGAAAACGGTAGGTGAACACACTTAATAGAACAATATATATAATTTGATTCAGTTTTATTGACTATGGCCAAACCCTGTGCCTTAACGGCTTGGAAAGCATTAACCAGGCCATAACCGTAGTGGTTGTTGGGCCAAACAATCGTCCCATTTTTTACCGTGCCACATGTCGACAAAGGCGGCACTTCATCTTTCAATATCGCACGTACAGACAGACAGACGGACGGCTTGCGCCAAATTAATAAGTAGCTTTTGCTACTTAATAAAAATGGGCTACCCAACCCTTAATTTAAAAAACTTGATTATCAGTTTATTGTTGTAAATTGTAAATAATGACAATTTTGTTATGTGATCTGAAGGCAAAATATTCCATGCATAATTTTTACAAACATTTCCTTTGAAATAATTTTGATCCTATGACCAACGTCTGCAATTTAGACAGCCTTGTCCAATATGTGCTGTTGTGCTCTTCTGTTCTGTTTTCTGCATCCCATTCCTCGTCCCTACTGTAACCAAACCGGATTCTGAGATACTTTAATTTAGGCAAGCACTCTAGCACCAGCGGCTCCACAATCTTCACTGGACCCTCAATCCAAATGGTAAGTGACTCTAGGGATTTTAATGTGACCAATCTACCACCGTCAGAAGACTCCGCTTCATTCTTAGTTTCCTCCTCAAATTTTTTTAAAACCAAGCCCAAAATCCGGATGTTTAATTGATCATTCAACATAGCAAACAGTTGCTTGACCGACTCCCCATTCCAATTCCACAGCGCCAATGCAACTTTCTGTAGATTTGACATTTTTCTAAAGTGACACAAAACCTGTTGGAACTTTGTCATTGTCTCAATGGTCAGCCAGTACTCTGACAACTGTACTTCGGTAACTTGACCAACTTCTTCAAGAGGCTGTTCCATTAAAAGACACCATAATCCCGGCTGAATCACCAGCTTTTTCACCACTCCACTGTATTGTTCCATTAGCTTCTTGACCACCAAAAAGGGAGGAATTGGGATTAGGTCAAAGTTATACTGGATTAAAAGCTGAGACAAGTCAACAATTACTAAACTTGGAAGAACCGGAAGTGGATTGTCATTTACACAGCGCTGAAGCTCCTCCTTCACCTCTGCATTTTCAGTCTCGGGATTTCGATAAGGATTGTTTAAGTGGACCAAATAGTCAACTAGTTTTAAATACTTGAGATTTGGCAGCTGTCCCAATACCCGACAAAGAAGAACTGGTAGTATTTCTTGGCTTGTTGGTAAATGTCGGGAAGGTAAATGTGAATGTGAATGTGAATGTGAACTGGAAACTGGCAGTGTTTCCAATGAATGGATTTTTGTCCGGGGAATAACTTTTGAAGCAGGTTTCAAGGAACTGTGCTATGTCAGGATTACCCTTCAAAGGAATCAGTGCGTTGCAGAAAATTTGGTAGCAACAGTGCCCGTTGATGAAAACGGATTGCTTCTCGATTGGATGGTTGGCTTGAAGCGGCTGGAAGCTGGAATGCAAGGAGAGGAATTGACTGACTGAGTGACGCCACCATCGGCAAACATGGACACAGGGACGGAGGTTACTGCGCCAAGTGAGATATTTGGCTAGAGAAGGAATTATCTGGCAAGATGGAGAAGGAGGGTTAAAATTGTAATTGAATTTGCTAAATTGGTTGGGGATTTAAATAATTTTACCAGATCAAAATGCCATGTTGGTCGGTGGAGAAAGCAGCGAAGGCTGGGATAAGCTTGAAGTAGGTTGGACAATGACGGTGGGTCCAGGCTCACTTTTGCCAAGAGGAATACCCAGACCTGGGAATAAAATTGGTTAGCATTATTGGTTTTAATTTGTGGATATTTTTATGTAAAGATATTTACCAGTTCGGGGAAGATATCCAGTGGATCTTGGCTTGTGTCAGTCATTTTTGATTGGGTTGAGGGAAAGTAGGTTTTAAAATGATAAACTCCTGTCAATTGGAATCTTAGTTTATAAAATTTGTTTTGAAATGTCTGTTTATAAATCATTGAAAAGTCTAGTTGTTCCTCTATTAGAAATCCATGTCAACAGAACTAAAATGTATGATGCATTTGCCACAATTCCATTGGTATAACGGAAGCATTTGGGTCATGCAATGCAAGTAAAGAAGAAACTAAATATATTTATTGAAATAGACGTGGCACGTAAAAAGACCCAACGTAAAAAGACCCAACGTAAGAATCCACAATTTTTGAGACCCAAACGTAAAAATCCACAATGCGTAAAAAGACCCAACGTAAAAATCCACAACGCGTAAAAAGGACAATGCATTGTAACAAAACTTCATTATTATTTGGATTTGCATTTTATTACCATTAATTCACTCTTAATGTATTTTAGTTACTTCTAGTCTATAAATATATTCAATATATGTATTGTGATTAGGGAGACATATTATTGATAAAAGCAATTATTGATTCTCAGTCTTTAGGAATATTGTTTCTGTCCCAAATATATTGATTCTGATTTTCATTCTATTTCAATAAATATATTTAACAAGTTAATGCATGAAAGAAGATTGATGATTAATTAATTATACGACTAACAAATGCACTTTGTTATATTTATTTATAAGCATTGAAATACATATGTCTATAAATAATTGATTACATATTTTGAATTAGGAATGAATCTGAAAATTGTTACTACATATGTCTAGTCCTGGAATTCGTGCGTGGTCACTTTTGGTAAAGTGTACAATCTGTAATTCTGTACTACAATACCAAATCTCTGTTTCCACAAAACCCTTTACAAAGCATCTCAAAAATAAATCTGTCAACATATGTTTGCTGGTCTGAGACAAATTCAAAGTTTGCTGTAGTAAATTATGTAGTAATCCTATTGCTGACTGTTTTCGGTAATAATCACTTCCTCCAAAGTATATACGTGTGTCCCTGCAGGAGTCTATTGTATCACGCACAATTTTTAATTTCCATTTGTTTCCTTTTGATAGAATCAAACCGTCCCACATGCGCGTACCGAGAGGGGGTCCACCGGGTGCTTGTGACCCCCCCTGGATTCTGAGGAAAAGAACTTGGAACAAAAACTATGAAAACAGAACAAAAATAAAATACCCAAGTATATTTTCTTGACACCAGTAAATCATAAATCTGACAAACGTCAGTATGTGGTACTGCATATATATGAAAGTTATCATATACGAATATGGATATGGACTTTAGATATGAATCTTAATGCAGTAGTATGATTTACTTGCGGGGATTTCTGGAAACAAGAAGTTATTTCGAGAGTGTGTTTATTATAGGTAATACAAGAAATTTCAGTTAGTAATTAAGGGCAAGGAGAAAGGGGCTTCTATACGTAAAGAAGACAATGGTTAGATGTAAACGTTTGGTACAAAACCCGACCTGAAGATGCAATTATCTGCAATATTTACATGTTTATTTTACATAAAAAGCATATATCCACTACTTGATTACCTCTATTATTACTAGATTACCACTTATTTTGTTTTGCTTTGTTGAATACAAAAATTCAAATACTTCTGCTCCTCTTTTGTTCTAAAGCTGTAAATGAATTTTACCATGAAAGTTTTTTGGCAAATAAAAATTGCAGTTTTCCCATTCATAAAACGTTTAAACAATATTTGATTCAAAATAGAAGATATTAAAAATTGCGATTATGAAATCGCTCTCATAAGATGTCAACTTGGAAACCTTTTTTAAATCGTAATTATTCATACTCCATCACTGTCGAAGCCGTCATGTTTATTTAAATTTCCTGCTAATTTGTCTATTGGTTATTGGAACTTAGCATTTAATTTCCTGCTAAGTTGTTAAATGGTTATTCAAGTACTGTTTTTACTTTTATGGTTAACATGGTCTGCCTAATAGCTTGGTTGTTACTAAAGTCTTGGTTGACATTGTGGAGACAAGTTATAACTTAGAGGTCCACGCTGGTCTAAACAACGACTCAATCATGAGAAAAATTGTTTGAAAAAGTTAATAACAATTTTAATTGTCCTGTTAATTTTAATTGCGATTGTTTTCTTTTCGCCTCTAATACCAGAACAAATAGGGACGTCTTTAGAATCAGCACCTTCTAAAGTACCAAAGGTAGTTGTAACCAAGTTTGGTATTGGAAGCGAAAAGAAGATAATTGCAATTAAATTTAACAGGGCAATTAAAAATATAATTAAATTTTCGTCACAAAATAGTCGTCAGAAATGGTTCTCCTGCTTGTATTTTGTCCTTTGAGGAAAGCCGAAATCATTAATTCACCTTAATTGCACTTTTACAGCACTAATTGTTCAAAAAGCAGGTAACATAAAACGCCCATAACTTCCCTGTGTTACGTTTTAACGCCAATTTTTTTGAGTTAGTATACGGCTAACAATGTCTACTTGCATGCGCAAGTAAATTCTTTGATTTCATGGTTTTGGTAATTTCGAATCGAATTTTGAAGGTAGCAGTACAGGGAATCCCATAAGTGTCAAGCTACGAATTGCCATAACTTTTTAATGAAGCAACAACAACCAGTAATTTCTTCACCAATGGGTTTTAATAGAATTACTCTGCATAGAAAGTTCAAAAAATTGTAATTTTAAAAACATTCCCAAAATTTCACCTCAGTTAAGCACGGTTTTTGGGTAATTTTTAAGTCGCGGCGCAACATAACTTTTCAACAAAGCAAGATATTAAAAAACGTTTTTTTGCTAAAGCTAGCCTATCGGGTGGGACTGTTGGTCTTGACAACAAATTGCTAAAATGCAACCTTTCAATGGCACTAATTAGCATTTTATTTGCAATTTTGCAAAAAAGTGTTTGCCAATTTGAAACAGGAAGTCTACGGAAGCTCATATTTTGCACGAAAATAAGTCGTTTAGTTATCTAACCATCTACAAAGATTGGCCGTGAAAAAATAATACACAAAAAAGTTATGGTTTGTCAGCTGACCATACGCAATTTTTTAACATTTTTCTTGTTTTTTCGAATTTTTGAAACTTTTTTGCAATATTCATCACGAAATGCTTGTTAAAAGGTAAAATGTAATTAGTTATCAGAATCTGAGTCGATTCTGAGATGGTCGAGAAAAAAATTCTGATTTCTGAAAAAGATGCTCACTTACAGTTGTATAAGAATCCAACTCTATTTTGATTTTTAAATGATTGCCATATTTCGATTTTCAAACAAAACATTTACATTGAATACAAATGAATTATTTATATTTAGGGTTAAGTACTGCTTTTAAAAGTTAATTTACGTATTGTAAACTGTGTCTGAATGCGAACATTCTTATCTTACTTATTGGATATGGGAACAATGGGCAGTAACGGCGATATAATGTTCTGAAATAAAGCTCCAAGTACGCATGACTTTATATCTACTTATCTACATTGTTCAAATTACACAAATAATGTATTTGAAACTTAATTGTTACATTTTTTACTATTAGATTTGTTTGTCGTCAGACTCTTCGAAAAATAATTTCAAATATTTGTACTTTTAAACAATGAACTTATTCTTTGCTTTTCTAAAAGCTGTATTTTTCAAAATATGATTTTTAATAACATTAATCCATATTGGACCCTGCCTGGACCGTTGTCTCGGTACGCCTATGCGTCCCAAATCTTTTAGACATAAGTAGAATGTCATTACTTAATCCGTTACACAAGCCCGGGTACAGATAGGCACAGCCAAAAATCAGGTACACCAAAATAACAACACTGAGTGCGCAAATGATGCTACTCCAGGATAAAGTCATAAGAGAGTTTTTAGTCAGTAAAACTGTGGAGAGTGTCATTGTCAAACCAAATACTTTTGAGTTTAATAACTCATTCAATAATCTGATATTATGCAAAACGACTAACTATTTTTGAAAGTAAGCAATATTTTAAAATTATAACATAACTTTATTCAGTTTTATCTGAAAATCTTCAAAAATTCCAACCCAACTAAAAATCTTAGAAACTTCAAAAATCCCAACCCAACTAAATTCGGTTTTTTAATGGTCGCGGTTATCAGAAATCTGGTTTTAAAATAACCTAACGTAACCTTACCTCAATTTTTTAATGTAACAAAAGAAGTCAAAATACTAAACCTTCCATTCTACATATCAGCTATATGCATTCCTAACCCCCAAGAAAAAATTCGGCCAACTTGCATGTGGAAATAGCCGAAAATGTTCGGCCGTCCGGCTAACTTTACATGCATGTTGGCCAACAGTTTTCGGCTGTTCGGCTAAATTACATGGTTTTCGTTCGGCCATTCGGCTTACTTGTGTCTTCCGTTTTTTCTTTGAGGTGAGAACAATGGAAATTGAGGAAAGGTGAAAACAACATGGCATCCTTGCTGTAGTAGAAGGAAAGGGATTATGTGGCACGAAAAAGTGCGTACATACGCGTGTTTATCTCTTTTAGCAAGCAAAGTTTTGTTAAGAGTTAAGACACATCAGTTGCATAAATTATGTGTGTGTTTGAGTAGGGAAATTGTTGTGCGTAAAAATGCATTTTCAGTCAGCAGGGTCCTGTGTCGGGTATTTATTGTTATGCTAATTCTTGGTTCCTTCCGTCGGTTTTCAGTTTTTCCAGGAGCTCCATTGTTCTCCTTGAAAAAACCAGAAAATTATTGAATAAGATATCAAGTCGTCGCTGTGAAAGATTCTTACAATTGCACGAGTTACAGAATTCAGGAGATAACCTGGACAAGAGACAAGGAAAGTGTTCTTGTTATATTTTTCAGTAACAGGTATCTGAACCAGAACGAGCAGAAGGAGACCAACAGTACTAGTAACCGAGTAACCCAAAACGTTCAAATAGTTCAAATAGATAGACAGTTGCATTAAAAACCGAAACCATCTAACATTCTAAATTAATGTAACTAAGACATCATATCATTACAAAAGTTCAAGATATTATGGAGTTGGCCGATCGTATAACAGCAACACTAAGTGTTTCAGTGGTAAAGCAATCAAAATTTGTTGTACAAATTTGCGCAATTGTAAACTTTTGTATTTAAACTTGTCATAATAACAATGATTCCAGATTGGTGATCACGTGGGCAGCTTTCTTCCCCTAAAAGACCTCAAAACTCTAAGGCTCGTGCCCAAAGACTGGTACAATTGGTCCAGCTTCCCCCTTCGGAAAAAGGAAAATGTAATAATTCGCCGAATTAGTGACATCCAAAAGTTAGTAAACTACCCGGATGCCCAATACCAACTTCGTCCCTATCGTCAGTTTCACCCTGCCCATGTTGGAGGGGAAAGTACTTAGCCGACATTTAAACAGCTGTTGGACCATTCACAGTTCCAGCTTGACATGTATCAAGCTAAAAAATGTGGAGTTGTGCTCGCTTCAGATTTTTACCGACATTTTGTACCGTCAAACCCCCAACTTGTAGCACTTGACTTTTGAAAACTGTCTCAAAGAGCAGAAGGGGTCGGATGCGTTGAAAAAGTTTGATAGAACTCAGGAGGTCACTCAGACGTCGGGGGTTGACTCAATTGACAATATTTTCATGAAGCCGGCACACTAAAATTTTGGGCAAAACAAGGCGGAATATGGGTCCAAATCTTTACTAATATAAAAGTTCACACAAGCCGCCCACGCTATTATTGTGCTGACTGGTATTATCAAAAGCACTATTTTCAAAGGTAAACATCTTTCAGTATTTGGTTTAGCAAAAACTGCATTGACTGCCTGAATGATTGACAGGCTATTTGATTTTGCAAAACAAAACACGAGTGTACCGACTAGCACACCCAGTAACCAAAAAGAGGTGGCTATTAAACCGTCGGCAGTGTGTAATTTGTATAGCGCTTTATAAAACAAAATAAGTTGAGCAAAGCTGAACATTATGTGGGTTGTCATTAAGCTTCCAAAAACAGTTCACTATTGGATTTATTGCTCTTTATCATTTCCTGAACACCTCGATCAAAAGGACTTTGACGGAATTATCATTTTTAACAATTGCGTATAAAATCCAATCAAAGTATTATATTTTATGCTGAGTATTCCACCAGCTGCTGCCACTCTTATGGTTTCCCAAAGTTCCCCAGTGAAACTAAAAATTATGGCTTTAGATGCACGGTGAACAACTTTGCAAAAGAACCATTGGATTAAATTCCGTGTATTCCTGTTGCTAGAATCCATGATGGAGTCAGGTAAAACTTTAGACATTTTTATTAGTTTTAAAAATATGGGAAATTCTTGAGTGGTAAAATATCAGGAATTAACAGCCACAGCCACTGTCAGCCAAACTGAAAAAGAAACTTAAGTAGAATAATGATTTTAGTAATAATTTTTAGATTTATAATTTCAGAAATAAAAGCTTAATGATGTAGGAGCTTCCACAAAATCCGTCAATTCAGTACGAATGTTGAAGTGAAAGTGGAGTTAACGCTACTGGATATCATGACTATGCTGCATTGTAAGTGTCTTAAAAAATAAAAGATATTATGTATTAGGTATGATACATACTGTCAGTCCATTTGGATTTCATCTATTAAAACTAAATGTCATCAAGATAACTCAAACAAACTTTTCTTTATCGCACCTACTGAAATAAAATCAGATAATGGACTTGGTGAGTCAGCCAGCATTGTCATAAAATACAAGGTGAGCACGCAACATTGCTTGTAGATGGCTTGCTTTTATATAAATGTGTTGTTGTTATTTCCCTGAATCGCAATACTTGACTCAAAAATGACAAGTTTTAGACTTTTTTATTTAGCTTATTAGCAACTTTTTTCTCTAGCTACTGAAAATAGCAACACATAAAAATGTCTAGTATGTGTTCTACTGTTTCTTACACGAATTTTCATATTCACAGACATAATGATAAATATTTAATTCTCTTCATGCCACACCTAAACTCAACTAGTATACGCAAAGGTGAAATTCATTATGTATTGTTTCGGTGCCGAACCACCACGGCGACAAGCATTGCTACAAGTGTGAGTTTTCCTAAAACACATGTCACTACATATTTGAATGTCATGAATGCAATAAAAATGTGAATGCTTGTGCTTGACTTTGAATAATATACCGTTTTATAAAGAAAGGAACGGCTATATGCTCTTCGTATTATACCACTTGTTATTATTTTCCAATACACGACATTTTCCCTTCAATAAAACTCAGTAAATAATAAAGTACCTCTCTTGTATGACGTGAAATGAGAAGACGTAAAGATATTGCTAATTGTAAAAAATACGTAAACATTCAGATTTGACAACGATATCTGTATGAGTTCTTTTTCATTTCGTGCGCATTTTTTGTTAACACTTAATGAATCATTAGGCTTTTCATGATACTTGTAGTGCACTTGGCTACGTTATGGCACAAATGTATATACTGAAATATGTGTTTGTGGGAGGCAGAGCATAGTCTACGTGATTTGCAAGCCTGAAAGTGTGCATGAATGTGTTATTTGTTTTTATTTTACATTATTACTATATGCTTTTGCAGGAAACTGCACAAACCCACCATATCCCATACTGTTTTTCTAAATCTTTCATAAATCACTCTGTTTTCATGAGGAACAAAGACTTGCTTGACTATATAATACTGCTTAAAGCCGTGCAAGCAAAAGAAGGTACTTTTCACTGACCTCTTGTCCTACCTACGTCAAAAGAGCTCCCTTTTGCTGGATTTTTATCGCAATGTGCTCTTGTTGGTATTATTGATGCACACTTGTTGGGCGAACTATTTTCTGAGAAAGGAGAAAAAATCCTTAACCTTGTCGTGTATTCATGTTAGCAGGTGCACATTATCAACACATTATACTGGAGCTGAAAACGCATACGATTACAACACATGCTTATGTATTGAACTGTTCAATTTGAGTTCAACAAGTTCCTACCAAAAGAAAAGGATAAAAGATTTCCCTGCTGAAAAACCTATCCTGTACATTAACATCACATAAACAATGTATCAAAGCAGGACACTTGTTGTAACAAAAAGTGAAACAATATTATCTCATTTTAATTTTTAAGTGTTAAAACAATTTTATAAATTTAAAAGTTATTTGTTAATCACTAGAAAATTGTTTAGTTTTGGAACACGTTTTAAGTCAAAATGAGACCTGTGGGCTTAAGGTCGTCTGGAAAGACAGAGCATGTTTTTCTTACAAGTTTCAATGGAAAAGCAGAGCAGCCTATTAAAAAGAAAAGCAGAGAAAACTCAATTACACACAAAAACTGTAGAATTTCTGTCACAGAAAGCAGATCAGCAAAGAACTGAGCGACAACTGAAATTGCGCCAAGAGTTGGCAAACTTAAGAAACAAAATAAACACGACCAAGAAGAAGAAGCGTGTAAATATACCACCGGCTTTACTTTTTACGAAGGTAACAAATGTAGTCTTAATACAAAGATCATATAGAAATTGTTAGCAGAATCAATTTTAAATTCTTCGTTTTTTTTAGATTTTTCCATTAGTGATACACTTTCTAAACCAAAAGGAGGTTCTAAATTGTCGCAACGTCTGTAAGCAATGCTACCATGACGTTGACACTATAATAGGCAACCTTCAAACAAGCTCCAAAACTTCATCACACTTAACAAAACTATACACCGGGTTAGAATGGAGGCTCCCCCGCAAAAGCCCATTCGACTTTTCCTATCATTTTTATTTTCCTTGTTTGAATAACCACAGTTCCAAGCAAGCTGTAATGAACTACCTTGGAAACCCATTTGTTGGAAGCAATGCGGTATTTTTCTTTGACTCTCCAAATCAATTGTATAACGACTCCATCAAAGCGTCAGTTTTGGAAGTGTTACACCGATGTGGGACAAACATTAAAAACCTGAAAGTGTTTGGTGGTGCCAAATCAGAGAAGTTTAAAGTACTTAAAGATGATTACAAAGAGCTCTGTAAAAGCCTAATTCAGTATTGCACAGATTTGAAACACTTGTGTTTATCTGAAATGGAAGTTATAGCTCCACCTCAACGCGGCTGTCCTTGTTGTTCCATTGCTTCCAGGAGGTTCATAAATAAATTACCAGTACTCGATCACCACAAATATCTGGAAACTCTAGAAATACACCATCATAATGCTGTATTTTGGGGAATCCAAGATATGTTTGTCAGAGCATATAGTGATCAATTAAAAGTTGCAACTCTGTCCAGTTGGAGAGAAGAGTATGACAATTTGTACTGGACAGAGCTAGAGCATTTAGAAGTAGAGAATATCTCCAATTCTGTAATGAATGTTAAAAGTGAAAACTTTACAAAGTTATGTCTAAAGCTGCCTGCGTCACATTTAAAAACCGCACTGAAAAGAATTGTTGGACAAGCAGTAAGTCATTCAAAGCTGGAAACGCTTGAGCTGTATTTTGAAAATGAATTTTCATCTTTCTAAAGTGCTGATATAATCATGAACACATGGGAACATCGTTTCAAAAAAGATAGCTATACTAAATGCTTTGGATCAGTGACAAAGCTTGTTCTAAACATGTTCCATGAAGACAACGTGCTTTCTTTTGATTTTCTTGTATATTTTCCACACTTAAAAAGGTTGGAACTTAAATATCGACATCGAAGAGTTGGCAACAGGATATGCACTGATACCGTAGTAATACTTTCCAAGTTTATTCGACAAAGACAACTCAGTGATAAAATGCCAATTTACAAATCTAATGTTTGGCAAGTTCTCCGGAGACTTGAGTTTTTGGAAATTAGTAAACAAGGCGTGACAAAAGTATTTTCACGATGCGGCTACGAAAAATTTATGCACGGTAAAATAATAATACTCTTTTAATTTTGCAACCTTCAAATTTAATATGTAAATTTTCCATTTTATCTTTATTTGCAGAAAGAATTCGCAATCAAAACGCTAGTACATCAAGAAAATCAGACCTACCAGCGTTAACATGTTTGTCCTCTGAGGAACTAGAGCCTGAACAAAATGATAATTTGGTTCCTGTCGTGGCAAATGATACAAGTCGACATGTAGATAGACGTCCGAATGATACAATACAAGATCGACAATGAAGATAATGCAGAATTTTCATCCGACGAATCTATCGTTGTGACAAACAATAGGAAACCCATGAAAATTTTAAACGAACCTTATGACGCTTCTGAAAATGACAAATCCTTAGAAGAAATTTTACAAATACCACAAGAAGAGCCAACTACTTCTGCAAATGTGAAAAAGGTTCCAGCAGGTATAATTTGCATAGACTCTGATGACGAAGAAGTACATCCTAGGAAAAGGGCACGGAATGAAACTATCAGTAACAATAACATCTTTAATGAACATAAGGTACTTTTTAAAAATATGTATTCTTAAATTATTTATTTTGGACTTATGATCATGAATTGTTTTAATGAATTGTGTATGCAGATTCGTGAATTGATTTTGGATAAATTTGTGTCTGAACATCGGGATTTGTCTGTGCAAAACTTATTAACTTGCTGTCTTGTCAACAAAAACTGGCAGAAATTTGCTTTGGAAAAGTTAAAAATTTCAAACAAGTCAAATTTCACTTTGAATCTCAATGTTCACAACTCGCTAAAAGACACTTTTTACGTAAATCAATACGGAAAACCCTTAAATCAGCTTTTTAAGCTGATGAAGCTACATTCCAGATTTGATGACAACCTGCCCTCATTTGGCCTTACGCTTTCTCCAGAGTTCTTTCGTCAGGAAAATTATGACAGTTTTTTAACATGCTTAATAAGTTATGGAAGTGGAATCACGGATCTAAAAATTAAACTTCCAGCAGATGGTGGATCCATGGCGTTTGCTTTTCCACAAACTAAACTTCAAAATCTGAAGACATTTGCCGTGACTTTGGATAACGTACCCGTGAGAAGTCGCAACGTTGAACCAGTTGCCGGGAACAACAATAACCTGTTTTTTCTGATGCAATATTTCTTTTCATCAGGCGAGAATATTTCTGAGTTTGAGTTTCATAACCCATCCGCAAACTTTGATAATTCCATTCCATTTGGCTTTCAGTACTTGACGTTGCCTGAATCAATAACTTCAATTTGTTTTTCATTTCCTCTGAAAGCTGAGTGCCTTGGATTGCTGTTGCGAAACAAGCTCCCCAGCCTAAAGAATCTAAGCGTTACTGTGCCGTGCTCCGCAGAAGAAAGCCAAGTGCTTTATAAAAGTTTTGAGAAATGTGCAAACACACTAGAGTATTTTGAACTTACTAATACTTTTGACAACATACGAGCTCAGCCAGTAGCATTTGTAAACCAAGTTAAAATTCCTGTTTTGTCTAAATTAAAACGTTTAGTAATACCAGGTTTTCCGTTTGTTTTGAAATCAAGTTTGGAATTTGGAGAGAGTGGGAACTTCTTGCCTAATTTGATAGCAATTCAACTAACAAACTGCAAACACCAACTAATACCGAACTGGATAAGAAATCAAAGGCCTAATACTGTTCAGACATTGACTCTATCGTGGACGGCTTTTCTCAAACACAACTACCAAATGGAAATATTAGAATCAGTGCAGTCAATTGGCTCCATTTTCCCAAATCTACAAATGCTCAGCATACACGTTGTTGGGAAGGATATAGAAGGCATGCAAAATTTGTTTAAAGCAACGACCAAGCTTCGCAAATGCATCTCACTGTTTTAAAGACAAATGACATCCAAGACTCAGGCTTGTGGAATTCATTACTACTTGGAATACCTATAGAGTTAGTACAAGCTCTAAGAATCACCAAATTCAAGGGAGTGGAACTCAAAAACGACATGAGCCCATCCATTTTTCGTTTGACTGGTAGTGCTAACTTAATAATATTACTAGTGTTATAGTCTTTTACCATCAATTACAAAGGTTATGATTATATGTTCTCCAGAACTTGAGGAGTTGGTCCTAGAAACAAAAAATGTGGAAATGGACATCACGAGTAACTCACAGGAAATCCTACCATTAATTTCGGATGTGGCAATAAATCTTGGTTTATCTAAAATGAACAAGCTTCAAACTTTGCAGCTAAAAAGCAGATTTCAGGTTTGATATCACATTTTTTATCACAAATCTGTAGTTATCTTTAAATATAAATTTCCAATTTTATTACCCACAGGTGTCTCAAGCCACCATGGAAGAATGGAAATGCAAGCGGACAGGAATGCCTTGACTGCCATAGCTCGCAGCATTGCCGATGTTTTATTTTATGTATATACTATAAATTATTTTCAGCATATTTTTAAATATGCATTTAAAAAACTTCAGGTATAAATAAGTATTAAAAATTAAAACTCATTTTATTATTTTTGATGTAAGCGATTGTCATTACGTTCAGAGCTTAAATTGATCGTGGTATGCTATCTTGGTATGGAAATGAGCTTGTAGGATGCATAAATTCCGTTTTATAGAAAATGACTTCTTTGTTAACCAACCTAATCCACATTTTCTAGTTTGAAGTAGGCTTTTATCATGAAGTGTTATTTGTGCACATTTTCCATGTAAAATCTTACAACAATTGTTTCTGTTTCTTATGTTTATTTGTACGTAAAAAGATAACCACTGGATAGAGACAAATTGCTATATTTAGTTGATCACTTATATATACTACATAAACCTCGACCCCATTTGAACCCGGGGTTTTAAATTGTTTCCATCGTGTTTTCTCCCTCATCTTTCAAAGTGAATCTCGAATTGAAATGTTTCAGATATTCCTGTTTTTTCGTACGTAATAGTCAGCAGGATGAAGTCCAAAATAATTTTTTATTCTACAATCTGCACAAAGTTTGATTTCATGCTCCACGTATTTGACATTTTTCAGATTTCAATTATTCCAATTAGCAATGGTGTTCGCCCTAGTTTATCAACTGCATTTGTGTCAAAGTAGACTAGTGCAGGTTTGACTAAAACACATTTTACTACATATTATTTGAATGTCAGACGCCATGAATGTAATAAAAGTGTGAGTGTTTGGCATTGAATAACATATTGTTTAAAAAGAAAGCAACGGGTGTATGCTCAACGTACAGAATATGACTAGCTGAATAACGTTATACCACTTGTTCTTTTCCAATGCATGATATTTTTCCAAAGCTGTAGTGTGGAAAAACTCACTAAATAATAAATAAGCTTTCTTCCATAACATAAAATGAGAAGACTTAAAAATATTACTAATTGCAAAAAATACGTAAAATTTAGATCTGATGAAGTTAATCTGTATTAGCTCGCTTCCATTTAATAAGGAATTTTATTTTATTTTACATCAACTGAGTCATTAACAAGCATGTCATGACACAAATGTACTTGTACTGTACTAGGCATATTTATATTATTATGCCAAATACCTAGGTTTGCTGCGCAAAACAAGCTTCCAAATTTAAAGAGTCTTAAAGTTACAGTGCCATGCTCCGCGGAAGAAAGCCAAGTACTTTTTCAAGTTTTTGAAAAATATGCAAGCACTCTAGAGCATTTTGAGCTTTCTAATATTTTCAATAAGATGGGAGGCCAACCAGTAGCGTTAGTAAGTCATATTAAGGTTCCTGTTTTGACGAAACTGCAACGACTAGTAGTCCCAGGGTTGCCGTTTATTTTGAAATCAAGTTTGGAAACTGGGGAGAGTGCTAATTGTTTCCCTAGTTTGAAAGAAATTCAAATAACAAATTGTAAATGTCAGCTAGTACCAAACTGGATGAAAACTCAAAACCTTTCTACTGTTCAAAAATTAACTTTATCGTGGAATTCCATTCTTATCGACAACCACCAAATGGAAATATTACAACCAGTGCAGTCAATTGGCTCTATGTTCCCAAATCTTCAAGATCTTAGCATACCCGTTGTTGGGAAGGATATAGAAGGAATGCAATATTTGTTTAAAACCTTAACCAAGCTTCGCAAATTACATCTTGCCGTTTTAAAAACAAATGATATCCAAGATTCAGATTTATGGGATTCATTACTGCTTGGAATACCTAAAGAGTTAGTGCGAGCTCTAAGAATTACAAAATTTATGGGAGTGGAACTCAAAAACGACACAAAACCATCCATTTTTCGTTTAACTGGTAAGCGTACTTTACCTACATAAACTGTTTTCAGTTTTTAACCTTCAGTGACAAATGTTATAATTATATGTTTTTAGAACTTGAGGAGTTGGTCCTAGAAACAAAAAATGTGGAAATGGACAATAGCAGCAGCTCACAGGAAATCACAGGGAGTTACCAAAGTGCACCCCTACTCACCCCCACCCCCCACCCCCCAAAAAATCCACCCCCCACCCCCCAACAAAATCCACCCCCCAACAAAAATCCACCCCCCAGCCCCCAACAAAATCCACCCCCCACCCCCCAACAAAATCCACCCCCCAACAAAAATCCACCCCCCACCCCCCAAAAAATCCACCCTCTACCCCCCAAAAAATTTGTTTGATTGTGACGCTGTCTCTATCAGACCCGTATATTTCAGCTTGAAATTTATGTAAAAAAGCTATGTGATATCGCTGAAAGGTGCAGTATTTCATACTAGAACAAGAACACATAATTTTCGTTATTCTGTATAAAGATGCATGAGTACTTTGCCAACAATTGATTTTGTTCTATTACATTTTTGTCGACCTTTCTTCCACTCTCTCGTTTTTTGATTTTTGGTAACTTTAGGTATTAGTTCATTGCAGAAAACGTTACACCTTCCATTGTACGGGTTTATAGTCCTAATTCAAGGCCAATATTGCACAACAAGTAACGGGAGAACCACTTAAGAGGAATAGCTATAAGCAAAAAGGACCAAACCTTCAAACTCTATTCGTTTTGCACAGTACCCTTTGTGTTAAATTGTGTTGCACTAACACGAAATAGAAAATATGAAAAATTCAACGTTGAGAGTAGTACAAGTACAGCCGATGAAATTCCAGCTCTCGTCAAATGTTGCAAGTTTGCTACATGCTGAGAACAATGGAGAGGGCAAAGTCCACCATGAGTCCAACATGAAAAGGGTAGGGTGGACTTTGCCCTTTCCATTGTTCTTGCATGTAGCAAACTTGCAACATTTGACGAGAGCTGGAATTTCATCGGCTGTACATATGCAACAAAAATACAAAATGTGTCACCAGTTTACACTCTCTAAATAAATACGGGACTTGTTAAATTCTTAATTTTGGGGTATATAAATTATTGTCATACAAAACTGTGTATTATATAAAAAATGGTAACTTTTGCCATATAAAAACGGAAATATAAAATCTTGAATATAAAATTTGGGCCCTATAAAAACGTGAAATATGGAAGCGGTCCGGCACCCCGAAGATCATCCAAAAAATTATTTACACTAAATTCAAATATGTCCTACAACTCATGTAATAGTTTTGCTTATTTGGTAAACCAGTTTAATTTCATAAAAACTTGTATAGATATTCTTGGCAATCATAAACAGTCCAAATGAACACACAACTGTTGCAACCAGATGGGTTCCATTTTTAATTCTGCATGAAAGCATCTTAGGTTTCACATTATTCCATATTTTTGCTTATGATAGGGCACAGGGTAGCAATCACGCAGTAACGCAATTACTGAAAACTGGTTCCCACAAGAAATAGAACAATTATTATCCTGCTCATTTGCATCAAAGTCGAGCTTGAACACACACAACAAATCTTTTTATCATGAAATATTTCTTACATCATTCTGATTCTTTACGCTGCAGTTTTTAGCTCCTAAGCTTATTCGCCAATTAACTGAAACTTATTTTAAAATTTAGTTCAAAATTGAGTATTTTTAGTAAATTTTTATCAGTTAGTTAAATAATTTTTTAATTGTTAAAATGAGTCCTGTTGGCCGTCGATCCGCAGGAATTACTCAGCATGTATGCCTTTCAGCAAGAAAACAACGAGTGGAAGAGGTTATTAGTGAAGTTGACAAACAAAATGTTTTGCGAACACAAACTGTCGAATTTCTTTCACTGGACTGGAGGCAGTTCGGCAAGGAAAGGAGAAGCAGGTTAAAATGCGTCTCCAACTTGAAAAAATCAGAAATCAATTGAACATGAGAACGCAAGACGATAACATCTCTAAAGACTCGCTTTTTAAAGAGGTAAATAAATTTAAGGAGTATGATGATTATTTGTTTCTTACATAATTTCTTTATTACAAATTATTTTCTAATTTGGCTGTAGATGTTTCCATTTATCCTCCCTATGCTACGACAACACGATGTGCTAAATTGTCGCCGTGTTTGCAAAAACTGGTGTCATGACATTACCACATTGCTGGATAACTTGGTCTTTGAAACCGAATGACATTTCAATAAGCCATACACTGGCTTAGAACGGAAATCGCCTGAAGAATGGATATTTGATTACGACGACTGTTTGTATCATTTTTATTTTCCATCGTTGGGTAGAAATAGTACCAAACAAAACCTTATGCAACACTCAAGGAATCCATTTGTTGGAAGTAGTGTTGTTTTTATGTTTGACGCTCCGAATCATATGTACCACGATTCTATTAAAAGTGAAGTTTCAGAAGTGTTACAGCAATATGGCTTGCACATTAAAACTTTAAAAGTGTTTGGTGGTGCAAGACCAGTACATTTTTACATTGATTAGCATGATTTCCGTGCTCTTTGTGCAATGGTGATGGAATGGTGTCCAAATTTAAGACATCTTTGTTTGTCGCACTTTGAAATAGCGTATGGTCCTTGTAGAATTGGAATATCGTATGGCATTTTCTCTAGACCTAAGTCCTGGCTTGGCCTACCAAAATTTAAAAGTCATAAAAATCTGGAGCAACTTGAAATTCTATGCGTAAAAGAAAATAGTTTTGACAATACTTATGAAATGTTTGTTCGATCATTTAGTGATTAGTTAAAAGTTGTTACTCTGGAAATCTGGAAAGATGATTATAGTAGTTTACGCTGGAAAAAGTTGGAACGACTAGAAGTACAGGTTTATCATAAGTCTTTAGAACACCTGGATGCCCAAAACTTGAAGAAACTTTCTTCCATTGTGTCAAATAACAGGTTAGCCAATGCACTGACCAAAATTGTTGGGCATGCGGTAAAGCACCCGGAACTTGCTACGATAGAATTATGCTTTAAGAGTAAACTTGGATCGTTTTCAAGTGAGGAGATAATAATGCATACATGGGAAAAACGCTCTACAAGGGAAAACTTTACTACGTGCAGTAAATCAGTAACGAAACTTGTGTTTGATTTATATTATGAAGCCAATATACTTTCTTTTGATTTTCTGGTTTATTTTCCGCATCTGAAAAGGTTAGAACTAAACTACAGATTTTGGAGGGAAGGCGATGCATTGTTGTGTTCTGATAATGTAATATTCCTCTTCAAATATATTCATCAACATGTTGATGATTTGGCTATTTACAAATCTAACGTTTGGCAAGTTCTTCGTAGACTGGAATTTATAAAAATTAGCAAGAAAAAATTGTCTACCAAAATATTTTCCCGTAGTAGATATGAACAATTCATAAATGGTAAATTTATATAAACTTATTAATGGTAAATTTAAATTTTTATTACAAATTTCACATCCTAAGTTGAAATTTTTCAATTTTTAGGCAATCTGAGTACCCAAGCAGTACACTGCTCAAGAAAAACAAAAAAAGTATCAACATCAAAAAAAGTATCAACATCAAGTATCAGATGGTTTGCTGAGAATATCATTAAAACTTCACAATCAACTGACAATCTGCAACCAATGGAAACAAATAACAAAGAGGAAGATTCTGATAACGCACAATCCCCTTCTGAAGTGTCAAGTCAACATGATGAGGAATCTGTTATCTGCCTGTCTTCAGTAGAAAACACTGAGGAGTCTGATGATGATGAAGAACCTGATGATGACCCTGATGATGAGGGCCCTGATGATGAAGACCCTTATGATGATAAAAACCCATCTCATGATGACGCTGAAGAACCGTCGGAAGAAAATTCAAAAATGCTAGAAGAAATGCCAACAACTTCTGATAACATTAGAAATGCTCCAGTATTCTCCAAAAAAATCAGACTATTTTCTGGTAACCAGATTTGCACAGAATTTGACAACATGTCTGCGCTACACCCAAAGAAAAAGCCTAGACTTCAAATTGGTAAAAGCATCTTCGACGACAAGAAGGTAATTCATCAGATAAAAAGTACATTAATCTTCGTATTCTTTTAAAAATTATAACTTTATTATGATTTTGCAGATTCGTGAATCTATACTGAATAATTTTGTTCATAAAAATAATGGCAAGTTGTCCGTACCAAATCTACTAACTTGTTGTCGGGTTAATACCACGTGGAAAATGTTTGCCATGGAAAAGCTACGAACTACTGAACAGCCAGTTTTCCATTTAAAACTGAATTCTGTTAACTCTCTACATGGATCTTCTTATGTAAACCAACACGGAAAGCTTTTGGAGCAGTTTTTCCAGTTAATGGAAATTCAGCTGGAAACTAATGGGTTCGTGTCGTTATATAATCTTACTGTTGCTGCTGAGTTCTTTCGCGAGGAAAACTATGACAGCTTTTCCCAATGTTTGAAACTTTATGGAGGTGGGATAAACAGTTTAGAAATCAACTTTCCAGCAGATGGTGGATTCATGCCATTTGCTTTTCCCCATACGCAACTGCATAATCTAAAGACGCTAACTATAACTTTGCATGACACACCTACCAGAAATAGTGATAACGAAACAGTTTTTGGCAACAACAATAACCTATTTTTTCTTTCGCAGTTTGTTTTGTCAGCGGCTAAAAATATTTCGAATTTTGAAATTCAAAGTTCATCGCCCAATACTGATTTTCTAATTCCTTTAGGGTTTACATACTTATCATTGCCTGACTCAATAACTTCAATCTGCTTGCATTTCCTCTGAAAACTGAGCATCTTCAAGTGCTGCAGAAAAACAAGCTTCCGAATTTGAAATGCCTAAGTGTAGCATTGCCCTATTCCGCAGCAGAAAGTCAAAAAATTTGTCATATTCTTGAAAATTTTGCATGCATGTTGGAACAAATTGAGTTCATTGGCAGCTCCAGCAACATGGGTATTCAGACCTTAGCGCAGTTAAATCAAGTTTGCATTACGGTTTTGCATAACTTGCAACGTTTAATTATTCCTGGTTTTCCGTTTGTTCTGACGCCAAAAAATGCTAAGTCGATAAGTCATTGTTTGTTAAGTGTAAAAGAAATACAATTGAAAGATTGTAAATATAAGTTTTTGCCAAATTGGATGAAAACTGAAAAGTTTACAAATGTGCAAGTATTAACACTTTCCTGGAACTTGTCTTTAAGGGACAATTATGAAATGGAAATTTCCCGTACAGTGCAATCGATTTGGTCTAGTTTCCCATATCTTCAAGAACTGAACATACCAGTTATCGGAAATGATATTGATGGGGTTCAATGTTTATTTAAAAATATGACAGAACTTCGAAAGTTACGTCTTACGGTTCTTAAAACAAACGATATTCAAGATGCTGATTTATGGGATTCATTACTACTTGGAATACCTAAGGAGCTGGCGAGAGCTTTGAGAATCACAAAGATTATGGCAATGGAATTTAAAAATGATTCTACTCCTTCCATTTTGCATTTAGCTGGTGAGTAAAACTATCAAACTGATTTCAAGTAAATTTTAGAAATTATATTTTTGAAAAAGTCTGTCTTGCATATAATTTTTAGACCTTGAGGAATTAGTATTGGAAACTGAAGACAAAGAAGTAGGAGCTACCAAAGCATTGCAAGCTTTGCCTTTAATTTCGGATGT
This sequence comes from Entomobrya proxima, assembly GCA_029691765.1. Lineage (NCBI taxonomy): Eukaryota > Metazoa > Arthropoda > Collembola > Entomobryomorpha > Entomobryidae > Entomobrya > Entomobrya proxima. The sequence continues at coordinate 52,175,240 of CM056172.1, forward strand.
CACAAGTAACCTTGGGTTTTGTAAAATGAAAAGACTTGGAACTCTAAAATTATTAGGAAGATTTCAGGTACACAAAAATTTATTTGCAATAATCACAGGTTATATTGCTTAGCATTGCTTTCTCTTAATTTTAAATATGTATGCATTTCAATATTTACAGATATCTGCTGAAGCTTTGCAACAATGGAAACAAACAACATAAACCTTCATGATCATTTTTATCAATAAGTGTTTTGCTGCTACAAGCTTTATATGAGATAAAATATTATAAGCTAAAATAAACAGAAAGAATACACATATTTCCAGCAAAAAATTCCACCTGTTTATTTACATCAGGTTCAAAATATTATCGCTTTGTTGCCAGCAACGTTTTAAAAATACCCCGTATTAATCCTTTGTAAAATATAAGGAGAGTGTTTCTTCGTATAACAAACTCCTTTCCAAATGCCAGCATGAGTGGCTTACATGATATACTAAACTTGTTCATAATCTTATTTTCTTCTTTGCTGCCCCAGTTGTGTACTTTCCAACTGTACAACATTGTCTTTCCATTCACAAAAGAAATCTTTCCCCCAATTAGAGTCACCGTCCAAACTAACAGAACAACTACACAGCCCATTAAAAGAGGAGCTTTTGTGACACAGTCTAGGACAGTCCAGTATTTAATTAAAACATAGCACATACTTTGAACGCATGCCATGAATGCAGCGTTAAGGAATACAAGCATAACACCATACGATTCCAATACGTGTGAATGAAGCAGTTAAAAAAGAGCGAAAGACATGTCTACAATTTTCAGGCGAATCCCTAAGGGCGTTTTTTTTCGTGACTGACCCCCCCAAAATCCGACCCCTTTGAATTTAATTGTTACTATGCTTACTGCATAGCCTGTCTAAGGATGAAAAGAAATCAAACCAACTTGGTTGGATTTTTTTCTTGTGTTAGCCAAAAATTGCAATTTCTGGAAAATTAAGTTAGGTCTGTGGTTTAGTCGTTATTGCTTTTATATTCATGACTTAATCCGTTTAAGTGTTTGTGGTGTAGACATAACCTGCAAATTGCATTATTTTAAATATAAAGTTTTAGCTGTATCCCTAAATTCACCAATGTTATATCAAATTACTTAAAACGTAGATTTTCTAACTTCGTCATTTTTCATGGTAGCCGGAAATTGCTTAATACCCATGTACAAAAACATAAACCTACTCGATTACAAAAAACCGCATTTGAAAATCTTTTTTCTAAAGGAAGATATGAAGTTTTCAAAAATTTTGGGGTCTCCACTTTTGCGCGTGCGGTTTATAAAAATTTGCATAACTCCAGTGTTTCGTGCTCGATTGCAACGATCGATACCAATTATAAAAGAACAAAAATAGTTTAATAATTTAAGTACCACTCCATAAAACATAACGCTTTCAAACGGCCACAGGAAGCCCTAACGCTGAAAACTACCTTCATCGAGATTCCTTCCGGTCTGACACAAAATTCTTTTTTTCGCAGCTTTATGGGCCCAAATCGAAAAAGTAGAAAATACCCCTCCTAGATAAACCGATTGCGCATATTCTAATACTAATTTCATGAAAAAATTCGAAAAAATGAAAAAATGGCGCACAACTTTGTGAGCCGAAGTTGATTTGGCATGTACTTCCATTTTTCAGTTTTTAACGAGTAAACTTTAAAATATGATATTTTATGCATATACTTTAATCAAATTTAATAAAAAACGTTGCAAAAATAGCATGTGGCTAGAAACTTGGGAATACAATCTTCTGTACCTATACAGCTGTATAGGTACAGAAGATTGTATTCCCAAGTTTCTACTTTTTCGATTTGGGCCCATAAAGCTGCGAAAAAAAGAATTTTGTGTCAGACCGGAAGGAATCTCGATGAAGGTAGTTTTCAGCGTTAGGGCTTCCTGTGGCCGTTTGAAAGCGTTATGTTTTATGGAGTGGTACTTAAATTATTAAACTATTTTTGTTCTTTTATAATTGGTATCGATCGTTGCAATCGAGCACGAAACACTGGAGTTATGCAAATTTTTATAAACCGCACGCGCAAAAGTGGAGACCCCAAAATTTTTGAAAACTTCATATCTTCCTTTAGAAAAAAGATTTTCAAATGCGGTTTTTTGTAATCGAGTAGGTTTATGTTTTTGTACATGGGTATTAAGCAATTTCCGGCTACCATGAAAAATGACGAAGTTAGAAAATCTACGTTTTAAGTAATTTGATATAACATTGGTGAATTTAGGGATACAGCTAAAACTTTATATTTAAAATAATGCAATTTGCAGGTTATGTCTACACCACAAACACTTAAACGGATTAAGTCATGAATATAAAAGCAATAACGACTAAACCACAGACCTAACTTAATTTTCCAGAAATTGCAATTTTTGGCTAACACAAGAAAAAAATCCAACCAAGTTGGTTTGATTTCTTTTCATCCTTAGACAGGCTATGCAGTAAGCATAGTAACAATTAAATTCAAAGGGGTCGGATTTTGGGGGGGGGTCAGTCATGAAAAAAAACGCCCTAAGACAATCGTTTGTTTGATACAGATTTGGTTTTAACCCTTGTAGAAGCTCTCTAGTATAAAATATTGTAGTATAATAGCAGTAAATAAAAATAAGAACGGTATATAGTGCGCTGGTTGAGCCAACCACTAAAAGTCCATACAAACGAGCTAACAGTAAAAGAAACTTTAAAGGAATGAAAACAAATGCAGACGGTATAAACCATCCCATATACATAAATCCGTTATTGTCAAAAATACAAAAAATAATTAAGAACATACTAACTAAATACACAAATACTGAATTCATTAACAAAAATGAATCGATGAAAACATTAATTTTGTTGGTGTTAGGATCAAAGTGAGGCATGTACATTTCTGTAAAAAAATACAATGAAATAGAACACAATTCTTATAATACATAGATTGTATCAAATGTTGATATTATCATACTTACTGTGCAAATAGCGCATATATGTAAACAGGCCATTACTACTTCTGCAAAGTTCTTGAGAATAAGTTTGAAAGTATACATAAGTTGCCGAAAATAGTATTCCTCCCCAAAGAAACGCTATCCCAAGATTAGTTCTTGAAATGTCGTTTTGTCTGTAACGACAGTAGACAGTAATGGAACAGGATGTAAGCCAATAGAAAAGCGTGAAATATATTACGATAAATCTGGCGAGCAAGCTTCTTGTCTGGATTATAGTATAGCAGACCCGTATTTTTGTCAAAACCAAGTTGAGATGCCTGTAGGACAGTATTTATGCCCAAGATGACTGATAATAGATAGTAATGTCGAGAACTAAACATGATTAAAATAAAAAGTAAGAAACTCTATATGTGTTTTCGGACTGTCTGCCAGACGGTGTCTGGTAAGCATACGTCAACTAAAAGCAGATATGAACCGTAATAATAAAATCATTGAACAATTGGATAAAATTGTTTGCAATTTTAGTTTATTAGCATTTAATAGGAAAATTTTGTAAAACTAAATTAAAGAAACAAATTTAATGAAATTCGATAAATGTAATAATGTTGCTTAATTAATAACACGGGTAAGAACCCGTAATACATTATTTATGTATAGTACTATAACAATGCTTGCAGTTATACGCTAAAACAGATTAAAATTGTTGGAAATCGTTTTTGGCCAAACGTTTGGAAAAACACAATACACAAGCGAAATATCATGCTAAAAAGTATTGACTTGAATCGTGTAAATTTTTGTCAACACAATTACTCCAATTTTGTTGTTTTCAACTTTAAATTTTTTAAAGTGTTTACTAAATGTAAATACTACAAACTTATTTATGAAAAAATTATTCTGACAAGACAACAAAATCTGAATTAATACGCAACATATGTATATTATGTGAACTAATTTTTACTATCCTAATTTTATGTTTAATGGATTTGTTTAATGAAAATAATAACCGCTATTTATGCAATACTGATTTTACGCAATTTTTTAGTTTACTTCACAAAATGATGTGTGTGACTAAAATATTGCTCTGGTACAAGTATATTCAACGTAATTTGACAGCATACATGTTTCTAATTATGATTAGCAAAGCAAATGTTTAAAATCAAGTACCCACTATTTGGTGGTTAATAAAGCTCTCAAAATTTCTCGACTTACTCCTTTATAAAACACAAGTAGACTTTTCCTTCTAACTAAAAACGCCGTTCCATATGCCAACAAAAGTGACTTACAAGATATTCGAAATTTACTCATAAATCTGTTGTCACTTCGATTCCCCCAATTGTACTGTTTCCAGCTGTAAAGTACATTCCTTCCTCTAATAAATGATACTATTCTTCCGATAAGAACAACTGTCCAAACCAACAAACACGAAAAACAGCCCATAACAAGGGTCGCTTTTGTAATAACATCTAGAACATTCCAGTATTTGATTAAAACAAAGCACACGCATTGAACGCATGCCATAAATAAATGCAGCGTTATAAATCACCATTAAAAGACCATAGCTCGCCATTACATTTGCGTAAAATACCTGTAGAGAACGGAAAACAAAACAAAACGTATCTAGGAACATTCGAAGTTGTGACGAAGTTCGATATAATTTGGGTCGTTTATCTAACAATGGTTCACAGGTATAAAACACAGCGCAATAATACCCATGAATGAAAACAAAAGTTGTAATTAGTACACAATTTGTTAATATTAGAGTAAACACATATAAATGACCAACTAGAAAAGCAAATCGAACTGGAAGAAAAAGCCACGTAGTAGGAATAAACCATCCCATGAAAAGAACTCCGTTGGAGTCGATGATACAGAAAGCAATTAGAAAAAGACTAATAGAGTACAGAAATATTATGTTAAGCAACAGTACTACATCAATGAACATATAAATTTTACTTGATTCGGTGTTGTAGTTCGGCATAAATTTTTCTGAAAATACAATAAAATACCAAGTTATTTATTAACACTACACACGCATTAAATTTATTTAGATAATGTAATATTGATTATTCTTACGATGAAGGTACCGCACCAGCACGAAGAGACTATTAATTGATCGATTCACGTCTTGAGAACATGTAAGAGCAAATACATTGCAGATAAAAAATATTATTGCTCCCCATACAAACGCTAAACCAACATTTTCTCTGGAAACATCATTTAACACATGGCGATAGTAAATGGTAAGCATACTTGTTATTAACCAGCCAAATTTAAATAAAGTATGAGATTGACAAAAGGATTTTTGTTGCGATATATAAGTTGCGTCTTTTTGTCAAAACGAAGCTGCGACGCAAAGAGCAAACGGCTTATATTTACAATAAGTGACACAATCTTGTAAAGCCTTGTACTAAGCAGGATTAAAAATTGTTGAATTTTTATCGAAAGCTAACATATACTTGATTTTGTTAAACTTGTTTAAAGTTGTCACTAGTAGTAAAATATTGTAGAAAACGAGGCTAGTTTTTAAATTGAAAAGTTGTTTTAAAAGTTTTTAGCTTATAGAGCTACCATGGAAACATGAATGACGAAGGAATAATACGGTGAAAGAATAATAAGTTTTAGAGTTTTATAAATATGGCACAATTGAGGTTTTTTCAAAAGTAGTAACTTGCTAATTTTATATCAATAATAGTTTTTATTGGTATGGGATATTGTATTGTACAGATGCGTCATGCGTCAATTTGGCATATATTGTACTCTTCATGTACGTCCAAATTACAATATTAACTTGTTCAAATATGGCTTAGAAGGTAGGATGGTATATAGTAGTCCTTTTAAACGAAAAAATGCCATTAAAAGTTCCATTAGCCTTAAAATTCAATATTTTAAATGTAATCTATTACGTTCTGGATTATTTTTAAAATCCACTTGTACATGAATATCTCTAATTTAGGTCAAATTAAGTCCTACCTTTCAATTACGAATAGATAATGTCTAATAGCTTTGCTTTGTAAAATTAAGTTCATTAAATGGCATTACAAAATTCCTGCTAACCAAAAAATTTTTGGCAAAAATTAACTTTCATTTAAGTAATTAATAAATTGAATGTATTAATACGAGATAGCTGCTTAAGATTAATTAAAACCGGTAAAACTGCTGGAAGCAGTTTGCTTTATACGGAACAAAAGGAATGCGCGACCAGGTTTTGGTAACACCAATTAACAATTACAACATTTAAAATGAATAATTAGGATAATGTTATACCCGTGTCAACATTTATCTTATTGCTAAAAGCATGGAACCTTTTTTTAACATATTGGCAAACTACTAGTGAAGTCTTATTTAGAATTTTTCATTACTAAGGCATTTCAATAAACTATTAAAATGGCTTACAAGATAGTTCCATGTTTTTATTATTATTCATTCGCACAATGCATCGTTAGTAAAGGGGAAAGCTTGAATACAATAACTGATCCTACGCTTTCTATTGAGTGTCCATTGAGCTAATTTAAAAATAAGTTCTACCATCAACAAAACGCAAGCAAAAAGCATTGATACTCCAAACATTCTTAGTACTCCAATTAAGCTTCGCAATAGCATTGGTCTTGGTTCATTTTCTAAACTTTGTGAATCTTCTGTGTCAATCATACGGTTAGCAGACATCATATATTCGACTAAATTGTATGACCGACTATGTTTATGAACATATCTAGCTAAGCGAACTTTCATTTGCGATATCACTTTCTTGTCCCATAATCCATAAAACCCACCTTCGATTACTTGCCATAGCATGTGCTTAATTCTATTAAAAGCAAAATATTTTTTTCTACCAATCCATGTTTCATACAAATAAAAGTTTCCAATTTCTCTTCGCTTAACAACCTTTTTATGTTTTGACATATCTAAAACTGGGTAAAACATGTTTACATGGTATTCAGTGTCAGCAAACGCAAAGTCTTGAGTGCCGTTTAATTTGACATTAGAATAATTAAAAACGTCAAGTATAATTTGCTCAAACTGTTTGCCAAGGAGAGAAATGTGATACACTTTTGAGTGCAAAGCAGCATAGTAGTCTTCCATTTTTACCTAATTCGTACGATTATTTCTGCGTCGTCGTCCTCGTCGTCGTCGTTGACTAGTTTTGGCTGGCACTAGAAAATTTTTCAGCGCAGATACGTACGCCTGTTTACCATTTCCTCCCACGTTGTAATTAATTGTAGTCGATATAGTAACCACAGGTAAAGTAGAAAGCGCTAACTCTTTTAGGGTATCAGGAGCAAAGAATGTTTCTTCGGATGATAAATAAGAATAGAGTTGCCCATCGTAGCAGTTTGCAATTATAAGCGAGAAAAAGTTCCAAGGAAGCCACAAACCTGATGTCTGCCACGTTTTAAAATAATGACTAACCTCGTCGTTACACTGATCGACAACTGAAGCAAGTGATAGAAACAACCAATTCGAATAACTTTTTAATGTCCAATTCTGTGATTTTCTACGCACAACTTTAGTGGCAGATATCATCAGTGCCACTGGCATGGTAAAAATAGATATGAAGATTAAAAGCCACACAGAGTCGTGAAATGGCTGAGACATGGCACTAAGGCTGTTTTTATATGGCTGTTGATGCACAATTATAAATGAATAGCGTTTAAACTCAATGCTGGGAACTGGAAGTTCATATTTAAGCCAGGAACTTCTACCAATGTGTATTATAGATGCTATTTCTGGTGAAATGTGTATACCTTTCATTAAGTCGATGGATTCAAAACGTGTAAATGGAACAAGTGAAACGGAGATACTCAAGCAAGAAATTAGTAGACAACCTACTTCTTCCGTAACCAGACGAAGTACGTCAAAATTACATGAGCCTAGATTCCAGTTAACTGGTGCGGCTATTACATTAAGATTGTTCAAGTTACTCTGCATTTTACGCCAGTAAAACGTGATTTCAGAAATGGTTTGGAAAGTAGGCAGAGCTGGGTACTTGTTGCCTTGACAATCGCTGCACACAAGAGTCAAATTAGAGTTATCAAGAAATAATGAAACACCAGAGTAGTTAAGATATCTAAGATTTTCACTCAGAAACGATTGAATTATTTCAATATTTTGAGCTGTAAAATATATCACAAAGTCGAAATCTGGATCACCATATTTTAACGTGTTTGGTGACATTCGTTTAGTTCTAACTTCCTGAAACAACAAACGGCACTCACTGTACCTTTTATATTGCTGCTTTCTAATGACGTGGCAAAGCTCCTGGATTAAGCTGACCTGATTCTGCCGCCCAAGGATGTCTTTTAGTTCCGCCATCAAAAATAACACGAGCAGTATTTTGAAACATGGATGTATGAAGTTTGTAAAATATTAAAAATTGCTGATACTTGGCTTGAATACGATCAGCTTTCAGTCTAAAATATTTCCAAAAAACTAGACAGTCTTTAAATAAAAACAAATTACGGTCCCACTGCGTTTTGTCGTAGGATACATCCTTGTCTATCTCACTTGCCTCGCAAAATACAATACCAAAAAGAACTGCCAGAACTTGAAGAAGCTCAGCCTTAGGTTTCATATCAAAATTTAGGGAATGTTCTTTCCTGAAATTTTTAAAATACTGTTTCCTGTTTAAAGTAGAAAGGCACCAGTCGACAAAAATGGATTACATCACTATTATCATGGTCATCCCTAATCCCTACGTTTAGTAAAAATTAATGTGCGGTATATTAATGGATATTTTATGAATAAAAATTAATGTGGAATATCTGTAGGTAGTAATTGTTGCATGAGCCGTACAACTCCTCCGAATTGTTAAGCATTTATGCTTTTGTCAAACAAAATACCTTTATTTGTACTGTAATGACCTGTCATCAGCAACGCGACTGGTCAATTTATAAATCAATTATGCCAAGAACATTTCTTGGAGCTTGAATTTTTTTAGAGTCTCAAAGACATGTTTTAAAATTATATAATATATTTATTTATTTATTGATTACTACCCTATTTACCACTTAAAAACCGCAAAAGATATAAATGGGAAAATCTTATTGCTATCCGAAGAAAAAGAAGTTGTCTCCCCCAAATACTATTTTAGCGGACATTGGGGGTTTTTGTTGTCCGCTAACTCAGCATGCAAACTTAGCGGACTTTTTGACTACTTCAGCGGACAAAAACTTAGTTTTTTCAAAGTTTGTTAAAAGCATACATACGATTGAAAAAGAACATAGAAAAAATTAATGATCATTGTTTCTGCGTAAAACTCATAAATGTTAACATTTTTGGACACGAAACTATGCATCATATGATGATGATGACGACCCACTTTTGCATAAAGTGTTGCCATTCTGCATTAGTTTATGCATGTTAAACACTAACACATGGCAGTTTTACTTGGCTTTACACATGGCACTTGTATTTACTTAAAAACCTGCATTGCACTAAGCAATTTTAGTTTTTCAAAACGGCAAGTATCAAGAGAAAATGTCAAAGAGAAAACAAAACAAATTATGAACATGCACATACAAATTAGCACAGAACAAAATGAATTAGGATGGCGAAAGTAAAATATTCCTGTTTCAAATATGGTTCATCACTTATGTATTGTTGTGCACAAGGTTGTAGAACATGTTGTACATGCACAAGTTAAAGTGAAGTTTTCACTGTGAAGAGATTTAATTAATGGTGGTACTTCTGATGCCTTTTTAAAGTATGGAGATTAACAAAGTAAAGAGAATTTCAGTTCCCAAAAGAAAAAAACGAATTATGAATTGCTGTGAAATTGATGGGCATTTAAACAGGAGAACTTTTGGAACTCTTGAAGAATTGAAGAAACGATGAAACAAAAATATAATTATTACCACATAAAATTTTCTTTTGAATCGAATATGCACAGAGCAAACTTTGAAAACAAGTTTTTGTCCGCTAAAGTAGTCAAAAAGTCCGCTAAGTTTGCTTGCTGAGTTAGCGGACAACAAAAACCCCCAATGTCCGCTAAATAATTATTTGGAGGAGACAACTTCTTTTTCTTCGGATAGCAATAAGTACATGCCGATATGAATTGGCCAAATTATTGTTCTGGTTATGAACATTATACACATGTAATTTGAAGAATGAATCCCGCTTTTCTTATGTGCTTCTTTTAACCTTTTAATGAATATTTATTGATATTAAATGGAACAGAACATTATAGAATTATTTAACCAATCTTTTGAGGACCAAGTTTTGCAAAGGAAAACTAACTGTTTGAATATACAAGCTTAAAATTCTGCTGCACCTTTTGTTGTGACAAAAACCGTTTAGAAAGACCTTCCAAAAATAGAAGCACAGTTGAAACCATAAGCACTATTAATCCCATTTTCAAAACTCCTTCGATTAGTTTTACTGACATTGGCTTAGGATCATTCTCCCAGTTGGCTTTCCTACCTCCCAAGCGACTTGAAAATTCCTTTACATAACTTGAAACACTGTTTACATCTTCCCCACCGCCATTTTTATACAGAAGCTCAGTAATTTTTACTTGCATTCTTTGAACAACTTGATTGCTCCAGCGCTCATAAAGTCCACTTTCTTCAATTTGCCATATCAATCGCTGTATTCTAGTGTCGTCGTACTAACCAGCTTTTATATGTGCTGATATTTTTAACTTTTTGGTTTTTAATAACTTTTAAGTCATTTGCAAAATCCAAAACAGGTCCAAAGATTTCCACATGAAAGTCCGAGTCCAATAATGCATACTCCTGCGAATGTTTCGAACGCTTTAAAATTTCTAATGTTTCATTTGCTATTAGATCCATAGTCTTTCCAGCAATAGAAACGTGGTGAACATTGTTACTTAGACGCTTATAATATGCAGGTAGCTTTAGAAAGCTTCCACTTGAGTCAGCACTTGTATCTTTTCTGGAAGGATTTAGTATCTCTTTCAAAGCTGATACAATCGTTTTTGTTCCGTTTCTGAACAACACATCCGTATTTATAGAGACTATTGGGAGATTTGCATTGGTGAGCTCTATTAGAGAATTTGGTGAGGGTGGTACTAGCTCGGATGCCAAAAAAGAATACAGTTGACCATCGTGACAATTTGAAATTATTAACGAAAAAAAGTTCCATAAGATCCAAAGGCCAGCTGACTGCCAGGTTTTAAAAAGGCGACTTATTTCATCGTTACATTGATCCACTACAGAACTTAGGGTTAGAAACGCCCAATTTATGTAACTACTTAGTGTACAGCCGGTCATGTGCAAATGCTGCAATGTTTTTGTGGTTACCAGGAGAGCTAAAGGCATAGTAAACATAGCAACAAAGGTAGAAATCCAAGCAGAAAGCTGGAATGGTTGAGTCATTGCACCGAGATTGTGTTGGAATGACTTTCGGGTTAAAATGATGAACGAGTATTGTTCCAATTTAATTCCGGGGACCGGAACGTCGTACTTAAACCATGGAGTTTTACCTCGATTAATAATTTCAGCAATGTTTGGATTAAGTTTAATGTTTCGCATTAAATCAATATCAGTAATTTTCTTAAAGTTTACAAAAGTAAATGATGCGTTTAAATGAAACATAAATAAACAACCTATGTGCTCCATTGCTTGCCCAAGTAAATGCTGTTGGGTGCAATTGGCCAAATTGCAATTTGTTGTAGGCGTCACAACAGATAATTCCAATCGATTATCCAAATTACTTTGACTGAGATGGTTAACTTCTGTTAAATTACTAGCAAACGATAATGCATCAGCATTAATAGCATACAAGAACTTCAGTTTAACGCTGCCCTCGAGGACCAATGGAATGCTAGAAAAGTTAAAGCTTCGTAAATTTTTTACCAGATGTGTTGAAATCGTCTCTTGAGGTACATTTGTATAATAAATGACAATACATGGATCAGTTTCTCCAAAGCGAAGTACCTGTGGAACTAATCCATCCTTTTCAATTTATTGAAAATACACATGACAAAGACCGAATCTGGTTATTTGTGGTGGACTACTAGGTATGGAAGTAAAGTTTATCTTGCCAAAGCTTCTGACTACGGGAGGCTCACCAAGTACTCCCGTTATCAGTACGTGAGCAGTTTGCTGAAACACGGAACTCCGCAAAGTATAAAATGTAGTGTAATAATTCAATTTGTTAAGATTTATCTGTGACAAAACACTGTAATCAAACTGTTTCCAGAGACGTAAACAATTTCTAAACAGTAATAAATTTGAGTCTAAGTGGGTTTCTGATTGAGCAATACTAAACACGCAAGAGAGCTGATACATGTAGACAAATACACTGATAGTATATTCAGATATTAGATCCTGCCTAAGAAGATACATTTTAAATTTTCTAGTAGTCCTCTGAATTAGGTTTAAAGGATGACACATCAGTCCTAGCTTGGGTGTACGCACTAACACTACTGCATTTTTTATTTTACTGCGTCATGTTACCAATATCGCAAAAACAAGTACAGCTAATAACGCCCCGTTCACGTTGTACAATAACCGGTTTTACCTTTTGTATGTTCTGCCACTCCTACTTCAAAACAAACATGTATATAATAGCCTTTTCTTCTTTCTGGGCAACGTTGTCTAAACAGCAGTTCGAAAAGTTTATACTTTTTCATTCATGATAATGATACGTCTACAGTTGGCTTAAGGTCTCTCAAGTAGCGTGGCACGTGCTCTACGCAATTGTTAGCATTGTAAAAACCTTTCTTTGAACAAAGAGATGGTAATAGAGTTGCATAGTGAAATGTTGACTAAGCTTCACGATAGTTGAGCGTGATGTCTTTGTCTCTAAAAAACTCTTCGATTATATGAAAATATTGTATATGTGCATTTGCAAAATGCGGGTTAATAGATTAGATGTAACGTCGCCATATTCGTGACATAAAGTAGTATAATTGTGCATTTAAAATTAAAAACAATATAATGCAACATATATCCCAAACGTTGTCTTTTAAAATTCGTTTTTTGCAACACAAGCTTCTGCATATTTATAAACAACAGGCAATACCTTGTTAATTTATGGTTTGATTTAGCTTCACAATAGACATTGAAAGGTTTTGCTTAATCATGGCTTTTAATTCTTATATTATTTGAATTGTTCAGTCTAAATTATACAAGCGTTTTAAACGTATTTCTTCTTATCCATTATAAGCTCGCTGCTTCTGCAGGTGAGGGCTTAAGGGACTTTTCCATTTGTCCACTTTATTTTGAAACCAGGCTAAATGTGCTTTAAATTAGACAAGATGCATCCAAATAAAACCGAATGGGATATAAGCCAGTTGAAAATTCCTGTAACAAGCCGTAAACAACAAACAACGACCCTTTGAACTTTAGTTGACACTGTATTCGCAATTCTGTGCGGTTCAATTTTTTGTTGAAACCATATGCTGTAACCATGGTACGGTTGATTGATTGAAGTAGGTGGAAATTGGTGTAACTTTATGCTTTTCTAGCAGCGAGCATTCTAATGGTTGACCATGGATGTTTAAATTGCTTGGTTGTTCTAACTCTTTTAAATGACATATTACTCTGCAAATATTAGAATTTTGGTAATTAGTGGAAAAATCAAATTAAAAACCCTTTTAATCAATTTTGAAAGCAATCAAAAAGCTTGCTAAAGGATAATAACCTCATTAATTTTTTTCAATTTTCTTTACGGTTTGTATTGCTTTACACTAATTTATTAAACAAAATGCTTTTCAAATATCAAAAGTGAAACCAAACCAAAAATAGTCTTCCCAAACTGACGACTTTTCCGGAAATAGACAGAAAAAACTATAATATGGATTTATAAACAGAGACGCAAAGTTTAATACATTTGTAAGCGACCGATGCGCCAATGTTGTAGCCAGACTGTTTCCGGTACTAAAACTTTTAAAAAATCCAACAAATATTAAGTTAAATACTTGCAGAATACACGAGTTACCACCCAAATATCATACAAGTAAATACAATATATCCAAATGATGCATAAGACACGAAATAAATATACGCTTGAAGTTGTAATTGTATAAACTGTGTGGGGTTTAGACTCAAGATTAGACTGCGTAGGGCCCCCAGCTTTGCCCCAGAAAATTCCAGAAGGTGTAGATCTCAGGATACCACCAAATCCCCAAAAAACTACAAAATTCCCCCAAAACCCCAAAGTTGCTTATGACTCTTTTAATGAAAGATGCTCTGCTTCTCTGCTTTGATCCGCTTTTCCCACGACTTCTACCCAACCAGAATGCCTTTTATGCTGCCAGTTTTGTGAAATCAATGCAGAAAGGACTTCGGAAACGTCAGGATTTACGAAAAAACAGAGAGAGAGAAAATTATACAACTTTTTAGCAAATTTACATAGATACGTAGCCCGGAGAGCTACGCTATGCTACGGAGAGAGTCTACAGGAAGAGTGCTGGCCTTTCAGCCAGTTACAATACTAAAAAGGACGTTTCGTCCCAAAAAAATGATAAGAAAATTGAGAGTTAACAAGCTAGGCTCCAGGAATCTTCTTCACTTTTTTCTTATGACAAATGCCTCACACCAGACTAATTATTTGTCCTTGAACTGGTGTGAGGTGAAATACCAAAAAATCTAGCCATTCGGCTTCACAAAAACTAGCTCGTACGAGCAAAATGAATGGAAAAAGTTTAACAAACTTGTTGGCTCGTAGAGCCCAAAAATATTTAAAATAAAGTTGATAAGGTCAATCAGGCAAAATGGGCGGAACTCCTGACAAGCTGTTTGTATTTTTTAAACCGTATTTTGTTGAACCAATGAAAACGCTGATTAATAGATGAATTAACTAATTTTTGAAATTATAAAAATGATTAGGAGCTTCCGTGATATACAAAATTATTTGAATTTACAAGCACAAAATCTTTTTGCATTTTTGGCTCTGAGACAGAGACCAAACGTTTGTAGGTACATTCCAAATAAATGAGCACAACTAAAATTAAATGTACGATTGAACCAATTTTCAGAACTCCTTTAATAATTTTTAACTGCATAGGTTTAGGATCTAGTTCCCAATTGCCCTTTCTCCCACCAACACGTCCTGACAATTCCTTGACATAAGTAAACACATTTCGCACGTCCTCGCCTACTCCATTTCTATAAAGGTACTTGGTGGTGTGAACTTGCATTTTTTGAATAACTTTGTTATCCCAGCGAGTAAGAAATCCACCTTCTCTAACTTGCCACAACAAGGAGTTTATCTTCATATATGCAAAAAATCTTGACAAGCCAACTCTGGCATGTGCTAAAGCTTTTAATCTTCTGCATTTTGATTATATGCCAGCTTTTTGCAAAATCTAGAACAGGTCCCAAGATGTCCACGTGATACTCCGTATCTATAAATGCAAATCCTTCCGTAGTCTGTTGATTTTCTGCAAGGGACAATGTTTCGTTAGCTTTTCGAACCATATCCTTTCCAATTATAGATATGTTATAAATTTTATCTTTTAGGCTACTTTAATAAGCTGGGAGTTTTTAATAATTTAATTCAAAATTGGTCTTAGTGCTGTTTCTTTTGTGCGGACTTACTATATCCTTTAAAGCTGAGATATAAACTTTGTTACAGTTACATTTTCATAAAGTGTTTTCATAATTTCATAATTTTCATACATAAAGTGTTACATTTTCGCATCTTATTTGTGTAGAAATCGATATAAAGGATATATTTGCACGGGCTAAGGCTACCCCAACTCCCGACAGCCATATTTCGAAGTTACGAAAAACGGAATTATTTGTGTTTTGGTCGATAACTAGTGTCAATTTAATAGTAACACAAAAAAATTCAAGTTAAATAAACCTAACGCAAGGAAGTTATGGGCGTTTTAAGTTTAAATGTCTATGAACATTTAGCGCTGTAAAAATGCAATTACGATTATTTAAAAAATTTGGCTATCTTGGAATAAACATATGGGAGTAGAAGAACAATTTAAGACATTAAAAGCATCAACAAGTTAATTATTTTTTTAATTGCCCTGTTAACTTTAACTGCGATTATTAACTTTCCGCCACCAATGCTAAACAAAATAGCAACGCCATTAAGATCGGTGGCATCCAAAATACCAAAAACCGCTAAAATTTGGTTTAGCATTGGTGGCGGAAAGTTAATAATCGTAGTTAAAGTTAACAGGACGATTAAAAAAATAATTAACTTTTTGATGTGTTTAATGTCTTAAATTGTTCTTCTACTCCCATATGCTTATTCCAAGATAGCCAAATTTTTTAATTAATCGTAATTGCATTTTTACAGCACTAAATATATAGACAAGTCCATGAAATACGAATATGATGACTTCGCTTTTTGTCGGGAGTTGACGTAGCCTACACCACGGGAAAGCTCTTGTAAGGAATTCGGTGTTACTGGTGTTTGCTCAGATGCCAGAAACGAATACAACTGGCCGTCATAACAATTTGAAATTATCAACGAGAAAAAGTTCCACAATATCCAAAGCCATGCTGATTGCCAGCTTCTAAAATATCGACTAACTTCATCGTTATTGTTAGAAATGTCCATTTCACGTAATTTTTAAGGGACCAACCATTTAAATGCAGATTGAGCAATTTGGTGGTACATATTAGAAGGGCATTGTAAATATCGCAACAAAGATTGATATCCAAACTGTTATTTGAAAAGGTTGTGTCGTTGCATTAGGATTGCTTATAGAGCCTTCATGATTTAATATAATGTACGAATATAGATAGTGTACAACACTAGGTACAGACAAGTCATACTTAAACCTAGAACTTTGATGTCTATTAACTAGATTAGAAATTTGTTGTGTGAGGACAAGTGAGTGGAAAAAATCAATGTCCTCAATGTTTACGAAGTTTGTAAGGACGTATGAAACATTAAAGTGAGATATTAATAAACATCCAATTTGTTCTACGGAAGTTCTTAGTGTTTTCTTGTAAATAGTGTATTTGGCTAAATTCCAGTTTGACGTGAAACTTTCAAAGTTAACCTCAATCGACGGTTATAATTACTTTTCCAGAGGTGAATTACTTGTAACAAGCTATTAGCATGAGATGGCTCAAAATGATCCGCAGTTAATAGGATTCTTAATTTGTTGTGGCCATTTAGGAACATGGGAACGCCTGAACAGTTGAAACTTTTCAAGTGTGGTAATAGATGTGATTCTATTTGAAAATGCTGTTGATTCGTAAAATAAATCACAAAACTTGGATCGGGTTCCCCATATCTAAAAAAGTGAGGCAATAGCCAGTTGCTATGAACTTCGTGAAAATATACGTGACAAACAGTGTGCTTAGTTATCTGTGCAGTAGAAAGCGTAAAGTTTATTTTGCTCATATCAACTTCGACTGAAGAATCGCCGAGTATTCCTGTTTGCAATACATATGCGCTTTCTTGGAAAACTGGATTTTTTAACCGGTGAAGTGTTGAGTAGTATTTTGATTTGCTAATGCCACTCCGAGATAAAGCCGTATAGTCAAACTGCTTCCAGAAAATAAGACAATTCTTAAAAAGTAGCAAACTTGAAATATTTTGAGTTTCTGACTGAGCACTGCAGAATACGGTACAAGCCAGTACGCACATTAATACAATTAAACAATTAAAATAACTAATATTCAAAATTCTATTATATAAAAGCATTTGAAATTTTCAGTACCAATTTACTGTACTACACCTTAAGAATATCATGTCAGTTGTCCTTGAGCTTACACAGTAATAATGCCTGTTTTATTGTATTTTTGCGTCATACAACCAAAATTGCAATAAAAAAGCCACCTCTAAGTTATCTTATTGTTTGTGTTTGCTAGCCATCCTAGTTTAACACACGTACACATATCATTTTCTGATTGTTAAATCAGCGGTGTTTTTACATTTAAAACGATTGATACTGTCAATCGAATCAATCAGAATGTGAACGATTTTAGCATAATATTTTTGTACTTTTTAAACTATAATTTAAAAAGCTGTAAAACGCTTTGGGTGCTTACGAACTACAATTAAAAACTGCGTAATAAACACAAGTTGTGATGTAACAAGCAAACAATGCTAGGGTTTCGATAACTTGTTATTTTAAGTGTGATGCTTCAAAGAAAACATTAAGTGAGATGTGGCTTTGTGTATTGTACATTTTGATGCTTTTAGTTGAATCCGTGTCATACTTTTCAATACAACTTATGCTGTAATACTAATAATTGCTAAATATATATAGGTAAGTTTCAATTTATTTGTATAATTTATAAAAATAACAACTTTTCATAATGTATTACGTACATATGTCAATTTGGGTTATTATTATTTCAATGGGGCGTTTGTAGCGTTTATTTCTGTCTATATTTTTATTTATAAAAAATCTATGTACAAATAATAGATAATTAGAACAGGATCCATTTTCCGACCTGCTGTTTAAACTTCAAATAATTATGAAAAATAATAGAGTTTGGTTTAAAGTTATTTTTAGCAGCGTTTGAGTAAATGTGCGCATTGCAAAGTAAACAAGCTGGAAAGAAGAACATTTTCAAAATGACAAAACTTTACGTTGTCGCTCTATTGTTTTTATAAATATTAAACAAATACATTGGAAATTCGGCCTGTAATTTGTCATTAAATTCATTGTGATATTGCTATTTGCAAAAACTGTGGTTTATGAAGCAAAAATTTTATATTTCAAAACCAATCCTTGGACGATTTTAATAAACAAACCTTATAAATCTATTTAACTTCACAAGTCAATTTTTCTTGCCATTTGTGATTACACTTTATTAGAATGTTATTGGTATTTATTAAGTATCACTAAGATACTTAATAATATTGCACTCCGGCCGTCCGCCCGTATGCAGTTTACTCAGTAACGGCTGGACCGATCACAACCAAACTTGGTATACAGATAGTACATGACCTCAGCCACAACCCTATTGAATTTCAGGTCAATAGGTCAACTCTAGGTCAGATGTCACAACAATT
This sequence comes from Entomobrya proxima, assembly GCA_029691765.1. NCBI lineage: Eukaryota > Metazoa > Arthropoda > Collembola > Entomobryomorpha > Entomobryidae > Entomobrya > Entomobrya proxima. Next base: position 52,194,090 of record CM056172.1, read on the forward strand.
TCACAACTTTTCATAATAGAACCTATAGCATGCGACACATGATTTAAGTCAGTTTTTAACCAGCATTACGAATTTACAACCAGATTGTAACAATTCGTGCGTTAAGGCCCTGATTTAGGACCTTAACTGCCAGATACAGCAGTTTTACAGCGTACATGCTGTACGACACGTAATTTAACAACCAAACTTGGTATACAGACACAATAGCACCTCAGAACCAACTCTATTGAACTTGAGGTCAATAGGTCAACTCTAGGTCAGAGGTCACAGCAATTTCACAACTTTTCATAATAGAACCTATAGAATGCGACACATGATTTTAGGTCAGTTTTTAACCAGCATTACGAATTTATAACCAGATTGTAACAATTCGTGCGTTAAGGCCCTGATTCAGGACCCTAACTGGCAGATACAGCAGTTTTACAGCGTACATGCTGTGCGACACGTAATTTAACAACCAAACTTGGTACACAGACACAATAGCACCTCAGTAACAACTCTATTGAACTTGAGGTCAATAGGTCAACTCTAGGTCAGAGGTCACAGCAATTTCACAACTTTTCATAATAGAACCTATAGCATGCGACACATGATTTTAGGTCACTTTTTGACCAGCATTACAAATTTACAGTCGGTTTGTATAAATTTGTGCTGTAAGGCCCTGATTAAGACTTATTGCGATACTTAACTATGTGCATTCTATTGCAATTTATTTAAATTGCATTTCAGTCTGTACGTTTTGCAGTAATTGAATTATAAATGCTCGTCGCCAAATATAAAGTGTAAACAAAGCATTAATCTACCTGGAGCATCGCGGTGATTTGGAGATTGTAAATGGTTTTACCAATAATGTCTTGCTTTTTGGGCTTTGTAAATAAAGATTAAAACAAATACATCGTATTAGTGCTGAGCTGAAAGACGGACAGACATGTCGAAGACAAACAACAGCTAACACAATTTTATAACAAGTTATTGATGGCAGAATTATTAGGTTGTTTAATAGACTTAAACAATTTTACATTTTTGTTAACCTTTCTGAAAAACATTGTTATTAAGCAAATGATATTTGCAACAACGACTGCTTCTGCCAAGTCACTTTAGACATTAGACATATTCGTTCATTTATTGTTCTGCTCAAACCAATAAAAATTTTCGGAAATGTTCAGCACTCGACTTTACAAACTGTTATCACTCATCTTAACCTTAAGGGGACTGGTCTTTATAGATGTGTAAATGGAAGCCATTGAGCACCCGCGAAGTTCCATTTTTGACAAAAGTTTAAAAAACGGAGATTTGTTGTACCTAATTTAAATTTCGGCTCTGTACTGCACTAGAATAGTTAACGGCGAGTTTAATGATACCAAAATCTATGAAAAATTTACTTATTTATATAGGTAAACTTTGCTTCTAAAGTTGAGATTTAATTTTTACCAGTGAAATCCTGTATCAGCATTCTGCAATAAACTCAAATTACCACTCAACCGTAAAAATAACGGTACACCGGAATAATTGAAATGCCTCAAGTTAGTCAGTAGAAATGATTCTATTGCAAAATCGGGTATATTAGAAAAATAAACAACAAAACTTGGATCAGTTTCTCCATATTTTAAGACCTGAGGATAAAACAACATATTACTATTCTTATAAACTTCGTGAAAATAAACGTGACACGCACTGTATTTTGTTATTTGCGGTAGGTTTGTTTGCAAAGCTGTAATATTTAACCGGGTGCTTTGTGCATAAACGGAAAGGTTGCCAACTACCCCGTTTTCTAATACGTATGTAGTTTGCTTGAAAACAGACTCCAGGGCATTGTAAAATGTAAAGTAATAGTTGGTATGGCTAAGTTTAATTTGGGACAAAACGCTGAAGTCAAATTGTTTCCAGAACAGCAAGCAGTTTTTGAAAAGTAGCAAATTAGATTTTTTGTGGATTTGCGACTGTGTATTTCCAAGTGCAAAAGGAACAATGCATACAAATGCAGATATAAAGAGAAGGTACTTGATAAACATATTGCTTCTTTATTGATTAAAAATATTTCTTTTAACTTCTGGTTGTATTTGATCGAGATATGGATAAACCAATTTTTAGATATTAGGTAGCTTATCCACGTGTCTCATGATTAATCTTGGCGATATTTGGTTGCATGCATTTATTTCGTCTTTTTTTTCAACTTGCACAGCTGTGCAAAATATGTTATTAATTTTATAGTGGCGTTCTCTCCTGTTTTTATTCCAATATCATTTTTTACTTGTGCATATTACAAAATAAACTGTATGGTGTCAATTACAGAAAACGTTTATAGGATCTATATTAGATAACTCAAAAACAGTAATTACGGGATAAATACGACACAAAGATTGTTAGTTATTTTAATGTATTGGACACAATAGAAATTTGACATAGAGTTGCACTACTCACTGTTTGTTACTCTAGCTAATAGAGCATGATGCAATAAAAACTATGTCATTGTATGATTAGCCTAAAACTTAGTTATATAATTAGAATCGGATTCAGTGGTTTCCACACACACGTTGTTGCGTTTCTACAATTATGCTGTCAGTTGTAGCTTTAATTAAATTCAAACATGCTTCAACAATATTGCAATAAATTTACTTTAGTTGCGATTCTTCAAATAATTGTAAACATTTTGGAAAACCATTATGTTACTCAAATAATTTTTCGAACACAAAAAAATATATTTTTACTACGTCAGTGCAATTATAGGACTGACTGAGTACTAATCAACAGTTTTTACCCGTCAATCATGGAGAAGAATGTACTATTGTATTATTACAACAATTAATTAGATATTACGTCAAATCCGTCTTACATGCTCACCGCAATGTATCTATTCAAGAAATAAAAGGATACTCATTTTATTGGAGACTACCGTTTTATATACTAATTAGTAAACTTGTTTTTATAGTTTTTTTTAAATGGCTCCGATTACCGCAAGCAGAAAACTGAGGATTCAAATTAAGAAATTGCATTCCAGAGTTCCATTATTTTACGACCAAAAAATACTCCACAAAAGCAGTGACTATTGCGATAGCTAGTAACATTAAAAGCATTTCCAAAACACCAACAACCATTCTAACTGACATTGGTTTAATTTCATTTCCCCAACTACCATTTTTATGAACCGACCATTGTTTCACATAGCTTAAAACGCTTTTAGCATATTCACTTTCTCCGTATGTATAAAGTAGCTTTATAGTATGTTGCTGCATGTGTTCGACAGTTTCTTTATTCCATCGACTATAAAACCCACTTTCTTCAACTTGCCATAGTACGCGTTGTATTCTCCTGAATGCATAAAAACGTCTGACTAGCCAGCCTCTGTTAGTTGCAAAAGCCTGAACGCTTTCTTTTCTAATCACTTTCCAGGATTTTGCAAAATCAAATACTGCACCAAACATTTCAACATGGAACTCAGTATCAAAGAATACAAAGCCAAGTGGGTGATTCGATGCTTTACCAAAACTCATGGTTTCGTTGGCTAACTAAACCATACTTCTTCCTATAAGCGAATTGTGTTGAATGCTTTGACTAAGACGATTGTATTATGGTAGCTTTAAATTGTTAACACTTGTGCTGGGTCCTGTTTTCGGTGGACTTAATAAATCTTTCAAAATCGATGTATGAACTTCTCTTCCATTCAAAAAATGATAAGTCGAAGAAATGGAAATGGTTGGCAAGTTTGCACTTGAAAGCTCCTTCAAACTATTCGGTGTATTTGGTACTTGCTGGGATGCCAAAAATGAATATAGTTGCCCATCATAACTATTTGAGATTACTAGGGAGACAAAATTCCAAAGAATCCAAATTCCGGAGATTTGCCAGTTACCAACAAAAGGACTAACTGCATTGCTGGACTGCTTGACAACGGAGCTTAAAGTTATTAGTATCCAATTGATGTAAGCCTTAAGCAAAGAGGGTCTTAAATGAAGATTTATAGATTTTGTTGTAACTGATAGAAAAACAAGTGGCATTGCTAACATAGCAACACAAATTGATATCCATACTGACAGCTGAAATGGTCGCGTCATTGCACTAAGATTGCTTAGAGCCAATTGTTGACTTATTACCATATACGCAAACTGGTCGTTTTTAATACTGGGCACAAGAAAGTCATACTTTAACCAGGCACTTCGAGCTCGGTTAAGAATAAGAGCAATATTTGGAGTAAAAGTAACTCCTTGTAATAAATCAACATCTTCTAGCATCACAAAATTAGTGAGTCCGTATGAAATGTTAAGATGTGACATGAGCAAACAAGCAATTTGCTCGTTTGCTTGTAACAACATACCGATTTGTTGCTTAGCGGGTATTTGACACTTTGCCAAAACCCAGTTTGCTGAGACAGTTTTAATGTTTATTCTTAAACGTTGGTTGTAATGGCGCTGCCAAAGATGATTTATTTCGGTGACATCCTTGACAGACCATACGTCAATATCAGCGCTATGTAAAAAACTCATACTACCGTTAGCTCGTAGAAACAATGGAACACCGGAATAATTTAACTGTCTTAAATTGTTCAGCAGAACTGATTCTAGTTCAAAATAGGATACATTAGAAAAATACACAACAAAACTGGGATCAGTTTCTCCAAACCGAAAGATTTGAGGAACCGTCAGCGTATTCGGCGTATTGTCCTTATGAACTTCATGAAAGTAAACGTGACAAATACTATAATTTGTTATTTGCGGTGGGCTGGTAGGCATAGCTTTAAGGTTTAATCCTATTGTCTGCGCATTTATTGAGGGGTTACCAACTATTCCGTTTTGTAATACATGTGGCGTCTGTTGAAAAACTGACTCCAGTGCCTTGTAAAATGTTGAGTAATAGTTTGCTTTGCTAAGTCCAAAGTGGGACAAAATCCTGTAGTCAAATTGCTTCCAGAAGATTAAACAGTTTTTAAAAAGTAGCAAATTGGAATTTTTGTGGATTTGCAATTGTATATTTCCAAATATACAACGAAGCATGCAAGCACATGCAGATAAAAAGATAATGTATTTGATATGCATATCTTTGCCGGATCTTAGCAATTTAGATTCTGCTCGTATTCATTCAAGAAATGGTTGTGTCAGTTTGAATGAAACGTGCGCTTGGGCACTTACACTTGTCTGCATAGATTTTTAATTATATGCCACATGTACGCATGATTATGACCATTACCTACAAGTAATTGGTATTGTACTCCACCCACATGGCTTGCAATATAACATGTGCGTGATAGAATAGAATAAGTTACATCTAGAACGCTAATTTATATGCGATGGTTATGGTACGAAAACGGTTGAATCTATTTGAATCACACTTTGATATATAATACCATTACATTGCACATAAATTGCTACACTGAATAATAATATGCAATTATGATTAAACTTGTGGTTTTTACATAAAGTGTGTTACGGTGTTCTTTTATGCTGTCAGCTGCAGTTTTGAACAAACTTAATGGTAGATTCTTGAAACACAATATTATAACAATAAAATGATTTATAATTGCATTTGGTTAAAACGTTCAAACGTGGTGTGAGTAAATTTTGAAAAACAAATACATAAATGATGAATTATCTACTAGTTTGACACCTATGTTACGACAAATTTGTTTTGGCATGTAATTTTTCGTCTGCAAAAAATCATTGGTTTGCTGCATTTTCTAGGCAATCCTTTGCAAATGGAAAATAATTGTAAAATATCCGGAAATGGATGATGTTTTGAAGTAAAGGCATGATTTACTGTATATATAGGAAATTTTGTCATTCGCCTATGTATAATGTGCAGTTAAATGAGTTACATTATTACATTACATGTTAATTGTAGAAAATTGTATCCGTGGTTCATCTATCTGTTTTACCTTACTGTCATTCAAATGTTACTTGAAGTCGTCCACCCCGTGTAGTATTTGAACATTCATGCTTTTTTATAAATGGAATTTGCGACGGTATTAAAACAAAATAATCTGCCTGTCGTTGTTGCCCAGTGAACCGTTGCTAAAGATGTAACTCAATTATATAAGAACGGTATTTTTCTTTAAAGTTTTATTGCAGTGCTCAACTTCATTCTATAATATCCCTGTTTCCAAAGTTTTCTTAGACTTTACTCGTCAATCATGTGAAATGTATTTTTCAAAAGCCAATGTTTCTTTGCACCTTACTCTTTTTGCTGTGAGCACATACGTATAAAACACTAAATTCTAATCACTGAAGATCCCGATCGTTAGTTGCTGATTCCAACCAGATTATTATATAACCCTGAGTTTTGTCTCATCTGTGACAAGATATACTTTTCTACAAGTAATATTATGTAAAAATGTAACTCATTTAACTGCACGTTATGTTTAAGCGAATGACAAAATTTCCTATATTTACAGTAAATCGTGCCTTTACTTCAAAAAATCATCCATTTCCGGAAATTTTACAATTATTTTCCATTTGCGAAGGATTGCCTAGAAAATGCAGCAAACCAATGATTTTTTGCAGACAAATAAAATATTGCCATTTGATTTTAAAACAATAAATAACACATACTAGGAATCAGCTTAGCATGATAACTGAAACGATTTAATCGTTTTCAGGCAGTGAAGAGTTCTTGTAACATATTGAACCTCACGGCTTTCTATAAATCTATTCTGGAGTCTTCTAAAAATGGTAGATGACCAACTACAAGCAGGGCAAACAAAATTATTGAATTAATAACCTTTTATCTAGACCCCGAGAAGTATTAGATTGGGAGGAAGAAGGAGGCTTTTAATTTAGGAGGGTTTGTGTGATTAAAGAGAAAGTCTACAAAACAATAACACGGCTGTTGATAATTCTCAGGTCAGAGGTCAGAGGTCAGATTGTAGAAAACGCGTTTCTGATTATGAAAGGCAAGTAAAGAATATGGTCAAATAAAGACAATTGATTATTTCTAAGTTTGATGGAAGAGTTTAATTCAAATTAAGTCAAATAACTGAGTGAACTATAATGCCTGTTGTGCCAAGTTCCATTAAACGTGGTAGTCTGATTTCAAGTACTAATGTTCTTATATGTTTTCCATCTAAAAAAATTATTAACAGTTAACCATAATTATGCTTTTATTGGTTTTTATGGTTTCCGGTTATCTTTAAGCACTTTGTGTAACAATGTATCAATGTAGATATCGCGTTACTAGTATCCACTCTTTTTATACATTTTAATCAATCTTATGCCAACTGTTTTACATTTGGTATTTTCAAAATGGCTAGATTTATAAAAATCTCCATGGAAACTTGCATTTTCTTAGACCATCCAACAAATAAAAGCAACTGTGCAAATTTAAGCTCCTTTCACGAAGAAACAAACACCACCGTTTGTTTTACTTGCTCAGTACCTGGCGGTTATATTGGTGGTGAATCCTTAAATGACTTTGGTTCAATTGGGCATATCATCTGCGTTTTGTTGTGGATATTATGTTTTGTTGGTGGAGTGTTTGGAGCTACTGCTAACATTTTAATTATAACCATAACCAAGAAGCATTTTCAACCAAGGGCTTTTGATTTTATGCTGTCCATTTTAGCAGGTTTTGATTTAATTCAGTGTTTACTAGGTGTAGTGTCAGCAACAGCTCTTTTCCTGTACACGGGTACGAAGAGCTCATTTTCAAATATGATAACAATTTTTGTTGAATTTAGTGAAATTCAAGATTTTTTCTTGTTTTTGTAGAAGGACTTGTTCGGAATTCAGCAACAGTGCTAACATCTCATATATCATTTCATATTGTGCTACTTGGTAAGTGTAGGTAGAAGTTTTCGGTCAGTCATTCAATGCATTTGTTAAGTTTAAATTGCTGTCCAACGTAATACTCATATTTTCTAGGACGCTCAGGTTCTTGTTCTTCTTCCTTAATCGTTCTAATTACCATAGAACGCTTTCTGACAATCACTTATCCTTTCAAAGCCCGAGAATGGTTCACCTCTAAACGAACAAAAGTAGTTCCGACTTCGGTAGCCATATTGGCTGCTTTTACTTGCATTGCTCGTGCCACTAGCACATATATTGAACAAATAGAGAACTTAAAGGATGTACCAGGTTTGAGACATTTGACCCATGTTACACGTCCATCCGAAGTATCGTGGAGATCCCTTTGGCATCAAAAATGGGAGGAGGTTCATGCGGTGATAGATTTTTATTTGCCGTTCATTCTCTTGATAATATTTAATGTGTTACTGTATATTCAGGTAAGCTTGTAAAACTTTAATGTGAAGCAATTTTAATGCTGAAGCTCGTCAGCTCGTATACTTTTATCTTAATTTGTTTCAGATCAGGAAATATACTATGAGACGACAAGCAATTACTAAATCGGTTCGAAACGATATCAGAGCCGCAAAAATGTTTTTGCCCGTGGTGTTTTTAATGCAAAACAAACAAAAATGTTTTATTCATTTGTAACATTGCTCCAATAGTATTTTATAGTGTACAGCGTTTTACTGGAGTGCAATACAGAGAAATCTTGATGGCAGCGTATTTGTCACTCATTGTAAACGCAGTTGCCAATTTACCCATTTACTACGTACGTGGTCCATCATTTCGAAAGGAAATTCGGTCTGTGGTATTAACTTGGTTACATAGACCAGTAGAGGAAACGGATGATGACGTCGGGAGTAACGGTAACAATGCTTCCAGAAAAACCAAGAGTTCTACCCGAGTTTAGCAATTTGCCGTTAAAGAATGAAAAATAAATGGACGATTTTAAAACGTCTAAATTTTGAAGATAATGGTTGAATTATTTCTATTGACATGCTTTCAAATATATATTACTAGGATTAAAGCATCTGTTTGTAAATTGTTTTAATTGTATGAAAAACGCAAATAAATTTTTAAGATAATACAGATAATTAGCTTGCTGCTTCGCAGAGAAACTATTTAAAATGTAGTGTGTCCGTCTTTCTGTCAGTCTACTTTATTTTCTACGGCAGCAAAATAATTTTTCTAAATCTAACCATATTATGCAATATGCGACCAGAGCAGCGAGTATCTTTAAGTGTTTACCATGGATGTTTAAGTAATGCATAGAAATCCCAAACCGCCAAGACAAAATCTCAACATGTTCTTTTTTATTTCCATATAACGTAACATCACAAATGGAGCGGGTTAATACTACGTACTTTAACCATGGCTTAACGGAAAGGCTTGCAGGCAACGTTCGGTTTTTATATTTCTAACAAGTGCAAATCGCCAATGAAATATATGTGTCAATAATTCTGCAGTAAAAACAAATACTGCAAGCAGAAGTAGTAAACTGTTGATTTAAAGTACTCCATATAGCATTTCTAATAAAATTGGTTTTGCGTTTTTATCTAAATCTGCTGTCTCCCTATATTCGGAATTCATTATGTATCCAAATACGTTGTAGGACTTATTGTGTGTATGAACTTGTTTAGCCAGGCGCACCCGCATATCAGTTGTTAAAGTTTTGCTCCATAAACCATGGAATCCTCCTTCAATTATTGCCAAAGTGTGCGCTGTATTCGATTGTACGCAAAGTATTTTCTTACAACCCAAGATCTGTAAAAGTAAAATTGCTCTGTTTTTCGTTTTTTAACGATCTCTTTGTTCCTAAACATATCTAGAATTGGATATAATATATCCACATGATACTCACTGCCTACGAACGCAAAGCTTTTTGAAGAATTTAGTTGGTTATCAGCATACTCAATAATATCTAGAACAATTTGTTTAAACCCTTTGTAAAGAATTGAAATGTGATGAACGTTTGAATCCAAAATTGAGTAATACTCAGGTATAATAAAAGAGTTTGTGCTATCGTGCGTTGGAGATTTCTCTTTAGTAGATTGTGCTAGGAAATTTTTTATAGTGGATGTGTAAGCCTGTTGACCATTCCCTCTTATGACATATGATATTGTGGTAGATATTGACACAATAGGAAGTCTAGAATAAGCTAACTCTTTCAAGGAATTTGGGGTGACGAACCTTTCTTCTAATGCCACAATTGAATAAAGTTTCCCATCAAAGCAATTTGACATAATCAAAGAGAAAAAATTCCAAAGAAGCCACAAACTAGATACCTGCCAAGTCTTTAAATAATGTCGTAAGCTATCATTGCACTGACTTATTACGGATTCAAGAAGAAGAAATAGCCAGTTGGTGTAATCGTGTAATATGGAACCAAATTGTTTGAATTTGTAACTATTTGATGAACTAAGCGTGAGAGCTAGCGGCATGATAATATACACCAGCCAATTGAAAATCCACACGTAACTATCAAACGGTTGAGACATGCCATCCAGGCTGTTTTCATATAACTGTTTGTGCACAATTACGAAAGAATAGCGCTCAAAGTCAACACTGGGCAATGGAAACTCATATTTTAAAGACGAGCTTCGTCTTACTTGTATCAGATAGGCAATTAATGGTGCAATGTATATACCTTGCATTAAATCAATTGCTTCAAATCTTGTGAATGACACTAATGAAAAAGAAATATTTAAATTAGAAATTAGAAAACAACCCGTTTGCACGCTAACAAGAAGAAATCCTTTGTCATTACATGAGCAAAGATTCCAGTCAACTGGTGAAGCTATTATGCTGAGCTTATTCATATCACGGTTCAGTTTATGCCAGTAAAACGTAATGTCAGACATCGTCTGAAAAATAGCCATTTCTACATACTTGCTGAGTTGACAAACGCTACAAACAAACGTCAGTTTCTCGTTAATATTAAGCAATAATGGAACTCCAGTGTAATTAAAATATCTCAAATTTTCAATAAGAAACGGCTGAACTATTTGAACTTGCTGAGTTGTGAAATATATCACAAAGTCAAAATCCCGCTCACCATAAATTAAAGTTTCTGGTGACAACTGTTTATGCCTGACTGCTTGAAATAGTAAATTACATAATATGTATTTCGTATATTGCGGTGGATGATGTGGCACATTTTCAAAACGACTTGATTCAGATTCTTGTGCAACGGTACGATTTTTTTACCACCATTAAAAATAATTCGAGCAGTATTACTATAATAGATTTGAATCCGGTGAAAAATTTCTAACTGCTTGTTTCTTTTTATATGTTGACTAGGTTCAAATTTGGGTCCAAAATGATTCCAGAAAATTAAGCACTTTTGAAACAACAGTAGACTTTGATCCTCTTGTGTAAGGCTGGTGTAGTATTTGGGAACTTTATTCAGAAATGGTTGACAACAAAGCACGTTAGAAAGGAGATATAAAATTTCAAAAACTTCGGAGTAAATATTCATAATGGATTTTGTCGATTACCTGGGTTTGAATTTGGGTTAGCAGACACAACTTTTTTTTATACCAGTACAGCTTTTGCAGTGGATGTATTTAATTTAGTTGCCATTCATAGCAGCATTTCATACCCAGTTGACAATTTTCATGGTTAAAATGTTTTTTGCAAGCGTACAGACATATGTAAATCATTTAAAATTACAAAAGATATATGATAAAAGTTCAGTTAACCTTGTATTTGTAACAACTTCTTATTACAACTCGTAATCACAAAATCAACGCGACAAATAAAAAACAATTTCATTTTTTTGTAAACATGTGTTGGGCTAATTACAATCCATGCACGTAGCATGTACAATTTGGCAACCAAGGAAATGACTATACATATTGTGATAAGATGCACTCAGGGTTAACTTTTCTTTTTCCTACCATTCCTACCTACCAGTAAGAAGACACTGTCAGTAGTGGAGGCAGCAATACAAATGCACGGCTATTACATAATATTTCGGATGCTTATCAAGATCTTTCTATTTTTACAAAGTAAATGAACTTATATAAACCTCGTGGCTTTAATTACCTTGTGTAATATAGGATATTTTGAGATGAAATCAATTTGTGAATAAACATGTGCTCATCCTCCAACATAAATGAAAGCTATCTTTTTCAACATTCGTTGCACTTCCTAATTTTGCCTCGTGTAGAAGGAGAATAACCAGTTTTTTGAATAAACGGTATTTTCTGCAAGCCCTATTTTTGACGTTATTGAAAATTGAAATGGCCTTCTTTATTCTTAAAGTATACATTTTCCGGAATTATGACGCAAAACGCCACATAATGAAATCTTAAATACATTTTGATGCCGCCAAACAAGAGGTGTAAAAATATTGGTGTTGGAATTTCTTTGCAGCTGGTAATATCGTCACTGCGTAAGATTGTAAGTTAGTAGATTGTAAGACACCGTTAAAGGTTTGTACTGAGTAACAATTTGGGTTGGTTGACACCCCAAAATTTTTTCTTCTGATTTCGATTGTTTGGCTATTATTAAGTAGTACTAGGCCTACTAAAGTGGTCAGGTGAGTTTTGGACTCCAAAGCCTTTCTACTTAGAAATGGCGGCCTGTTGAATAATGAAAAATAGAGTTCAAGAACTTCATTTTACATTCAACTCGGATCAGTCCTGGAGCTGAATTTTTTTACACTAATTGCGAAAAGCAGTGTCTGGATGGACATCACACTGACCACTCTGTAAACCATTACTGTGATTTTATAATAAAAAATCCAAAAAATTGCAAAATTTTGGCGGAAGAAAAAATTTATTAATTTATGTAATTAAAATAAAAATAATATTATAATCGCTCAAAATTGTAGCAAATTTACTGACAAACGTTTGGAGATGCCCATACATGGACTGTGTTACCGTTTGGAGAAACCTCAAGAGGGGACGCGGTGCCGCAAGTTAGGAGTCACAGTTACCACAAAAAGTTCACATTTTCAGTTTTTGGTGTTTCATATAGTTTTGTCGGTGTATTTGCAACAATTTTTAGAGATTAAAATATTATTTTAATTTTAATTACATAAATTAATAAAAATTTTCTTCCGCCAAAATTTTGCAATTTTTTGGATTCTTTTTATAAAATCACAGTAATGGTTTACAGAGTGGTCAGTGTGATGTCCATCCAGATACTGCTTTTCGCAATTAGTGTAAAAAAAATTCAGCTCCAGGACTGATCCGAGTTGATTAAAAAATGAAGTTCTTGGACCCTATTTTTCAATATTCAACAGACCGCCATTTCTAAGTAGAGAGGCTTTGGAGTCCAAAACTCATTTGATCACTTTAGTATGCCTAGTACTACTTAATAATAGCCAAACAATCGAAATCAGAAGAAAAAAGTTTTGGGGTGTCAACCAACCCAAATTGTTACTCACTATGTAATCTAAAGCGGCAACGTAATGTTTGATATTATTATTACATATTTTTTTCACATTATATTTTTTATTCCAAGGTTGAGCTAGATTCTTTACTTATGTCACAAAACTATATTTATCATTTAAACAAAAAACTTTCTAAGTTATTCCATCTCACATTGTATTTGTGATCAGCGTTATGAGTAAATTTATAGTAAATAGCTATAGCGTTTAGCTTAAATGATTACTCCTAATCCATTATATAAATCATATTTAGGATTTACTGGTTCCGTTTTCTTTACCATGGCACTAACAGTGGATCGGTATTTAGCAGTTTGCAAGCCCTTTTTAGCCGCAAAATATTTAGGTTCTGTTAAAAGAGCCAGACACGTTTCGATATCAATACTTGTCTGGGATTTAATCTATAACTTGCCTAGGTGGTGGGAATTTGAGTATCTGCCCGTAAAAACCTATACTGAAAATCTCACTGTTTATAGACTCATACCTACTTGGCTTCGTACAAACTTTTACTATAATACGTACTATGTTCACATGTCGTATGTGTTGCTATTGTTTCTACTGCCAGTGATATTCCTTAGTGTTTTTAATATAATTATTTATAGAGAAGTAATCCACAAACATATTTTAAAACTTTTAACTATACAAACCGCATTCCATAAATATTTAATATTTTGAAATATTCCAGCTACGTCGTTCCAGGAATCTACGGCAAGCGTTGTCACCACAAACCAATAAAGCAACATCCACCACTAGTGAAACCTATTTAGCACATATGTTCTTTTGTATTGTTTTTGTTTTTATAACCTGCCAAGTGGTGCCAGTGTCACATTCAGCATACCGATATATTGATGGACAAGTGGGAACAGAGGAATATGTACCGGAAGTGGAGTTTCTAATGACTTTTTTATTGTTAAATTCATCCGTCAACTTTTTTAATTTATTGTGTTAGTGGAAGCAGATTTAGAAATGGATTAACAAAACTATGTAGATGTCAATGGGAAAAATTTGTGTTACTCAGAGGCAGCTAAAATCAGTAAGCAGTTTATTCGTAATAGTTTTTTGAAAAAATTATGTAGGTTATAAACAAGTACTGTGGGATTTAGTAACGTTTGGACTGGGCGACGGCAATAACACCTATCCTGCGTATGTATTCTTTACATGGCAAGGATGTATTCTTTACTATAATTCCAATACTATCCCATCAAGCATAAAAGTTTATTAGTAAGCTTGTCTTACTACTAATATTGCCTGAGTCGTTTTTTGTGGATGCCATATCTCTAAAACCAGATTGAATTTTCAATTTCCGTTTTCGCAAAAAGATTTCTGGACACTGGAACCTGTTCACTACGGAGCCCGATTTTCGAAATTCGACCTCTAAGGTCAAAGGTCACGGCGGATTTTTAAATTTCTTGAGTGACCTATGGCATGCGACACATGATTATAGGTCAGTTTTCAACCAAATTAACGAATCTTTTGTCAGTTTGCCAAAATTCGAAATCGCCTGACCGTTATTCGAAGGTCAAGTTTTGTAAACACCATATCACTATTCCAGTGATTTGTTTTTGGAATTCTGTTAACGCACAAAGGTTTCTGGTTACTGAAGCATATGCAGGACGGAGCCCGAATTTTGAAATTCGACCTCTAAGGTCAAAGGTCACGACGAATTTTAAAGTTTCTTGAGTGACCTATAGCATGCGACACATGATTATAGGTCAGTTTTTGACCAAACTAACGAATATGTACTTCGATTTTAAAAATTCGAAATCGTCTGCCCGTTATTCGAATTTTAAATCTTGTGACCACGATAACTCAGTCCCAAAAACGATTTTCGAAATTCTGTTTTCACAGAAACATTCTTGGTCATTAGGAGACGAAACTGACGAGAGCGATTTTTGAAATTCGTATTCTAAGGTCAAAGGTCACGACGGTTTTTTAAGTTTCTTGAGTCACCTATAGCATGTGGCGCATGATTACAGGACAGTTTTTGACCAAACTAACAAATATGTACTCCGATTTTTAAAATTCGAAATCGTCTGACCGTTATTCGAATTTTAAATCTTGTGACCACGATAACTCAATCCCAAAAACGATTTTCGAAATTCCGTTTTGACAGAAACATTCTTGGTCATTAGGAGACAAAACTGACGAGAGCGATTTTTGAAATTCGAATTCTAAGGTCAAAGGTCACGACGGATTTTAAAGTTTCTTGAGTAACCTATAGCATGCGACACATGATTATTAGTCAGTTTTTGACCAAACTAACGAATATGAAGTTCATTTGTCAAAATCTGAAATGGCTGGGCAATTGCAGCCACGTTTATCCCTGTGGTTGTGTTCACGGTTTCCATTAATTGTTTCCATTAAACTCTAGACATTGAGACAAATACTACATGCTCATTAACTGTTCACGTGAATGTAGACGCCGAATTTTTTGCATATCAAACGACTTTGAGCACAATTCCTCATACGACTTTGTTGAATAATGCCTGTACAGAACCTCCCTTCAAACTTAATAATATGATATGCTTATTTTGTAAAGACTTAGTGCCGATTAATATTTCTAGAAATCCGATTTCCATTGCAGATACCAAAATGGATATTACATGTGTAGCTCGTACGCCAATGTATTCGTGTATACACCACTGAGTCTAAAAGTAAACGTGAGGTGATAGTAGTTTGAGGAAACATTAGCAATTTTATTTAAACAGAAGTGCAGCGTTTGAAATTTTTGGTTCGTTCTAGTGATAACTTTTTAAACAAAACGTATCATGCCAACGTACCAGAGAACACGTACCGCTCAGCGCGGAAACTCCAATGACGTAAGTAATGGAAATCCTCAAAACTGCGACACGTCAACCGAAAACGACAAAGCGGAAGCCGCTTCCAACATCCGGCACGTAACACCAGAAACAATCAATGAAAATAAAGAAATCAGTCAACGTAGAAGATCAGCCGCTAATCTTCCTGTTCGAAAGAAAAGTGCCGATCAGCGTCGAAAGTCACATCGACAACTAATGCAAAAATCAAGACGTTCAGGGAGTTCCGAAGACGTGCAATATGACAACGGCATAAACAATGGAAATTCTGAATGCTGTGAAGAATCATCAACCGAAAACAACGAAGCGGTGGCAGTTTCCAGAATCCAGCTCGAAACATCAGAATCAGTAAAAGTAATTCGAAAGAAAAGTGACAGTCAGCGTCGAAAGTCGTATAGACAACTCATGCAGAAATCAAGACATGGTGCTGGGATTGGGATTTCTGAAGACGAGCAATATGACGACGGCATAATTAATGAAAATTCTCAAAACTGAAGAAACGTCAACCAAAAACGATGAAGCGGAGGCTGTTTCCAACATCATGCATGCAGCATCAAAAACGGTCAATGAAATTGAAGAGATCAGTCTGAGTAGAAGATCAACTGCAAAACTTCCTGTTCGAAAGAAAAGTGACTGTCAACGTAGAAAGTCTCTTAGAAACCTTGTGCAAAAATCCAGACAGGGAGCTGGGAACTTAGAAAACGGGTGCAACAAAACTGCATAAATAATGGTAATTCTCAAAACTGTGAAGAAATATCAACCCAAAACGACCATGCAGATGATGTTTCCAACCTATACCATGTAACATCAGAAACAGTTAATGAAAATCAAGACGTCAGTAAGAGTGGAAGATCAGCTGTAAAACTTCCTGTTCAAAAGAAAAGTGACTATCAGCGTCGAAAGTCCAATAGACAGCTTATGCAGAAATCAGGAAATGATCATGGGAGCGCCACTAGTCATTCTAAGCAAAATACATCGGCACACGGCAATGGCCAAAAGTGGACTGTTATAATAAGTCTTTCGGGCATACCAAAGCTTCAAAAGAGAACAACAGTCTGTTCCCAAACAGTGAAAACTTTCAACGTCGAAGGTCTACGAGGCTTCAAGAAAAGCAACGACTGACAAGTGTATGCAGACAAGCCGAAAGGCCCACCACGATAACATCTAAGCCAACGGTCAACACCATCCAAAGGAACCCTCAACGTAAAGTCAATCAAAAAACAAACTACGAAAAACGATGCGAAAACTTTAATAAACAAGTCAGTGAAGGCCCAGTGTTTGTGTGCTCCTGCTGCAATTCACTTTTGTACAAAGAATCTACGGTCAAAGTAAGATCAGAAAAACTAACTAACTGCGACGAAATCACGAAGAACAAAATTCTTAATTATGACCAGCCTATTCATAGATTATGTCACACCTGCAACAACAGCGCAAAAGCAGGGAAAGTGCCCCGGACATGCATCCTAAATGGGTTGGCATTTCCTCCTATTCCTGATGTACTGAAGGTAGGCAACTCTTGTGTTATACAGTGTTAAAATTAAATTTACCAATTCTTAATAACAATATTTAAATAATTTTATTTAGAATCTCAATCGACTGGAGCAAAGGCTCATTGCGGCGCGATTACCATTCATGCAGATAAGACTAAACGGTTATGAGCATCAGTGGGCTTTGAAGGGAAACGTGGTCAACGTTGAAAACAACATTGATACATGCGTGAGGGCACTACTAAGAAGATTTAACGAAACCAGTGTAGTTCAACTCAAACTTATGCGAAAAATGTCATACAGAGGTCATTATATTTACGACAAGGTCTCGCCAGCTAAAGTATATGCAGCCGTTCGCTACCTTCTCGATACTCCGTTGTACAAGAGGGAAAACATTGTACTTTCAGAAAATGCTCTCCCGTCGCAAGCTGGTAATATTGTGTTTCAACGTTGATCAAATGCAAATACAGTTCAAAGTATATAGAATTTCTACTTGATATTGTACAGAGAGCGTCGACTTTATTGTGAACGAGGCTGAAAATAATGAACCTGAAAAGAATGAACCTGAAAATAATGAACCTGACTTGGATCACGAGGAATGCGAAAGCGATGAAGCTCATAAGATTATCGGTGCTGATGAAACCCTACTGTTTAATGAGAAAGATTCTGGAACGGGCGCTTATGGAAAACCAATTGCGCCTGGCGAAGGCAAAATTCCTATTCCACTAAACCGTGATCCAGACGCCGAACTCCTGTCTTTTCCCACTATATACGGTGGCATGCCCCGAGAAATTCCAAATGGAGTTAAGCTGTCCTATACAGACATTGCCAAATCTGAAATGCGTAACAAGGATAGACGATGTGCTATTCCAGAAAAAGTGCTTTATTCCTATAAGAAGTCACATAATGAGAAGGTCTACGACGCGTATTCAATATGTCTTAGGCAGAGAACACAAGGACAGATGGAATCACTTACTGCAGGATGCCTGAAAAATCCAGGAAACATAAATGACATGATTGCAAAAAATGACGCATATTCTGTCTTTAAGAATGTGAGATCTACTCCTGCATATTGGAAAGAAAAAACCAAATGTGTAGTGGCAATGGTAAGACAGCTTGGAGCTTCCACTGTCTTCGTCACACTATCTCCAGCAGAGACAAAATGGATTGACCTATTAAAGATTTTGATGAAACTTGCGGAAGATAGGGACATAAGTGATCAAGAAGCAGAAAACTTGCCAGCAGTGAAAAAACATGAGTTAATTCGAAACGATCCGGTAACTTGCATGCGCCATTTTGACAGACGTTACAAAGCCGTTCTCAACGAACTTATTAAACCTTCTCATGGAGTATTTGCACCACACGGTGTCGAAGACTACTTTAGCAGAATTGAATTTCAAATGCGCGGATCACCACATTCCCACGGGCTTTACTGGTTACCTAAAACACCGAAATACATTGAAGGTTAGATTAGTCCAAGTTAGAAAATATTTTTTTTTCAAATCTCAAGCGTAACAAAGACGTACATGTGTTATTTAAATTTTAGGAAATGAATCAAGCAAAGCAGACTGCATTGAGTTCATTGATAAATATATAACATGTTCGCGTGACGAAGAAGGAGAAATGGCCAAGCTAATTCCTTATCAGGTACATAAGCATTCGGAAACATGTCAAAAAGGAGGAGCAAGCTGTCGATTCTCTTACCCTAAGCCGCCAATGCCAAATACTACAATCCTGCAGCCAGTGCCAAAGGATTTTGATAAGAAGGAAAGGAAGAGGCTCCAAGCAATTTATCAAAAAATTGAACGAGTACGGAAGATCATTTAAGGAGGATATCCCATTCGGCGAATTTTTAGAAAGTCTGAATGTTAACGTGGAAGATTATATTTTGAGCATTCGCTGTTCATTAAAGCGTTCAACTGTTTTTCTGCGTAGAAAGACAAGCGAAATATTTGTCAACGCTTACAACAAGAAACTGCTTTTAGCATGGAAAGCTAACATGGATATACAATCTGTACTTGACACCTTCGCTTGTGCAAGATACTGTGTTGGATACGTTATGAAAGCCGAAGGGGGTCTGTCAAGATTATTAAGAGCTGCAGATAAGGATGCCCGAAATGGCAACAAAACAATTCAGGAGAAATTACAGCACCATGCAAAGATACTCATCAATGGATCTGAAAGATGTGCTCAGGAAGGGGTTTTGTTTGTTTGCGGGTTGCCTAATACCTTCTGTAGCAGAAGCTCCATTTACATAAACACTGGACATCCAGAACAAAGGGTTCAAATGCTGAAGCCGACAAAAGAGTTAGAAGAGTTGCCCGACGACTCTACTGACGTTTGCCAGAAAGGGTTATTGGAACGTTATATTCAACGTCCACCCGAACTTGAAGAAACGTGTCTGGCGGAATTTGCAGCTGCTATCGAGTTTTGCAAAAAGCAGTCTAGTAGGAGAAGCAGTAACATAGGTAAGAAGTATTTCTATTATTATTTTTTTTAAATTCAACGTTTATAATTTTAAAAAATAATGTTAGATGGAGATAGCGGTATTCGACTAACACCTGAATTCCCATTGCTTGATGGAAGTGGATTTGTGAAGCGGAGGGGGAAGAGGAAAATAATTCGCTATAGGCATTTTCCAAAGTCCGATGAGATTGAATACTGGAGGGAGCAACTGATGCTTTTTAAGGATTGGAGAGATGAGGAGCGCGACTTAAGGAGTATTGATGTTCTTCAAGTAGCAAAGAACAATATGCAACTGATTATTAAGAATTCAAAACCCTTCTACTTCAACCGTGAGGTGGTCGAGAACGTGTTGCATAATTATATTACGGAACTTGAAAAGGACGAAACTACGGAAGAGTATGAAGAGGCGAGAAATGAAATGGAGATTATTGAAGATGATATTTATACTAGTGGATTTTTAAACCCTGCGTCTGGCAAGCCTAAAGGAGAGGATACGTTCTTAGCCCCAACCCTTATTGAAGATAAAGATTATCTAAAAATTATGCGAAGTTTAAATATTAAACAAAGAAAAATTGTGATGGATATTTTGCACCGTCTTAAGACCAAGAAAACGCCATTTTATATATTTCTTAGTGGTGGTGCCGGAGTAGGAAAATCGCATGTTATAACTGCGATTGTTCAAAGTTTCAAACGATATTGCAACAGAATACCCGGCCGGCATCCTGAAAACATTAATGTTATAATCAGTGCGCCTACCGGAAAAGCTGCGTTTAACGTGTCCGGAATGACAAACCACACTGCTTTCAAGCTACCACCATCGCAATATGGTGGACGGGTTTCAAAGCTGGACGAAAGTATGGCCAACACATTAAGACTCAAGTTTATGAATGTTGACCTGAATATAGTGGACGAAATATCAATGATTCCTTACAAACAGTTTGGCAACATTAATTTGCGAAACCAGCAAATCTATAATTGTTTGGAGAATCTTGTAGGTAAATCCATGCTTGCAGTTGGACACCTGAGACAACTTCCTCCAATCCCTGGTGGAAAGGATCATTATATTTTCAAAAGTGGACGCCTTGGTCTTCGAAATAGTTTGGGAAATGGGAAAGATTTTCGTTTTATGAATTGGACGAAATAATGCGGCAACAGGGAGAGCTTTTGTTTTGTAAAGCAATTAACAACATGGCCGAATGTTGCATGGACAACGATGACATTGCATTAATGAAATCAAGAGAATTTGTTTACGCTAGGAGAGGGAACAATGAGCCACAAATTGTTGGAAACATACCTCCATCTGATGCGGTATGGCTGTTCCTGACAAACAAACAGTGCCGTGCACAATGCCAAAGTACATTCTACGTTGAAAACTGAAGGTGCTGTATCCATTGCATTTGACCGAGCAACGGGTGAGAAAAATCTTCAATGTTAACATTTTTGTGCACTATACAATGTTCAATAAAAGTAATAATTTCATTTAATCTAGGTAAAGGATCCTTACAGCAAAAACAAAAACTACTTGAAGAAGCAAAAAGTTGGAATGCCCAGGAGGCAGATGGTATGCCATACGAAACTCAATTACAAGTCGGTGGTATTTACTTTATAACAAGCAACATCAATGTAGCAGATGGACTTTTTAATGGAGCGACGGGGTTTCTGCGACGTATCGAATATGGAACTAATAATGAAAACCAGCGCATACCTACATTAGCCTGGATGGACTTTGCAAATGATACGATTGGCCGAGAACTGAGGGCTCGAAGCGCATCCAAATATCTTGATCCGTCAATTTCGAAGACTTGGGTTCCAATTGAGAGATTAACAAAAACGTTGACAAAATCTCATATATATTCCGGCATGGATTTTATACGAACCCAAATCTCGCTTGTTGCATGCAACGGAATGACAATAGCTAAGTCTCAAGGATCCAGCATTCCAAACGTGGTTGTTAACTTAAAGCAAAGAATGTCGCCGGAACATCTTTACGTTGCATGCAGCAGGGCTACTTCTCTGAATGGATTATTTTTTGGCGGCGAATTTGTAGCCCCAAGGCGAAAACCAAACGACAACGTTGCAAACGAAATGGAAATTTTGCGTACAAAGTGTCAATTAACGTTCAGCCTTAGGTTCTTTTCTGACGTCCCCGGTGACAACAAGATGTATTTTCACAACGTGGAAAACTTCAGAAAATATCACCAAGATTTGGTTTGTGATCCAAATATAATGTCTGCAACGTACTTATGTCTAGTGGAACCTCACATTGAAGCTAGCGATACAACAGATTTAGACGGATTTAGCTGCATATTACGAGAAAACTCTAGTGGCCGGGGAAATTCAAAGAACTCCGAAGGAGTTTTGATATTTTCTAAAAAAAGGTAGTTATGAATCCTACAGTGAATAAGTAATTTACTAAAATAAAGTTTAATTCTTGTTTTCAATTTTTTATTCTTTTATGTAGGTCTTCCAGCACCCGAAATATTGAGCATAACAAAGCAAAGAGGACAAAATGGCCATTTTATAATTGTTCATTTTAAGTCTTCGACGTTGAATGTATTTGTTTGCTACAAACACCCCAAATTTGCATCAAATAAATTTTTGGAGGTACTTGCATCAAAAGTTCGTGAAACCAGAAGCCACCGGGTTCTTGTGATTGGCGATTTAAACTTGGATGTTTTAAGAAATGAGTGCAAAATCCGCGATTTCTTTCAACGACTAGGATTAAGAAGCCTTCTAAAAGACGACGATGTTACCACCGAACTGGGTACCCAGATAGACGTTGCTTTTGCCAACTTTGATGATGTCAACGGTTCAGTTCATGAAACATATTATAGTTATCACAAGGGCCTGTGTATAGACTGGATTTAAATCACAATAAAATTTAGTGAAAATATGTTACGCTATTTTCAAGATAAACTTATTGGTAGTAGGAAAATTTGTAATATATAAGTCAACGTTATAACGTAAAGATTAAACTACACTACTTTAGTAAAACAGCAGTAGCAAAAGTAACAGCTCCTAAACATCATTGCTGGAAGCATTATACACTGAAAAAATATCGGATTTTCAGGGACGTCCGGTTCGGTATATTAATACCATAGGGAAGAAAGATATGAGCGGTCGTTTAGAAGAGCTACTAAGAGTATCAATCATCTGTGAAATCCATATTACCCAAATTAGAGTGAACGCAAAAGCATAAAAGGGTGTTTTAATTATGGTATATTTGTAATGAATTTGAAATTTTGGCAAGCTTACTCTCTACTACGTGATTACCATGTTTTATTACTTCGTTATATTGAGATCTGTATGTCCTTTTATATAGTATTTTTCAAAACGTTTAAAATAAGGTAACTTTTCTTATATTTAAAGTCACCTTTACTTACTTTACGTCACAACTTATAATAATGTGCATTAATTGCGAAAATGCTTTGTGAAATCTTTTTCCTGAAAAAGTTGTCCTAACTAATTTTATTAAATTTCTTAAAATACAAATGGAAAGCTTAACGGCGTCCCACTAGTTTTAAATAGTTGTTTAAAATTGCTGATTCCGTTTAATAATAAATACTTAATAAACAAGCATTAATTTTTGAAAATTAATACAGCATCAAAACACCGATTAGCCAACATCGCAATATATTCTGATACAAATTCAGAATTCAAAATCCAAAACTTTCCGTACCTAATCCTTAGTGAATAGACGGCTTTAGTCTGCAACATCCTAATGTTATTCAGTCTACATTTCCTTCTAGCATATTTATACTTATCTCTAAGAGCCTGTATATCTACAGCAAAAACCACGGTCTCCATCATTTTGCAAATTGTGGGAATAAACACCAAGTGCACAACAATCAAAATTACAAAAGCAGTAACTATGAAACAATAAGCCGGTAAATTAATTTCATTCGGAGAGCTTCCAACAGTTAGATAACATGCAGTAACCGTTGCCCAAAATATACCTGCCAGAGTCAAATAAATCACGTTATTAAACCAGTATTCTATCTTCTTGAAGTTAATCAAAGCACAGTTGTTATAATGCCAAAACCTCTCAAAATTATTGATTTTGTTAATACAAGTTTTCAAAGTTGTGGTTAGTCTATCAATTAAAACAAACAGGGAGCCCATTAGAACTGTGCTAAATCTGGAAAATTCCAAAATGCCAAAAAAGCAGCACAAAACTCGACCCAAAAGACACTAATAAATAGTAGCAGCAGAACGATACATAGAATCAAAGATGTCGTCAAGGATAAAGTAAACTGGGTCCGTGGGTGTTGTAAATACGCAAATTACTGCAAAGCACGGAGCACCCGCGACAATTGGCACAACGATAAATGGAAAAAACATGCTTAGGGTGAATCCTTGCTTTGCTGACTTTTTAGAAGAATATTCTTAAAAGAGCACAATTTAAACAATCATGGTTTTGGGTAAACATTGACTATTGACAAAGCCTTTTTTTAAATTTGTATACCTTGGGTAATTTCATCTGCTTGTTTTAAAAAATTATTAATAAATCCCACCATAGCGTTTTAATAGAACGCTCCATGAGCCACGATGATAACCATAGCGCCAGCACAACTTCCACAGATACACAGAATTATTCCAGTTTCTCTGGTAAAATCTGGTCTGTGGCGGTATTGCATGTTGTAGATTGTCAAAACAAAGCACGTTAGACCAAAAAATATCATATAGGATATCATAAAGCAGAATGGTATCAAACGGTATTTGGGTTTGGTCAAAGACACTTCGCTGGAGTCTGGGTTTACCGTTATGGAAGATGGCCACAGGTAAAAGTGAAAGGCGTAGTGCAGTTTGAAGCCCATTACTTCGTATTTGTTTAGGGGCATTTTGAAACAACAGAATTACAAGCTTTATATAGTTTTTATCTTTTCTGATAAGAATTAACAACGCAACTGTGAAATTTCTTTTTAAATTCTATATATTTTTGTTTCAAAGTATGACTAACAATTTTTGGCTTTAAACAGTCAAAAATATGTTTTTCGGAAATAAAATATTTGTATAGTAATTTTCGGTTGTGCACAAGAAAGGAAAACATGTTTTCTTCCGGGTCCACTTTTACTAGTCGCCGTGTTGGAAATAATAGCACGCACTTTTAAGTGGTCTTAATCATGATAATTAATTGATAATTCGCTTTTTATTTTGTATTTTGTAGTCTTACTAGTTTTGAATTTTAACGAAGGTAGGATGTTTTCAAAAGGCTGAAATAATGTTGTAATATAACTTAATTGTACACTTATAAAACTTATAAAAAATAAATAAATCCAACCATTGCGGATTTGTCTAGTTTGACAAAAATGGTCATACTTAAGATTTCTCCGTCATACCTTTATATGGGTGACAGGAAAAAGTTGAATAACACAGAATGTCTTCAGAAGCGACTTGGAATTTCCGTGAATTATGGAGATTGACAATTTTTCTTTTCTTCATATGGGTGGATGAATAGGTCTCTAAAAGGGGTTTCCCGTTTTTTGTTCCTTTGTATTCTTCCAGGCATGTAGTAGTACAGTTTACTATATGTACTTCATTCAGATACCGTTGAGGCAAGGCATTTGAGCAAGCTTTTGGAATTTCCTCATTGCATTCAAAAGATTTCCTCGACCTGTAAGACTGACTTAACTTAATACACAAAAGTGTCATCATACAAAAGGGCCTTGTGACCTTGGCCAAGACATCAATCTCGTTTTAGTGACCTTGGCCAAGACATCAATCTCGTTTTAGGGACCTTGGCCAAGACATCAATCTCGTTTTAGGGACCTTGGCCAAGACATCAATCTCGTTTTAGGGACCTTGGCCAAGACATCAATCTCGTTTTAGTATAACGGTTTTACCAACAAGCTCATTCTCAACTTCTAAAAGATTATTTTCCAAATCACCCCAAAACACTTCACATTTCCTACAATGGCCTGTCAAAAGTACTTGCTCAACATTTTGTTTGCTGTTGCTTCAGTTTGTCTGCTGTTATGTCAAGCGGCTACGATTCCCCTTAAAGGTAAGTATAAATAATTACTAATTTGCAGCAATAATTTTTTATATGAAATTTCAATACATTTTAAGTTCCACAAATAGAGACTAAGTTTTCTAATTTCTCTTTATTATTCAATTTTTTCATATTCTCCCAGCAACAGAGAAGGACGATTCTATGGAACTGGGATTGCCAACGCTCAGGCTGTCGCTGTGGCCAAGACTGGTGCTTCTGGACTAGGCTATGGTGGTTATCCCGGCTATAGCATTGGGGGAGCCAACGCTTTTGCTGCTGCTAACGCCAACGCAGGAGCATTCGAAAAGTAAATTCGGGGTTTCGGGATTTTCATAGGGCCAACGAAATTGAAACTCAATATTTTTATGGTGCTAAATATAAAGTCGTAATACTTTTCATTCACGTCACTTTTTGAGTACATGTAATACAAATGCAGAAGTTGTAAAAGTACAACTTTTATTCCTCAGTTACTTTTTCATACTTTTCATAAGATATCGTCGACATCTTTTTATGATGAATATTTAGAAACTTTTGCAAAATTTCCATAAAATAGTTTGTTTATTTGAAGTGCAGTTTAAATATGAATTACAATTTTGTGGCAATAGAGCACAATGAAAATATTAACATTTTGAATGGTTTTAAGTAATTTGAACTTCCACTAATTGCTTGGTTGAAGTGATTTTTACAAACAAGTGTCTTCTAAGTGTATATCCTCCGGCTCGGCTTGCTTCACTTAAATTTCCTGATTGGGTGCAGGTGATGGAGATGATAGTTTGGCTTTTAATTTAGCACAGTGAAAAAAGCTTTTCAGCGAGGAAAGATTCAAAGGCATTTTGAATTTGAATTGAAATCAAAACTTTTTTAAAAATGAGTATGTGGTTAAATTTTTGTTAAGAAAATGACAACTAATAAATTGGAAATACAAGTTGGATGCCTCTAAGTTCAAAGGTAACACAAATCAGGAAAGCACAAGTGAACAAATCGATATAAAGACTCATGACGATTTTGCCTTTGGTATTCAATATTGACCGTGAAAATGACGACAATAAGCACTAAAATATACAAGATTTTGACTATTAAATTATCGCTCCGGACACTCCGGAGACTCCTTGAAAATAGCTTAAATATTCGTATGTTCGTTTTTATTATGCACTAGATTTGTCTGGTGAGCTTTATGTTAGTGTCAGCATATCACTTTGTAGGCTGACTGGACAATAATAAAGAAGCTTATGTGCTAATGTTTTAGTGAGAATTATTGATTTACAAAACGTTTTACAGTTCTGATGTACTGACAAGAGGATTTTATTTGAATTTGTGCTGGTGTGTATTTTGATATCTACTTTAAGAAATAAGGCATCTTTGGAGCTGGTGACACAAGCAAAAAAACGTTTTTAAAACCGTGGGGCTAAATATGATACAATTTTATTTTGGTGTAAAAACAATACTAATTAAAATTGTTGTTCATAAATTTTTATATGCTAAATTGTGTAAGAATTGATAAAGAAAGCACATATTCATGTAACCAAAATCGGATTATAATCTTTTTTTGCTTACGTCAAGTAAGTCCAGTTGCCTGTAAAATGGGTAACCTATAAAACACAGTATTTTAAATATCTCATGAGACTTGAACAGACTGTTCTGAACAGTGTGCCATACGGAATTGTTTTTTCTTGAATTCAATGAATACAGGCAGATTAGAATACACATAGCAATATTAGCAATGGTCATGTTCTGAGTTTTTTTTTGCTGAACGATTTGACCTTGAACCAAACCAACACTCATGCTGACTTTGCTAAGTTGTAAAATCTTTAATTGTAAGTATATTTAATGTAATATTGGAAATTCAAGTATTTTGTTTTTCGGATGCGCAAACAAGATAAAATGTACATGCTTATGCATCCCATGATTTCAAAGATGAAGGAAAAAATATATTATATTTGATGGAGAATTCATATGCTCAGTATGATTTTAGAAATTATGCAGTTCGGTCAAGCTCAAGTTTTCGTGCAAAGTTAACATTTTAACATGGGCTTGGCAAGTCTAATACTTTGGACTGTATTAGTCCTCCCTATTTTAGGAATTATTTACATCGCTATAAAGCTTCGAAAAAGCCAGGAATATTTCCAAAAACGAAACGTCCCCTACATTGGAGCTGGCCTTGGCAGAACCTTTAGAATGGTTAATGGCTCAATTAGTTTGGTGAAAGGAGAAGATGAATTGTATAACGATATTTTGGAAACGAAATCCTCCCTTATTGGATATTGTGACTCGACCTGCCAACGGAATTACGTTGTGAATGATTGAATGATCCCGAACTAATCAAAAACATTAGGATTAAAAATTTTGACCACTTTCTGAATCGACGACAAGTAAGTACCGAGCATGGAAACAAGTACATGCAAAGAATGGTGGTTTTCATGGACGGAGATAAGTGGCGTGCCACAAGAACCAGATTAAGTCCCACATTTACATTGGGCAGAATGCGCAAAATGTTTCAAAATTTGAAATTCAAATATTTGCACAATGCAGTCAACGAATGGAAGACTATCTAAAAAGACACATGAATTATCCAAGCAAGAAATCTGTGGATTTGGATTTCACCAAAGTATTTTCCAAATACGCTCTAGATGTTGTGGGAATATGTGTTTTTGGCATTAACAGCCAGACATTTGAAGTGCCACCGGATCAACTATCAACGTTTGAAAAGATGGCCAAAAAGTTCGGTTTTATTTTGAATTTCAAATTCCTTCTCAAGTTAATATTTGTGGTGGCAGCCCCGAGAAAAACAGTTTTCTTTGGAGTGGATGCAATGGACCGTGAAGCTACATTATATATCACCAGTGTGGTCAAAAATGCAGTGGCAAAGCGTCGACAGACTGGAGAATGACGCGAAGATTTTCTGCAACTAATGCTGGACGTGCAACAGGGTTTGCTAAAGGAGGATAAAGAAACGGCTCAGGTTAGGATGGGAGACGACCAAGCCAACCAAGGCACGCTTTTAAGTAAAATGGGTAAAAGCGTGCCATTTGACGATGATGACGTTGTGGCTAATACGATGAACTTTCTACTTGCGGGTTATGACACGACGCAGTCATTGATGTATCTGGCGGCGTATACTTTGGCGCTTGAGCCGGAAATACAAGAAAAACTGCATGGTTTTGACAAGGCATGGGAGAAAGTTGACGTATGATGTGGTTGCAGAGATGTCGTATTTGGATATGTTTATTCAGGGTAAATATTTTAGAAGAAAATTTTTAAACCTTTAAAAGGAGTAAATCGAAGTGCATTTTTAATTGTTCAGAAACTTTGAGACTTCACACCCCCGGAACGAGACCAGAAAGGGTTTGCACAATGGACTACAAAGTTACTGGAACAGAAGTGGTGATTATAAAGGGAGAGTATGTAATGTTTCCTATTCGTGGAATACACAAAGACCCGCGTTGTTACCCCGATCCCGAAAAGTTTATTCCAGAAAGGTTCAGTAATGAGAATAAAGCCACAAGAAGTGCATACGTGTACCTGCCTTTTGGACATGGACCAAGAAACTGCATTGTAAGCTGTTGATAGCCAAATTAATTATAAGTAGAAAATCGTGAAATTAAAATTTAAAATAGCATTTTCCGTTAAATTTATACAGCGAATGCGCTTTGCCTTGATCAAAGGGAAAGCTGTTGTTGTCTAGCTTGCCAAGTCTTTCCAATTTGCACCATGCTCCAAAACTGAGATTCCAATGCAGTTTTCAAACAATGCTATTATCAAGCCAAAGAATGACATGTGGTTAAATGTGTCGGTTAGAGGCAGCAATTAGGCAATTAGCTAACTTTCAAACCAGCTATCAGCATTGAATGCCATTTCTGCCAAACAAACTGGAATATGCAAGTGTTATCGATAATAATAAAGTTGTAACACATTGACTGAAAAAATAAAATCATACAAAAACAGAAATATGTGGACGTTTTGCTTGAATTTTGAAGAGAACTCATTCCCAGATCGTCGTCATCCCAGGGATTGAATTTCATTTTGAAGTTTGCAAACGTGGAAAAAATGTACAGTGATGGAAATTGTATTTGATGGAATAACGATCTCTGAAAAGAAGGAGCTGAGCTTGTACAAGAAAAAACTATAATAATATTAAACCATTTTATCTATTATTTATTTTAACTCAAGTACAAAAAAATTCTTAGTTTCTCTTAGATTCAAACAGCCAAGAAACAACGAATAATGCATTAGCAAACAGCTTTCCAAAAACTATAAAGAAATGCATGACATTTGTAGCCTGTAAACTTATGCTTGAAAAAATTGAAACGACTTGTTTATTCGTGGACATCACGGTTACTGGAAGCACTTGAATTAATTCATTTTTCCATTCTCTCTCTTCCAGTGCTGGAAAATCCCATTCATCAAGGTAAACTATAAAAGAATCACCATCTAGTTCTCCATTGTTAGGTGGTGTAATAATGGACTGCAGAAAGATTTAAGTTTGGCAGCATTTCCAGTCTCCACCTATGTGTCTCTTATTTGCGTCATAATTCCGAATCACATCAACATTTTGAATCTGGTCTTGAAGCTGGATTTCAACTAGGTAGTAGGACCTACAGGATATGCCACTTACAAGACAGGATCTAATGGGCATACCTGCTTCAATTCAACTGAAGCATGCTGAATTAGTGTGAAAAATGCGCACAGCGCACTATGTTTTTGTAATAGTTAATGGACTTTGTTACACAGTTATTACGCAATATATTATTCTGCAATTATATTTTACATACAAAGAAACATCTTAGTATATAATATTTCAAAAACAAAATGCATTATATTCTGTACACTCTGTGTCATCACTATCACCAAATTACACATTTTTTTCCTAACATGGTTTTAAAGAATACCTCAGTTTACCAATGGTGACTGATTCACATTTTTACATATTACCAGCTTTTATCAAAATCATCGTAGAAGCTCTCATAAAATACGAGCCTCATGCTTTAAAATACGTAGTCTATATAAACATATATAGTAATAGTAGGGAAGCATTATATATCTGCATAATATAGTACAGGACAAAGGTTTTTATCAATTTTCACGTAGTTCCTGGCCGATTTTGTAACACACAATTCGATTCCAATCAATCTTGGTTCGTGTTACAGGTAGAACTCGTCTTAGTGCTTTGAACGTTGTATCAGACATGGTCTGATAATTTTCACCTATAAAGTCAACAAAACCGTTTATGTCTGAGTCAAATGAAAATGATAGTTGTAAATCCGCCAGCTTTTAATTTACAAAATAAAACTGCACTTACTTAGCGCATTATGGTACTCAGTTTCAGCAGTCTCGACCAGCTTGACGAATTCTGATGCAAACTCCGATTCGCCCTACAAATGAAAATAACATTGATAACTATGCATTAGGTTGCAATATTATTTTGGATTTTTGGTTATTCACATAATCAAAGTGTGGAACTTACCGAAACAGGAATCCTTTGCTTTACATCTTTAACACTAACAAGCTGTACATTACCATCCTCATAATAATGTACGTGCACTTTGATTACTCCCTTTAGCTCTACTACTTCACCAGAAGAACTGGGATCAAGGGTCGCAGCCCATTGTGATCGCTATTGTCTATTCCTATATTGCAAATTAAAAAAGTTACATTTATAACAATATTCATAATGACTGTCATCATAGGAATAACGTTCAAAAGCATTTTATTCTTTCAATCATCACCAAAAATTCTTTGGTTGAAACTGATGGTCTTCAATACAAGCAACCAAAGTAATGGAATTTCCAGAGGATTTCGAGAATACGGAACTGCTTCCATGGGGATAATGCTGAGAGACGTAATTAGCAAACTCCTCGTCCAGTAAGACCCTATATGGCTCACCTATTCTATCTATATCTCATAGCTACAAAAATACAATGACAATTATATAAATTCTCAAGGTCTAAAGCTTCCACTTGTCTAAATGACTAGTGAAAGTAATAAACATACCTGGAGTTCGGAAGCTTCTTTTTTCAAATGATCGTACCTGAATGACTGTTTTGAACGCGGGTCACAAAATCGCCCCGATCCAAGATCATTATGTTCCGTAATTATTACTCCATGTTTCAACCCCGGAATTTTGCAAGGGGTCAACTGATGTTTATTGTATTGTGCAAATGCACTATAAAAGTTCAAGACACAAGAACCAAGATTAGTAACTCTAACATTCAGTAATAAATATGGTAATGATAACTTTAAAAATAAGGTTTTTTAATGAAAACTTACCTGAAAGCACCTTGTTTCAAAAGTGTATCGTTCTTCAAAAGTGTGCGCACATCTGAAAGAAACAATTATATAAACTTATATCTATCATTTCACTTCTCAATTCTGAGTTTGACTTTTCAATTATTTACGCAATAGATCACTTCTTTTAATTTTGACTAAAGAAAATGGAATACAGAAACAAAATCTAATATCCCCCATTTCTCTTTAAAAACTATGTCATTACAAGTAACAAGTTTGTCCTAAATAGACCCAGAATTAATTTGCTGTTTCTACTTAGTAAAAGGTTTTTCTTTCAGCGATCACAAAACGGCACAGTTAAAGCCTTGCATGTATAAAATTATAATTTCCTTATTTAAAAAGATTTACTTACCATTAAAAACTTCATTGTACTCTGCGAGAGGAGATTGCATGATGAAATCCGACACAATTCGGACCTGTTTCAACACAAAACGTAAAACCTCAATTAAATATCCTTCTTGCACAATTACATGAACAATGATTACTGTCATTAATTTGAATGTACAAAACTTTGGAATGTGAAATTGTGGAATGAATAACCGCGGCCTCACTGACAGCAGTATTCTTTGTCTACTGTAATTTTTATCAATAATTCAGATTGTAATATTGCTATATCATCATATCCTAAACTTAACAATCCAAGCAATTTTATGTACTGGTCCAGTACTACTGGATTAAAAGTGGGCTAAAGTCTTATCAATGAAACTTTGTAATTCTATTATTTCAGATTTTAGGCATTACAACAAAGTACCTCGTAGTTTTTTTTACAGTTTCGTATTAATTGTTTTCTCAGACATTTTTTTATTTGTGAACAATATTTAACGAGTATTTATCTACGCTACTGTAGTTAAAATGCATTTTGTACTTCGCATGCTGTCAATATTATACGTTTGTTCCATAATTTAATGTTTTTCTTCGGTACGAATTGGAATTTGGCATATAAATCTAATGAATATTTCAATCATATTATCATATAGACACTCATAAAAAACCAGCAATAAAACTAAAGTATCAAATATTCTAAAAGCTACTTGTATTTATACATCTCTGTCAAAAAACGTGTCTTATTTATTACACAATTCTTTCTGGAACAAGCTCAAAATTATTTGGATTTTATTGTTTATATAGTCAATTGTATTTAGATACGTATAAGCACATATTTCACAAAAAATGGTTTGAAAAGTTTCCAAGGACTTCAGCATGACTTGCTATAAACTCATTTAAAGGACCATACAACCTAAGGGCAAGAAATTATGGATATCCATTTTATTACGCATTCTGATAGAGCTTATAATTCTCTACAATTTTGCTTTAAACACTATGGTCGAATTGGGTAACGTTTCGGAGGACCAAGGATCTTGTAATTTATGTCTTGCAGCACCCTCCCAGAAACATGGTATTTTTAAATTATTGTTTCACCAAGTGTTTCATATTTGATTTTACAATTGACAGCTCATTTAATATAGAATTGACTGGATATGTTTAAAGTACAAATTTCATCATAAAATTCTCTTGAGTGCAGTAATGGCGTGCGCAGTACGTATTGCCGGAACAAATAAAGTAGTAATTATGTAATCAGTTTGAATCGGATCTTTTATGCACAGGCAGTTATTATACACTGAATGTTCGGTTCTTAGTGCATAATAACGAGAAGTATTGCAAAAATTCTCATGCTTTTGTAAATGGACTGATATTGGTTAGATTATTGTATTTCTTCTATACAATAGAGTATCAAATTTTTTTTCTGGTAGAAACATTCTCTCCTTAAATTCAGAAACACTTATTAACTTTATCACGCGATGCATGTACCAAAACCGCAAACAAAATACAATAAAAGCAACTGCTTACCAAATGCAACATAAGTACACATATAAATTCTCAGAAGTCGTAATAATTTTTTGCATGATAATATTTTTGTACTATTTGCATACAATTTGTATTTTAGTCAGTGGAATTTGTACTATCCAAGGATAAAAATAATTTTGAAGCACATCAGCATTTAAATTGTTTAGTTATCATTGCTAAGCAATGCGAGGACTATGCATTGCTGAACTTTTCAAAGTCAGTTGCGCTGCAATTTAACTTTGTATGCACCTCACTACGCTGCCTTAAACCACTTTGAATAACATAAGAACCGGAGAAATGTTAATGTTGTGATGATTATAAGTAATGAACCATTTATTTCCAAATGCAGTTTAAAACATGCAGTTGTGCAATTTTATGAAATATAGGTTATTGTAAACGGGTTCTTGAATTTTGGTGTGTAAGCATCTTCACTTAGTTTGAAAAAGCGAAAAGTAATTTTTCCAACATAGATCGCACAACAGCCCAATCACCAGAACAACTTGTATTACAGCTCCAAAATGTACATGTAAAGCTAGGTTCCTATAGAACCACTACACAAAAGTAACCATGGTACACACAAAACCACATGATATCATGTAAATATTACATGTGCACATTACCATAGACGACAACCGCACTTTTCTTCAATGCCACACAAACACACGTGCGACCTCGGCACAACAAAGAATAAATTGTAACTATGTTTCCCATCATGCACTGGCCAATTGGTTAAATTGCTCTGTCCGCAAAGCTAATCCCAGACGATCACAATATAATAACTTATTATTCAAATCTTAGAAGGAAAATTGGTATATTGCAAAACTGCATCGCAAGCAGCAAGTAGCAGAACTACTTCAAAAGTTTTTTTGTTTGCACATATAAAAAGCCTTTTCGACTCATTCCCAAAGCTCCTAAGTGGGTCACTTCCTTTGTTTGCATTCGCTTTTTATGTGCTTATGCACAAACATCCATTATTTTTGGCTTTATTTCCATCCATGAAAAAAGCATATGCAAATAAACCACAACGGAAATGGTTATACATACTCGGATAAACTGCATTTCATTTTTTTTAGTTTTTCGTCTTGACCTTGTGGCACTGTGTAAACTCTATTTAGCAGTAAAACTCACAGTTCTTATAAAGTATATTTTGCATGATTATATGTGGCTTAAGAATACTTGATTAAAATCAAGTATAAGAGGAAGGTATCGTTTTCAAATATTGCTAGACTTCCTAATTTCTCCTTGTGTTGAATTAGAAACACTATTTCTATGAATAAACGGTATTTTCTGCAAGCACTCTTGTTGTCGTTGCTGAAAATTGAAATAACCTGCGGTGTTTCTAAAGTAGACAGTTTCTATGATAACGACGCCACAAGCCACAAGATAAAACCATAAATACATTCTGATAACTCGAAGCAAGAGATGTAACGACATTGGTGTTGGAATTTCCTCCCAGCTTGTACTATCATCACTGCGTAAAATATAAACTAATATACTGTACATCGTTAACGGTTTGTACGAGTCCAACGCAATGTTTGATATTACCACTTCTATGTTATTTTTTAAATTATATTTTTTATTCCAATGTTGAACCAATCCAGACTCCTTACTTTGCCACAAAGCCATATTGATCACTTTTGAAAGGAAGAACTTTCTAAGTAGCCAACCATTACAATTTATAAAATTTTGAATGGATTGTTTTTTATTTCCTTAACCTCGTTTATCAAATCCAAGGTTAGCGTAACGTCGTTAACATTGTCAACCGTGTCAATAAATGCAAATTGCTTATCGTTAAGTGTACGACTATATTAAAAGACATTTTTTATTTTATTTAAAAATTGTGTATTATAAGATGCAGCAAAGTAAATAATATTAAGAAGTTTATGATAATATTTAATCTGCTTTAAACTCCCGGCATAAAATGTGTGATTAACCGTATCAACACGTCCGTTTCTAGTTTCTTCTTTCCAATTTATAAATATTTGTAGGGCTAAGCAGGCTCTTTAGCGTAGAGTCAATAACGTAGCTATTATTAACATGACGAACATAACTTGACACAGCTACCACAGATACGTTTTTTGCTGCAATGTCTTTTAATGTATCCGGTGTTACGAGGTGAACTAGTGTTGCCAAAAGTGAGTATAGTTGTCCATCATAAGAATTCATGATTATCAATGAAAAAGACTGCATAGTATCCAGCGAAATGATGGCTGCCATGTATGAAATAAATGACGTAAATTATCTTTGCATTGATCAACTAATGGCGCAAACGCAATAAACGTCCATTCAAAACAGGCTTTTAAAATTACAGGAAAGGAAAACTTTGTGAACCTTGGAGTTGAAACCTTGCAAAACAAGTGGTAAAACCAGCAGCAGAGTAAATACTGAATATCAGACAGTTGATTGAATAGGTTGCACAAGAGCATTTAGACATTTAGTTTTGAAAACATTCGGAGTTTCTATTAAAAATGCAAATTCTTGAATATTAAATCCCTGGACAGACAACTCATAACGAAACCAAGCACTCCGATGAAATTGAAATGTTTCCGTATTTCCGTGCGATATTACAATTTGTGGTACTAAATCCACATTTTGAACCTGTTCCTCTGGACTAAATATGATAGTCGAGTTGTGCTGTAACTGCAACAAACAAATCGTGGCAATAGTGGGATTCATAACTTGAAGTCCTTGACAGCTTATTCGTTTTGGTTGCAGATATTATCACAAGAAACCCGTTGCAATCCAACTACAGCAAAAGCCACTGATAGTGTATATTGGAAACAATTTTTACAGTTTTAGCATTTAATGGACGTAGAAGACCGGAACGCGTAACGGCACAAAAGTAATGCAATCTTCCTTTAGAATTCAGAAACAATGCAGTTGAGGAATAGTTCAACTTTCGAGCATGTCTAAATTTTTAGAGCATTTTTTTCAGGAATCAGAATTTTTTTTCTCGACCATCTCAGAATCGACTCAGATTCTGATAACTTATTACATTTTACCTTTTAATAAGCATTTCATGATGAACATTTCAAAAAAGTTTCAAAAATTCGAAAAAACAGAAAAATGTTAAAATTTTGCATATGATCAGCTGACAAACCATAACTTTTTTGTGTTTTATTTTTTTGCAGCCAAACTTAGCAGATGTTTTGACAACTAAACAGGTTGTTATCGTGCAGAATATGAGCTTCCGTGGAGTTCCGGTTTCCAATTGGCAGCTACTTTTTTGCAAAATTTCAAAAATTTTTTTAAAAAAAATGTCAATTAGTGCCATTTTTAAGAAACATTTTAACAATTCGTTACCTATACCAACTAGCCCACATAATAGGCTAGCTTCAGCAAAAAACCGCTTTTCAAAATCTTGCTTTGTTGAAAAGTTATGCCGCGCCGCGACTTAAAAATCACCCAAAAACCGTGTAAAAATTGGGTGAAATTTTGGGAAATTTTCTGAAATTTCAAGATTTTGACTTTTTAATGTATGCTAGTTTTAGTAGAGTCTATTGTTGAAGAAATTATTGGTTTTAGTTGTTTTATTAAAAAGTTATGGCGATTTAAAGCATGACAACTATCGGATTTCCTGAACGGCTACCTTCACACTTCAAATTGCAATAACTTTTTAATAAAACAACTAAAACCAATAATTTCTTCAACAATAGACTCTACTAAAACTAGCATACATTAAAAAGTCAAAATCTTGAAATTTCAGAAAATTTCCCAAAATTTCACCCAATTTATACACGGTTTTTGGGTGATTTTTAAGTCGCGGCGCGGCATAACTTTTCAACAAAGCAAGATTTTGAAAAGCGGTTTTTTGCTGAAGCTAGCCTATTATGTGGGCTAGTTGGTATAGGTAACGAATTGTTAAAATGTTTCTTAAAAATGGCACTAATTGACATTTTTTTTTTTAAATTTTTGAAATTTTGCAAAAAAGTAGCTGCCAATTGGAAACCGGAACTCCACGGAAGCTCATATTCTGCACGATAACAACCTGTTTAGTTGTCAAAACATCTGCTAAGTTTGGCTGCAAAAAAATAAAACACAAAAAAGTTATGGTTTGTCAGCTGATCATATGCAAAATTTTAACATTTTTCTGTTTTTTCGAATTTTTGAAACTTTTTTGAAATGTTCATCATGAAATGCTTATTAAAAGGTAAAATGTAATAAGTTATCAGAATCTGAGTCGATTCTGAGATGGTCGAGAAAAAAAATTCTGATTCCTGAAAAAAATGCTTTCTTTAGAAAGAATGGTAAGTATGGATGGGGCTTGTTCGAAAGGTAAATCTCAAAATCTTGGCCACTGTCTCCAGCAGCGAGAATAATTGCAGTTAATTTTTCTGGTTGTACTTCATGAAATAGTACGTGACATTCTGAAAATTGTAAAAGGTTTAGGAAGATACTTCAAAATGGATATATCAATATTCACAAACACAGAGTTATTCACAACAAATCCAACCTGAAACACATATGGAGTGTCAGCAAACACTGAAGTATGCAAATTATAAAATGTGGAAAATCGAGGCTTGGTTTCTAGCATTTGCGCTTTTTGAGAAGAGCTGGTTGAAGGGGATAGTGTTATTGAGCCAAATTGACGCCAAAATATTAAGCAGTTTTTAAATAAATTCAGGTTTTTATAAATCATCATTTCCGAGTTAAAAGTATTCAGATGTTCCGCAGATAACACCGGCAAGACCGGAATAAGGAAAAGTTTTATTGCAAGTTCCATGCTTCTAAGATTTCTAATGCCATTCTTAAAACAATTATCTCTAAACCACGACAACAGCGTAAACAGAATATTTAAAACTCAAAACTTTGTGTACAGTTTCCGGTATTTATTAAAACTATTTACTTAATGTTTACGTTTGGTAAAACGTAATAATACGTTCATTGAGTACGTTCTCTAACGCGGAAAAACGGAAAATTCCGTTCTCGCAAACTGATTGACTGAGTGGGAAAACGTACTATTCCGTCTACTCAAAAACGTTTTGCGAGCGGAAAAACGTGTTTATCCGTATCCCTTATTCAATCAGCTGAGCGGTGAAACGGATTTATCCGTTCTCAATTGCCGTTGCGTGCCGGTGGGAAAACGTAATATTACGTTCGTATTTCTTGTAGGCAAAATTTTTGTCAGGCGTCATAAAAACAACTTTTATCTACTAAAAATTCATTCTTTATCCAAAGTCCGAAAAAAAGAATACTCATGTATCCCAAGATGATTTTCTGGGTGATAAACAATTATTCCGATTTCTAAATATAATTTTTTAAAATGTGTATATCAAACAAAAATTCGGCTTACTATTTAGCCTAAGCTTCTATGAATTTCTTCAGACAACTTGGTCCTCTTTTGCACCTAAACTTCCAGATGAATTATCATTCTTATTTACTCGAACAATTACATCGCCGTCTTTTTACCAAGTTACCTTATTAACCTGAAACATAGCGGGAAAAGATATAGTAAGACTATGAAATATCTGTTTATCACGTGTCGCTAAAACTAATAAACCACAAATTAATAAGATTTTGTTCGAACTTCTTCTTTGCCCGTCAGTTAACCTAAAGAGATTTAGGATGTTTACTGTGAGCAGAGGCTAAACTACGCCCGTGAGAAACCGTGGAAGGCACGGGGGCCGGGGCAGGAAAACCGGCCAAATGGCCGGGGCTGCCGGATGCTAGTCGTGAATAGCAAAAATTTTATAAACCAAAATCTAAAAATTCAAAGTTTCTGGCTCGCTACGCTCGCCAGGTTTAGTTTTCCGTTCACTTGCAGTAAACTGATTTTGTTTAATTCGGTCGGTAGTGTCTATATAAGCCGACACATAGCTATTGTGTTTTGAATAGCAAACCTTGTTGACTAATGCAAGAAAAACTATAAATGCTTCCTTATATCACAGAATCGTACATGTTTAGCTTTAAATTAATCAGCAAAATGGAGTAAGTAAAGTATTGCACTTGAAAATTCAGATAGTTTAGATTTTTTTTAGATAAATGCGATAATTCAGATAATTTTTCTAACGTCGAAGCTAGATGGAAGTGTTTTTAAAAAACTATGTGTATATTCATATGTCAATATGTCTGTTAGTAAGTCTGAGGTTTACTCTAGACACGCACTAATGCATTTCTCAGAATATTTCTTATGCAAGATTTCAGGACGTGTTATGTGAAACACAATTGTGAAGTAAGGATGCTTTAGGGCTTTAGGACCAACGATTTAAGCAATCTATGTAATGCTGTAAAATCGTGATGTAACTGTGCAAGATGCTTATTTGAAATCTTTAATAAATAAATGATAAATCCAGTGAAAAAATGTGCTGTATGTCAAATAGAAACAATGAATGGATCATAGAAAACCTTTGATATGGTTTCTAATAAAACAGTTATTTTATAAGTTTAATGGGGAAAAATTGATGATTTTACGCACCAAATAAATCGCCATTAATGGTAAAGCACTAAACCTAGAGCAACAAAACCTTTTAGAGTCTTGGAAAAAACTTATTGCATCTCATAAACTATAATCTCGTGTCGATCTCGTGCAATTTTTGTGTATCTTCCTATCTATTGACGAAAGTCAAAGTTGTTACATCAAAATGTTAGACCTCTGTCGACGACGGAGCGAACCAGACGAGCTGCCACATGTTGGCAGCTGTCTGTGAATATACATTTTATTTATTTTTTTAAATACTCGCTAAATTAAATAAATAAAACTGATTAGTGAGCAGTGTGAGTGGTGGAGACGATCTTGAATTGGCAAGGATTTTTTTTTCTTCTCCAACTTGGCTCACTTTTGACGGTTAGGCCGTTGGGAACACGGTGATTAATTTACCGTATGTTCCCTACATGCCTAACCAGGATTTCACCACCGGGGTTGAGAGTCCTGACTTGGCACTCTCCCCCAGATGGTGAGGATGAGAATGAGTTGGTAGTGGTTGAGTGGGAGCTGCTGTGGAGAGAGGAGGAGGATAAGAGTGATGATGCCGGGTTATCACCACCACCACCCCCGGAACTCGGCTTCTACTCCCACTACCAAATCATTCAGTGAATAGTTGGGAAGTATGGTTACCACTACCACCACCACCCCAAGGACCGGCTCCGAGCCTCCCATCTAAATTTAGTGACCAATGGGTGCGGAGTGAGACGAGTGAGGTTTTTTTTTGTGCCTCCGCCGATTGGGGAAGTCAGGAATCCCCCAGATCAGGTTATCAGTGACAAGATGACCAGTGAAAAAGGTGACCAATAACCAGGCAACCAGGACCAGGCCTAGTGCCTTGAGGACATGGGAGTGAAGCTCCCCCCGACAACTCTACGAATATATTTAATTAATTTTCCCTGCGTTTTGTATTAATTACAATTTACTTTTTTTTCTAATAATTACCATCATTTTTATTATTAAATATATTTATTTAATTGGTTGAGCGTAATAATCAAATGTGGTTCAACGCCTCAGTGAGGTTGTATTGTGTGTACTTCTAAACTGACCAATAAAGTATATATATACATCAAAATGTTTAAAATTTCGTTCAGGTATTTAATTGCTATAGCCAATATATTATTTACACATTTCATATGAAGATGTCTGTAACTGTACATTTAATTGAACTATCTAATCGCTTTCAAGGTCCTCCTAGAATCCCATTAGGTACAAGTACAATTAGGTACAATGCCAAACTTTTGCATTCCAGTTCCACTTCTGCGTTTATAGTTTCCAATTTGCATTGCCTTCCAATTCACACTGGCATTTATTGTCAAATGCTAAT
This sequence comes from Entomobrya proxima, assembly GCA_029691765.1. Taxonomy (NCBI): domain Eukaryota; kingdom Metazoa; phylum Arthropoda; class Collembola; order Entomobryomorpha; family Entomobryidae; genus Entomobrya; species Entomobrya proxima. The sequence goes on from CM056172.1 coordinate 52,235,893, forward strand.
TTCCAGTTGCATTCATATTGTACCCTCCTATTCTCATGTGGTGTATAGAGTACAATGCAACGCAAATGCAATGCATCAATTTCGGTACCAAAATAGGAAGTACAATGCCAAAATCAAGAGTAGGATACTTTTCAACTCTCGAGAGTAGGACAATAGGAAAATACAAATGCAAAGTCTAAACAAGCAACACGTAGAATACAATTTTTTCAAATGTGAATTGGAATTCAAATTCAACCAGTTTCCAATTTTGCCTTTATAGTTTTCACATTTACAATTCAACTCTGTAAAATGCAAAAAAAGCATCTCATCTTGTACTTGTAATCGGACTCTACGGGGACCTTCAGAAAATACGTGGCTAATTTCCAGTTCCATCGTTGCAATTTTGTACTGATTATTATTTTTAAGAAAATGTTAATTGGTTAAGTATTTTATTGTTTAAAAATTAAAACATTTTAGTGAACTTGCGTTTTTAGTTACTCTAAATCAATTAATCTGATTTGTTTTCATATATAGTAGCAGATTCCTTATATTGGTTAGCAATCCGTGTCTAAAGACATAATGACTTTACGTGATTATAACATAGGCCCGAATATAATTGGCCATGGAAAAAAATCACGGGGGCCGGGGCAGAGCTAGTTTAGCTACTGACTGTGAGGAAGGTCATTAGATAGAAAGGTCACAACTCCATTAAATTATTGTTATTCTACAACTTTCCAGTGCACTGCCTATTTTTAGGACAGTAAAAATCAACTACGTCACCGTTTTTAATCTGTAAGTTCAAAAGAAGTTATTTCAGTGTAGTAATAAAGTTTCTTCGGAAATTATGACCATTTTCCATTTGTCAGTTATCCATTTTGCAGAAAGCTCAATACGCTTACAGTCAATGACAGACTCCCTTGTATTCATTGAAGTTGATTATAGTTGCGCTTCTGGCAGATAACCGACTGAATCACTGAATAATATTTAGCTAAATATACCAATGGCTTTAAAAGCAGAATAATCACATTAAGACTACACTAAATTTTTGGTACATATACCCATAGTAAAATACTGTCTTTTCGAGATAATTATTCATCCCTAAATGAAAATACTACTTTATCCCTGGAAAATCATTTTGGGATAAATGAATATTCTTTTTTTCGGGGTTGGATAAAACAACAAAAAATAAGGTTAAAAATTCAGATTTTCTAGGGACGAGAAATAACCTGCCTTTTTTGTATTACAAACAATTCCCACGTCAAGGGTTGAACCATATTTTTTAAATTCCCCTTCCAGCTAAAGCCTGTTCCAAAAAAAATTCCCAGGTTCAGTGCTTGGCTTCCCCACTTTAATTGCCGTGTAGGCATTGACAACACGATAATTTTAACGCCACGTTATTCACAAAATAATCACTTAATTGCCATGCGAAAAGGTTAATGAGGAATGCCATCAAAGCACAACAAAAACAGGTTCTGAGTAAGTCCAAGTGATGGTGAGCACTAAAAATTAAAAGTTCTTGGAATTCCAAAGTTTTTGTATATATTTAACACACATGTGCCCGGTATACTTCACAATAAGTTTCAAAAGTCTCAAGTTGCCCCGGAGCGGAATTACAAAGGTGTGAATTTTGAGCATCAAAAAATGACATATTGACCTGTTACTCAATGACGATAAGAAGTTGATGGCTAAAACTTTTTTGATAAATTAGTCATGCTATTAGGTTCTATCTGTGACAAAATTACGTTCTGACCATTCTTCCATAACTTTTTAGAAAATGATACATCAAAAAATTCAAAAATTTTACAAATTTTTGGAATTTAAATCGCTGTAACTTGCCAAGAATAGACTTTTGGAAGCCCCGAAAAGGTTGACCATCGGCAGTTTTTAATGCTGTATCTATCCTAAAACATTGTTATCAAAAATGCTTACCAACAAGGAAGCTATGCATAAAACTTTAAATCAAGAAATTTTCTTGTGTCGACTTTCATGTATTCAGAGTCAATCAGCAAGTGTTTTAGACATGTAAATTTTTGGTTAACATCATTTTTAAAAGCCCTTAAAATGCTCTATCAGAAACAGTGATAGTTATGTTGACACAACATCATCATAAAAGATGCCAGTCAAATTATTCAGTAAGATGGGCTCGTCCAAAAGTGTCAAAATTTTACAAAATCGAACGTAACTTTTTTTGTAGACATGATATTGAAAAAATGAGGAAACAGCTTTTTGCAAGTTTCATTAGGAACATTTTGACATGTCAATCATGAAATTTGGACACTTTGGTGACGAGAAGTAACTGATAAACTGAAGCAATCTTGACCAATTTTTAAAAAATTGAATTTTTTCGAATTTAGTTTTTTGTGCTGAATTTGGGTCAAACTGCCGTCAGCATTCATCAAAAACATAAATTATCAGTTACTTCTTGTCACCAAAAGTGTCCAAATTTCATGATTGACATGTCAAAATGTTCCTAATGAAACTTGCAAAAAGCTGTTTTCTCATTTTTTCGATATCATGTCTACAAAAAAAGTTACGTTCGATTTTGTAAAATTTTGACACTTTTGGACGAGCCCATCTTACTGAATAATTTGACTGGCATCTTTTATGATGATGTTGTGTCAACATAACTATCACTGTTTCTGATAGAGCATTTCAAGGGCTTTTAAAAATGATGTTAACCAAAAATTTACATGTCTAAAACACTTGCTGATTGACTCTGAATACATGAAAGTCGACACAAGAAAATTTCTTGATTTAAAGTTTTATGCATAGCTTCCTTGTTGGTAAGCATTTTTGATAACAATGTTTTAGGATAGATACAGCATTAAAAACTGCCGATGGTCAACCTTTTTGGGGCTTCCAAAAGTCTATTCTTGGCAAGTTACAGCGATTTAAATTCCAAAAATTTGTAAAATTTTCGAATTTTTTGATGTATCATTTTCTAAAAAGTTATGGAAGAATGGTCAGAACGTAATATTGTCACAGATAGAACCTAATAGCATGACTAATTTATCAAAAAAGTTTTAGCCATCAACTTCTTATCGTCATTGAGTAACAGGTCAATATGTCATTTTTTGATGCTCAAAATTCACACCTTTGTAATTCCGCTCCGGGGCAACTTGAGACTTTGAAACTTATTGTGAAGTATACCGGGCACATGTGTGTTAAATATATACAAAAACTTTGGAATTCCAAGAACTTTTAATTTTTAGTGCTCACCATCACTTGGACTTACTCTGTATGGTTTCTATAATCATAATGATATGCCCCATTGCTAAGCTGCTCAGTCCGGGAAGCAGAGTCCAGATGTTCACTGCGCAGAAATGTAAGTTTTTATCAAGAACTGACACATTATTCAACTCAATTATATTGCAATAAAAACTATTTAAGTTTTTAGTAGATTTTTGATACCTTTAATTAAGAACATAGAAATAAATACATTCATCCAAAATTGCTAGTTGGTTCATTTGCTTTTGTAAAGTTTGTTTATTGGTGTTACACAACAGCCAAATATGAGATGCGGTTTACTACTATTATATATTAAAAATGGAAACTTTTTAGGACAAATATTTGGCTGATATAGCAACGCTACTGAATATATTTCCGGAAGAGGTATGTATATATAGACAAATAAACTTTAAAGCTATTATAATCAAATCAAGAATTGATATAGTTGCTATGGTTTTATGGTTGGACATTTTTTACACGGCGCAAGATCCTGAAATCATATTGAACTGTTATAATGCCAGCAAATATTTTACGGAATTGCTAGAATCAAGAAAATCAATATTCCTGTTTCCTCAGGTTAATCACGTTTTTAACAAGTTTATCGTCTTTATCAAAGCATGGTAAAGCAAACTAAAAACTAATTTTCGTTTAAAATATTACTTAGATTCTTAAAGTTCTTGATCAACGCGAAAAGTGGACAAACTGGAAAATGAAATCCTACCAAGACTTCAGTGTTCAAGTTTTCGAAACCGATGACCATCTCCAAGTAGACACATGGACATATTCGAGTGCCGACCAAGAGAGCGTTGGCATGTAATAGCAAATGTGGACAAAAATATGCTTGAGCGCTATCGAGCAGTTACGGTTAAAATACTAGAAGCAGTTGGAACTCAGTTTTGGCATGCTCGAATACACATTACTATTTTGCTCAGTCTAACAGAATGGTACATTTTGTTACGCAAATATGTTGGGTTAATGCCAAATTTGAAGACGTTGTATATTATGCCACCGCAGATTAATTATCGTGGAACGGAATACCAAGCCGTGGAAGGTATCATTGATCGGTTATCATTTTCACATTTAAAGAACCTGGAGCTAATCAGTTTAGAGCGATACCCAGTTTTTGTAACTAATGCAATGTTGGCAGCAAATAATCATGTCAAAACCATTGAAATCCGGGATAGTTACGCATTTTTGTCGGGTTTGAAATTCACGGAGAGATGTTATTCCCACAATTTCAACCATTCGGTTAAGACATGCCGCGAACTAGCAGAAATTCCGGAATTTTGGAAGCTTGAAAGACAAAAACTTGATGTTGATGAGGATTTTGGAGAAAGAATAACTTTGGACAAAATATTCCTAAAGTTGGAATGTTATAAAAGAACACTGGTGGAATTGCAGTTGTACTTGCCGTTGTATGAATGGCCTAAAGGAGAGAATCCAAATAAAGAGTCTTCTAGATTTTCAACTTGATTTTCCAAATGTTAAAAGACTGAAAGTTAAAGTGGATAAAAACTGCTTTATTGATTTTTTGGTCGAACTGGGATCCGTTGAGTACCTGAAAATCATTAAAAACTGGAAAATAGGAAGCTGCATTCATTTAGATGAAAATTGTTTAGGAAATGTAAACAGTTCTAACATTTGGCGAAGGTTGCCAAAGCTCATAAAACTTGATTTAAAGATGGACGACTCTGCGAAACAAAAACTGTCTTTCAGACGTTAGTCCGTTAGTGCAACAAATGATACCTTACTGTGACTTTTGATTTATGCAATAATGCTTTAATATCTGAAATTGGTAAAATATTAATATTATTAAATATAATTTAGTGACTATTTGTGTAAATGTGTCGTGCTATGCTATTGATATGATAAGTAATACTCATTTTATGATGTTGGCTTTAGTCATGTAAAGTTTGTTCGTGTATTGTTTTTAATACAAAGTAGACGCTTAGGTAAAGAGCTAGAATGTCCTACGAGTGAAAGGAAATACAGAACGATTTGAAAATTATCAATGAAATCATATGCCGAAACTCACTTTGGTTTAATTTATAAAATTTGTGCATTTGTATACTTTACATAAACAAATTGGAACATTACCTCAACAATACGCAATATAAATTGCTACTATTCTGAACAATCTCAGAAATTATAAGAACAAACGTTTTAACATCATTAAACATTACCTTTCTGACATACCAAATATTTTCACGAATGACGTGGCAGTTAACTCCACTGTATTTCATCTTTTATCAGCTTAAGCTTATGTTCTTGTTCTTTGATCATTTGTATAAGCTTTTTTGTATAAGCCTTCTATAAATCGTTCACAGTAAAACACAATGTCGTCCATGCGGTCTTTTTGTTTGTAACAAGCATTCACTAATTTGGTATTTAATCACTCTAATATTTTGTTGCTATTATTGAATTTTTATTCGTCTTTTTTAAAAAGTGCATCATCTGGAATGATTTGTTTTCTCTGTTAATTTATTATTTTCTTGATACAATTCCAGCAAAAAATAGACAAAGCTACAATATTTTATGCTAAACAAACCAATCATTCACGTACTGTAGGAACAAATATGGTAGTAATTATGTAATTTGCTTGAGTAGCATCTTTCATGCACGCTGTTGTATTTACACTATTCCACTAACGGCTATTCTACACTTAATTTTCTGTTCTAAATGCATAATAACGAGGAACATTGCGAAACTAATGTTCGTCAGGTTAGATTATTGTATTTGGTCTATACAATAGACCATTATACTTGTTTTTCTGGTAGAAACACTTTTTTCTAATTTCCAGTAATATTTTTGCCCTCAATGCAGAAACACTTTATCATATTATCACGCAATGCAAGTAAGAAGACTACAAATAAAAAAGGAACGAAATCAATTGGTTCAGCTACCACTAATTGAAGCTACCCCCAAAAATGCACGGGAGTGGTAACGGAAACTTCATATATTATTATGTACGCAAATAAATAGCTTTTAACAATATAAGCAACAATTTAGATTCCAGTCAGTGGAATATTTATGCTATCCAAGGATGAAGATGTTTATGAAGTACATCAACTACTGATTTGTTGAGCAATGCGATTCCATTCATTTGCTAAACTTTGCAAAGTCAGTTCCGCTGCAACATAATTTTGTTTGCTCCTTACTTCTTTTCTTTAAAGCACTTCTTTGAAAAATACCATAATCAAAAATACGTGAATGTTGTGATGATTAAACGTAATAAACAAATTTCTCTTGAAACATGCAGTGTCGGTGTTATTTAAAACATTGTGTAGTTTTCTTTAATCATTATTTGTTATTGTAAATCTGTTTTCTGATTTCAAATAATTCCACAAAATTTGAAAAAAACAAATGTATATTTTTTCAAAATAGATCCCGCACCAGCTCAATTACTCGAATAACTTGTTTTGAAGCTCTATAATTTACTTGCAAACATCTCAAGATTCCCAGAGAACCACTACGCGGAATTTGCCATGAATTACACAAAACCGCACTATATCATGTAAATATTGCATGTGCATGTTACAAAAAACGCCAACTGCACTTTTCTTCAATGCCATACAAACACACGTGCGACCTCGGTACAACAAGAAAGAAATTTGAACTATGTTTCTCATCATGCACTGGCTAACTGTTTGGATTGCTCAGTTCGCAAAGCTAATCCCAGACATTTACAACATGATAACATTTTTTTGTTTGTGCATATAACAAATTCTTTTGTTTCGTTTCCGGATTTCCCAAGTCACTGCCTTTGTCCGCATTCGCTTTTTGTGTGATTGTGCACAGGCGACACCCTTATTTGAATTGCATTTTATCGACATTTTACAGTTAAAATGGAAGCTTTCCTGGACCCTGGAGCAATATTTGGATGATAAAGCCGTGCTTATGGACGTATTTCACGAAGAGGAATATTACTTACGTAGATAACCAAATTTTCCACTCAACAATAAATTCATTTAAAAAAAGTAAGCTACTGCATATAAATCGCTATAATTTCTATTTAAGTTGTGGCTAAGTATTTTTGACACCATTCACGATCCCGATACCCTGCTCAACTGTTTTAAGTCCAATCCATTTTTCAGGAATTGTTGGAATCAAGAAAAACACTTTATTTATTTATTCAGGTAACCTGAGGCAGCACATTAATATAAACTTTGAAATTCTTTTAAAAATTCTATCATGGACGTTTCTTTACTAAATAAATATTATGTACATTCATTCCAACAGGTATTAAAGGTTTTTGACCAAAAGAAATTTCTGACAAATAAAAACTTTCGCATTCTTCCTAACTGCCGACTTGTATATAAAAACTGGAAAACTTCAGTGGATCAATTTTTGGAGTCCAGACCATATCACAGCGAATTCTCAGATCCGAAAGTTTACGTTAGTGGTTTTACTAGACGTTTTCTGATAGAAGCTAATAATAAATATTATGACGACCCGCCATACTCCACTTGGCTTGAAGTGTACAAATTCAATGTGAAGAAATAGGAAATGGAAATTCTCCCTAGGCTTCAGGATTCGAATTTTCGAAATCGATGTCCAACCCCAAGTGGGCACATGGAAATATTTGAATGCAGGCCAAGGCCAAGAAAGCATTTCTTACTTGCATTAAAAGGCGCAAAAAGAAGTAAGTTCAGCCGCTATCCGGCACTAACTGTTAAAATATTAAAAGCAGTTGGAACTCAATTTTGGCATGCTCAAATACGCATTTATGTGTACTTGGATCTAACGGAATGGTACATTTGGATAGGTAAATATGTAAAGTTAAAGCCAAGTTTGCAGACATTGTATATCATGCCACCACAAACAGAGTTTAGTGAAATGGAGCACAAAGCCCTGAAAAAAATTGTCGATCAGTTCCCATTTCCGCACTTGAAACATTTGAAGCGCGTCAGTTTGGAAAGGTCTCCTATTGTCGTGACAAATAACATCTTGACCGTAAATAAACACGTGAAAACTATTGAAATCCGTGATAGTTTTTATGATTTTCCACATTTAAAAACCATGCACAAATTATATCCCAACAATTTCAATATTTCGGTAAAAACATGCAAAGAGTTGGATGAAATTCCAGAATATTGGAAACATGAAAATTTAAGGCTTGACATTGCGGATTTGGCAAAAATTATTCCATGGAGAATAGTTTTTTGGAAGGTGGAATGCTACAAAAATACACTTGCTGGTTTGGAGTTGTTTCTCCCACCACATTATGACTGGCGTCGAGAAAAACGTCCAAATGTAAAAATCTCCAAATTTCCACTTGATTTACCAAAAGTAAAAAGATTGAAAGTAAGCACCGATAAATTGTATTATATTGATTTCGTGATTGAACTGAAATCACTGGAATGTCTGGAAATTCTGGAAGAGTGGAAAGTTGGTAGTTGTATTGACTGGGATAGTGAGCGCTTGCATAATGTGAAGAATTCTAACATTTGGAAACCGTTACCAAAACTCAGACAACTGGATATACAATTGGACAAGTTTATACTCAAACAATGTTTCAAGCGTATGTAAAAGGAAAAAAACGTTTCTGTGATACCATTTCCGATTGATAACATAATGCTTCATAAACTAATAAATAGCAAATGATTGTTAAGTTTCGTACATACTAATCTAATAATTGCCAGATGCAATACAATGTGAGCAATACAAGTTGCAGTGTGCATGTAATCTTTCCTATACAAATTGCATAGTATGCCCGCATGTATAATTCAAACAGGCCTTAATAGATTGTAAAAACGCTTGAACGCTCGCAAATAATTTCTGTTTACGTACACATATTTAAAATAATGTGTTAAACCTCCGAAATAAAAGCATTAATGGCAAATTATACTTTTAACTGTAATATACAAAATAAAAAGCAATAGAAAAATAAAACCCAAATTTTTGATGAGGTGATAGTTTTTCAGCTAGAATCATTGAGTTTAGAGCATCAGATTTTATTAGTAGTATTCTCACTGCAGCTTTCATTTTGCACAAAAAAAGAATTGTTTTTCGGAAAGGAAAAAAGGAATATTTGAATGTAGACCGCAAAGGCGTTGGAATTATTAATTCATTTATACTCTTGCATTATATCACGCTAAGCACATAAAGAGAATTTGCGTGATAGAATTCAATACAGGCGTTTTTATGCAAGCGTCGGTGGCTACGGTTAACCACAAACATGCACAGAAACGACAACGCATAATTCAAACATTGGAATATGATGCAGAAATGAAAAGTTAAAAATCGATATTCACCAAAAACTGGTTTATTCAGCAATGTGATTATATATCACTGCTGAGCTCTTCAAAATCAGGAACTCTGCTTGCTCCCTACATCTTTTCTTTCGATCGCTTGGAATAACCCCAATACGTTCACAAGAACGTCAACTTTGTGAAAAATAAAATGTAATGTGTAATTTATTTCCAAGGTTGTACTATCGCTGTAATTCAAACTACGTTTTTCACAATTTTCTGATTTAGGTATGTACATTTTCTTTAAATAGAATGGGTTATTGAAAACCGGTTTCACGCTTTGTATGTATAACTTCCACGTATTTTACCAAAATGGGATTTGCACTTTTTATAAATAACTCGCGCAATAACCCAGCTACATGAATAACTTGAGTTGAAGCATTACACTATGCATGCAAACAACCTATGGTTTATAGAGAACCACTACATTACACATATTTATCATCATTATTAAAATGACACTTAAAATAAAAAATGCATCCTATCATGTAAGTATCGGATGTGCATATTACCCAAAATGCCAACTGCAATTTTCAGTCTCCGTCAATGCCATGCAAACAAATGCGACCTCGGCAAAATAAGGAATAAATTGCAGCTGTTTTTCATAATGCTTTGGCCAACTGTTCAGTGCACAAAGCTAATCCCAGTTGCTCACAGCATAATAATTTGTTGTTCAGGTCATAGCGAAAAAGAAATTGGCACATTGCAACGCATGCAGCGGAAGCAAGACTACCTAAATGCTTTTAAATTTGCGGATATAAAGAACTCGTTCCTTCCAAAACGATTAATTGGGTCACTACTTTTGTGTGCATTCGCTTTCTGCGTGTTAGTGCACATTGGACAGCACCTAAGGGATCATCCATTAATGACATCACATTTTAGGGTCAGTCGGTGGTCGGCCATTGATAGTGACGAGTAGTGACAGGGTGGGTGGGTGGTAAGAGGCAAAAGTGATGTCACTACTGTATTACAAAAATGTAAACATCTGCCATCATATTTCTCTTCAACAAAACACATTATTTGTATTTTATATTGATGTATTTTGCATTTGGTAATTATTTTTGAATCTTAGTGCAGTGTTTCTTCAATAATCATTTTGTAAGGTCTGTACGAAAATTATAAAATCAGATATACATTTTAAAACATTTGTCCACCCAGCCAGTATAAGGCATTTGAATGATAAACTAAATATTGGAATTTGTTCATGAACTAAGGCCTAATGTATTCCCAAAGTGTCATGAAATTCCGGTTACTGCTTTAGAAGAAAACTCAAAAGTTTGAAAATATCCTGAAAACTGAACTGTTCGAAAATTATAAAATCAAGCATTATAATTGCATTTTCTTTAGCACAAATGGTATTACGAACCCGGTTTCAACTTTTTTGATGAAAGCAACTTCCAGTAGTCATAATGCAAGAAGAGTTTCGAAAAAATATGAATCTAGTAAAATTTCGGTATGTTACGTAAGTTTGATCACAGTCCAAGCAGTGGTCGGCACATGGAGTGGTGCACCATCAACAAAAACGTGAATGCTATAGTTATATTTTGCATCAGTTTTTACTCATTATTAATCTAAAAGCTATCTAAAGTCGTTAAAAGTTGCAATGTAACCCCGAAATGTCGTCATTTTACCAAAAAATGCAAAGGTACCTTCAGGTACCTAACGTGGCTTTATGTAATTTGACAACATTTTGCATAGTCACATCATATAATTTGTACTCTTACATGGTTTTATGTTACAATGAAGCTCAGTAAACTGTAAGGCAACAGAAGCAATTAATTTCAGCGTCATATGAAGAAAGCCTAGATGCTAGTAGACCAAGTGCAGGTTAGGAAGTGTATAGTCTAGTTTCATTTTGTTCAACATATATTCTTGAGTGTCTCCAGAAGAGCTTTTTACTGGTTTCATCGAAGTAAAAATACTCCAAATTACCATAAATACTTCTTTACTTAATATGAAACAGGAAACAAACACCATCCTTGGTGATAATGGTCTGTGAAAGGAAACGAATGTTGAGAAGCAATCTGCCAAGTTCGTGGTACATGACTATTGAAACTGCATATGCGAGTTCGTTTGGTAAATCAGCATCTATATGCCAAGAAGTCGTCGCTGTGCACAAAATGTGCTTTTCTAATCCTAAAAATTGCAATTTGAAACAACTTGTGCGAATTGAATATGCAAAGTGTTGTCATGTTACATAAAGCCACGTTAGGTACCTGAAGGTACCTTTGCATTTTTTGGTAAAATGACGACATTTCGGGGTTACATTGCAACTTTCAACGACTTTAGATAGCTTTTAGATTAATAACGAGTAAAAACTGATGCAAAATATAACTATAGTATTTACGTTTTTGTTGATAGTGCACCACTCCATGTGCCGACCACTGCTTGGACTGTCATAAAAATTACGTAACATACCGAACTTTTGGTAGATTCATATTTTTTCGAAACTCTTCTTGCATTATGACTACTGGAAGTTGCTTTCATCAAAAAAGTTGAAACCGGGTTCGTAATACCATTTGTGCTAAAGAAAATGCAGTTATAATGCTTGATTTTATAATTTTCGAACAGTCCAGTTTTCAGGATATTTTCAAACTTTTGAGTTTTCTTCTAAAGCAGTAACCGGAATTTCATGACACTTTGGGAATACATTAGGCCTTAGTTCATGAACAAATTCCAATATTTAGTTTATCATTCAAATGCCTTATACTGGCTGGGTGGACAAATGTTTTAAAATGTATATCTGATTTTATAATTTTCGTACAGACCTTAGCCATCATTTTCGTTGCTTTTAGTTGGGTTTTGAGATGCTAAAGCTTATATGTAGCAATTTGATTTGACCATTTGGATCTCAGGCTCTAGCAATTTTTAAGTTTTGGCATCAAAATGTGACTAGTCTTAGTTTTAAATCCCACAATAATTAACCAAAACCGTGGTCTACTTAATTTTATAACATATAAAATATATGCCATGCGACTCTCTAATAAACCTTCAAAATGTACACTCGACCTTTCAGAAAAAATACTGATTTTTCGTAACATAGAGGTTATGTACATTATAGTATAAACTCTTTCCTACGAGATTTTTCTAAATTCTGAAAAAGAAATAAAAATCATACTTAACTGGGATTTTCTTATGCCGAAACCTCAGGTGACATGACAGGTGGGTGGGTCAGTGGTAAATTAAAAAAGTGACAGCATAATGACAGGGGTCAGTCGGTGGTCTGAAAAATGCCGATTTTTAAGTGACGTCATTAGTGGATGACGCCTAAGTTTATTTAAAACTTTAAAATGGAAACTTCTCTAGAAAAATATGTGGCTGATAAGAGAAAACTTCTGGACACATTTGCGGAACAGGTAAAATATTATATAGCTGACTAAATTTTCCACTAGACTTTCAATTCAATAACAATCAAAATAAATAGTAAAACGTAGTAATAAATTGTAATAATTTCCCGTTTAGTTATGGCTGACTATATTTGACATCATTCACGATCCCGAAACCCTGCACAAATGTTTTAATACCAGTCCATGTTTTGCGGAATTGCTAGAATCAAGAAAACCATTGTTTTGTTTCCTCAGGTACGCAGCAAATGCTAATTATGATAAATAGTTTTTTTTGGTAAAACGTCAACTTCAGTTTCCAGTTATCTAAATCATTTATTTCGAATGTGTTGTAATTTAAAGAGGTGGAAAAGTTCAGTGGATCAATTTTTGGAGACCAGACCATACCAAAACGAATTCTCTGATTCGAAAGTTTACTTTAGAAGTTTAATCCGACAAACCCTGGTGGAAGCAAATCATAAAGTTTTTGACGACCCCGCATACCCGACTTGGTTCCAAGTGTACAAGTTCCATGTTGACAAACTGGAAAATGAAATACTTCCAAGACTTGAAAGTGCGGATTTTCAAAATAGATGTCCAACCCCAAGTAAGCACATGGAAATATATAAGCCAAGGGCGAGTTGGCAGATAATACGAAAAGCAGACATAAGTATGTTGAACCGTTACCATGCAGTTACTGCTAAAATATTAGAAGCTGTGGGAAATCAGTCTTGGCATGCTCGGATGCTCGAATACACATTTCTGGACAATTCGGTCTATCGGAACGGTACACTTGGGTGCATAAATATGTGGAGTTGATGCCAAATCCATAGATGTTGTATATTATGCAACCACAAGCCTTTCATGATAAAAGGGAACACCAAACTCTGGAAGAAACTGTAAATCAGTTACCATTTCCTTATTTTATACATTTGAAACACGTGAGTTTGGAAAGATCTCCAATTTATGTGACAAATAACATCTTGGCTGCAAATAAGCATGTGAAAGCCATTAAAATCCGAGATATTTACTATGATTTCCCTAATTTAAAAATCAGGGAGAGATTGGATCCCATAAGTTTCAACATTTCGATTAAAACATGCGAGGAGTTGTCTGAAATACCGGATTATTGGAATCTTGAAATTTTAAGACTGGACGTTGCGGATTTTGCAATGTCAGATATGATTCCATGGGATATGGTATTTCGGAAAGTGGAATGTTACAAAAGTACACTGGCTGAGTTGGAGTTGTTACTTCGCTCACAATTTACCTGGGGTCAAGAAGAAGGTCAGGATAAGGAAGTCTTCAAGGTTCCGCTTGACTTACCAAATGTAAAAAGATTGAAACTTCGCGCTAATGAAAAATACTAGATTGATTTTTTGATTGGATTCAAATCTCTGGAGTATCTGGAAGTTCGAAGGAACTGGAAAGTTTGAAGTTGTGTTGACTTGAATAGTGAGCGCTTGCATAATGTGAAGGATTCAAACATTTGGAAACAACTACCAAAACTAAGACAACTTGATGTACAATTGGAAAGTTTTAGTCACAGGCAGTGTTTCAAGCGTTTGTAGATCTGGTAATACCTTTCTGTGGTATATTTTTTGGTTGATAACATAATACTTAATAGACTAACAAAAACTATTGATTACGTTGCATACGTACATTGAAGTAATACACGACTAAAGTTACTAACCACCAAACATAACCTAAGTACTTCACCTTTTCAACTTCAACTTCAACATGCTACCCATACAAGGGTTACACTTGAAGTCGTTTAAAAAATACCGCATATTTAATTTAAATACGCTTGATTAGTTAAATACTGCAAGAAATGATAATACTATATTTTAAACATTGAATCATTGTTTTATGAAACTAATTTTTTAAATTAGAAAAACATTGTAATTGTAATAATCAAAATAATTGAAATAAAATAAAAACCAAAACTTTTGATCATGATAATGTTTCTATATTTCAGGTATTTATTTTTACTAAAATACTCTAGAGCATCTAACTTTGTTGTTTGTTTTTTCGTGGCAGTTTGATTTGTAGCAAAAACAAATCTGTACGTTTGTATGTTAAACCTTCTATGCACAATATTCACTCATTTTAAGTTAAAAAGCCGAATATCGTTTCAGTGTTGTTTATACAGAGCTTGAGTGTAATATGAGCTTAGACAACTATATGAAGTTGATGCCAGACTTGAAGATATTGTATATTGTATATTATGACGCCGGAAGTAACCTACCATAGAAAGAAAGAAATGCAATATTCTGAACTTACAATTGATCACCTATCATTTTTAAGCTTGACCATTCTAAAAAACTACATACTTTAAAATGAATTCCTGTTTTTAATATAATGTCAGACAAAAGAGCTCTGGTACGCACACTTTCAAATTGTATAACTTTTTTATGCATAATATTATTCAAGTGCGAATAACGTCATAATATGCAGCCATAATGGTGGGTAACCCCAAAAGTTGATAAAATCTACAAACTCCTATGCAATTCAAATTATGTAGCTATTATATTGAACATGTGCGTTTCCTCTGTATTTTCATGTAGCATTTGAGTTTTTTGTCGTACGCAGTTCTAGAATGCCACAGCATACGTGTTTGCCGTGGTGAGAACTATGCCAAAGCATTTACAGTGACGATTCTACACGAATAAGTCTCTCTGTGAGTAACTCCGATAACCCACTCAATGCTGACATTAACTTTGACTTATAGAACCTCCGCATCCGCCATTTCAGACCATATCATCTTTTGGTACACCTACTACTTTCTTCTTCTAAGTGTTAAACTAGCAAATAATTCCTTGCACTTGGAACGTATTTTGAATATTTTATTTTCCGTAAAATGCTGCACAAATGTTTTTGTCTTATTCTGCTATTTAAAATACCTACAAAATTCACAATAATTGGTTCTCGGAAGCATTTTCTGCTCTACCAAAATCCTTTGATTCAAAAACGTTTTCAATTCAAGCGGGAAATTGTAAAACGTAAGTACTCGAGAAAACCAAGATTAAAGTAAAAGCATGTGAAAGAACTGTTAAAATTAGTTACAACTGTTTGTCCTGTATGTCATATGCCTACCATTGATCAATTTGGAACTTTAATTAAAAATTTGGGTCTTCATATCCATTAACGCAATTTTTATAACGTACATTATAAATGTGAGACAATTTAAGTTTATCAAAATGAAATTGAATAAAACCAATTTTTATTGTATATTGCGTAAAAGCTTAACGCAATTGCCTCATCATATTTTTAATGCGCGTTTTGATTTGCCAAATTCACATATTCACACATTCGATTCACAGTAACATTGGACGAGTTTTAACATATTTTGAAGAAGCACTGGAGTGATTAACATAGTGGAAATTTTTGGCAAAATACGTTTGAAATGTTTTGCATACAATTTCAATGACTGATTTATGTTAGCCATTCCGGCCATTTTTGCAGAAACAAAGAATCATCTCAGGTTATTTGTGATTCATGCCGTAAAATATGAAGCTTATCATCTCCGTACATTACAAAATACAACATCAGCTTTTGTTAAAATCTAGGATAGGATCACTATTATTTGCAAATCACTGTGAGTACTAAGCTCTAAATTCGCTGATGCCTAAAATGTATGCAATATGCAACTCGACATTGAGAAAAACAAAAGTTATCTTAACAATAAAAAGATCAAAGGTGATGTGCTCTCATAATTGAGTAGCGAGATTTCCACTGACATGCCACGTTTTTCATATTGTGCTGTGTAGATGCCGAACTCACTTATATAACATGATAATAGGATAGATATTTTTTGTCACAAACAAATTTTTCAGACATTGACACCAGTATATATTGAAGAAAACAAATCAGTCAACGCTTATTATGTTTTCAATTTGGCACTACATTATTTTACATCCTGTTAACGTGAAGACTCTCATATACCTAATTTTATCCGAGAATACATCAGTCAGTCTTGGTTTTCTGGCATGCCCCATATTAAACTTGTACTGATGGGCCACGTAAAATTACATTATGTTCAACGTCTTACCTAACTTGCATCAGGAGAAAGAATCTTATCAAGACAAACCAGCTATATTATGCATAACAAATATATCTATAAATTTTGGGATGTTGCCCTTTATTCTGACACAGCGTACTAAACGTTTTAAGTAGAGTACCAACTCTCAGTTCAGCACAACAGAAAGTAAAAGTGAATAGGACTTGTATAGGTATCTACATTCCCAGCGCTTCTAGCCTTTGAACATTTTATACGCTTGGAATGGAATAGCTAGAATGCTCATGTATACACTGAGATTTAGACGATTGATAACAAAGTGAGTCATTACAGACTACAGACGCAGACAAAGTGTGAGACGGCTATTATCGTTCCGTGTGAACAGACGTAACTTTTGCTCGTATGATTAGATTCTTGCCAAAGCTTGGAAGCTCAGCACGAAAAAGAATTTAAGTGGAATTCATACTAATTGCGTAGTAAGCGTATAAAACGGTACACAAAACAATAATAATACTGCTGATTTTACAAAAAAATGCGTTTTAATTTTTTTGCACGTTGTGGAGCATTTTTTGAAATATGCCGTGTAAAAGTCAATATTTAACAAATCCAAATTTTGCAAATCAGTTCTACCCTTCAAACTACAGTACTTCTGCAAGTTTGACAACATGGAAAGTGCAAACAAAGAAATTGGGGAAGAAAAAGCAACAGAAAAATTTGTTCGAAAGTTGAGAAACATTCCTCCAAACATCCTACTGATAGGGATTTACTTCTTTTCGTTATTTTCATTCCTCATGTCCGTTTTGGTCTTGTGGGAAACCGCTAGCAAACAATCAGCGCATGTACAATTTTTGTGGAGGCAACAACATTTTTCTGAAGACCTACCGAAAAACGTCTGCATCAGTGGGAAAATTTTGGTACGCTACAAAATTAAAGTATTTCAAGGTTTGTCTATTATTAAGTGCTTTCATTAATACAACTTTTCGTGTTTTTACTTTAATGTTTTAGGAGCCGGTGAACGCCTCAGTGTACATACAACCTTGAGTATCAACTCAAATAAGCCGAGAAATTGACGCTAAATCCTACTTTTTTCATTTCTATCCAGTTGTGTATCAACAATTCCAAACCGTGCTGATCGACTGTCCTCAAAACAATTGTAAGTAAACTTGCTTTATTCTCATAGAACATCTAAACTAGAACGTCAAATTGATACTTACTATTCAAAGTTAATCACAATATGTTTTTTATTTTGATAATGCTCTAGTGACAATTGTGAAAAACAGTGAGTTTTCGAAGTTTGCTGAAGCCCTTGCCGACCCCCATTTGCAGGAAACGAATCTTAATGTTTGGCTGCGTTTGAAAAACGGCCTTGATTTTCCTAAAGAGACCACATTTTGCATCAACTTCCTTCAAGAAGAAAATAGGCGACGTTCAAAGGTGTACTCAGCAGCGTTGAAACTTTGATGCAGATAGCAGAACAAGTGGAATTCATGAAGAATAAGAATTTGTGACAATTGTACAAAAACTTCGTGTTTTCTCCAACTTTTAATCAGGGCTTGTTTGTTAGTCCTACACACTGCTTTGAGTTTCACACCCAAGTACCAATAGAAATTTTAAAGCTTTTGATGAGGTTTTTTATTCGGATGATGAGCCAGCGCAGTTGAAAGTCAGAGATAAAGTTCCAGTTTTGGAAAATTCGGTGGGTTATAAGCAATGCACGAATGCAACGCAGAAAAACTTGGCATTTTTACAACCATTGAAGTTCCCTTTTCATTTAGAGCATATTGTGTGTGGAGCTGGCTTGCGTTCTTATTGCATTTTAAATGCTTAGTTGCTGGGCAAGCGCGATATTTTTTACAAAATGTTGTAACACATTCATATGCTAATTAGCAGTACAACTACGATATTATACCATAATACTGATCTTAGCAAACTTTTACTAGCAATGTTTGGAACGAGTTAGGTTTTCAAATCTACCCGCTTTGTTGTTATAACAATATGAATAATATTTAGCAAGTCCCACATACATTTTATCTGTCCGTAAGAAAAAAAAACATTTTGAAAATATGTATTCCCTATTAAGAGTAACGTCCATTATTTTAGAAAAATTTATTAGTATATATCGATGGCAACTTTTCAGGTTGTGCTATAAGAAAACCCATACTTTAAGATTTGTGCTAAATGATTTTTTCACAAACTTCGATTTGTGCTATATGACTTTTTTCAAAGACTTCAAATGATGCTATATGATTTTTTGGGGCAATTTGAACTGATAGTGCCAAAATGTGTTTCAAAATCTCCTGATGATTTTGGTACCAAAAGTTCATTTTGCCCCAAAAAATCATATAGCATCATTTGAAGTCTTTGAAAAAAGTCATATAGCACAAATCGAAGTTTGTGAAAAAATCATTTAGCACAAATCTTAAAGTATGGGTTTTCTTATAGCACAACCTGAAAAGTTGCCATCGATATATGAAGTTATTCTAGTCTTTAAGAAGATTGCTTGCTTGTAGTCTACTGCTTATGCAGGTAGTTGTATTTGAATACGCAAGTCATTGCGAACTAGTGCAGCTTAAAGTGTATATAAAATACCGTTTTACTAGAAGTCGTCCTTGCTTAACATACTAGCCTCGTATGTGCTTTCATATATACCAACATTACATATTTAAGATGATTGTGTAATAGCGTATTTATTTTGCTATTATGAAAAAAAAATTTTATTAGATAGAATCCATGTACTTGTTTATTTGTTCCAATTATGCCAGCTTATTAATATGTCTATACAGAATTTTGTCTTAAGTAAAAATAGTTAATACAAAATTTAATAAGATTAAGCACAATTACTAAACTTTGTATCTCTTACAAGAAAACTGTTTTGTACTATATTACTTTTTATCTTCAAAAATTTTCTTATCTTTATGCTAATGAATTTTACCTAACCTTAGACATTCATTCGGAGTGTTTCTTCAGGAGGTGGTAACATTTTATATAAAAAGGTTCTACAGCGAGTTTATCTTCCGCTTTCATGCAGCTAAACCGGTTGTGAAAAAGTTTTAGAATGAGTGAAACTTCCGCTTTTGGATAGCTCAAAAATCTGTGGAGAATCAAATATTGAATCAAGTTGTAGAAATAATAGTACTTATGAGCTTCAGTATTGTGATAAGTAGCAACAGGAATAATTATGATAATGATAATTATAAAAATAACAACAAAATAATGACATATATTGTTTGAATAGTAATGTCATAATTTATTCCATTATTCATTAAAAAAGGAAAACACATACTTTTTATTACATGTTCTAATTTTTCATACAGACTTATTTTAATGAACCAAGCAATTGTTTTCTATTCTATAAGTACGAGTAATACAAACATAATACATTTTATTCAATTATTTACACAGGTATATCTTCAGAATATACGTATATAAAACCATACGTAAAATATATTATATACCTTACGTATGCCAGAAATAGACATAAACTCCAAACAAGTTGACAGAAAATCTCTGAAAGAAAGAAATAAGACAAAAAACTGAACTGACCAGCCAAACTAAATGACTACTAAAATTTTTGCAAGAGCAATAAATTATAGTTAAATCTGGTATATAGCTACTCATTACAAAAACACTCTAACATTAAAAACCGGACTTATAGACTTCTGCTTGCCAAACTAAACAAAGCCAACCAATTTTGGAATCAAGACAAAATGCAGCTTCTCCTTACAGATCAGCGTCAACTGGTATAAACATTCCACAAGATGCACAAAACGTTGGAGAGTTCTCTGAGCAAAAATGAGCAAAGTTCTCAGAGACAACGAAACAGCAGTAAATGTGCACTAGAAAAGTTGTAAATGGTGCCGGAATCTACATCCATTTGTCATACAGCTCAAAATGCACTTATGTCATAGAACTCAGAATAAAAAGGGGTTACAAATTTGCGCGTGCGTTCGTATTTATTCCAGCACACATCTTTTTCTTACATATTTCTCGTGTCGACATTAAAAACAAACGGCTTTTGGGTAGAAAGAAGTACCATGTTGTGTAAAAATCATGCGTAGCATGATAAAATATCAACCTGTCAAACAAAATTTTGTAATGCAAGGGGTGCAAGCAAAGGTCTGTAGGAACGAAGAAACCAAGAACTTTTCGCATTGACGTTAAAAAATATACAGCTTAGTGTTTGCAGGTACACGGTAACGTATTTGGGATGTTTTATAATTGTTCTACAAGAAAATTTGCAGTTTTTGTAAGACTGGAACGGATATCAGCTTACCTTGATAGTTTGGTTTTATTGCTGCATGTAATGATTTTCAGTTACAAAATAACATTATTTTTAAGCTACACTGTTTGTATTCTTAACGTATGTAGTGACATGAAATCCTTAAAAAGCATAGGCATAATAAACTCAGGAGAAACCCTGCACTTCGTTATTAAAGATGCGGGTTTAACCGGGTAATAGGTACTCGTACTATTTTGATTAAATTGGAACGGATGTTCTCAAATTTTATGTATTTTATCTTTTATGTTTATCGTAGTTTTAACGCAAACGTTTGTCATTTTGTGACAAACAATGGATGTTTTAGTTGCAACTGTCACCACCGACACGTCATCTTTTCTTTCATTTTTCCTAGTTACACGTTCCAATCAAAACAGTATTATGATCGTCAAGGTAGCCAGCACATAACCACAACAACAGAAACGCATTGTCAGTGAATACTTCCTACTCTATTTGACACGCAAGCATGTACCATTCGATCATCTACACCGGTCCGCCAGTTAGAGTGTATGTATGATACCTCACAAAATCATTTTTCCTTTTTGAAAACGTGCTTGCTCAAGAAAGCACAACATAAGAAAGACTTGCTAACATCAGTAATGTGATAGGCATTCAGGAACAACGAAATCACACCAGGTGTGCACTGGGAAAATCCTTGCGTGCTGTCGGAATCTTTGCTTACTGAAATAATAAGCACAAAACACACTAATTTCTTTCAAGCCAAAACGCGATAGACACAAGTGTATATGCGTGCGTTAATTCAAGTGGTAGTTTTTATGTTTACGTGCTGACATCTTCATCAATCTATTTTGTAAGTTTAGAAAAAAAACTTGAAAAAAGTTATATGACTACATACATTAGCACGTGAAAAGCCGTAGTTTAATGCAATCGTGCAAGCTTCATTAGGTAACTGCTTGCTGGGAAAGAAAAAAATGAAAGCTTTTCACGTTCACACTTCAGCCGGTATTCTTATCAGCTGGCTTGATTATAATAAAGATATGTGTTTACATACATCACGCAATACATTTTTCCTTAAACTTGCTGCTGGTTAAAAAATACATTTTCCCCTTCTGTCTCTTTACATAGAATGTGAAATCATGTATCCATGGAATGCAAAACTGCCGGTTGGTGCCTGCCGCCTGAAAACAAAATTTTAGTTTGAAGATTCAGCCGCATTTCTGCTTACAATAAGCTAATGATCAAACTCAGAATGAATACAGGCTAAGTTGTATATAATTTAAAAAATTTCTTTAAATATTTGTTTGCACGTATTCGAAAATTATATCAGAAATTCTTTAAAAAATAACAAATATATTAAATTTTTGTATGGACTACAAATCGCTGGTCAAATCGAAAAAATTACGAACTCATTCATTTGGGATACACATTTCGGATTATATTATTATTGATAACTGCCAGTTGTAATCAGCAATGAATAAATTTTGGAATGTGCGTTTCGAACAAGCCCTGTCATTAGGGAACAACAAAACTTTTCAAATACTTTATTTGCATGCAATAAGGTAGCCACGCAAAATTAAAATGTGTAAACTATATTGTTTTTATTATATGTGTATTCATGATGTCAAGTATTTATTTATACCAACGTAAAAAGGTTACTCCAAAGTGTGTTCTTATTACTTACAGTAATACTTTGTGTTATTTGCAAAATTTAAGACGTTTACAAATTAACTTCAAAAGCGTGAGTCTAACCTTTTCACATGGCAATTAAATACGAGCATTTTGTGGTTAAAGTGGGGTTAAAATTATTATGTTGTCAAAGCCTACATGGCAATTAAAATACGGAAGCCAAGCAGTCAAAGTGGGAATTCTTTTGGAGCAGTTATCAGCTAGAATGGGAATTTCAAAAATATGGTTCAGCCCTTGACGTGGGAGTTGTTAGTATTACAAGGGAAACGAACGTAATAATACGTTTTCCCACGGGCACGAAACGGCATGCGAGAACGGATAAATCCGTTTCACCGCTCAGCTGATCGAATACGGGCTACGGATAAACACGTTTTTCCGCTTGCAAAACGTTCTTGACCAAACGTAATAATACGTTTTACCACTCAGCCAATCAGAATGCGAGAACGGAATTTTCCGTTTTCCCGCGTTAGAAAACGTACTCGATGAACGTATTATTACGTCTTCCCAAACGTAAACACTAAATTGATCAAGAAAGTCAATTTTTTTCATCATAATTAAGCGTTAAGGTAAACAGTACCTCTAACGGCATTTAGCTTAACATTTTTTGAACATTTTTACGTAATTTCTAGAAAATTTTCAACGTATGAGAATTTTGCATTAAAAAGTTTCATATTTGTGCATAAACAACATTTTATTATCTCTAAAACAGTTCAGTTTTTACCCAATATATAACAAATTTACACCTACCACACGTTTTAATTATGAACTGGCTGAACCACCAGATGCCATTTAAGGTGCAAAATTTTAATTCTCATTATGAATTGGCTTTATTCTCTTGTAAGTTTGCAACAAATTGATTCGTTGCTGCTGTTTAACTTAGTTTAATATTACTTCTTTCAGTTAATCAAAACAAACACTAATTCTAACAATTAGCAAAGTTAAATTACATACATTAAGTATAATCTGGGATAACAAGAACAAAATGTTTCAAAAACTCACATTTACATGATTATTTTTGTAAGCCGACAAATTTTTCCTCAGAAAACTGTACATCTTTGGACACGGGGGTTCTTATATTGCTAGATATGAGATTATTTTGACACGGTTTTTATCAAGCTAATCAACCTGTTTGTTCATTATTAATACACTTTGCAAATTTATCGTACGTTCTGGGAGAATACTATTTGTGTAATGATAAGCCGTAATTCTAAAATAAGTTGTCAAAACTTAAATACACATTCGCCATTCATTTTCAAGTCCTTTTTTAAATGAAATTAATTGGTTCGCTTTTAAACGCAGATAAAGCATGTCCGGAGTTACCTGCACCTTTTTTGAAAGCTAAAATTTTCAAAATCGCAACAACTAAATAGAACAAGTGGCACTATTTTTTAATTCTACATACTTTAAATAGTATAAATACTTGTTTAAGAAAAAATCGAACATTTTGATGTCAGTTAAGTTTTAAGTCGAATTTGTTTAATTTAAGCGGCGTTATTCCCGCTGCAAAAATTACACGTAATTTTTTTCTTTAAAGTACGCTAACTTTTTTACAACAAGTTATTTTCTTAAAGTGTGTCTAATTTTAGAAACTCTATGGTGTCCGTAATCTAAATAGACATCACTTGATCAACACCCATGTGCCTTGCTAGTGTATATTATCGATTAAATGACGTAAAGTCTCAAAATTGCCGTGGAAATTTAATTTGCAAAATTTGGAGCCTTTACAAAATTAAAAGGGCAAAGCAGTATACCATTCGAAACCTTATAAAGTATGCTATTACCCAAATATAATACCCAACTGCACGCCTGTTTACAATGATTCAAAAATATCATTGAGTTTTTCAGTGACATTTTTGAAAAAATAAATGCTTGTTAGAAAAAGTACGAAATCTTGTAATTCCCCTAACATTTTACACAAGCAACAGAATTTCATAGTCTTGGTACCAAAACAATCGCAATATAGAGTCCTACAAGATGGTACTTCACATGAACTATATTTGGTATATATACGCATACCAGACAACTTAGATGAAAAACTGACTGACTGAAAACAGGAATAAAAGATTTTTTTTCGATTTTTCTGAAGCAAAATTAAACTTATACTAAAACATATATAACTTTCAATAAAACATATATTCTAGAGTTTAAAGTATGTAGTTTTCAAACATATATGTGGTTGTTTTCTTAGGTGCTCACGTTCTTCAAAATAAAGATATTAATTTAGGTGCAGGAAACTCCGGACATGCTTTACATCTATAGTTGGAAAATTGACAGAAAAACTGATCGCTTGCCTAAGCTTCACAAAAGTAGTTATAAAAATGTCAGCAGCCTAAATTAACTGCGTCCACTTGGAGGTTTTATCCTATTTGAGTATCATTAAGGAATAATTCAGGAATTGAGTTTCTAGTTTTAAACAAAATCATTTTTACAAGCAATAAATCAATAACACCATTATTGGCATTTTCTAAATACTATTATATTTCCTTGTACTGTCTTTTATAGTCTTAACAACCTTATTTTAATAAACAGTATTCCATAACGGCCCAATCCATTGACTTTTTTGCCACCGAAACTTCCTTTCTAGAAGAAAAGCACGAACTTCAAATCTTTGTATTTGTTGTATGGCATACTTTACCAGTTTGGGCCGGCAACGGTGTTGGCCAATTTATTGTCAAAGTGGAGTTCTTCTAGCGTAATAAGGCCGCTGTCGTGTGTAACAAATAAGTAAGCATATGAAACAAAAAATGTTATTTCTTGCTGTGGGGTTATATTTTTATTCTTGTACTATGTAGTATGTTTCTGCTTTTGATGAAACCACAGTGAAGACTTGCGTTTGTACCCCAACTTGCATATTTGGCATTCGAATGATTTTTTATTTTGATGGGAATAAGCATGACGTTTCAATTCGCCGTTTGTCACAAAGGCCTTTCCACAAGTGCTACACTTATGAGATTTCTCTTGAAGATGAACTTTTAAATGCCGCCCCAGCATCCCCTTAGAAATACGCTTTCCACACAATTGGCAGCTGGCAATATTTTTTCCAGTGTGAATTTTTTTGTGCGCAATTACACCAGATTTTGTTTTAAAAGTTTTCAAACAAA
This sequence comes from Entomobrya proxima, assembly GCA_029691765.1. Lineage (NCBI taxonomy): Eukaryota > Metazoa > Arthropoda > Collembola > Entomobryomorpha > Entomobryidae > Entomobrya > Entomobrya proxima. The sequence continues at coordinate 52,261,716 of CM056172.1, forward strand.
CGTTGCACTTATATAGTCTATATTCAGAATGTGTGAGAATATGGACCTTCAAACCTGAGTTTGATACAAAACATTTACTGCATATCTCGCATTTGTAAGGTTTCTCGCTCGTATGGGTTTTGATATGACTATTTAATCCGCTGTTTGTGGTACAACTTTTCAAGCAAAAACTACATTGCCATGGCTTGTTTTTTTTATGTACGCTCTCACCATGTACTGTGAGACATGACTTTGTTTGAAACGCTTTATTACATTCGCTGCACTTATACGGTTTTGGCTTATTATTATGAACATAGTTTTTATGACGCTTAATGCTTCTTTTGTGTTTGAAACTCTTGTCACAAATATTACACAGGAATAGCCGTTGGTCACTGTGGACGTGTTTATGTTTATTCAAATCACTTGTCCGTTTGAATTGTTGATTACAGATATCACAACGATATGGTTTTTCTTCTAGGTGTATGACAAGGTGAATTTTTAAGTTGCTTCGTCTTGTAAATATTTTGTTGCAAAACTCGCAAGAAAACGATGGCAGAGTTCCCTTATGTTGTTCTCTATGATATATTAAGCTTGCTCCAGTGGAGAATTCTTTCTGACAAAACTTACAAATAAAAACTTTCTCCTGAATATGAGCACGAATATGTATATTTAATGCCGAAGTGCTTCCGAATGTTTTACTGCATATTATACAGAGGTGATGCTTTTCTGACTCGTGTTTACGCATAATATGCTGCCTTAGCACATTTTTAGTCCTGAACCTGTGATTACAAATGGCGCAATCATGTTCAAATACATTATAATGCACTTTCTTGTGCTGACGTAAGGAGAATTTTGAGGACAAGCTTTTATCGCATATATTACAAAAATTCGGTTGTTCTTTGATATGCGCAAGTAAATGTGTAGTAAGACTTTTGTACGATTTCATAAATTTGTTGCAGAAAACGCAGGAAAATTGATGTCCCGGAATAACTGTTAAACAAAAGAGAAAGGAAGTCCAACATTTGATTTAATTTATCATTAGTATAAATGTTGTTATGTTGTTTGAAGTCTTTAAAATCTTAGACGTTTTGCACTTACATCTTCTTTCTTCCATAGTTATGGTCTTTGAAGAAGCGTTTAGTATCCACGCACGAAATCAAAACTAGCTGTTTGTTTTGTGGCTTTTCAAATATTCTAACCTTAGCAAGATATTTGTTGTGTGTCGCTACAAAAACTGAAAACCTAATATTGTTTTTCAGTAAGCACAGACATAGGCAAAAGTTTACTATTCACAGAATAATAAGAATGGCAAACTGAGCAACTCCCTATAAAAGTTTTTGGTGTAAATATTACTCAATAAAAAATTTTGAAAGGGTTTTCTGGCAAAACTATTTTGTTAAGCTGTACAGAAACAGTTTGCTTGTTGTGCACTATTCAATTGACAAAATGTTAAGCTGCTGTTATGTATATTTTGGACGCCATTTCACTTATAAAATATGTATTATTGGTTTAGAAGTTTTGATCGTTTTAATTACTAAGTATAAAAGTGGGTAGGTATATATTTGTGATTATTTTATAATATGTTCATTTAAAACACCCTCCGATTTTGCACTTACACGACGGGATAATATATTCTAGCGTTTTTGAAGTTAGTAATAAATCTTAGTACACCAGTAAATTGATTATTTTAGGACATATTTATCAAAGAAGTTTGAGAAGAACTCAGGTCCTGACTCAAGCATTTCCGAAAACCAACTAACTATATTGGTCACCGTCATGAAAAAGTGAGAACATTGAGTTGAAAAAGCAGAGGTCTCTGAGACAACAAAACACAGCAGATGTGCACTGGGAACGTCAATTCATGCTGACGGAATCTTGTCATGCAGACGTAGTAATGTCATAAAACACCAAAAGCTTTTGTCATACCACCCATTATAAAAATGGGATAAAATAGTGCGTGCAAGTTTGTATTTATTCAAACACATTTTGGTTCTCTGAAAAAGGGTTTCGTGTAAACCATTAAATCTATCGGTTTTGGAGTATAAAGGATTATTATCCTCTAAAAACTCGTGTGTTACCTCATAAAGTATCAGCATGTCACACAACATTTTTTCATTTTTTATGGTAAGTAACAACTTGGTTTCATTTCGGTTAATAAACGAATATAGAGTAAACCAACCAATGAAAACACTGCGTTGGAGAACACAGGAAAGCTACAAAAATAAACCTAAAAAGTGTTACGGAGATGCGATATACTAGACTGAATGAGAAATGAAAAAGGGTTTCAAAAGGTTTGTTATGGATCTACCTTTATCATATATGATGTAAAGATGAAAGGCACGCATGTTAAAACTTTGAAAAAATGCTAAAATGTTTATTGTGTTTTAAGACTCCAGTAGTAATTGAGTTCCTTCTCTTGTTACTCACACTTAAAAATATTGCAATCACGTTTACACATAATTTACTTGGTTTTATGTAAGGAAAAAAAACACACATCACTCACAATAACTTATTTCTTTTTCCAATTTCCCATTATAAAAAGTTAGCTTACAAAAACACTTTTCTAAACTAGCGTTTTATGTAGATTTTATATCAAGATATTGCAAAAGATAAAAGGAAATTGAAAATATGTTGACATTTTGGCATGAGTAAAGTACAGGAATTGACAACGTTGAGATTGTTACTAATCAGGAAGGTTTTTAGGGACAATATATAACCACATTTGTGCACTAGAAAAACATTCTTGCATGCTGTCGGAAGGTTTGTGTCATTCTGATCAAAAAGACAAAAAGGCTGCTCTATTAAGCCAACCAGGATGAGACAAAAATGCATAAAACAAGTGTGCACGTGTTATAGCAATTTTCGAATCCTCCATTCATATTACCTTTAAATATTCCCTTTTGAGGTTGAATTAAATATTACGAACTGAAAAGCTAATATATTGCATTGTTTGAATTTTGAAGATGTCACAAAGTCTCTTGTAGTGCAAAAGAGCTGTAAGCAAACGTAAATACATGATTACATATTGGAAACGAAAACATTAGGAACTCTTTCCCTTTCAATATAAGTTTATATTGCGCTAGGTTACTAAGGTTTTGGGTGTGCTTTGTAAATACTCTCATATAGGATTTGTAAGCTGTGCAAAGTCTGGAATATGTTTCAGCTTATCTGTTTCAGGCTATAATGCATCTTGAAATTATTTGATATGAAAAGAAAAATGTGATTTTTGAAATACACATTTCTTTGCGTACTTGTTGAAAATTGCCATAATAAACTAAAAAGTATTTTTCATTCGAAGGAAATAACCGACCCGAAGGAGACAGGGAACAACATAAAAAAACCTGCACAGGGTTCCCCCACATGCTTCTTAGATGGTAGGTAATTTTTTTACATTTACGGAAATTGGAACGAGTGCTCACATTGTACATACGGTTTCATTTTTATTAGTACGCTTTTATCTATTTAACTATACAACGCAGAAATGAGTCTACTTTATTACCCCTCACACGACAAAATATCTTTTCTTTCCTCTGTTTCAGGTCACTCCAGTCAAAAACCCTTTTGTAATGTTATAGATAGCACAAGCATAAATGCAGCTGTGAGTAACATTTTATTGACACCTAAACGTACATACCATCTTCTCTATCGACTCTTTTTAGAGCATGCAATAAAAGGGACATGTGACACGCAAACCTTTTCCATTTCTTAAAACAACTGTGGTTTATACATGAGACAACAGCTATGTATAATATTTTCAACACAAACCTGTCACCTTACCTTAAAAACCATTCATACTTAAAATTGTTGTATTAAGTTTTACGGCGAGTACACGTTTTGCAAATACCTACTCAATAGGTATAACGTTTACTTAATGACGTTTCATACCAACGCTTTTGAACCCTAAAAAGTGCTTCTGTGCTGCTACATCAAATTTTCTTTTATTTTTTGGCTGTTTCCTTGTCTGTTTTTCTGCTGCTTCTTTTTTGCCCGTTGTTGTTATTACTGCTTCCCTAGGCTTATCAAAACCAGCCGAAACAATCATCTCTTTAGAAGAAAGGGAAAGGCAAAGACTCTGAAAGACAATGGAAGAGGAGGATACAGTATTAGACATAACAAGGAAGTGTACAGTCCGTTGTGATGTAGCGAATGCAAAAAATAAGAAAGTGTGTAAAATAAAAAACTTTGTGTATCTTACGAGACCATTTTCATGGGTATGTTTACTGCAAAGTGTGAACTAAGATTGGAATAGATTTCAAGTTATTGATACAAAACAAACAAAACCTCCCTATCTTGTGTAGGTCACAAGGTTTTAGAGTGTTCAGGACCTTGAAACATTTATTGCAAATGGAACAATCATATATATTTAAGTAGTCAGAATGGCATGCATCATGACTTTTCCGGACAAATTTTGAGATGAAATTTTGATTCAAGTCTTAGTAGAATATAAACACTTTCTAAAACGCGTTAAAACAGATCATTAAGACCTTGCTTTGTTTTTAATACCTCGTAACAAGAAACGTCCTGCTTTAGTGCCATTTACGTATTTAAATCTCGAAAAGGTTATGCAAACAAACCATCTTCTGGCTAAGTTTGTTGTGACGTTTTTGTAAATGACCGATCCAAATCCAAAAATTGCAAATTCCGTGAAAACTAGACAGTCTTTCTATTTACCTTTTTCCTGGTACACTGCCGCTTGTAGTTATTTTCATTGGTAAATATCTGTGTGCGCTCTTGTTCAGAAAGATGCCATAAATGCTTTGTTTCATCGCGAGACAGAAAAGGCCCAGAACTATAAAAACTCTGCCGAGAATGTCACTTTCAAGTGATGATGTCCGGATGATAGGTATCTTTACTACACATTTGAAATGTGAAACGAATGCTTACATTTTTTGTGCGTGTCCTAGTTAACTTGTGTTTAAAATGTTGTTATTGCTCAATGTTTTTATTGCCTCTTTCATTTACGACACATTGTTTTCTATTTTGCTATTTTCATTTTGCTTTTTTCAATTGAAAAGCTCACTGATGTTTTACTTTACACGAACATAATCAACCGCATCCTGCATGCATCAAATACTCGCATGCAGTTACAACCTCCTTTGACACGTGAAAACGCATTGAAGAATGGTCTCTGGTGCGCCGGCTTGAGTACATGCAATTTAAAGGCGTGTAGCACGCAACCATTTTCCAAATGAGGAAACTGACACTTAGTTTTTAAAAAAATATGATAAACGACGCACAACCCAATTTTAAAAATTTCGGAGGACTTCGAACAGTCAATGGGTAAGTACTTTTTGGGTGCGCAAAATACATCCAAATCAATTACTTACTGGACTTGCTTCAATAAATATGATACAAGCATATAAATTCGTCTCAGTCAATCTTGTTGTTTTCCTTGTGTAGGCCCATATTCGATTTACTGTAAGGAAGTCGAAGCATATTTGGTGCTAAAATCGAAGGTAAGAAATTCGAAGCCACGGTAGTTCAATAAAAATGGTAAAAAATATGATCGAATAGAAAATGTAGAAAACGTTTACCCCACTATTTTATTTTGAGATTCTTTGTCAAATCTGTGGAAATGAGGAAGAAACAGTCAAAATTTTCGTTTATAAATTGTGCATGAATTGTTTATGGACTTCATTTGTAAAAGTCATTGATATAGAATTTTACAAAAAAATTACAAAAACTGAAATAACTAAAAATTTTCCTCTTATCGTTTTTGCGTTTCATTATTTTCTGTGGTTTAATATCAGAGAAAGGAAAGTATTGGGGAAATGACACAAGCTGGTGGGATTGTGGTTTTCAAGAAGTTAGCTTTGTTTTTCTGTAATGACGGATGTGTATCTTTTGAGTTTTAAATATGAGAATAATATTTCTATCTGGTAGGACTTGAAAATTGTAAGTAATACTCAATCGCAAGTAAACTAATCCATTGGAAATTTCAAAATTTATTCCGTAGAGAGACTTCAAAATAAATTTGCTGGTACCTTATACATTTCTATATACCGAATCACTTTTGTTGACGCGAAGCCAAATTCCGCAAGCTGATAATATTTGTTCAATTAAACACACACAGTACAACAGTTGGGAAGGTCACTAATAGGGAAGGTTGTGTGGGGCAATAAAATAATGAGAGATGTGCACGGGGAAAACCTTTGCGTGATGTCGGCAGTTTTACGTCTTTCTCGCTATAAACTTAAAACGCAACCTTAATAAACAGCCTTCAATGAAACCAAAATGTACAAAACAAGTGCTTAATACAGCAATATTTTAAACCAGCTTATTATGACATTTAAAACAATTACGTTAAAATAATAATATTTACTGAGAAGCTGACGTACTCCAGGATTCAAAATATCAAGATGTCACAGCCATGCCGTGACAGCATGTTGTAATGCAAAAGTGCAAGCAAAAATCATTAGGTGACTGTATGCGGGAAACGCACTTATCCGCTTTGATGCGTCATTTACATCCGATATAAAATATTAATCCGTTAGGTTATCTGGTTTAGAATTTTTCGGTGTGCTTTGTAAACACTCTCACTAAACAGTTGCAAATTTTGAAAAATCTGAAATAGTCTTTAGCTACCTATGTTTGGCCACAACCGTCCATGCAAATATTTTAGTGTAAAGTAAACAAGCAATTTCTTAAGTTATAAATTTCTCTGCGTTCTTGTTGGAAACAGTGCCATAATGTAACAAAGAAATGTTCTCCTCTTGAAGGACTTAGCCGGCACAGCAGGAAGAAACAATAAAAACCTGCAAAAAGTTACTCTACATAGAGTATTATCAAAAGGTAGGATTTTTACTATCTATTAGGAAATTGTAACGAATGTTTACATTTTTTGTACGCTTGTATGTGTAAGCTTGGGTCTTTTTAACCATGCAATAAATGTTGGGTCTACTTAATTGTCACTGTCATTCACGACACGTTATCTTTTTCATCTTTTCCCAGTTACTCCCTGAAATACCTCTCTGGATTTTTTATGTAGCATACGCATCAATGCAACAACAACACACTATCAGTAAGTACCTCCTTTATTGACACGTCAAGGTGTATTTGAGCCCGTTTACCTGTCAGCCTGCTATGCAATAAAAAGAACACACATCACGCAACCCTATTTTTCTGAAAATTTTGTTGTCGGCTTCAACAGAATACAACGGAAATAAATAACAGTCTATATTTGATATGTTTGCCTGCAGGTTAAAAAGTGTAATACAAGCCAACTGAAAGAAAACTATCATAAGGAATTCAAACATGAATAGGCTTGTACACGTTTTTGTGACACGGAAAAGAAATCTCAATTAAAAAGATATACAAATTTTAAAACTTCAATAAATCTTGCCCCCGTTATAAATAAATTTTTATATTCCATTTATCAAATTTCCAATTGTAATTTAATGCGTGCAAAAACAGAAAACGGAAGTGACTGGGAACTCTAGAACACAGAGAGTAATAAATACTACGCTGAACACAGCTCCTTGGGTTTTATTAAAGAACAATAATTTTACCTTTTATTTTCTAGAAAGAAAAGGGACGTTACTAGGGGGAAAATGTAAGTTAAAATTCAATGTAGTATTCGAGTAGTGAACTTAACTTGTTGCTGTTTTCCCAATTTTCTCCTTAAACCTGGTGAATAAAACAATGCTGTGCATAAGCCATCAAATTTTACTTGATTCTCATAACTTAGTTAGTTACAAATAATATTCAGAAAATCATTTATTTCGTGCATTCAACATTATCAAAATTGTCCTAATACATGTAACTCAAGATGAAATATTATAGAACATGACGTCACCGGTTTTTTGCAATGAATGAAATGGTCAAAAACAAAATGAGTATTAGACAAAAATCAATATGAAATTTACATTTCAGCACTATTTTATTTTTCACACAAAATTTTTCTACACTATTTTATTTTATTTTATTTGCTAATGTGATTATATTGATATTTAATCATTAAGCTATAAACCTTTTAATCCCCTTACCGATTTCTAAAGTTTCTTGAATGTGTCATTTCTAAACCGTAGCTTATAAATATAAAACTGATATTACATTCTAATTACAATATTTATTTTACATTGTTTTACATTTGTAAAGTTTTATATTACAGATTTCAGGGGTTTCCTTCTTTTCGACAATAAAGACTTTTATAATTAAGGTTACGACATTTAGTTCAATATTATTATATTATTTCGTAATATACAAGAACGTGTGACATTTAAAACCAGTAAAATATTGCCTCACGTTTAACTAACTATCATTTTGAAATTTAGAACAAAGTTTTCATTGATATTCACGTTAATATTTAATTAATGAACAAACTTTCTAACGAAACACAACTGTTATAAATTATGATGACATTAATATTAAACATACATAGTAAACCATTATAAACAGCTCGCTACTATGGTCGCATATTAGCTATAATATGTCACTGTCCATGTCTGTCTAGTTTGAAAATATGTGTCTGATTTAAGCTTTCTTGGTTTAAAAGGTATTTTATTTGAGAAAAAATAAAGTAGACGGACATATAGGCAGACAGACACGCAACATTCTAACTAGCTTCTTTGCCGAAGCAACCAGCTAATAAACAAAATTCCAGGACGTGTTTTGTTTAACTTTTTTTACCACCAAGACCCTTTTTCAAGAAAATGAGCAAGTCAACAAAAATCACAAATTCCAAGTCTTTGTACATAAAATTTTACTTATAGTAAAAGCCGTTATGGCCCATTCAAGTTGTTATTTACTTAGGCTAACTTTTCCCGAGTTCGCATCTTGGTGTCGGGCGATAAATAACGAGTCACTGGTGTAATGCCAAACTGGAGTTCAGTTTTTAGTGCTCAGTACGGGTACGGTTTTTAATAACAAATAAATAATCATGTAGAACAATAAAACTTATTTTATGCTATATGATTAATCTAATGGTTTTATCGTGTACTATATCTTATGTTTCTGCTTTTGATGAGAGCGTAAAGCCGATGGGCGTTTGTAACGCAACTTGCATATTTGACATTCAAATGATCTTTCAGTTTGATGTGAGTAAGCGTGGTTTTTGAGTTCCATGTTTGTCACGAACGCCTTTCCACAATCGTTGCACTTGTAGGGTTTCTCGTTAAGATGAAGTTTTAAATGGCGGCTAATCATTACTTTATTAATTTGCTTTCCACACAATTCGCAGCTGACAATATTTTGACCGGTGTGAATTTTTAAGTGCTTATTTAATTCAGTTTTGTTTATAAAACCTTTCAAACAAATATTGCACTTGCACGATCGATATTCAGAATGCCTGAGGGCATGTTCATTCAAACTATGCTTAAATCCAAAACATTTGCCACAGATTTCGCATTTGAAAGGTTTTTCATTTGTATGTCTTTTGATATGAAGATTTAATCCGCTCTTCGTGACAAAGCTTTTAATACATAAGGTGCACTTGTGTGTGTTGATTTTTTCATGTACACTCTTTTGGTGTATGGATAAATATGACTTTTTCCAAAACGCCTTATTACAATCGCGGCACTTGTACGGCCTTGGTTTTTTACTGTGAACCATTTTTTGATGCTCCTGAATACGGTCTTTAGACTTAAAACTCTTGCCACAAATGTTGCACTCGAATGGTTTGTTGTCACTATGAACGAGTTTGTGTCTAATTAAGTGATCCCTCCTTTTGAATTGCACGTTACAGATTTCACAACGATACGGTCTCTCTTGCACGTGCGTCGCAATGTGCTTTTTCAAGCTGGATCGTTTTGTAAATATCTTGTTGCAAAACTCGCAAGAAAGCAATGGCAAATTTCCTTTATGTTTTTGCCTGTGATATAACAGGCTTCCTCCACTAGCGAATTCTTTCTGACACAACTTACAAATAAAAACTTTCTCCTGAATATGAGCACGAATATGTATATTTAATGCCCAAGTGCTTCCAAATTTTTTACTGCAAAATATACAGGATTCATGTTTTTCTGGCTCGTGTTTACGCATAATATGCTGGCTTAGCGCATCTTTAGTCTTGAACTTGTAATTACAAATGTTGCACTCGTGTTCAAAAACATCATAATGTACTTTCGTGTGCTTACGAAGGCATAATTTTGAGGACAAGTTTTTACAGCACACGCTGCAAAAATATGGTTGTTCCTTTATATGTGCAAGTAAATGAGTAGTAAGGCTTCTATACGATGTCATAAATTTGTTGCAGAAAACGCAGGAAGGCTGATGCCTGGAAGAAACTGTAATATAAAAGAGAAATTAAGTGGCACATTACTTTTAATATACCGTTGGTAAAAAAATATAATGTTTAGTAATTTCTAAAACTTTAGACTAATTGCACTTACATCTTGTTTTACTCATTTTTTACTTCCTTTGTGTACAAGGGGCAGTTGTGTTTCCCAAATCAAGTCTATTTGATTGTTTTGAAATTGTTGGTATTGTAGATTTAACGGATAGTTTTCTTAGATAATGTTCCACCACACAATAACTTAAAACTTTAATTTTCTATTTTAATCACCACAACTGTTGAAATTTGAAATGTTATTGTACACAGATTCTGCTAACAGCAAACTGAACAACCCAGTATAAAATTATTTGGTGTAAATTTTCCCAAAAATAAGTATGGAATTGGTTTTAAGGCAAAATTGTTTTGATAAGCAGTACATAAGCAATTTGCATGCTGCGCCGTATTTACTTAAAAATGTTTATCTACCGCTAAGTTTATTTTACACAAAATTCGGCTAAGGGCAAGTTTCCAGATTTATAAACTGTTGGTGTTTTGAGTATTAAATATAAGATTGGTATATGATTCTGGTTAACTTAAAATTTCACTTTACAACACCCTCAGATTGTGCACTTGTGCCATATTTTACATAATTTCCAGGCTTTTCATATTACCAATCTAAATTCAGTACACCAGTAACTTAAAAATTCAGAGTATATTCACCAGAGAAATTTTAAAAGTGTTCAGGTCTCAACTCAAGCATTTACGAAAGCCAACTAACCGTCAAAAGGTAAAATACAGGACAAATCAACAATTGGAGAAGCCAGTAATGAGCAACGTACACTGATACAACGAAACAACTGCATTTGTAAACTTGTAAAGTCCTAGCATGCTGTCGGCATCTTTGCGTCCCTTTGTCATAAAACATAAAATGCTTTCCTGTCATAACAATAATACAAAAAAGGTGCGTGTGCGTTCATTTTTACTCAAGCACACTTTTTGTTTTCATAATAGGGTTCTCGTGTTGACGTTTACAGCGGTGAGCTTTTGGGTAGAAAAAAGTATTATTGTCGACAAAACCCAGTATACAATCTTTTGATGTGAAGAGGGCAGACAAGCGTCAGTAGCAGACTACATGCTGGGAATAAAATTTTTAAGCTACACTTTTTCCGTGTTCTTGATGCAGCATTGTCATAAACTTGCTGAAAACTCTGCTTCATCCCTTAGACATAACAAACACCGGAAAGTAATAAATATCCTACACCGTGTAACCCTATAAGCCGAGAGAACCAGGTGAAAAATACTACACACTTGGAAAATGGAACGGATACTCCAATTGTTTATGCGTATTTTATGTATATGATGCTTTTATTGAAAACGTTTTTAATTTTTCCTCAAAAAATAGATGTTTCTAGTTGTTACTGCCACACATGACACATGGTTACTTATTTTACCCCTTACTTTTTACAAATCCCAATTAAAACAGCTTTATGACTCATAGATTGTATACATTTTTCCACAACAAGAAAAACACATTATCACACATTATCAGTGAAAACCTCCTCTTTTACACGTCAGTACATATTCAAGCTTTTTTTCCTTTTCCGCCGACCTAAATACATGCAATATACATTACAAAATCATTATTTTCCCTTTTGGAAAGATACTTGCAATAAAATTGTTGTTTCTCGTGAGCAGTTGTAGTTCTTCCGGAATATCTGTCAGCATATTAAAAAGCGTAGCGTTAATTACAAAGTAGAAGTGAACCCAAGTACATCGTGCAATGGATCATTGAATAAAGTTGCAAGTTGTGTATGAACGTTCTGAGTATTAAATATATCAATAAAATTAATATATGCATGAATTAACGAACCTAACGTCCAATCTAAACTCTCCGGCGATTTCTCATTTAAATATTGGTGAAATACCTTTCTAAATTTCTTTAGATAAACTCGTTTTCTCATTACTCAGGTAAACTGAAATTTTAAACTTTATTGCTCAGGGAGATTTTAGAAAATTTGGCTACAGAATTTGTGAAAACCGAGTAAACATTTTTGTCGCCGTGAAGCTAAATTGAACAACATGGTAATATTCTGTGAGCTGCATAACACAAAAAGAGTAACTTATAAAAGCAGCAGTAATGAGAGAGGCTCTCAAACACAGCAAATGTATAACAGATGTGCACTGGAAAAATCTTTCCGTGAAACCTATACAAGTGAGTGCACATTTATTCAAGCGATAGTTCTTAAGTGTTCACGTGCTGGCATTTAAATCAATCGGTTTACCCAATTAAAAATCCTAACATGTAAAAACTGTTTGTATTGCAATTCCGCAAACTTCATTGCGTGACTGCACACCGGGAAAGAAAAAATACGGAGCCCTTACTTCTTTGGCCATAAGTTTGGTGCAATTAACCTGTGTTTTTATACATCACTCAATAATAATTTCTTCCAACCGGTAGCTGCTAGTTAAAAATAAAGCGTTTTACTTCTCTTTTTCCACAAATAATGTGTATTACGGGTCGCTGTGATGTTAAGCTGCCCGTAGTAGGTGCAAAAAAACGTTTTTTCAAAATCAGCCACCGACGTGCTTCTGATGAATACACCTCATCTTATTTCATTTTAATTATTTTATGCATATTTGCTTGCACTCAAACGAAATTTCTATCGGAATATATAGATAAAGTTAGAAACATACCTAATGATTGTTTTTGATGAAGTATGCATTTATTGTGTAACGGTCATTGACTGTATCTTTGGGTTACCCTTGCGAGATTTTATTAATCATAATAGGGATAACTGCTGGTTGAAAATTTTAACTTGAAATTATGAATTCTATTGTTTTTATCATATTTGTGTATAAGATGCTTTCAGATTGTATTTCATTCATACCCCTGTAAATGGGCTGGTTATTTTGAAGTTGTGGTTTCTTTTCTAAATACAGTATTACGTTGTGATGTTTGCTAAGCTTGTGACGTTTGCAATGTTGATTACAGGCATTTCGTTTTACGTTTTCCATTTTCACCGCATAGCCAGTATTTCATCTCCTTTCAAATATTTTAGTTTTTACTCTTTAATTGTATAAATTTACACCTATGTTATATTATGTTTCATTTATTCACGTTATACCAATTCGAAAAAATCCTATTTGAGATTTCTGAGTTAACTTATTGAGTAAGAACGGGTGATGGGGGACCACCAAAATTAAAAGTTCTTGTATTTTCAAAGTTTTTGCATAATATTAACACACATACGTCGGAGATATTCCACACCAAGTTTCAATGTCTCAAGTTGCCCCATGACGGATTTACAAGGGTTCAAATTTTGAGCGTCAAAGAACGACTTGCCGAACGGTTATTCGGCGAGGATAAAGAGTTGGTGACTGAAACTTTTTTGATAAATTAGTCATAGTATTGGGTCTTATTTGTGACAATATTACGTCATGACCACGCATCTGCAGTTTTTTAGAAAATGGTTTGTTAAAAATTCTGAAAATTTTACGAATTTTTTGAATTGAAAGTTCTGTAACTTGTCATGTAGTAATTTTTGGAAATTCTAAAAATGGTGACCACCTACAATATTTAATGCTCCAACAATCACAGAAAACCGTTGTCAAAAATAATAAGTAACTAGGACGCTATGCATAAAAGTGTAAGTCAATGCATTTTCTTGCGTCGACTTACATATATTCAGAATCAAGTGGAGCTTCGTCCAGACATTTGTATGCACTCATGAAGGACACATTAGAAAGCCCTAAACATGCTCTATCTGTAGTGACCTACACGAGCGTCTAAGTACTTGACCACAACAAATACCAACTAATGTATTCTATAAATTAGATTTGACAAAAAGTGTCCCGATTTTACAAAATCTTACATAACTTTTCATGGAAATTGAAATTTGAAAAAATAAAAAAACACATTTTTGCACATCTCATTGCAATCATTTTGACACCTTGACCAATAAAATTGGACGCTTGGGAGGCGAGTAGTCAATGAAAAACGAAAGCAATCTCGCCAAATTTTTAAAATTTTTAATTTTTTCAAGTTTTGTTTAAGATGCCTAAATTTGCCTAAACTGATGCCAGCATTCGTCAGGTACACAAATATATTAACATTTTTGGTTTTGTGTGCGAAAATAGCAAAAAATAAAACATTTCTGAAAATTCACACTTTAAAAATTTGGCGAGATTGCTTTCGTTTTTCATTGACTACTCGCTTCCCAAGCGTCCAATTTTATTGATCAAGGTGTCAAAATGATTGCAATGAGATGTGCAAAAATGTGTTTTTTTATTTTTTCAAATTTCAATTTCCATGAAAAGTTATGTAAGATTTTGTAAAATCGGGACACTTTTTGTCAAATCTAATTTATAGAATACATTAGTTGGTATTTGTTGTGGTCAAGTACTTAGACGCTCGTGTAGGTCACTACAGATAGAGCATGTTTAGGGCTTTCTAATGTGCCCTTCATGAGTGCATACAAATGTCTGGACGAAGCTCCACTTGATTCTGAATATATGTAAGTCGACGCAAGAAAATGCATTGACTTACAATTTAATGCATAGCGTCCTAGTTACTTATTATTTTTGACAACGGTTTTCTGTGATTGTTGGAGCATTAAATATTGTAGGTGGTCACCATTTTTAGAATTTCCAAAAATTACTACATGACAAGTTACAGAACTTTCAATTCAAAAAATTCGTAAAATTTTCAGAATTTTTAACAAACCATTTTCTAAAAAACTGCAGATGCGTGGTCATGACGTAATATTGTCACAAATAAGACCCAATACTATGACTAATTTATCAAAAAAGTTTCAATCACCAACTCTTTATCCTCGCCGAATAACCGTTCGGCAAGTCGTTCTTTGACGCTCAAAATTTGAACCCTTGTAAATCCGTCATGGGGCAACTTGAGACATTGAAACTTGGTGTGGAATATCTCCGACGTATGTGTGTTAATATTATGCAAAAACTTTGAAAATACAAGAACTTTTAATTTTGGTGGTCCCCCATCACCCGTTCTTACTCATTGTAAATATTTCAACAATAAACTATGCATAGGGTTGTATTAGAACATGCTACTTAGGTAGTGGCAATGGTGACTGAAAAAGTTCACTATGTTTCTGCATCGAAGTAGTCTTTTTGCACATAATTTGGTTAGAAAAACGACAAATCATTTCTTTGGTATTTCTTGGAAAAAAAATCAGGTAAAAATTCACCCACTAGTACTTGATTAATAGTCAGAGTTTGGTATATTTACTATCATTTGGCCAATCTGGAGATTCCACGTAAAACAGCAACAGCATTGAATTTGTTAGGATTTTTCTGCAGAGAGGAAAATCGTATTTCCCCGTTTTAGCGGAGCTGTGCTATACTGCTTTTGTGTTCAGAATCTCAAAAATCTTATTACTGAATAAACCGAGATTTCTGTCCAATCTGTGTGTGGACGTGGAGAAGAGATATCGCATGCGTACTATATACATTTGTTCAAGATATGTAGAAATTATTTCACCTATAATTAAGTCGCCTGTTTTTGTCACCCATAAAATAATTTTGCAACCTGTTCAAATTTGTGCTTGCGTTTTGTCCGCACCTGTGCTTCGTGACTACCTGTTTTTTTGTTCCCGGTGGTTTATCGGCCTGAGGAAACACGACTTATAAATAAACCTAAACAAACTCAAATTACGTACATTACAACTTTCACCAAAAAATATTTGCAGCGGCAAGAGAAGGTATGGCAATCTCTATGCTATTTTTTCCATATTTTGCCTAGTTTGCAAAGTATCTGTTCAAGGTACAGATAGGGTAATTTGTTGGCATGTGTTCTAAAATGGCAAATTAGCCTTAGCGTTGTTGCTAGTACTTTTTTACACAATTCACAAGAAAACGATGGCAGAGTTCCCGCATCTGAAAATTATGGTGACGCAAGCCTTTACTTGTCGAAAAGTTTTTCCCACAAAGCTTACAAATGTAATCTTTTCCTGTGTGTGATCTCACGTGTACTTCTAAGACAGTTTTGACAAAAGCCTCGTTCACAAAAGATGTAAGTATGCTTTTTATCGGAATTGTGTCTAAACATGTGCACCCGTTGAACCCTTTTTAGTTTGAACTTCTTTTCACAAGACGGACACTCCTGCTTCAACCTGTTAGAGGGAGTCAACTTTTGGTCTTTTAAAATGACCTCGGACGTGAAATTCATTCCACAGATGTTACAGTTTTAAGGGCGCTTACCAATATGCGAACGTAAATGGCTTTTAATATGTCACGTATTAACCAACTGGTTGCAAACCGTGCAATGTCATTTTGGAAGAAGCCTTCCTTTTTGTAAATCTGGATAAAGCCTAAGAAGCCTTTTCATTTTATGCCTGTCCATAGTGGTAATTTAAAGATATGCTTGCATTCCGGTTCAAACTGCAGGTGTTAAATTCGAATGGACTTTCGCATTTGCGCCGCTGGAAAAAACTCGGTATCCTGGTATCTAGGATTCCGGGAAATTTTGAGCCAGCCGAGGGGTAGAGATAGAAAGGGAAGAAAGAGGAAAGGGAACAAAGAGGAAGGGGAGGAAACGAAGGGAAAAGGCAATGGAAAGTAAGGTAAAGGCTTGGTAAGTCATTTTAAGCAAGGGAAATATTGTAAAAATTTCTAGTCAAACTCTCTAAACTGTTTGCAAATCTTTCAGGTGCTTAGTCAACTGTCTGAATTTGTCCTGGACCCTGATCCTGTTAAAAATTGCAGTTTAGCGTGCAAAGAATGGTCCACAAATTGCTGAAAATCCTGGCGTTTCCCTTTGGGTGAATTTAGACTGTGCACTGATTCCAATAGTGGACAATCTCCAGGAACAGCATCTCCCAATTCAGTTGACACTTCATACTCGTTTGGTTGCAATATTGAAAATTCATCAAGAATTATATTTTAAACACGCCAAAACAAAATAGGAAACTGAGTAACTATTAGGGGATGTTGACACCAAAAAATGAACTTTCTTAAATTTTAAATCTTTTGAAACATGTTGATAGTACGTCTAATGGAAATAGCCTGTGCAAGGTTTCAGCTCCCCAAACCGTCTGGGGAGTCGGTGGTGACGAAAAGTTCTTTTTATCAGTGCTGAAGGACAAAAATCCAAATTTCTCTGAAATGAATAGCTGTAGGGTTGTGATTTTTTCCGTGAAGCTTAAGAGGTATATAAGCAATTAATCAGTGCATTTGCTTTAAATGAAGGCTTGTGCAAATTTTTGCAAAAAAATAATTTTGAACAAAATTCAATTTTTTTTCAATTTTTTTAGAGGTTATAACCGCGTCCATTTTTAGCTACCAGTCAAAACGCTGACAATTTGTTATGTTCATCTAGAGTAGTGTATTGCTGACCTATTGCAGCAAATCTCGTGAAAAAATTCGATATACTTGACAAAATATGGAGAAAAGTGGAAACCGGAAGTGCTTTGAAAAATTGAATGCATTATAAAATTTGCGTATTCTTAGACGTAGATGTAAAATATCTATAAAACATCAGCTACGTGTTTTAGAAACACATTAATTATTGTTACAGGAGTAACAAAACCCAAGAATTACGTACCGACAACCGATTTTGTGAAACTCACCGCAAGGTTTTACTGAATAAGATATGTGCCAAAAGTATCCAAGGTGTCCACCGTGGTCCGCGGTCGGATATTGACAGTTGATATGTCAAATGAATCCTCATACACTTAGCTCTCTTGTACACACTCAGATTTTTGAAATTTTGCCAAACAAGAAAACTATCGCAAATTTTATAATGCATTCAATTTTTCAAAGCACTTCCGGTTTCCACTTTTCTCCATATTTTGTCAAGTATATCGAATTTTTTCACGAGATTTGCTGCAATAGGTCAGCAATACACTACTCTAGATGAACATAACAAATTGTCAGCGTTTTGACTGGTAGCTAAAAATGGACGCGGTTATAACCTCTAAAAAAATTGAAAAAAAATTGAATTTTGTTCAAAATTATTTTTTTGCAAAAATTTGCACAAGCCTTCATTTAAAGCAAATGCACTGATTAATTGCTTATATACCTCTTAAGCTTCACGGAAAAAATCACAACCCTACAGCTATTCATTTCAGAGAAATTTGGATTTTTGTCCTTCAGCACTGATAAAAAGAACTTTTCGTCACCACCGACTCCCCAGACGGTCTGGGGAGCTGAAACCTTGCACAGGCTATTTCCATTAGACGTACTATCAACATGTTTCAAAAGATTTAAAATTTAAGAAGGTTCATTTTTTGGTGTCAACATCCCCTAATAGTTACTCACTACTTCATTTTTTATATACTTGAAACAAAACCCACCTACGGGCTACATTTTATCTCAAATGAACTTGAAATCCGATTGTGTACCAATTGTCCGTGTTTATGATCCTGCACTAGCAAATACCATCAACTTTTGGCAAATTTTGTGTTCTGCAATAACCTTTGATCACTATAAATTTCAAGGAGACTTCTAGCTTCTCTTTGAAAAGATGGTGGTTGAAATGATGCCAAATTTTTAAACTTTAAAGGTCACCGATTGCCAACCCTAGCCTAAAAACAACAATGAATATGACTCAGTTGTGCAAATTTTTGATGATGGACCAGCCACATTTCAGGCTGACGTTAAAAGAAATCCGAATTTAAAACGAATTCAAATAACTGGACAGTGTCCAGTGTGCTTTTACCAGCTACTACTAAACTCTGCGAATTTGGAGGAACTTGTGCTGTTAACCATAATGGATTGGAAGATACAGGATTACCGCTCCAAACCCTTGGTGCGAGCCATTAGCCAGATTCGACCTGCGTTGGAAGATGGTGGTCACTTTCCTTTGAAAAAATGTGGCTTGATTGACGCTGCCTTATACACGGCCAATCGCTGGTATGAAGACATTGACTTGAACTAACTGTTGTTGGAGGAACTTGCGTTGACACTGTTTGTTCGGAATTACGACTGTGAAGAGAGTTTTATAGTGAAAAGTGGAGATGACGGGAAAATGATATTGCTCAATCATTTAGAAATCATGGGGACACAATCAAGGTTTTGAAAGTGTTTCGTCCACCCATTTTGTCGTTTCTTGTGCTATGTCCATTTTCCATGTTTGATTTTATCAGTTTAAAGGAATTGTACTTGTGGGGCAATGTTGTGAAAAGTTTATTTTTTTGTGAAGAATGCCGGGTTTGAAAAGCTTTTATTTAGACTTTCGGCGTCATGATCATTTGGACAAGATGGAAGCATTGTTTTACTAAATGAGGTTGATAATGGGTTGTCTGTGGAGAAAAATAGGAACACACCGGAGCAACCTATTCCTAGGACTATTTCCGCAGATTTGGCGAAGGTGGAAAAGATGGAGGAGTTGGAGAGATTGCATTTGCATGTGCCTTTGCAGCCCAGGTGGGTGAAGGTTTTGAGAGGATGGATGCCACGGTTGATGGCTTTGGATGTGAAGGTGGATATAAAACGATTTGGGTGGAGTTGGAGAACTTGAAGGAGTCTGTACTTGGATTGTGGCAATTGGATTAACAACAATACGCTTATGTGGCTGGATTGCGATTGGAGGCAAAAAATGCAAACAATTTGACGGCTTTGAAATGTAAGCTTTTGTAAGAAGTTCTTATAAACATGGTAATGTGTTAAATAACATAGTTTGTATGACTTTGGTTTAGATCTGAAAAGGTTTAAAATGAAGGAAGGTTGAGCATGACAGGCTAGGAGATCACTCGGTTTACGAAGGATTTCTCAAAATGGATAGGTTGACGTCTGTTAGTATTTGCGTTTCGGAAAAAAATCGTTGTTATATAAGGATTTAATGACAGTTTGATTTATCTTTGTTAAGCATTCAACATGAATGTACGAAAAATTTTGATGATTAGTATACTGATATGATAGTAATTTTTTTCTTTTTTTCTGAATTTTTAAAAAGAAGACTGAAGAAGGAGAAGCAGCTTTAAGGAAACACGTAGGTAATGTGGAGGTTGTTAGGAAACATAATTGTAATCCACAAGGATTTTGCTGTCGATTGAAGACATTCTACGGTGAAGTGCTGTCTCCATTATTTGTTGTTTGAATTTCGGTACATGATTAGGATAACTTATAATTGTAGTATTATTATCCTTGCTGACAAGACGTTTAAATATTTTGAACCAAGTACGTAATATAATGAATAAGGAATCTCATTTTGAATTTTTGCTATAATACGTAACTGAATTTATGTTATTCTCAAGTGTTAATGTTTTGCTATGCACTATTTACTTATGCGTGCAGTTGTACTGCAATATATATGTAGAAAAAATTTGCAAACTGTTTCACAAAAAGCATTCTTCCAACACACCTAGGTTTTTAGTCTGTGGTGTATTGTCCAAGGACTTAAATATTTTGCTATGGCAGTGTTCAATATAGAATATGGTTTTATTCAGTAGATGTGCACGTTCTCAACTGTCGATGCAATTTTGTAATATTATTGTTATATTATGTAATACAGGAATATTTCTTACAGATTCCTCATAATTACGTGTATTTAATGCGTGTATAGGCTTATTTAGACTTTTATAACTTTTAAAGTGATTCTACACAAGTAAATTTTTAACTACATTAATTTTTGTATGTTTTGCACAATGGATGGGAACAAAATAGTTGGTTTACTCATTTTTGGGCGTTGGTGCCCATTGTGTGGCTCCACACAAAGCTAATGTGAATTATGGGATTCCATCAGTGTTTTGAAAATTCTAAGCTTTTTTGCTATGATGTATTGTTTTCCGTGGGTTTTGAATTTTCTAAGTAGCTTTTTTACACAACAAAGTTGCTAAGCAAAAAAAACAAAAACTATCCTATCGATTAGCGTTCTTTTTGTTTTGTGCTTCTTTTCTTCTTTTAATGTGCAAAGTAAATAAAACTGTTTGGTTGTTAGTGAAAAACACAAACATGGGTTAACTTTCAAAAGTCAGATTAAAAGTAACGAGCGAAAAGTGGAATAAAGATGCGGTGAGTCAGTTGTCTGCCAACTTACAAAGTGTTTCGTAACGACTTAAAAGCTGGGGTAATAGCCAAAGAAATTAAATATTAATACTGGAATAGTGGTGGTAACCGACATGCCCATTACCGTAATGTTAATTTAATTATTAAAGTAACACAGTTTCACTTTTACTGTTGGAAAATACGCTTTTGAGCTAAAGTTGTGTAGCAACGTCACTAGCTTGTGGTGTCTTTATTTGACATAATGTGTATACAGAGTGTGCTTCGTCACACTGGAATGCCTTAATATTATTCTTTTGAATTGTGAAAAGTGTGTACACACTATATAGCAAAGCTTGAAGAAAGACAAGGTATTTCAACACACGTTCACTTTCACATTTGAAAATGTCAGATGTGAAAAATTCATAATAAGTAACCATTAGATAAAGTTGAGATCGAAATTTGTAGTATATAAACAACACAAATCTGTCATTTACCTATTTAAATGGATTTTCTTTACAACCTACAAACTAGTGTAATAACCATTAAATTAAATATTAATACGTCATTATTGGAAAGCGACAAGCCTATTACCATAATCGTACTGATTTCAAAAGCAACACAATTAGGCTTTTACTGTTGGTTCTATTGTGTCTGGTTAGATTCCCATTGGGCTTCAGTCTTGAATTGAAAAGCCATGCAAAAGCAAGTTGGACAAAATCTCTCCTGAGTTTTCAAAAATTCGAAATTACATTTAATTTAGCACTAGCTACTTACGTAGGCTGTTTTGTAAAGATTTTCAAAAAAGAAGCTGACAACCGTAAACACCAGCAGCAGCTATCTAGGCCTACTTCTTTTGGGCAACCGCAAGAGGATATTCCAAAAGACCGTCAGAAAATTTCTGCAAATTCAGAAGACAGTACTATGGATGGAAGTAACGCAAGGTATACACCGAATACTTGGTTTTGATTGTAGTGAACATTCATGCAAAACATTACGTCTTAAATAGCTCCTCTGTGAAGTCATAAACTAAATAAATTGTGCATTTATTATTTTTATTTATTTTTTTGTTTTAGAATGAATACGGAACCTTTTCAAATACCAACTTTAAAGCCTCCAAATTCCACGGAAGTCACCAACTTAAGTCAGTGTAGTTATCCTTGCAAAATATGTCTTAAAGTGTTTTCATCTGCATCTGAGCTAAGACGACATCGCCGGTACATGCGACGTTCTTTAACCATGCAATCATTTGAATTGCAATATTGCTGTAGCTACTGCAAAATGTCATTTCAATCGATTGGATACTTGCGATGGCATAATCTCTTCTCTGAAAGTCACATGTTGCGCAAGAGGGAAATCCTAAACACATTCTTAAAACATTATAAGGATTCAGCATAGTGTACGCATCAATTTAGCCGGGAAATGAAAAAATGACCTGTTTGGAAATAGTATAAATAGTGGGGCTCTGGATCCAAATCCATAATTGTTTGAACTTCCAAAACACTTCAAGAATGTTACAAATACTCTCGTGCTACTCCACATCCAAAAACTCAAACAACATGTCTAAGCTTGTAAGTTTTCACGCTAAAAGATTCCTTGAATTATTTTAAGGAAATCATGCAGTAATTAGAAATGCTTTTGAAAATTTCTAGTTCGCTGTCCTCCTCGTCACCGTTGCCACTGCCACCGCCTACCCACAGCCAGCACCTGAACCAAAGCCTGATCCACAATTTGTCTTCGGATAGAAATACCCACATAAAGGATACGGCAGTTCCTCCTGGATTTACCCTACACGCAATTCCTGTGCATAGTTATACCGAAAACCAATCGGCATTACATTGGCTACGAAGAAAGAGTCTATATTTTATATAGTCTCAATCTTCTAAAACTCTTTATGCAATTTAAATAAATCGCATGCTTCAATCTAAAACATTGCTCATTTTCGAAATTTTTATTACATGACCTTAATATAAGTCATTGTGTTTTTGCGCGTTTTTTTCAACTTTTCTGTAGGTATACAAACAACAAATGCAAAAGTAAAGCAGCTTTCTTTTTTCTACACATCAAACTCATGATGCCAAACTTAGCAGTTGCATAATTACATTGTATGTACATATCAAACAAGACAAACAAAAAAGCTTTGGTTCAAACAGTTCAAAGGTTCAAATACTGATAAGATAAAATATGCTATTCTACATGAATATTTCATTTAATTTCATAGTTTTATTACAGCAGAACTAATTGAATTTTGCAGAAAATGAATTCATGCAATTTACTTATTTAACCATGAACTCCGGAATTTATATTTTTCACCTTAAGTATTATGCAAGATGTTGGCCATTTCTTCTTTACCCAACAAGACACCAACAACTGAAAAAGTGAAAACTCAATTGTACAAATTTGCATTCCCACAGTTAGATTGGGTTATGTGTACTGCATCCACTACTACCTACCGTTTTTGTCAAAAGCGTTTTCCTGGTTTGATTGCTTGTTTGAATAAGTGCAGCTGATTTACTTATTCATTAAATTCTCTTACCTTCTTATGCTATGCTTTCACTCGTATTGTACGTTGTAATTGAGAGTCGTGTCTCATTGCATTGTGTAGCACATCAAAATTATGGGATCGTATAAAAAGTTTACCATCTTGCTAGACTTATCTCTGTCCTACTTAACATCAAGTATCTTATTTCAAGCTCTACTCTTTTTCATGGATTTCCTTATGGAAAAATATTGGTAGGCTCCTACAGAAAATGACTTTTCCCTTAACACGAATTAGTTTGCCGGGAAAGCCGGATTTTTTAGGGGAAAAGTCAAACACCAGACTTTTCACCTATGATAACTGAAATTTCTCTGAAAAAACTTAGAAATATTTTTACAAGTAGGTAGAAGCTGTTTTCGTCAATGAAATGAGCACTGAACATTCATGCCTCGTAAGCTGATAATATGCATTTAAAATTGTATATCTTTTAAAAGAACGTGCCTTCAATGCAAAACATATTATTCACATGTCAACTATATTTATTTTTCCTTTTGTAAATATTTTTTCGTGATTTCGATATTATATATTTTTTAGAATTTTATATGAAACAATATAGAACACCGGTCAACATACATGAAAGAAAGAGTGTCAAATGTTTAAACAAATTTTAAACGTTCTTAAATAATTTAAATTCAAATAGGCAATAAAAAGCTTCACTTCAGAGGTGCTCCCGTATTTTTCTTAGGTCTACCACGTCGAGGCTTCTGGCCCAAACCTCCAATAATGGCTTCACCAGGAAACTTGTAACTGCAATTAAGGCTTGCTAGTGTTACTACATGTTTACACATATACGTTTTAAAGAATTCAATGCAAATGCATTTGAATAAAGAAAAATGATCAGCATAAGATCCCATCACTCTTATATGTTTCATTTCAGATTTTACAAAATCAGTGAATGTTTTAAAGTAGATGTGACGATTTTGGGCGACAAGTTTGTGTTTTTCTGAAGCCTTAATGCGATTGTCGTCTATCGTAGGAAAACAGGATACAAATCCGTCTGCTCCCAGGCGTTGGTATGCAGTGTTTGGGTTTGTTTGCTTCCAGGCATATCCCTGGCGGATAACGCTAAGTGGAAACTCAATATTGTAGATAACGTCTTTGTAGGTAGGAGAATTTGCATCTCGCTCTTGTGACCATGCCATCAACATCTTGTATGCCGTTGTAGTAAAATCTCCTAAATATTTACAATAGAGAGGAAATGTGATTTGAATTATGGTAGAACTGCAATCTGCATCACTGGATTAAAATTTATGCAAATTACACATACCTAAACATCTAGCCCGATTTTTTGTGTAGAGCTGTTTAATGTACTTGTTGCAAGCTTCAATGGCATTGTTTGTGATGGGAACGTTTTCACTACATGCATATCCAACGTACCAGTTTAAGGTTTTATGTACCCAGTTCTTCATAAAGTAATTTACAAAGGCTATGACTTTTATGTCCCCACTATCACTCCACTTATCACACCAAATCATAGAAGCAGCCCCAAATATTTCTTGAGATGAACAGTAATGCAGACGCATGATGTCATTAGCTATTGCTTCTCGCACTTTTTGGTTAGAAATTTTCAGTAAGCGTTTTTCATATGCCTTTTTAACATGAAAAAAGCAATAAACACGTTTAAAATCAGAACCAAACACTTTTCGAAATCCATTGGAAATTGCTTCCGCACAGTCTGCAACTAGTATTTGGGGCTTATACTCCTCGTTAAACAAAGTTGTTTCAACACCTAACTTCAAGCTTTCGAATAAAAAAGCAAAATCGTCTGCATCCTCAGTTTTGCAAATTGCGATTCCATACGGATGGAATTTCCGCTTTTTGTCAGTGGTGCCGACGACCAGAATGGGATAACCTTGCTTGTTGAGTTTGTACGTAGCATCGGCATGAACATGAGAAAACTTTGGAGCAATACTTAACAATCTTTTGGTTGAAATAAAAATTTTCAGTGTTGGTTCGGCTGATTCATTTTCATGAATGTCGTATTTCACTACATACGGGGTATCAAGCATATCAGGTATATTAAGATTTTTCTCACACCAAGACACAACTTCACCTGTGTTGTTTCCAAACGATGACTGTGATTTTCGAAAGTATGCTAAGAAATTATCAAGTTTTCTTTTGCATGGAACTGACACTTGCTTTACTTTCATTATTTCCATAATGTCACTTGGTCGGTCAATGTTAGCCATGCATAGCTCTTTCACTATTTTTTCTGTTCAATTGATAAACCATATTCTTCTGTTCGATGATTCCCATGGTTTAGGCTGTTTGTATAGATAATGCTCGTACCGTTATTAAAAATACGAACTTTAACTTTTGCTGGGCATCTGAGTAAACCCTTAGCGCAATAGTACAAAGTGCTCGTGCCATATTGAAACTTGTCAAGTTTTTTGACTCGCCAGTGTACTTTTAAATCCGAGTCACTTATTTCTGTTTGCGTCCAGCTTTGAGCGTTTCTTTGTTTCCGTGCTTGGGCCATTTTGCAGTCTTCTGTTAAAGTAGCAAGCAGTTGGTACGGCTTCTGAAGCAGAAATGACTTTGCTATGCCTTAGACTGGACATTTGCACGCCGACTTTTTTGGTGTCACCTCATCACTTCACCCAAAATGTGGATCATTTTTATGCAAATAGGCGGCTAAAATGCTAATGTAGTATTTGACATAATACTTCGCTTCAGAAAATTACATGCCTCCAGATGTGCGATATGACAAGTGTATAAAGTATATTTCATTTGTATAACAGTTAATATGAAAAGTAGTTAATAACAATTATTGAAAAATGAAAAGATACAATTTAAATGCGTATTATCAGTAAATGAATCATGAATGTACATTGCTCATTTCATTGACGAAAACAGCTTCTACCTACTTGTAAAAATATTTCTAAGTTTTTTCAGAGAAATTTCAGTTATCATAAGTGAAAAGTTTGGTGTTTGACTTTTCCCCTAAAAAATCTGGCTTTCCCGACAAACTAATTCGTGTTAAGGGAAAAGCCATTTTCTGTCGTGGTTAGTTAATTGATTGCCCTTATTATATAATATAATTACAATTTTTAATTCTTATTAGGTTGTTGATCTGGATCCAAAATACTTCTTGTGGCATCATTATCTATACCGTCTAATTAGACGCAACCGTATTGAAAGTAAAGATTAAAACAAGATGAACATTTCACCTGGGGTTCAAGAAACAAAAGCCATTGGAGAAAGCTACAATCTTCGTCTTGGAATTCTTCTGAATATTTACTGGTTGGCTAAAATGGTCAAACGAAAGTTACTTACCATGCAAAGCGAGATCCACAAATTGGAAAGAGATTGCAATTCAAATTTTGAGATTGCTTTTGAAAACTGCTTAAGAGCATTCAGGTAGGTTCTGTTCTAAATTTAGTATTGTTCTATATATTTATTTGACAAATGTGTAACTATTTTTTTTAAAACTTGTAGTGACGCCTTGGAAATCGCCAAGCTAGAGGGAATTCAATCCTGGGCGACCAAAATAACTCAAGAAAAGGGTTTAGTTATGACACGATATTCCACAGACAATAAAAGAGAAGAATTGTTGGATAACCACTGAATGAACCGATGGATAGCACTGAATGAAATTGGGAATTTTCATGAAATGGTAAATAAATGCGGCATGAGTTTCTTGAAGTTTGATTTGTACGTTCATGTTTTCATTTTGTGTATGCATTTATGATTGATAACAGAAAGCACGGCGCTATGCCATTCTAATGCAACAGTCGTTAAATGGGGCTCAGATACATTACAAACAGGCTCTTCTGAAACACCAGGAGACTTCAACGCTTTGTTGAATTATATAAACTTTTTGAAGTTCCTTCCATATGAAACTCCAACGACTTATGTTGAGTTACTCATGTTTTTTGAAAAAGCTCTAAAGCATCACAAGGGATTGGAACACGAAGCTGAGTTGGAAATCTTACGTGGCTGCCTAATCTGGGTTCACAATCCTCTGAGATGCAAGAACCTGGCTGAAAATCGCATTGCTTTACATATCTGGTTGGATGTTCTGAAGAAGTTTCCAGAAAAATCCGAGAAGCTATTTGTAAGTCTATAATAATTTAAATTGGCGTAAAAACAGTTTTAAATATGATAAGACATTTTAAATTTATTTCAGGAAACGCTTCGTGAACCCCCATTTATGTACCATGACGATTGTGGAAAGAAAGAAGAAAAGGCAGACGTAAATCACTTGGATTTGGTTTTGGAGCTAAATCAATTGCGTATAAAGTTAGAAGCCAGCACTGCAAATAGAGATGAAGCCACTTTGACAGTTCTTTTTAATTTATGGGTAATGGGAGACATGGAACTACCCGAACCGCCTCCAAATCCAGTGGAACGGAAAACCGTACAAGGAAATTTAAACCACTTTCAAAATTCGAGAAAATATTGTGCTCCACATCAAGTAATGAAAATGAAGCAAATATATTTTCAAAGAAAGCATCGCCATTTGCAAAGCTGGTTTCTGATAAAGACAACAATTGGCGAAAATAAGTACTACAATACTATGTAAAATAGTTGTTGAATGTTCTCAGCAGTTGGCTTTAAATTGGTTAATATTATTATCCTATTTAAATGCGAACTAATGAGTGGCTAAAGTTTGAATAGACAACTACGTGTTAGCATTTTAATTTCAAACATAGAAACATTTTAACGTTTTGTCTAAATACATTTATTACATTGTAGGTTTTACAGTTCAGTTAGTAAGCTTAGCTTCTAAGAACATAAATTTGAGTTAGAATAATTCATAAGTGGAATAAGTTAAGATGTAAGCTTAAGAATACTCATTATGTTTTGATTAGTTTGATACAATTGGAAGCAAAAAAAATTTTAAATTAAATTTCGTCTGACCGGACACAAACAGGAATAAATTTGCTGTTTTTGCATAAACGTTGATGGTTTCTAGAACGCCTTATGCACATTTTGAGATGGATCAAAGCACAGCACAGTAATTCCTTTGCAAAATAACTTTTATCTAAGTAATATATAAGTAATAAAATTACTAAGTTCCAGTATAAATACAACAAGTATCTCTAACTGCTATGTGCATCATTAGTTTATCAGTATCATTAAAAGATTGCAATTATAAGCTATTGATTAAATTTATAAGTTACAAAGTAAAACTTTCATTATGCAGTATATCAAAAAGGTAAAATTTCAATCAAATGAAAACAAGTTAACCTATATATAGGTAATGTATTACAGCTTCAAAGATTTTGCAAACTAAGATGGCAGAAACAATTAATCATTTTAATGCGATTTCCAGCAACACTCTCTGCTAACATATTCCTTTTTTCAGTTTAGGATCGAACTATATGTACCACTATAGTCTTACCTTCAGTAGCCTTGCTATTTATTCAGTTAACTTAAACTATTTGTATGCAATAAATATGCACAACGATTTTGTTCCATTAGCAACCTTGGACCAGAGAAAATCCGTAACACTGTATACATAGTATGTGTTTATAATAAAATTAAGCAAGCATAACATAAATTATAACCTATCTTTACAAAATAATCATGATTAAATTAAAGTGAAGTGTACTACTAGAGATGTACAATTTGGCATGTTGGATTCATCTCTTACCAAATAGCATTTTGGCAATCTCTGACATAGTTACCGTAATGTGTACGTATAAAAAACAGCGAAGTACCAAATCTAATCAAGCAACTCAACCCCAAACAACATGTGTAAAGTTGTCCCTAAAGTAATGTACAAATTCTAAATCCCGACAGCACTTCCAATTTACATGTTCCTGGTTTCCAGTGTAGTTTCTTATAATATGAACAAATGGAATTCTTTCGTTCAGTTGCTTTTCCATTTCTTCAGAAAATTTTACAAAATGAAATTCGGTATTAGTAACCACAACTCATGTACCATTGCATAATATTTGTTGTAGTAATTACCTGAGGACTAACACAAACACGTAAATCCTTCAACTGTTCCATCTGGAAAAATCCAAATTCGGCTGCTAAATCAGTCAGCAGTCCTTCATCGCAGCAAGCCTTTAGGTGAAACACCTTCAGATTTTGTAAATCTCGAAGGCAAGGTCCAGCAAATGTCATAATATCTTCATCATGAATTTTGGATCCTTGTAAACCAACAAGCTCTTTCAGGAACGGCCACTGTGTACTAATAATTGAAATTGTTCCTCGACCTAGTAAAGTCTTTAACGTTTTCAAGTTTGGCA
The DNA here is from genome assembly GCA_029691765.1 of Entomobrya proxima. NCBI lineage: Eukaryota > Metazoa > Arthropoda > Collembola > Entomobryomorpha > Entomobryidae > Entomobrya > Entomobrya proxima. Next base: position 52,291,597 of record CM056172.1, read on the forward strand.
TCCACTCTCCCAGTTTTCTTAATTGTTGCCAAGAAAAGAGGCAGTTTATCTGTAAATATTGCAACTTTGGTAGCACTGCCGGGGATAAATTACAGTTAGTTAGTTCCGCCACATCAACACCACAAAACTTGTTTGCTTTGTCTGTCCACCGAACAATTTCCCTTCTTAGCTCATCTTGCCTTTCCAAACCAAACAGATCCATATGAAGCACTTTTAAGTTTGGTGTAAATTTTAAAAACTCCAAATTTTTCACAATACTTCCCCACAATCTTAGCTCGCGCAACTTTGTAAATAAATAATTCCATGGAATTCCGGGATACGGCTGCAAAAATGTAAAGTCAAACATTTCCAGAACTTCTAAGTTGTGCCGGAGTGTATGTAAAAATGAATACAGACAGATGTCTCTTGGTCTAGGTCTTGTTTTTAGCATCTGAACAGTAAAATGGTGTAGGTGTTCCAGTTTAAATTGATCCTTTGAATAAAAACCAATTACATTCCATTTTTCTGGTGATAACGTGATGTCAACGCGTTTAATCTTTGTAACAGGAAAAGCCCTGCGACGACGATGAAGCATAACATATAGCAAAAAGTAGAGAAATGAAATTTCACAATCTTCCAGAACTAGATGCTCCAGATTAGGGAAACTTCTAAGATTGACAACTAAAGGACTTTTTAGCTTAAGGTAAAGCACATTTGTCAATGGGTATTGCATCGGTGCTCTTGTACGTATCTCTAGGTGATAGGCATAGTCAGTATTGTATATACAAATGTTATCCAGTACTAGCTCTTCCAAGTTGGGCATGTGGCGTTGAAGAAAGTGTGTAAAATCTTTTTTGGCTTCTTTGGTATATAATTGTTGTTTGGTGAAGAATGTTACATTTCTAAGAACAACGTGTTTTATCTGAGGGCCCCAAAAAAGCCACGATCTGCTAGCATTGCCGTTTTCAATATCAACAGTGCAATTTTCCAGTTTGTATTTGTGAAAAGGTTTGTCATTGATTCGATAAAGTTCTGAAGCTAGAGGCTGCGGGATTGTGCAAAGGGAGTTGCCACACGTTGCCTTGAAAATTAAACACGACGACTCTTTTAATGCTCTGTAAGGATTTAGATTAAAGATTGCAGTTTTACGCAACCAGATTAGAGATTCGTTAAGCCAGACAGTACACACAAGACGAATATTTTTAAGGGTTTTTAAGTCAGCCGAGGTTTCCAGGAATATAAAAATATGTTGTACAATCTAGAAGAATATAGGTATTAATTTACAAACAATGTTATTAGATCAGTTACACGTGGAAAGCATAAATAAGATAAACTGTTAAAACTCGAACCAGATTGTTCAAAAGAGCGTGCTCGTAAAATATCCTATTGTGTTCCATTTCGTTTGATGACACAGCTTCCTTCCAAGTATTTGGACTGGAAACTGTGGAAATTGGCAAATTCGCCATTTTCTGCTATTTTGTATTTGTGTTGGTATACTTGACAAACTTTTACTAAAATGGCGAACTTTAATGATGAGTTGGCTGTTAAATGACGTAGCTAACAAACTTCGATCATCTGACTAGCAAATCACTTTTTGTCCCAAACAACACAATACACGTACACAGCGATGCGTGATGAAGTGAATATAGGTACAGTCATAAAATACAATGTGGTAGATTGAGCTCTTGCGTTATAATAAGGTTCAACGTTACGTAACGCATATAATCTTTGCGGAATTCAAGGTTGCTTGTGCAACAAGCAGATGAAGCTTGCAGAGCTAAAATTGATGCATAAGGAGTTGATGGTGACAAACCAAAAAGCTAGTACGTTGTATCATAACTTATGTGTTGAAACCAAGTCTTTCTTATTAATATAACTTAATTTGATGTGACTTGAAATTATTCAATACGTATAAAAATTCTACATGGCCGATGAAGGTACAGTAACATGCAAAAATACACCAAACAGCAAGAATGTTCTACTAATAAGTAATGCGTCTTTATAATTTATATTTCTCCTTATAAATATCTCGATACTTTTTAATCATACTTAAACCAATACAGCTAAATTAATACTAAATTTCAAATATACTATAAATTATATATATATTATATATATATAGAAATTATAAATACATTATCAAATAACAAATCAAGTTCTACGTTCTTTAAAATAAGCTTGCAAAATTAAGTAAGGACAAACTTTAAAAGCATTAAATTTTATCACAACGCTATTCGGATTCGATGAATCCGATTAATCAGTTTTTTAAGTAATAATCCATAGCTACATAATTTACAACATCTTCCTATTTTCAAACTAACGGTTATTTAAAACGTAAACAATTTCAGGAGGTCACGTATTCTAACCTTATTTTAAAGGATATGCTTACTTTATTTAAAAAAAATTAAAGAAAACATTTGAATTAGGATCCCAAACCATATTTGTTAGCTTGTCTCTGAAATAATGTACACAATCCAATTCTCGACAACACTCCCAATTTAAATGCTCCTTGTTTCCAGTGCAATTTCTTTTAGTATGAACCATTGGAATCGTTTCACTCAATCGCCTTTCCATTTCCTCAGAGAACTATTTGGAAATAAAATTAGTGGGTTTAAGTAAGCATTTTATGTAACACAAATAAGCATTTTATAAAATATGGCTGCATTGGTTTCCTGAGGACTAACACAGATCCGTAGATCCTTCAACTGCGCCATTTGCAAAAATCATAACTCGGCTGCTATATCCGTAAACAGTCCTTCGTTACAACAGCTCTTAAGGTGAAACGTCTTCAGATTTTTCAAATCATGAAGACAAGGTTCAGCTGCTATAACAACATCTTCATCTTGAACTCTTGATCCAGCTAAACCCACCAGCTCTTCAAGCAAAGGCCATTGCTGACTTATTATAGAAATGGATCCCGATGACAGTATAGCTTTTAACGTTTTTAAGTTAGGCATCCATACTCCCAACTTTCTCAAGTTGTCCAAGGATAACATGCAGTTATATTGCAAATATTCTAACTTGGGTACTACCGCTGCGGGCAAGTCACAGTTGACAATTTCATCAACTTTTATACCAGAAACGGGATTGCGTTTGTCAAACCATCGGCTACTTTCCTTTCTCAATTCAGCTTGTTTCTCTAAATCAAACAAGTCCATGTGAAGTATTTTTAAATTTGGGGTAAACTTCAGAATGCTAAAATTTTGAAGAACATTTCCCCAAAGTCGATGTTCAGTCAGCTTGTTAAATGGAGTTTGGAATAGAGGTCCACAGTACTGATCCAGAAACGGGAAATCCAAAACCTCAAGTACCTCAAGGCTTTCACGATGAGTGTTCAAAAAGTATTTCATACAATTTTTTTTGCGTTAATATGTGCCTGACTTTAGTAATTTTTATACGCATACAAATTCTTGTTTTCGGAAATTTTGAAAAATTATGACTTCGAAAAAAATCCTGTTTTGGGATAGCGGTAGACTGTCCTCATCAAGCAAATAATTCGGCCCATAGGAATTCCCACTGTTATACTTGAAAGAACCCCCATTTTTTGAGCATGGTAACTTTAAAATAAAATAAAATGCACTCTGAAATATGTCATGTTCCGCAAAACAATTGGTATAAAAACAGTAACATACCGATGTTGTGTACACGTTCAAAAAAAGACATTGTTCACTTTTGGGGCATGTAGACCCGAACTCTTTGGCAGATTTTATACCTTTCCATGGTTCCGTGGGAATTGAAGGCTATTAAGATAAGTTTCCGCACATTTACCCAATGGGTTTAAAAAACTATTTTAAAGTTATCGTTTAAAAACCTTGAACCGGTCTGGAACAACTGCATACTGTATACCCCGAAATTGGTAGAAAAGTCGACCTGCTCTGGTCTTTCCATCAAATTTGCCTTCAATTTTTCCGTACTTTGTTTCTACAACAGTTGAAGAAACTAAGGTAAGGTTAATCAAAACTATCACAATGAAAGTAGGAAAATACGCTAAATAGCACATTATATCTCAGTTTTAAAATACTGGCAAAATAGACTTGTTCGTCCACTCTCAGTAGTTTCTATGCTTGCACTAATGCCATTTTTGTAAGTTTTATTTCGTTTTATACGAAGACTGGAATTCATATTAACATACTTAAAAATGCACACAATATTATCTTGATTTTGACGTAGGTGAGTCAAACGGGTAGGATTTGTCACAATAGCAAGAAAAAAAATTGCATACAGTTTATTTGGAAAACAACAATAGGTTTTAAGTTCAAAGAAAGAGTAAGATCAACGTAATAATAATCTAAACAAGTTTTAAAATACTTGGTAACAGTCGAATTCTACACACTAAAAATTTGTCAGCGATAGGTATAAAGTTTGACGCAATCAGTCAAAGAAACCAATGAAAAGTATAATAACCTTTCACTAGTCGCATCCAAATCCTTCTGTGGTTGCTTTAAACGGCATTATTGAGTTTATAATACATTCAAAAGTCTAAGTAGTTCCAGTACATAATTTAAATCATTTGGAATAATCACAAAAACCAATAAATAGTTATGAGTCTTTTAACACCAATACTTAAGTAGTTTAAAACAATAAATTAATCATAAGTCAGTGTTCAAACAATTAGAAATTCCAAACAAATACCGTAAGATTGCATAATATGTGCATTCTCTATGAGCTGTCCTATAAATTTACAATTAGTGTATCCTCTATAATGCACATCATAATATCGTTTTTACTTAACACTATATTATGCAATTGTTCATGCCATCATTTACACTGCAAATCCTTTGCAACTTCAAGTCATTAAAAAAGTGACTAAGCAGGATAGATGAAAAATTCTACTATTATTGTTGAAAACCGTAATAAACATCATACAACAGCAGCAAGCAACAGCTACAAATGGAACGCTTTTCCAGATAGAATGTTATTTTAAAAAGTTTTAATTATTCTGGTTCATGGTTCGGCGATGCTAATCAGCAATGACGTGTTTTATTTTGAAATGATTGAATTGTGTACTTTTTGTAACTAGTTAATATAATTGGCATACTAATTACTTCAAATCATATTTGTTTTACAAATGCAGAATAGGCATTTTGTTGATGCTAATATAGGATAAAAGAATATATACAATTTCAGCAAAAGTGCAGCCAGCCAGCTCTTTAATACCTTTTTTCCTATGCATTCCAGAAAACAAACAAGCAAGCAAAATGCAAGAAACCCTACATGTGTAAAGAAAACCACTACAATATTGTCACTTGTGGTTAAAACTGCTGGGCTATTATTAACATATCGTCCAAACTCCAGGGTATTTCTTAACACTCTTTTCCAACTTGCCCGGTATTTCTACTGCTTTGCTATTCCAGACTCGTACATTGCAGACAATTTTAAGATAACTTGTTTAATAGGTAAAGCAAAGTTATATCGGCGCCAGCCAGTTCGAGTAGGCAGTATATTTTCGTTGCTTATACTTACAATTCGGTTTACATCAATTCGGCTCAATTGCTTTTCTTTTAGCAGTCTATATTTAAGCAATACAAATAGTAAGTATGCTAAACTCACGTAAGCAAGTGGTTATGAGCTAGATTAAAATGAGGTTATTTAATGCTTTAAAAGCCTTTAGCACAGGTCAATTTTTGCTTTCAAATATTACGTTTACACGTATTCGTAAGGCACAACACATTAAAACAAGTTATCTAAAAGCAATTTAGTAATTTAATAAATGAGCACATAATGCATTAGAGTAATTAAATGTGTGATTAAAGTATTTTCATGCAGTGGACCATGCATGGAAACCAATTTAAAAAAAATAATTGGAAATATTCTTCAAAAACATTAATCTGATAATGACAGTGGACAACAACTCATTGCAACAACTTACTAAGTAATATTAGTACCCCGTACAATATGAGTATCCATGTGTGCAATATTTGAAATTATAGTATTTTGCACTTCCTTATTTAGAAATATCAATTTGATAAATATAACTCGGTGTCAACTGACGTTTTCTAATGTCAAAATACATGCGTGTTGGAAATGATTTCTACATTTCTTATATAAATTGAAAAGACGGCAGTATGTATCATAGCTAGTTAGAATTTCTTGAAAAAACTCATTTCAGTCTAAAACTTTCAGATTTCAAACAAAAAGATTTATTAATGTGCACATCTTAAAAATACGTTTCATATGAACTAAGATCTTATGTAATACAACAATTCTTAAACATTTTGTAAACATCCCGATCAACCAAAATCCCAGTTTTCCACCAAATCTACACCATATTTGAAGCTATCATCCACGAATAAAACTCGTGGAAATTAGGTGTCTAGTAAGTGGAATTCGCGTGTCAATGTCCGTCTACAACACGGCTAAAACACGTTGAATTTTGGTACATATGCGAACGAGAATTCTACCAATTTGAGTCCTATTTTCAACTACCATTTAACAGAAAAAATTATGCTCTGCTAGATACTTTATTAAAGTAACTTTAATGATAATTAAATTACAAGTACATTAACTTATCAAATAAAATTTATTTTATTTACCATCGTCTCAAAAATTAACACATTTTCTCTTAAATGATCTAACAAATCTCTTGATAGGATTCTGACTTAATTATAACACCCTGTGATGTCCCGCCCACGCCATTGTCTTTTCCAGGATTTAGCACTTGAGTGTCTGTCCTTCTGTCCAGTGCGTTGCAGGTCAAATGGTTGAGGAGACCCTTGATGCCCAAGTAGTTGGCCGCCTTTCAAAAGTCACAAAAAGTAACTCTTAAATCACTTATAATCAATTAAATACTTCATTGACATTAGATTAGATTCCCTAAAGGGTTAAGGGCATGTAGCGTGTTAAAGCTTTAAATGGGTGTTAAGCATGGGCTGATCGAAGCCATTGAGTGCCCGCCAACGTATTTAGCAAGTAAAAGTTAAATATAATGAGTTTGGGTAATTATTTTTAAATTTAGCTGCGAAGTTTAATAGATTGATTAACGGTGAATTCGTTGGTACCAAATGTAGCATTTTTAAACATTATTTAGCATGCTAAATCGTGTTTGAAAGGTTTCAAAACAAAGTTTACCCTACTGCAACACTGAAAAGTTTGGCGAGTTTGGTATTAACGAACTCACCGTTAATCAATCTATTAAACTTCGCAGCTAAATTTAAAAATAATAACCCAAACTCATTATATTTAACTTTTACTTGCTAAACAGGTTGGCGGGCACTCAATGGCTTCGATCAGCCCATGCTTAACACCCATTTAAAGCTTTAACACGCTACATGCCCTTAAAAGACATTCCACTGAAATTACCGTAATCAAATGAAAGAGAATTGCTTGGTCCACCTCCACAAAGTTGGTCCGCCTTTGCCCTTTCCGCGGTTGGTTGTCCTATAAATTAAATGAATAATTACCACACAATTAGTTTTTCTCTTTGGTCAAGCATCAAATTAACAACTAATTAACGTTCTTTCAAGTTACCTGATTAAGTTCTGTCCAGGTCAACACCTTTTCCAAAATGACCGTTTTCCACCGTTTTCTCCAGCACCGCCACAATTTCCCCCTATCCCCCTGGCCAGGATCCAGGGCACTTGCCAACCTTCTTCGAACAGAAGGTCACCTCAAAGTAAACCCAAATCACCTGCTTGTTGGCAGTCAACAGCCTAAATCGTAGTCTCCTAAATTTTTACCATTTTTCCTCATAACTGACATCGCCAAATTGACATTGACTTAACACAGCAGTTCAATTGCCATTCTCATGAAAAAATATTCACAATTTTCTCGGCGTTCAGCCAGCAAAACAACAACTGATCGTCAGTTACTAACGACAGCGGTGAGATTCAGGCTACCGGGCATTACTGTTTGCCCCACTGCTTTCAATGGCAACGGCAATCAGTATGCTTGTAGCTGTGAGGGTTTTTTAGTTTAAAAATTACACGTGGAATTTACGTGTTTTCTACGTATCTGGGACTTAATCATTTTTGGAGTCCAAGCTGAAAATGTTCAGCAAAGATCCACGTGTTAACTACGTTTCTTAGCAGAGTACAATTCGTAGAAAAAATATTCTCCGAAATTTCCACGAAAACTACCAAAATACAACGTGTTTAGCACCTCTGTGGTTGATCGGGATGAAATGCAAATTATACAGCTTACGTATACATGTGCAATTAAGTAAATAGTATACCTACTATTTGCATACAGTCGTGTCATTAAAACATTATATAGGCATTTATGACATAAGCAGCTTTTTGACGTCTGTTTTGTTCAGTGTTTCTTGTAAAACGTGTCAGTGGTTTAAGTTTTGACCAACATAAGGAAGAGGTTTAGAATATTCTAGTTCTTAACCTTACTTTTGTCTTGTCGTATTTATTTATGAGTAGCAGCAAGCAGCACCATTACAATTAAGTCAATGTACACAGTCAGTGTCAATATATTGAATATTTTCTGTTGTTTAATAAAATAAAAATAACTGTGCAAAAATTACGACCTATGCGCATGTTTCAGAGAAATCAAATATTGATTTCACATAACAACTCGGAAATGGTTAACCGCATCCTAGAAAATGCAAATTTATTCGATCTTGTGCCATCAAGCTAATTATTCTTGATAAATAAATGCAAGTGGACATATTTGTTGCAATTTTTTGTTGCACCGTTAAAGTATCTACTGCATTTAACCTTTTATATTGTAAAAAAACCATTTCTAAATGAAATTCTGAAAAGTTTTTGAAGAATAAGTAAAGCGTACAATGGAAGCTAGGGCAAAAAATCGCCATTACGACGGAGAGTCCACAAGAAGGCTACTTAATAGATTTTCATCTATTCATCTTGAATTTGACAATGAGCGACGCCAAACCGTTTCCAGCCATCAGCAACATGACGTACAGGTTGTGTTGGCAAGTTCAGTTCACGACAAACAAGAAATCCAAAAACGTTTGCGCGCTTCTGTTGAAAAGTACAATGTTAGTTGATTTATATTATTGAAAACTGGAACAAACACTCACCAACTTTAACAACGTCAATTTTATGTTGTTTGTTTTTCATTCAGCTGTCTGAGTTGTACGTACAAATGATTTTGGCCTTGTTTCCGCAAATCAAGTCACAGGAAATGCCAGACTCTAACGCTTTAATTCATTATTTAATGAAAGTATTCAGGTTTAGTGACGAACAGCATGCTAACCTAATGGAAAAGGCAAAACTAACAAAAGTAAATAGTCAATCTTAAGTTGTAAATCTTATTAAATTTCAAACTTAACCCAATTGATAATTTTAAATCATTCAGCTTCCGCAACGAATAATTAACTTAGAAGTGGTTAAAGCCAGAGATATCCCTGCTAATGATGTAAACGGTTTTTCAGATCCATTTTGTGTAGTATATGTAAATACGATGGATATCGCACAAAGAACAAAGCAAATTCCGGAGACTTTGGAACCAGTTTGGCGACAATACTTTACTTTGTAAGTAATCAACAGTTATGCTAAAATTATATTACTACCAAATTACCCCAGTTAAACAATTCATTTACAGCAAAATAGCGGATACGTATAGTGATGTTCTCTATGTTGACGTAATGTAAGTAAAAATGTACACTTGAAATAGAAACTTGTAAACATTTATATATGTACTACATTATTGTACAGGGATTATAACGAGCAAGACGAACCCAGGTAGACACTGGAGCCGGTTTTGTACGATTTTGTACTGGGAAGGCCGGGAATTGCTTGGGAAGGGAAACAGAGTACGAATTTAGCACTGAAAAGAGGCATTTTTTCTCGCAATTTCCCGACTTCCCTTTGTTTGGGAATTCCCGCACGATATGTTTAACGTAATTGTTTGGGAAAGTACGGTTCATATTTTCCACTACGTTTACGTGTCTGTTTTAGCATGGGAAATAACGGACGTACCTCGTACGATTTTCCCGAACAAATTATGTACTGAATTCTCCCTATTTCCCACTGAGGGGCAATTTGACAGCTTTAGGCGCGTAACACGCTATTGAGGTTGTTTTGATTTCAGCAAAACTCACTTGCAGTTCATCTGTTTTGCCAGTATACGGGCTTGGGACTTATTGGGACTCAACTGATTGTTTGTGTGGACAGCCTATTTAGGTTACCAGAATTGCTGTGGTAATTTTGCCAAGTTTACTTGACCAATTACTGCCGACGGTGGTGACGCATTTTGTCTCGTGGTATTCCCAAATAAAAATTACGTGTGTTCATCAGTTTTAACCGAATGGCTGTGTGGCTCCAAGTCAAAGGGCAGGTGACTAACTCTAATGGCGGACGAGACATTACAGCAATCAGCCAGTAATTGGGAGAAACTTCCTGTTAGGATCATTGAAGACAATCTGATTTAGATGTGGGTTTTTTGCCACTTAATACCTGGCTACATTTGCAATTTCCTGAAATTGCTTGGTCTAGACATAGCAGACTAGGATCTTAATACGTATTAAGATCCTAGTCTGCTATGGACTAGATTCCTACGCGAAGGGAAAGCGGCACCTAAATCGTTACTTGGTCAACAAAAAGCTGCAAACTACTGATTGTGAGACACCGCCATCACACCGAGGAAGGAAACGAGGAGCCCAAGGTCAGCCAAGAAATCCGAAGAAAATCCGAAGTCTCTCCAAATTGTAAAAATATATTGTACTGTCATAAATTGAATATGAACAATAAATGACAACGTATTTTACTGAGTTTAATTGATTTAGTATCCACTGTTTTTTTAAATTTAAATGAAACCAATTTCATGTGTAATTGCATCGGTTTAGGCCCAAAAAAGTGATGGGAAATGGCAGCATAAATGTAGGTATTACATTTGGGAATGCAGAGCGTTTACAGTGCAAAATCCATGCGTTTCCCAGACGATTTTCGTGCATTAGCATGCACTGAATATCGTACCAGTTCTTCTGCCATTTCCCAAGCGTTTCCCTAAGAGGCTTCCCGAACAGAATACGTACGTATCCCGCTGTAACTGTCTACCTGGGAATCTTTCAAAGATAGAATCAAGCGCATAAAAGAAGTGAAATCGTCAAAAAAGTTAGTAAGTTTTATTAAAGGTGTAGCTAATACACGGCAAGTTCAAGACAAAATTGGAACACTGAAAATACCAGTAGCTGTAAGTTTAAAATAACATTATTATCATTTTAAGGTGCATGTATTTTTACCTAAGCATTTGTCTTCTGCAGGAAATATCATCCGAAACTGTAGAAAGGTGGTACAAGCTCAAAAATCGTGAAAATAAAGGCGAAATCTATTTGCGTATGGCTCTTGGCTATAATAAAAGTATTGAGGCAGCAACGGAAGAGTTTTTCAAAATTTTTCACCTTCTTGTGGCCTTTGAGCTAGATAAAGATAGTGCTTTAAACAAACCTTACCACTGGCACGAGGAGTTTAAGATAATGTGGTCAAAGTATATTTTAAGACAGTTCAAGTGGCAAGGCGGTCTAAAACCCAAGGATATTGTTCTGGCTAAATATAGAGCCTATGCTACAATTAATGCTATTTTTCCTCTGAATCCAGACGTGTTCACTGGGTTATTAGATGCGGTTTTAAAGCGGTTTTCAAATAGAGAGTTTAATGCTTCTGAGGTAATATGGAAACGCTTAAGCATTCTGGTTTGCAAACTTTGAAATGTTATTTTGCTGTATTTTAGATGAGTAAACTTTGGAGAAATACTGTTACTCTTGTGGACAGTGTAACTGATTTTATATTGAACATACATGATGTGCTCCCTTGTTCAGGAGCAATTGCAAATACATCTGACATGTTTAAGTAATCTACAATTGTCATATACACCTGACGGTCGTATAAATATTATAACATTAATTTTATGTTCACATTTTGTGAAATTTTGTATTTTTAAGAATAACAGAGCTTCTATGCAACTATCTTCAAGAACAGTCTAGTTCTGAAAAAGAAAACACTCAACTTACCAAGTCTAAACTTTTTGTAAGCATTCATGCAACACTTCGTGATGGAGCCAATAAGTTGTAATGCAATGAATATGAGATTCTTCAGACTTAAACAAATAGAAAGAAACTCAAATATGAACTTCAAAACTTACTTTTGCTTTAATTCTTATAGTTTTCAAAAGGTATTGCTAGAATCTCAGAGAACGCAACAGGATGGCAATATTTATATTTATGATGACCTCATGCAAGTGGAGTTAGAGCAATTACTAAAACTTGGTTAGCTTCTGCATGAAGACATTCGGCTTGGTATTGAACGGGTTAACGATGGCTTCAAAGATATTCTTAATGTAGACTACTTAACGCTAACCTACCAAGTATATGACGAGCAGTATGGTAAGCTAGTTAAAGAGCTTGTGGAGGAGTATAACTGTCGGTTAACAAATAGCAGTAAGGTACAATCAAACGACGACATGGATGAAAATTCAACGTTTGTGAAGATAGGGTTGACTGTGCTAAAATTGTATTTGACAGTTAAACACCTGGCAAGGTTTGCAAAATAGATGTAATATTTTGATTGAGATTTTTACGCATCTTGAATAAATTACTTGAATCAATATTTTACAGTTTTGCTCCATCGAACTATTTGGACGTGACCAACTCAAAGAACTCACTAAAGCGAGAGCTTCACAATTGGTTTTTTCCTAGCGTGGCGTCATGGATAGACACATTACGAAGGCGAGTCAAGGACTTAATAAAGACTTCAGTAGCTTTCTCAGAAAATGACAAGAAAAATTTTAAACCAGATGATCTCCTCAGTAAAGATAATAAGCATGGTGAAAATGTGCCAATAAGTGCAACAGCGGTAAATACTGCTCAGCTTTTCTCTGAGGTTTGAATACCTGATAATTTACATGTCAAATTGCAATCTTATGAAAAGATTTAGTAAAAACTTTCATTTGACTAGATCAACAAGTTTTGGACATCGCTAAACTGGGAGGAACCCAGTCAATCTTACACAATTGTTACTAAAATTCTTGAGGTAAATAAACTAAGTATTACACAGGATAAAAATTTCTGTTTATAAGTACTTAAACCAAATAGAACTTTTTAATTAAATTTAAAGTGATTTTAATTGTCCTTGATTAGGAACCGTATGGCGTGCTGAACTATTATGCGTATCTGCTGGCTTTGGCGGCGGCTGGCGGAACTATTTGCTGGCTCAAAAGGCACAAAATCAATCTGTTGAAAACCAGTTAGATATTCCGACAATACAGTCTACGTTGCAAATGGTAAATTACCTTTTAAGTGAAACGTTTGCAACTGACAGATATCTAATAGTTATAAACTTGTATTTTTGCTTAATAGAGTTGTGTTGAAATAAACAACATCAACTACGTGAAAGATCACGTGGAGGTACTCTCAGAAGAGCTAAATATTCCGCAAATAATTTATCAAATTGAGTTGTGCTCATTGAATAACAACAGCGATTATGAGGAAAATGTTAGTAAAATGAAGCATAATATGCTGGATGAATACAACAGATTATTTCATATGATTAATGAAAGCTGTGTTCAAAGTGTATGTGAGCTAATTACTGTATTACGTATACATGTGATTTATTAGAAATCATCAAACACCTAATAGATATCTACTAAGATTCATTTATGTTGTAGGTATTGCCAAAACTTCAGCAATTACTGCTAGGAGTATCAAAACCAGAGCTATGGAAATCTGGAAATGGCCGAAAATCAATTTTGATTGTAGAGCCAGTACTTCAATTTATAGACAAAAGTCTGATAACAATGAGAAATAATCTGGAAAATCAAACGTTTCTGCTGATGCTTTCAGAATTTTGGAAACTGATTGTTGATCAAATAGATGCTCAAGTATCCTTGGGACTAGATGTAATAAAAACCATTTACAAAGTACATTTAAAATATAAGCAGATGGGTGTGCAATTACACTTATTATTCACTGTACATTATAGACCCGAAAAACTGCAGAATACTTACAGTGCCTGAAAAGTCTAATGGACCATCTACACTCCTTATTTTGGCCAGATGAAGTAAAGCTTAAGATGACAGCAAAGTTTCCTTCCTTGTTTGGAGGATATAAAGAGGTAAAACAAAAACTGTGGACTTTGGGAGCTCCGTTGGAAGAATTAAAATTTCAGTACTATAGCAATCCCTTTAAACGTCAACAAGCCACTCCAACCACAACCAATGAGCACGGAACTGTTATCATTCGTGCAGGTTTTGCGGAAAGTGAGTCATCTATTGTGGTGGAGTTGTTGAATGGTAGCAAGCTGAAAAGCTATGATAATAACAGTAAGTATAGTAAAACAAAAAGAGAAATAATGTTATAATATGACCTTTGATAAGCATTTTATATTAGATTTAAGCGACCCTTATGCAAATGTCGGGTTGGTACCAAGTGAATTATTTGCAGGAAGTTCTACACATATAACAAAAGTTCATTATAAAACCTTATACCCAATGTTTGAAGAAACGTTTGAATTGTAAGTCCATATTTTTTGCTTGAAATTACCCAAAAGATGAGCCTCAGGTAAAGCAAAAATGTTCTGATTACATTACAGTTCAATTTCGGATGAAGATAGGAAAAACAGTTTTCTCCATATTGAGCTGTATGATTACGACTTCATTGGAAATGATGACTTTATGGGAGAAGTATTCTTTCCTCTGTCTGAGTTTGCCGTTATTTCAAGCACTAGTGACACTGACAGCTTTATTCGGCTTGCTTTAGCAGTAGGGAAGCCGGATGTAAGTGACCTGGAGTCTTTGAAAATGTTTGAGGAACGACTTTGGGACTAGGAGGCGCAACAATTTGCAAAAAGAGAGAAGTCACGTGCGCCATAACGTTGTTTAATTTTTATTACGAGTAGCCTTAACCGATTTCGATCAATCGATCTACAATGTTTCAATCCCAACACGTCGTGCCTTATGGTTTTTGAACATCTTTTCCAACGTTTTTTGCATGTGCTTTAAGCTTACACATACTTTTATGAGCAAAATGACAGTACTGACTAGTGGTTTTAATCCAGTTCCTGGCGTTTTCATCAATGCCCAAAAACACAATTCATTCTCTGCTGTCTTAATTACTTCACTAAACCATACAAGTATACAAATTGCAAGAAGTATAACATATTCTTGAAAATAACTACCGCAGCTCATGAAGTCATATCATTTGTAAGCCAATACAACTTTATGTGAGACTCGCAGAAAACATCAAGCAAAGATTCAATCAAGTAGTATCATAACCCAAGGCGTCATCCATTAATGACGTCACTTTTAGGGGTCGGTGCGTCACTCGTGTCAAAAGGTGACGGCGTATGTTAAGTGCCCTATCCTCCAATGTTAAAAAATTGTGACAAGGGTCGGTGGGTCACTCGAAAAATCGGTTTTTTAAAGTGACGTCATTAGTGGACGACGCCCAACAAGTTACAATTTTAATTTAGGGATAAATTCCATTTACCAAAAATATGAACAGGTAACTAACATTTTCTGATTTTAAAAATAGGAATGATGAAATTTCGCACGGCTTTTATACTTGCTGGGCAGCAGCAGTAAAAAAAATACTTTACACAAAAGAACACTGGCTGATGGCAGATGGCCAGTAATTAAGATTATAACAAAAGCCAATTCCACGAATAATATTTAACAGTACAAGGTTTCAGGTTAACCCAATGGAATATTTTATTTATTGAATAGCAACAGTAAAAGCACTTTGTTTTGTTTCCGCACAAAAATGGTTTTATTTTTGCCTTTGTTAATTTAATTATCTTTTCATTTTAATATTTTTTTTTGAAAATACAATAAAAAGTTGGCATTAATCCAAGCACATTGTTCATTTTTTCCTTGCCAGGGCACAGACTATATAAAGCGCTAAGACAGAGCATCACTTTCTAAATTGAAGTTAAATTCTCAAGTTGTATAATAATATTAGTTGGCCAGTTATGAAACTCACCCCAAATTATTTAATTCTTCAACAAAGAAATCTATTGTTACATAATACCAATTTGGTATATACAGTATGAATAAATATCAAATGTCTGAAAACCAAGTAAAAGTATGCAGTTCCAGTTGGCCAGTAATTAAGCTTCAGTTTAAGAAACTGTTTACGTAATTACAGTATGAATATCAAAAAACTTTAAAAGTCCAAAATAATGAATTTAGTTGGCTGTGGCATTATTGTCGCTAAAAGTTTTGGTAAAAGCCGCAAGAGCCAGAAACAGTCTTTAATTAGCAATAAAAAGGAGCTTAGTTCAAGCTTATAGCTTAGTTTAATTAACATGTAACCTTTTTAGCTTTACCTGAACAAAGACAAACTTTACGAGAAGCTGCCATCTGCAGACTTTAGACTGAGCATCCTAGAAGCATCGAGAACAAGTCCAGCACAAACACGACAGTGCTTTGCGGTGCGCTGTTGCGTAACTAAAGTCACGTCTTAAAAGTAGCTTGCCGAGCTCACTTCCAGTTCAATTCTCTGCTCTTTCTTGTCCAGTGCAGACGTGCAGGGAGCTTCTTGCGAAATTAGTTAATTTTTAAAACGGAAGTTAACAACTTTAACCTGAAATCCCGGAGGAGGTAGGTGATTTCAATTAAGGGTTTGGTGATTTTTAGAGGTTTTTGGAGGTTACAGGTAAGTTTTGTGTTGGTATTGATATTGATGTTGATTTATTTATGTCTTAATAAGTGACAGCAAAGCTGATTTCCAACTACAAGACATAATATGTAACATCACATCACATATTAAAGTATTCCACAATTTTTTAGAATTTTCAAAATAGCAAGCCTATCATTAACAAAGAACAGTCAAGTAAAAAACTAACAATAAATTACAAACGATTTGGATCTCAAACGAAGTAAATATTCCTTAACTACATCATCAAAACTAAAAGTTTCATCTTTTTGTTTTATAGCTACTTTTCTATCACTAAGTAAATTATTCCATTCATGAACTACATTCCACTTTACAGAGTTCTCAAATAACGTAGAGTCATGCTGTACAATTACAAATTTAGGTCGTTCCACAGTTGCTCTAGGTGACAAAACAAACCAATCTTTTAAAAAACTGACTTTACGGAACTTAAAGGCAAACTTGCATAACATCAGCCTCCTTCTTTCTAAAATTGTTAACAAATTAAGTTTATCATAATAGTCTGAAACATCTAATGGCGCATTTTTACGCTTGGATTTTTTGAATGACAGAAAATAATAATGCGCTATGAAACGACTTATTTTTTTCTGTAATCGTGATATTTCAGCATCTGTCTGCACACACCAAATAACAATTGCATAGTCTAGAACTGACATAACAAAAGAAGATAAGAACACCTTTACTGAACTTTCTGGAATCATTCTTCTTAAAGAATACATTCTACTAATGGCTGAGTTCATCTTATTTTCGACATGATGATAATGATTTTCATTGTAAGACCACTATCAAGCATTACACCCAAATATTTAAAAGACAGTACTTTATCTATCACTCCACCATAGATTTTCAGGTTAGTCGGGTTCTTAGTACATTGATCTTTTGACACTGAGTCATGTGATTTGTAAAACCACATGGCCTTCGTCTTATCAACATTAATAGTTAAACAGTTAGCATTACACCATTGTTCCAACTTTGCAAGACAATTCTGCATTTTCTGTATTCCTTCTTCTATATCAGTACAACCAATATACACTACCAGATCATCAGCATATAATAAATACGGCAGGTCAATGGCTGTGCCAATGTCATTAATAAACAGGGTGAAAGTTAAGGGACCCATTGCAGACCCAGGTACTACACCGTTATTAATTTCAAAGAAGTCAGAAGTATGTTTACCATTAATAATACGAAACTTTCGATTAGTAAAGTAACTCATTAGGATCTTTATAAGGTAAGGTGGAACATGGAAAAATGCCATTAGTTTAATTATGAGTAACGTTCTTTTAACCGAATCGAACCCTGTACGATAGTCAATGTACACGGCAAGACATTTACCATTCGGTATATCTAAATTATCATAAACATTCTGAGTAAACACGGAAACTGCAGTCTCACAAGATCTTCCTATTCTAAAACCATGCTGCGCATCATCACGATATTTTGCACAGTGATATAACAATCTATCATACAAAAAACGTTCAAAAATTTTTGTGATACAATTTAAGTTAAATATAGCCCTGCATGACGACGCTTGTGTCAACTTTCCTTTACCCTTATACAAAGGATAACAATCAACTGTTTTCATTGCAACAGGAACTACCCATGTGCGTAAAATACCCATAAATAATAACAGCAGTACAGGATTAAGCCATTCTTCAAACTGCTTGTACACACGTTTTGATACCGAATTTACATCAGGTCTACATTTTTTAACTTTCCCTACTGCATTCGAAATTTCAACAGGAAATATTTCAGTTTCTCTGCGTTTCGCAAAGTCATCCTCATAAACATAATTTTTCTCATACTGCACAAGCCTGTCATTCAATTCATTAACATCAATAATAGAATCAGCTATTATATATTCATTTGCTATTAACTTTGCTATTTCAGCTTTATCAATAACAACCTCACCTTCCTTGCTAACCAGTTTGGAAATTTCCGGGCTTTTATTACTTCTAAAATTAGTCAGTTGGTCAAAAAGGTCCCAGATCCGAGTTGAATCATTCATTTTGCTAAATTTTTTGTTATAGTAAACTTTCCTAGCTAGCCTACACTCAAGAGTTACTTCATTACGCAATCTTTTGTACTCCAAAAACTCATCCGAATTATGATCACTCAAACTAATTTCTTTCATTAACCTATTTCTCTTCTTGATTTTTCGCAGGATTTCATTAGACATCCATGGTTTAGTTTTACCAGAGATTATTTTCTTTCTTACAGGGATTTGTTTGTCTAAGAGTGCATTTATCTGCTTTTCAAGAGTTGTTACATTGTTTTCATGAAAATCATCATGGTTTAATGGGTGGTTAATTTGATGGAGGTGGCGGCGGTTTTCTGAGGATAATTTTTGTTGGAGGTGACAGGTGACGAGGGGGTCTGTGCGATTGTTAATTGTTGTGGCATTAATAAAAATATTGGGATATTTTTGGAAGGTCTGAGTTTGGATGAAGCAGAAGGAGGTAACTTTGGATTCCGGTTTTGACTGACGGTTTGACAAGGGAAGAGGAGGACTTCCGACGGAGACCCCCACCAAAATTAATTAGTTTTACAAAGCTCATCTTATAGTCTACCTTAACTCGAAAAATTAAGTAAAAATGCGGCTTTTGTTCAGAAAATTATGCCTGATTTTTTAAAGATATCCTTCAAAAATTATTTTTACTAAAATTTTCAGTGCATCGGGTAATATTGACGAAATGGACAAAATATTATTTCAAAAACCTTGAGGGAAAGTTGCCCTCAAAAACTCACAGAAAATAGAAAATTGAATGAAGATTAAGAAAACAAAGTCCAAAGTTTGCGCCCGAAAGCTGCTAATGAAAATAAAAATAATTATTTTGGTGGGGGTCTATATAGACCCCCAGGGTGTCTAAATAGACCCCTTCCAAAGGGGCCTATATAGGCCCCCAGGGTGTCTATATAGACCCCCTGGTACTCTACTGAAGTATGATGTTAATTAGGATTTATGATTTTGTCACGGAACGAGTGATGCTTGTATATAGCTCAAATAACATTAAAGTCTGTATGATAAGGGAAAGGTCACTAAAATTAAGTTAACAATAGTCAGTTTTATTTTATTTTAGCAGTACTAGGCTATTTAATATAATTGTGACTCTAAGGATATCACGTAGACAACTTATAATCTGGTTTTTCGCTTATAAAGTTATCAAATTCAAATACAGGGTGACAGGGCGACTCAACATAATTGTAGGACAGAAAAACCGAAAACTGTTCCTTCATTTTGTCAACCACAAGTTGGCTTATCTGCGGAAATAATCATTTGTTGGACTAACTTTTAAAACAATGTGCTTATCAACAGTTAGTGTAGTTATCCTTAGTTCGTTTCCTTTGTCCAAGCACTCCACTGATATCAGGTTCAATTCGTAAAATGTGTTCGTAATTCCACATCCCTGAATTCGCAATATTTTCAAATCTGCAGGCAGACCGATATATACAAAAAATATTATTCTGTGTGCAAGTTCGCTCTTTCATAAGCTTAAATCAAAGCACATCAGAGACCTCAGGTTCAATGGTCCTAGTTTGCAAAGAATGTCGGTGATCCGAGCATCCTTGTCCTCGACCTGAATTCTCAATATTTTCAAATCTGTAAACGAAAACCGAAATCTAAGTAACGTTCTTTTCATGAATAGGTTTTGAGCATCACCACGAGCCCGTTGACACCTAAAAAATTTTTTGCTTGAATTTTCAAAACTATTATGTTGTTATAGTGTACTAGTGTCCACAATACGGTTTACCAAGTTTCAGGTCCATATTATGTTGTTCTGGAGCGGCTAGGCAAGGGTTTAAATTTTCAGTGTCGGAAAAATGGAAATTTGTTAATATCTCGGATAAGAAGTAAAACAGGACAAAAATACTTTTTGCGATAGTTGGGTATCGTAGGACCCTTTATTATGATGGAACCATACGCGATGACTATTTTTTGCATTTTTCCAAAAATTAAATTTTTCAAAATTTTTGTATGTTTTCCAAAATCTTTTGAAATTTTTTTTGTATGCTGTTTCGTTTTATAGCGTTTTTTGACGGATGTCCATCTTAATATTTGTCTGCTCTATCAAACACAAAAAACTGCATGCAAAAATATTACAATTTGCAAAAGTTATGGCGAAGAATGTACAACGACATGAATTTTACTAGGAATTTAGGGACGTTTGAATCCAAATTACTTCTGCAATACTGATCCGACTTTCAAAGTGAAATGCACAATAGAATGCCAGGTGTCTGTTCTATAGAATATTGTAGCAATATGTCAACTGAAAGCAGTTATAAGCTAGCTAAGCAACACAAAATAAAAAATCAGTTGCAAGCAAAAATGGTACCAATGTTAAAAAATGCGCCATAATTTTTCTTAGAAGCAGAATTTTGAAAAACTGAGGAAACACCTAATTTTGTATTTTTATTAGCAAGGTTTATTATTAGCGTGTCAGGTGGACGAAAAAGTTCCATACATTTTTGCAACACGGAAAATCTAAAAATTTCAAAAATAACGGGTTTTTGAAAATTCATGAAAAACTTTTGTTTAGACATTTTGATGATTAAGGCGTTATTTAGTCTCTGTAGCACCCAAACCGACAAAATGACAGATTTTTTGACTATGCCGATAAATATTCTCGTCAATTTTCAAAAACCCGTTATTTTTGAAATTTTTAGATTTTCCGTGTTGCAAAAATGTATGGAACTTTTTCGTCCACTTGACACGCTAATAATAAACCTTGCTAATAAAAATACAAAATTAGGTGTTTCCTCAGTTTTTCAAAATTCTGCTTCTAAGAAAAATTATGGCGCATTTTTTAACATTGGTACCATTTTTGCTTGCAACTGATTTTTTATTTTGTGTTGCTTAGCTAGCTTATAACTGCTTTCAGTTGACATATTGCTACAATATTCTATAGAACAGACACCTGGCTTTCTATTGTGCATTTCACTTTGAAAGTCGGATCAGTATTGCAGAAGTAATTTGGATTCAAACGTCCCTAAATTCCTAGTAAAATTCATGTCGTTGTACATTCTTCGCCATAACTTTTGCAAATTGTAATATTTTTGCATGCAGTTTTTTGTGTTTGATAGAGCAGACAAATATTAAGATGGACATCCGTCAAAAAACGCTATAAAACGAAACAACATACAAAAAAAATTTCAAAAGATTTTGGAAAACATACAAAAATTTTGAAAAATTTAATTTTTGGAAAAATGCAAAAAATAGTCATCGCGTATGGTTCCATCAGAATAAAGGGTCCTACGATACCCAACTATCGCAAAAAGTATTTTTGTCCTGTTTTACTTCTTATCCGAGATATTAACAAATTTCCATTTTTCCGACACTGAAAATTTAAACCCTTGCCTAGCCGCTCCAGAACAACATATGGACCTGAAACTTGGTAAACCGTATTGTGGACACTAGTACACAATAACAACATAAAAGTTTTGAAAATTCAAGCAAAAGAATTTTTAGGTGTCAACGGGCTCGTGGTGATGCTCAATATGAACTAACACTAACTAATTCTTTTATAAGTTAACAATTTACCATGAAGAAATCTCATCGGCTCTTTGTCCAGCCTCTTTTCTCCACTCTTTGGTAATTTCGCAATACGTTCCAGCTCAGATAGTGTGTACCCAGTAAGCACTTCACACAAATCAGATACGTGCCCTTTCCACTCGACAAGTGTAAGCTCTTCCAGATTTTCTATTACATTTCCAGCAGTCTGCAATACTTCTTTCATAGCCAATATTTTAAGCTTTTTTACATTTGGAAACACAAGGGCCGCTTGGATAATCATATCTGAATCCAATTTTTCAACCCCAAGTACTAAAGTGTGCACTATGTGTGACGGTTCCATTTTGGAATTCAAAACTTGCCCTAAATCTTCCGCAACACAGTCGACTAAAAAATGGGCCAGTTTTGGAATCTGTTGCTTTTAATTCAATCCTGGAAATTTGCATGGATGAATGATCACAAATTTCAGCAATTTGAGATTGTCCAAGCGAGGAAATTTTATCGTAACGTATGGCTTATTGTAGGGTAAAAAATAATATCTCTCAATCTCAATACACAATATTTCTAAACATTCGCTCTGACTTTCTAAAATTGACGTGATGTTTTCTGAAAGAGATTCCGAATTATCCGAATCTTCGCCAAGCGATAGCCATAATTTTTTCAATCTAAAATTATTAATTTGGTTAAATAAGGAGAGATGTTCATCATCCCATTTGATAAATTTCAAATACAAAGTACTGATTTGTGTTGCTTGTTGAATTGTCATGGTTTCCAAACATTTACTGAATTCCAAGGCAAACAAAGATTGCAACGCCAAAGTATTTAGTTGAGGTGCGTTTTGAGTAATGTGCTTAAAACATTCTACCATTTTGTCGCATTCTAAGTACTGAAATTTAGGCATTTTCAGAGTTTTCAGGTTCGGAAACTGAATATTTTCAGGCAAATAAAACTCACGGATTTGATCACACTCCATTGCACTGACAATAAGCTCTAGTATTGTTACAAAGCCAGATATTGCCAGGAAAAAATCACCAAAAAGCTCCTTTTCACTTAAAGATAGCTCTGATTCAATTATATCCACTTGCCAAATTATGCTAATATTTGAACAGGGAAATCCAAATATGCTGTTGCTTATCAGTTTAGTTAAGGTTTTGAACAATTCGATTTTACGCATTACAAAATTCTGATGCTTAGCCCACGACATAGCACCCGGTCGCTTCCTGCATCCTGCGTTAATTATGTGGAGTATACAATTTTTCATTATTGAAATTAAGGATGCTCGATTCCATTTCCGGTTTACTAGTCGGAATTTCTTCGAATCTCCCAGTGACAGATAACTGGAAATGTTCTCCAAAATCTAATAGAAAGTTGAAATGATCGTTATTTGATAACTATAAGTGTAGGTATAAAATTTTGTATTCAAAACAGATTGGTTACCATGTCATTTCGCAATGCCTGGGATGCGAAACTTTCTCCTGCGAGATTTTTATTTCTTGGTGAATTGCCAAGTATATTTTTACTGCAAAAAGATCCCATTTTTAGTAATAATAGTTTTATGAATAACTTAATGGGGCTTCTAATCAGGTTTTTTCAATGAGCTATAAAATAACCTGTATTTTCAGTATTTTGTAGTAAACTATCGTAATAATATTTTATGCTATATTGTATGAAATAAGTATTTACCGCAAGAGCAAAATGACTTTCATCAGCAACATGCGCACTGATCTGTTTCAAAACTCAAAACCACACTGAACAAATGGAAACAAAATGCTTTCCAGACACAAGACAACGAACAACTATTAGTAAGCTTGTCTTCCTGAGCATCTTTTTTCGTGATTGACCCCCCAAAAATTTCACCCTTTTGAATTCAATTGGTATCATGTTTGCTGCATAGCGTATCTGAGGGTAAGAAGAAATCAAACCGACCTTGTCCGATTTGTTACGTGTGTTAGCCAAAAATCACAATTTTCGAAAAGTAAAGGTACGTTGGTAGTTTAGTATGGTTTTCTGTTTTATGCATGGCTTTATAGGCTTGAATGTCTATGTAGAAGATATAACCAACAAATTGCATTATTTTAAATACAACATGTTAGCTGTAGTGCTTAATCTGCCATTGTTATACAATAATACTTAAAACGTGAATTTTCTAACTTTGTCATATTACATGGTAGCCGGCTAATTTATTAATGCCCATGTACTAGACCATAAACCTACTCGATTACAAAAAACCTCATTTAAAAATCTTTTGTTTGTGGGAAGATATGAACTTTTCAAAAAATTCGGGTCCTCCACTTCAGTGTGTATGGTTTCTAAAAATTGACATAACTCCAGAGTTTTGTGTCTGGTTGGGATGATCGATACCATTTATGAAAGCGCATAAATTGCGTATTAATTCAGATATCATTTCACAAAGCACCAACCTTTCAAACGGCAACAAGGAGTCCTGAGGCTGAAAAGGCTCATTACCAAGCGTACTTCCGGTTTGCCACAAAATTAATTTTTTTCAGTTCACGGGACACAAATCGAAAAACTAAAAAATACCGATAAACCAATTGCACACATTTTAAAACTGGTTTCATGGAAAACGTCGAAAAAACGAAAAAATTGCGCACAACTTTGTCAATCAATTTTGAATTGGTGTGCAATACCATACTTCAGTATTTTACGAATAAACCTTACAATTCGAAGTTTTATATAGATGAGCTTACAGTTTATTCAAATTTAGGACAAAACGTCGCAAGAAATAAGTTTCGATTACAAAAATTGAGTATATGAGGTTATGTAGTGATTTGTTAGTGCTAACTTAATGCAAAACATATATTGACATTTTTATCAGCATTTGAAAAATGGTGTTGTTTATCGTCTAAACTACGTAGCACCCTTTTAACATATTTATGTGATAAGTAAAACTGTCAATTTATTATATTAAGCGTCCGGAAACTATAAAATGCTTTTAATGTTTAAGAGGAGGCAAGACGGGGAGCGGACACCAATAGTCACCATCATTCTCTTATATGACTATTTAGAAAAGAAAAATGTGACCTTCCTGTATATATTGCAAAATATGAGATGGTTAATCTTGTGCTGCGGCAAACGGCATGCACAGGTTTGTAGAAAACGCTTCCTCTTTCCTACGATTCCAAAACCATAAATTTAGTGTCTACTGTTTTTCTAAAAAACGGTTTCAAATATGTATGAAACAGGCTTGTTTAATCACCCCATTTTAGTCTGGTGATTAGTGATTGGGATTAAATGAAGCCTCGTTTTTAAAAAGTGACTGGTGATTAAAATTGATCCCAAACACTGGTGATTAGGTATTCAATTGCTAAACAAATATGCAGGTTGGATTGGGATTGGTGATTAAGTTTGGTTATATATGTAGATTATTTACTTGAGTGATGAATGCAGGAGGTAAAAAACACAATTTATTAACAGCATATTACAATTAACAATTTTGTAATATTTATCATGTAAAAAATATTAGAATCAGGAATGTTCAATGCTATTTAGCGAAGGTCATTTTAAATAGAATCTAAAGATAATAGGAAAGCCGCTTACTATTGGCAGCATTGAGTTGATTTGGCAATGATTAAGCAGGGGTTAAATTCTCCTGTTTCGGAATTAGTGATTAAAAGCGAATAATCTGAAGTCGAATTGGTGATTAACTTAGTCACCAATCCCGGATTAAATAGAAATTCTAATCAGCAGCAGCAGCAGCACAGCTGAGCAGATGTAAACAAATTCCGTCTCTTGCTATTTTTTAATTGAAAAAATTGAATTTGACCAGTTAACTTTTTTACCTTTTGCTAGAATTTTAGTAGAAGTTATAGTAGTAACTGTAGAATTTAAAACAAGCACCAGTATACACTTAACTACTGTTTTTAACATAGTTTAGTGGACATCTTCATCGGTCCCAGACTGTACGCATATTGCACGGTGCAGATCTGGGCGTAGTCCCAGGTAAACAACACACAATTAAAGAAATACAGTTAACAGACTAATAGCTGACGGAAAAGCAAGCTGCCGAGTAAATTTTGAAAAATTTTAATTGCAAGAAAATGGTTCCACCCAAAAATCTAAGAGGCGGTGCACAAGCAACATCAAGAACGACTCGAGCCGCAACACGGAAGATAAGTCAAGTCAACAAACAAAATAAAAAGCATGAATTGAGCAGTAGCAGTGACGAAGAAACAGCAATTCCCACTAAAAAGGCCAAAAAGGAAGAACCAAATCTACTGGAATACTTACACAAAATGGACAAAAAACTTGATGGGATTAAAGAAATCCAGGATTCTATTAAAGCCTTGAGCCAAACAGTACAAAAACACTCTAAGGAAATTACGGACATCAAGGAAAAAGTATCATCACATACATCAAAAATTCGGGAAAGCAAGAAAAAGATTGAAAGCATAGAATCTCAAGCCATTCGTAACGAAAGATAATTAAAGAAGATTAACTTGATCTTTGTGGGAATCCAAGAAACAGCAGAGGAAACTCAGGATCAGTTAAAGAGCGAAGTTGAAAAATTAATACAAACATTAACCAGAAAGTCAATCAGCATTGATACAGCACATAGATTCGGCAATACACCTGCATCAAACAGGCGCCTCATCAAAGTACGGTTTCGAAATATGAGCGAGAGAAACGAGGTATACGGTAATAGAATGAACACAAAACATCCGTTCTATATCAACGAGGATTTGCCATATGAAATCTATTTGCGAGAAAAGAAATTAAGAGAAAAGGCTAAAGAGCTTCGTGCCAAAGGAATCGCGTCAAAAATCGACTACAACCAACAAGCAGTTATTGGACCTGATAAACTATATCAACAAACAAAACAATTTTGACGAAATTCCACTAGAAATGGACGAAGAAGAGGAGGAGGACAACGATGACGAGGAAATGGACGAAGAGGAGGACGAAGGGGGAGCTGAAGACGATACATCTAATGCTGGAAAAAATCAACAAAACCAAACAGCTGTGACGCCAGAAAACACAACAACTTTTTTAGACGATCACACACCAAAAGAATAAGCAGACCATCTGGTATACTAATAAATATCCATTGTGCTCATTTAAATGTTCAATCAAGTTTTAACAAATTCATGTATATATATGATAATATTGTAGAAAACAATTTTGACTTGTTCTGTATGACAGAGACCTTTTTAAATGTAAACAGAATTTTGCCACAGCTTTCCGGTTATAATCTCTATAGGAAGGATCGTGAAAATGGCAGCAGTAGGGGTGGAGTTGCAATCATGATAAAATCATGCTATAAAGTAAGGTTAGTACATTTAAAATGCCAAAGTACAATTAGTGAATTATCAAAAATTGAGCATTTAGCAATATCAGTTCAAATTGATCAGAATAAGTCTTTCATAGTAGTAGTACTATATAGAGTACCTGACTACACTGCATGTGGACTACAAGTTGACACTAAATGCATTGAAATACTTCTCAAAGAGTTAGCAAGTCTTGGAAAAGAATACTATATCTTTGGGGATTTCAATTTTAATCGGACTGTTTTCAAAAAGATAGAAAATGTAATTACTAAAAATGGTGCGTCCCAAGTAGTGCAAGGAAATACTCGTAAAAATGCATGTCTCGACTTAATTATTACAAACAAATCTGAGAACGTACGCAATGTTACCATTTCAGAACCTCATTTGTCGGATCACATGTTGGTATCATGCAATATAGTTAGTAAAAGAATCTTAAAAGAGCACAAACTAGTTGTGTTCAGAAATTATAAAAACACAAGCTCCAGCTCCTTAGAACCGTATCTTATGAATTTGTTATGTTGTGAATCATTTGAGACTTTGAGTACTGAAATAGTAAAAATCTTTGATAGTATAGCCCCTGTGAAGGAAAGAAAAATAAATACAAACAAACCGATTACTTATATTAGCACGGCCACCAAACAACTGAAGTTTCAAAGACAAGCAGCGTATATAGAATACAGAAAAGATCCAACAAAGGAGAATATGGAATATTACAAAAAACTTAAAAAGTCAGTTGAAAAACAAATTAGAAATGATACATCAGCGTTTCTGCGTTCTAAAATCACATCTGAAGGGCTTTGGAAAGGTTTAGAGTGGATTGGTTTTGCGAAAGGAGATAGACGAAATATGACATGCAATCTATCTGTAAATGATATTAATTCACACTTTATAAATATAACTAAGAAATATCAGAATTTCGATATCTCAATTTTGCCATCAAAGCCAAGTCAGCTAATTACACCAAAAGGAAAGTTTGTTATCCAGCCAGTGCATACTAATCAGGTAATTGAGGCATGGAAATGCATTAAAAACCACAATAAAACAGCTCCTGATTTATACGGTATTTGTAACAAGATGATAAATATTTTAATGCAACAGACAGTTTTTATAGATAAAATCACAGGGTTGGTTAATAAAATCATTACTGACAAAGTTTATCCGGACTACCTCAAAATATCAAAAATAGTTCCAATACCAAAAGTTGAAAATGCTAAATCTTGTGATGAGCTAAGGCCTATATCTATCGCACCAGTATTCTCTAAATTGCTTGAAAAAATCGTCTACACTCAGTTAAACTGTTTTATATTAAGTAATGAAATAATTAATCAAGCACAATTTGGGTTTTTAAAGGGCCACTCAACTACACATGCCCAAATAGCAATTACAGATATACTAATCTCCGAAATAGCTAAAAACTTAGTTTGTGCACTAATAATACTCGATCTTGTAAAAGCGTACGACATGTTAAACAGAATCGTACTAGTAAAAAAATTGGAATGGTACAAAATAGACGCACAATGGTTTAAATCTTATTTAGAAAATAGAAAGCAATTTGTCCAATGTAAAAATAAAACTTCAACAACACAGGTAACTAAATTCGGCACGCCGCAAGGAAGTTGTCTGAGCTCAAGTTTATTCTTACTAATGATAAACGATTTACCTTATTGCATAATTAATGGTAAATTAGTTCTCTTTGCAGATGATGGTAGTTTAATAGTTATAGGTAAACCGGATGAAATGAACACTTTTAGACAGGACATTACTAATGATATGGATAACATTTGTAATTGGATGAATAAAAATAGAATGGCCATAAATTTGAAAAAGACGCAAATGGTTATACTGGCAAAACCCAACATTAGAAAATCAATTGGAAATTTTTCAATTAACGTAAATGGAAATGAAGTTAAATGTGTATCATCAGTTAAATGTCTAGGTCTTACTATAAATGATAAGTTAGATTGGAGCCCACACATTAAAAATATAGTAAAAAATGCTAACTACGGTTTGATAAACATCAGGTACATACAGTCATTGCTTAATGTCCAAATGCGTAAGATTCTGTGCACATCTCTGGTATTATCACATTTAAGATATATGGTTGTTGTATGGGAAAACACGAGTAAACAGAACATCAAGTTAGTTGACTCATGTATAAAAAAATGTGGTAAATTTTGTCTTAGGAAAGGAAAATATGATAGTATTTCTATGGAAGTCACTGATGAATTAAAACTGCTGTATACGTATAACATATATAAATATGAAGTATTAAAGATAGCTCACCAAATTGTTTACAATTATTGTCCATTATATTTTAGAAATTATATAGGTATTAATGAAATGGAATATAGACATACTAGAAGTGGTGCACGAATAATCAAAAATCAATTGTGTGGAACTTTTGCAGATGAAGCTGCTAAATTTTGGGTAAACCTACCAGAAGATATACAAATTATTCCAAGCAAACATATTTTTAAAAAGAAATTAAAAAATTATCTAATAAACTGTCAATCTCAGGAAAACTCTGTAACTAATTGTGAGAACATTGATTATGATATGATTTTTGACTCTGTATTATACAATTGGATGAATGAATTTGTATGACGTGAAAAGTAGTGACAGTATGTAATTGCCTTCTACTGTAGAAGGGTTCTGTCACGAAATGAGAATAAAAAAAAATTGAGTATATGAGGTTATGTAGTGATTTGTTAGTGCTAACTTAATGCAAAACATATATTGACATTTTTATCAGCATTTGAAAAATGGTGTTGTTTATCGTCTAAACTACGTAGCACCCTTTTAACGTATTTATGTGATAAGTAAAACTGTCAATTTATTATATTAAGCGTCCGGAAACTATAAAATGCTTTTAATGTTTAAGAGGAGGCAAGACGGGGAGCGGACACCAATAGTCACCATCATTCTCTTATATGACTATTTAGAAAAGAAAAATGTGACCTTCCTGTATATATTGCAAAATATGAGATGGTTAATCTTGTGCTGCGGCAAACGGCATGCACAGGTTTGTAGAAAACGCTTCCTCTTTCCTACGATTCCAAAACCATAAATTTAGTGTCTACTGTTTTTCTAAAAAACGGTTTCAAATATGTATGAAACAGGCTTGTTTAATCACCCCATTTTAGTCTGGTGATTAGTGATTGGGATTAAATGAAGCCTCGTTTTTAAAAAGTGACTGGTGATTAAAATTGATCCCAAACACTGGTGATTAGGTATTCAATTGCTAAACAAATATGCAGGTTGGATTGGGATTGGTGATTAAGTTTGGTTATATATGTAGATTATTTACTTGAGTGATGAATGCAGGAGGTAAAAAACACAATTTATTAACAGCATATTACAATTAACAATTTTGTAATATTTATCATGTAAAAAATATTAGAATCAGGAATGTTCAATGCTATTTAGCGAAGGTCATTTTAAATAGAATCTAAAGATAATAGGAAAGCAGCTAACTATTGGCAGCATTGAGTTGATTTGGCAATGATTAAGCAGGGGTTAAATTCTCCTGTTTCGGAATTAGTGATTAAAAGCGAATAATCTCAAGTCGAATTGGTGATTAACTTAGTCACCAATCCCGGATTAAATAGAAATTCTAATCCTTGATTAGACAAGCCTGGTATGAAAATGAAATGGTAGTAACGTTTTTATTGAAGACCCAAAATCTTAAAATTTATGAAAGCTACAGCATCGACATTAGTATGGTTAGAAGGGCGCTAATTGTTTAACAAAGCTGTGCAACTAAATAAAGTAAGTAACCGAAGAAATAAAACTTAGAAAATGCTACTTCTTACAAATTGTTATCAGTTTCATTTTCTCAACGTAAGTTAAGTTACATTACGTAAGTAAAGTAACGTAACTTCAAAAATAATGTTGTTGTTTCAAGTCAAGTGGATACCATTGAGTATGAGCTCTACGTAGTTTAGACGATAAACAACACCATTTTTCAAATGCTGATAAAAATGTCAATATATGTTCTGCATTAAGTTAGCACTAACAAATCACTACATAACCTCATATACTCAAATTTTGTAATCGAAACTTATTTCTTGCGACGTTTTTGTCCTAAATTTGAATAAACTGTAAGCCCAATTATATAAAACTTCGAATTGTAAGGTTTATTCGTAAAATACTGAAGTATTTTATTGCACACCAATTCAAAATTGATTGACAAAGTTGTGCGCAATTTTTTCGTTTTTTCGACGTTTTCCATGAAACCAGTTTTAAAATGTGTGCAATCGGTTTATCGGTATTTTTTAGTTTTTCGATTTGTGTCCCGTGAACTGAAAAAAATTAATTTTGTGGCAAACCGGAAGTACGCTTGGTAATGAGCCTTTTCAGCCTCAGGACGCCTTGTTGCGGAAATTGTTTAGTATACGGGACCGCGAATTTTGGGACGAAACTCATACCATTCGAAAGCCCGTGATCTGGGAAGTCGAATGACACCACTCACGGGTGGCGCAGATGAGGGGTTCGCCCCCAAGGGGTAATTTTAAAATGACCTAAAAATAGCATTCCAACATGCATTCAGCGTGTCTCACTTCACCCCACAAGAATGCGGGAGTACTAAATACGCTACGCCAAATGCTATACGGCACAAGCAGATTACTTGAAATGTGCATTACCCGTTAGAGTCAAGGGCGCGGGCCTCGCTACGGGCCCTTCGGGCCCTGCTCGTCCGTTAGCTGGGGGCTTCGCCCCCAGGCCCCCTCGGTTCGCCCTAAAGCGCGAACCTATATTATAATCAAACATATGTGAACGTGATATAGCCAGGTCTATTACTTTATCCACAGTCGTTGACCGTTTACATAATAATGGGTGTTCACCTAACCTATGTTACAACCGAACCTAAACTATTATAAACAAAGCACTCACGGATTTATAAATGCTTTGCCGCCTTTTTCTGGGGCGAAGTGAGACACGCTGAATGCATGTTATAATGATATTTTGAAGTCATTTTAAAATTACCCCTGGGGGACGAACCCCTCATCTGCGCCACCCGAGAGTGGTGTCATTCGACTCTCCAGGTCACGGGCTTTCGAATAGTATACGTTACCGCGCCTTCGGCGCGGTCCCGTATACTAAACAATAGCCCTTGTTGCCGTTTGAAAGGTTGGTGCTTTGTGAAATGATATCTGAATTAATACGCAATTTATATCGATCATAAATGGTATCGATCATCCCAACCAGACACAAAACTCTGGAGTTATGTCAATTTTTAGAAACCATACACACTGAAGTGGAGGACCCGAATTTTTTGAAAAGTTCATATCTTCCCACAAACAAAGGATTTTTAAATGGGGTTTTTTGTAATCGAGTAGGTTTATGGTCTAGTACATGGGCATTAATAAATTAGCCGGCTACCATGTAATATGACAAAGTTATAAAATTCACGTTTTAAGTATTATTGTATAACAATGGCAGATTAAGCACTACAGCTAACATGTTGTATTTAAAATAATGCAATTTGTTGGTTATATCTTCTACATACACATTCAAGCCTATAAAGCCATGCATAAAACAGCAAACCATACTAAACTACCAACGTACCTTTACTTTTCGAAAATTGTAATTTTTGGCTAACACACGTAACAAATCGGACAAAGTCGGTTTGATTTCTTCTTACCCTCAGATAGGCTATGCAGCAAACATGATACCAATTGAATTCAAAAGGGTGAAATTTTTGGGGGGTCAATCACGAAAAAAGATGCTCATAATAATGTTTAAGGCATAGTAAAAAAATAATCATTTTTTAGATTTTGAGGAAAATCTTCGGATTTCTGCATCTATTTGATTTGAAAAATATTCGACTAGTGAACAGCACATGGAACAAGCCTGTCTGCCAGTAATGCGGAAGGGTGTCCATTCACTGGACATGGACTTGACTCAAATAGGATTAATAAATTTACGGAAATTAGAATCGAAGAATACGTGCAATGTCATTACCGAATTTGACGACTTGCACAAAGTTGCCACAAATTTTTACACAGCCTTTAATAAACTGCTAAATGATAGCAGTACTGGTTTTTCTTGCTCCAAATTCCGCCTTGGAACTCAACTCAAATATGCTGACAAGCAGGTAACCAAAGTATTTTTGCAATATATATCCAATTTTGTGAATGAACTAAGTATTCAGTTTGAATTATTTTTTGAGAGTGGACTACATGAAACACACTTTCTGTATTTTCCATAATTAAGTTTATTAGAAATAGATTTTAATCAATGTCTGCGAACTGCGGAAACTAATCTTTCAGTTGGACTTCCATCATTTTATAACATGTTGCAAAATTCTGGGAATCTAAAAACGATACATTTTCTAGTTGGCTCTAGAATGAAAATTGCAAGTGCTCTTATAAGATAAATGGGTAACTCCAAAAATATGCATATTAAGAACCTATTTGTAGAAGGAGACTTTGATGACACAATTATCTCAAGTTTGAAAGAAATTAGTATTAAATTAAAAACTGTAAAGTTACAGTTCAATCATAATTCAAAATTGTCTCATGACATTTTTAGTGACTTTTTGGAAAGTCAGAGTGGCAATTTGGAAGAACTAACTTTAGAGTGTGTATTCAACAATGAGTTTACCATAATTTGTCCTTGCATGATAAAAAGAAGGCTATTGGACATTGGAGCCAAGTCTTTTGAGTTTCCAGATTTACCATACAACAGTTTCCCTGCTTAAAACATCGTGTAATTGCAGGAAGCTTTAAAACTCTCTTAAACTCAAAACTGAAATCAGCAAACCAAGTAGAAACCCTGGAGTTATTGGGATTACGATTGCATGACCCAATGGTAATAAAACAAACTGCTCGAGTGTTTCCCAAACTGAAAAGGTTAGCACTTAGAGCTTCCGAATATTATATAGCGCAGGGTGTGGGTGACTATATGGAAAACTTGGAAGAGCTAAGGCTGAAGTATGATGGCTACCAACTGTGCGAAATAATTACGGGTTATTCAGAGAAGGAACTAGAAGAAATAAAGCACGTATGGAGGGATCGTGGGCAAGTGGTGATAAGCGAAATAAAAGAACCAATGCCCTTTCTTCACAGTACGGTCAATATTTTAGAACAATATTTCATTTACTGAGCCTGATAATTTTATTCGTTGCTGTCATCTTATGTAGATTTAAAAGTTTTGACAATCGTTGGTGGAAGTATATCGGACTTGGAATGTTGTCTGGGTTTCATGAAGCTTAGATCTATGCGACACTTGGACTTGCGACAATGCAGGACAATGCTGGTAGCATTTTGTTTAGTAAACATTTTACCCGATAAAATCTTTTTAAATTTATTTATTCAAGATGCAAGAATGTTCATGGTTTATTACAATGAAAGCCTATAATTTATGAAATCTTTTTTACTTGGCTTATGAAATAACTCATCATCTTGAAAAAGTTTCATGGCGTCTTCAATGGATGCAAATTTTTCCTTTTGATAGACTTCCCGAAGGTAAACTTCATCCTCTTTGCCATTCTGACTGGGCTCTGGTTTCTTATCGTAATGTCGAATGCCAGATAAGTGACTAAGCAAATGTCGAGTTGTGATTGTTACCTATCATGAAGAAAGCAAAACGACGTGAGAAATTTGGTATGTTAGGCATATGCCATGAAATTACATTTATATGTGTCATATACCTTTTCCCCGTCGACATACTTCTCCGGGTAATTTGGCAAATACGTCTGAATGGGCTTGTCAATGTCAATCTTGCCTTCTTCCATAAGTTTTGCTAGCATAGTCATTGAGATGCTTTTACTAATGCTAGCAATTCGCATTATACTCTCTGGTTTCATTGGAATACCGTTTTCCACGTTAGATAAGCAAAAACCTGTCAAAAATACAAAATCTACAATTTACCAAGCTCAGATACATTGCAAAACAATACATGTAATACAAGGATTGTATCCTGTCATGTCTATACCTTCTTTCCATACTACTTCTCCATTTACCGATACAGCAACTGTTAAACCGGGTAAACCATAGTCAGTCTTAATGCGTTTGCATAATGCTCGGGAGTTTTGAATGGCATCATGTAAAATTCTCTCCTTGTCTAACTGTACTACATGTGGGTCACCACACTTCATGTAAGAAGCAACTGATACAGGATGTCGTGGCTGGTGTGTCATTTCTAATCCAGATCTTTTGTCATGCATTTTTTCGCCATTTGCTGGACTGTAAGCGTACGCCGTAGAGATTGCTGCTATAAGTGCACCAGATCCAAAACCAATCTTTCTCCAGTTCCATCTCTACGTAGATGAATAATTTCAATCCAATGTGTGATGACATGTTCCAGGTTAAAAAATAATTCATTAGTTTCATTGTCATACACAGAAACATGATATTTATCAGTGATACTATATTGGTTCATGCAGGTTTTGCAAATATGTGAGAAGTAGTCTATTTCAAATAAATAAATTGTTGAGTCATAAGTTGCAAGTGAGAAAAACTCAAATCATACCTAGTTTGTTTAAAAATTAAAATTTGTGCAAAATCTAAATATAAAATACGGAGATGTTGAAGTAGCTAAGATGTAGCTTTGTGGCATACACAGATTTTCCTGAAATTGTTGCAATATAGCGTTTTTATCCTTATTGTGGCAATATGAAGCATTCTCAACAAGAAGCTTCCTTATTACTATCACATTGTTGTTTTTTACAGACTTGGTTGTAAATTGTCAACAAGTGCACAAACAAAATAAGAAAGTAATGATTTTCGAAAAGCTCAATGTTCACACTGAAACCTGCTTTTAATAGAGAAACCTCTGAACTGACCTCATATAAACCTATCCAACCCAATATGACATCAGCTTAGTGTCAGTGTCATGAAGCGTAAGATATTAGTAGTTGATTCAGAACAATACTGCATAATGATACGCATTTTTGGAATCGAATGACAACTTTGAATCGGTATAATAATAAGACAAAAATTGGAAACGCTATAATAGACTATGTATTAAAAGTACATACCTACTAAACCTATAAAAACTAAGTGCAATAAACACATTATATACTAACTAAAAACTATTGCCTTGCATATTGAAACTTACCATTGCCATCTTAGTGTGTTGGTTACTGGGTTATATTTTGCGTCCGACGACAAGTCAAAGAATTCCAACGGCTAATTATGAGCAATGTGTGATGGACCAGCGTACTTTGGAAATCAAGTCAAGTCGATGGTAAGTGTACTTATATTTTTTCGTGCCTCTCCCTGATTAGCCATGCACTTCTGTCACACAATACAGCACTTTTTTATTGCAAACTCGAATTAAAAAATTTCATTGATTGATAGGTCTTTAAAGAGAAAATGAGTTTTGTCGGAGTTTCAGGTGTTATAGAAAGCATATTATGCACGGTAGTGGGAAGAAATAGGCAGCATAACACATGAAGATGAATATCCCGTATGACCAACAAGCAATCGGTCATAATTTTTTCATATATTATATCCATATTAGCATGTTAATATTATTAGAAGCAAGCAGCTTTGTTAAAATGAAAGTTCAGTTAGTAGCAGCTCACATGCAGTAGAGAAGGGAAGAAACGGAGTAGTAAAGTTCCTATGATTTAATCACATATTGAAAAGTAGTAGAGAAAAGAATTAGAGTGGAATGAATAAGTGCTTAATATGCATGCATTACGCATGTTCTGGTGTATCTTTTACAGCTGCTGGCAGTGTTAAAGCTTGGCTTCCATACCGAGGATGTGCGATAGTGAGAACAATGGAAAATCCAAAGGTCACTTCCATTTTCCTTCTCTTTCCTTCCGTTCATACAAAATTATCATGAAAGGTGGGTAGGTAGGTATCAGAAACGCATACAACGGAAGGAAAGAGAAGGAAAATGGAAGTGACCTTTGGACTTTCCATTGTTCTCACTATCGCACATCCTCGGTATGGAAGCCAAGCGGTAACAATACCAGCAGCTGTAAACAAGCAAGTGCAGTGCACTGAAAATTTTTCAGGTACACCATAACATGTTTATGTATGCACTTATTCATTTCACTCTAATTCTTTTCTTCTTACAGAAGGTATGCATTTTTCTCAACTTCCATTGTTCTCACATTGAAGGAAATTCCAGTTTGATCTGCCTCACCGCACCAATAGTATTAAATTACAGGAAGTTAAAAGCTTGTAAAACTTTGTAAAACGCATGGGCTTATATTTTTACTCGCTGGTTTACAACACTCAGGTTTGATTTGTAGAATTTTTGGCTTTATTATAAAACACATAAAACTTTGATAGAATAACTGGCTATACATCAGATAAGTGTATGGACAAAACACATAGTTACACATCAAGTAAATACTTTGAAAAATTGTTACATTTACAAACTATAACACAATCCCTTGACAGCATAACCAAACACTTTTGTCTTAGTGTATCCAGGACGTTCTTGCTTATCTATAAGAAACAAGGTTTTGCATTACAAAGTATTTCATTGTATATAATGTTCAATCATAAATGCACGGTAAAATTGGTATAATATATATTTTCGCAGGTAGCCAATTCTTGTATTCAACGCATGCTTGGACTGTTGTATCGGCAATCATTGAAAAACTCACGGATGTCGAGTTTCCGAAGTACTGCGTTCAAATGTTTGACTTTTGGGGATTAAAAAATACGTTCCTAGATGTACACGAGCCCATAATTTACAATCGAGCAAAGTATTCTGTTATTACTTTCTATGAGAGATAATGTCTATTAAATTATAAGTCTATAAGTATAACTTGTAACCAAATAGGTATTTGTATCTGATTGCAGTTACTATGACCGTTCTTACGGTGTACTCATCAATCCTCCTTACGTTGACAACTCTTACAAATGGGCTGGGGGAGGTTTCTTGTCCAATGTTATTGATCTGACTCAATTTGGTAACATTCTGATCTATTCAATGCAAACACCTGACGGTGACGCTAGGTCAATTAAAACTTGCGGTAAGTGCAGCAAACTTCCTCCAAGATAAGACAAGAGCCATGAGTTGATTTAATTCAAAATTAGCAGTATATTTAATATATTAGATGTATCATTATTATTATGCTTAATTCATTTACAGAAAAGGGTCTTCCACAAACTCCGTTCTTGAAGCAATCTACTATGAAAACAATATGGACTGGTAATCCACTTTCAAGCACTCCTTATCTACCGGATATCCTTTACGCTCTAGGATTCTATGTCGAAGAACCGTTAAGAAAATGTATGTTTTGTAAAGAAAGGGATCTAATGGTTGTTTCCCACTCTGGCGCAGCCACTGGAGCCAGTTCTACACTTTTACTGGCCCTTCCAGTGACAAAGAAAGCAAATTGCTGTGATGACAATTCGCAGCTAAATGTACTCAAAGACTCGACACAATCTGTGGCTAAAGTAAACGGTGTAGTAGTTGCAATGATTACTAATTTAAGGGATGTTTATCTTTCAAAAACGGCGCAGGAAATCGCAGATTGTTTTAAAAGTTTGATATGATTTAGTTTATTTTTAAAGTCAAAGAATTATATCGTTCCAAACCTCTGAACTTGAACACGTTATTATTACGTTTAAAATGGTTGTTGTGTTTGGCATACAAAAATTGAGATATTTCAATTTACATGTTAAGTTTACTACCTATAGCATATTTAAAATATTGGAAAGAGTAAAAGATTAGGTCAATCATGTTTCTACAAAAAATACATCCCGAAAAATACTTACATTACAAAAATTGCTAGGTGTCCCTATCCAAGCGCTTCACAACATACTGGTAATGTGATTAGAGTAGCTGGAAGTTGCTTTCTAATTCCGTCTTTCTACTTGCATCGTCCAACTGACCTGCTGTTTGAAGTTCGGTTGAATTAAACTTGCGTCTCATCATCCTCTTGATGTCATACTGTTGTTTCTAAATCATTAACGCAAGCAGTCCAAATTTCAAATTATATCTGGTGTAGTAAAAAGCAATTATAAATAAATACTATGGATTAAATTAGAAAAATTACTTGATATGGAATATTTAATTTACGCTTAACATCGAGACGATATTCTTTCAATTCATTCTGGTTATGAATGTTTGTGACCCGAAGTCGAAGCATTTCATAAACTCGCCTTGCTTGTCGTTAAAAACATAACGGAGACATTCATTTCCTTGCCAATGTAAAACCGCAAGGGAATCCAAAATAGTAAATACATAGCTTGCTGTGGAAAATGATAAAAAGCATATGTCTAAGAGTGCGTAAATTTAATAGTTTATTAGTTAGTAAATTATAAGAAAGTTCTATTAGGTTAATGTATAAACTATCCAACTGTATGCGGTTAATTATAGTCTGGTTGTTCAAGAACTTGAATAGTTAGCAAATTTATTATCAATGGTTATGCATTTGTTCCCTTGAATTTTGTTAATAAACTTCATATTATAATTTAAATTAGACACTTGTCAATCGAAGATAGTATTTTACTCTCTTTCTGCAATAGTAAGTCACACACAAAATGGCAATAAAGCATGATGCATAGTTTAACCATTAACTTTAGACATAATTTTTGTTTGAGACGCATTTAGACGCTTTTTAATATCATTAGAAGAAATTAGAATGAGCGCAATTGAATTTTTATCATTTTTTGTCTGTTGGTTTTTACCTTATGATCTCTAATCTCTACATTAGTGTTATTAGATTAGATAGCACAAGAGCTTTTGAATGAATGATGTTTTGTTTAAGAAAAGAAAATTCAAGTGTCGAGTCGACCCAATTCATATCAACCAAACGTGGCCCTAAGGGGTCAACCATTTTGACAAACTATTGTTCTTTCT
Organism: Entomobrya proxima; assembly: GCA_029691765.1. Classification (NCBI taxonomy): domain Eukaryota; kingdom Metazoa; phylum Arthropoda; class Collembola; order Entomobryomorpha; family Entomobryidae; genus Entomobrya; species Entomobrya proxima. The sequence goes on from CM056172.1 coordinate 52,331,726, forward strand.
CTTATAACACGTAACCTTTACGCCAAACTTACACTCAACTTATGTTTCCATGTAAACTGTCAAAACAACTTAAGAACTGCAAAAACAAAGTATATATATCTATATAACAAACTTTTCGTAAACTATTGTCTTGTGTCTATGTAGCTGTGATAAAAAACATATACAGCTGGCATATAGCAATAATTAGCATATTATTACAACCACAAATTATGTGTTAAAAGGCATGCATTTTTAGGTACTGTAGGAAAAACTTTGATATTCAACTACTTCTTGAACAAACATTCGGGAAGTTTGTTGCCCCCAACATCTTACGGACACTTTAGCTTTTTTCCTTACATAAGTGGACAAGAATAAAACGGTTTTTGTCCTTTAAAATGGCTCAAAACAAACATTTTGTTCGATGTACACATTTTTATGTAATAGCAGTAATAATAAACTTCAATTTCAAGTTTGCTTACTGGTTTATCGGATAATAAGATTTTCCGTTTATGACAACGTTGTGAGCAAAAAAATACGCAGCTGGCACAACGATAATTGGCATACCTATTTAAAAATTAGGAAATGTTGAGCAAAAATTTATCAACAAAATTATTTAACCAAACAAGAAAATTTCAGTAAATGCGTAAATATTATTGAATTGTGTATATTAGCTACGAAGCAATATACTAGTTTCGCTCACTCCGCACGAACTAACTCAACTAAAATGACACGATTAGATTGTTGTGGTTTAGGTCCTTTAAAATGGTTTTTGCTGGTAGGACACTATGCAGGAATCATTCCATTTAAACCTGTATACGATTCAAATATGGGAATTTGGTATTTGAAGAAATGGAAATCTCAGGTAAGATATTTTACTACTTTTACAACTGAAATATACGTTATTAGGAACAAAATAAACAGTGAGAAGGAGTTTTGATGATTTTCACATTTTTTTGGGCATTTTGTCAAAATTGGTGTATATATACCTTTCTGAATCGCAAATTCAAAAATAGTATTAGTTTGGTTCCAGGGTGACATTATCAGTAAAAACTGGATGGTCAAATACGACCATTTGCATAGAATTTGAAGAATACTAGGATTTTTGTAGTTTTTTGAAGATAACTTTTGTATGCATCAAAATCAGGAAAATCGCCGAGATGCCCATCCTAGACTTTGTATTGCTTGTTCTAACAAATTAAACTACACGACAAAATTCCGTTCCATGGTGGAGATATTTGGAAAAATGTATTGACATGTATTACAAATTTGTCAGAATCAATCGTGCCAAAAGTGATCGAATGCTGTTACCGTCTGCCTTATCCATACTGTACAGTTAATATACCAAATGAAAGCCAAAGCAAAACGACAGGATCGTGTTTCTCAGATTTTTGAAATTTTGGCTTGAAAGAAAGTTAAGACCATATTAGTCAAACTATCCATTACGTGCAAAATTGCATCACTTTGCAAATATGGTCATAACTTTCTTTCAAGCCAAAATTTCAAAAATCTGAGAAACACGATCCTGTCGTTTTGCATTGGCTTTCATATGGTGCATTAACTATACAGTTCGGATAAGGCAGACGGAAACAGCATTCGATCACTTTTGGCATGATTGATTCTGACAAATTTGTAAAACATGTCAATACATTTTTCCAAATATCTCCACCATGGAACGGAATTTTGTCTTGTGGTTTAATTTGTTAGAACAAGCATAAAAAAGTCTAGGATGGGCATCTCGGCGATTTACCTGATTTCGATGTAAACAAAAGTTATCTTCAAAAAACTACAAAAATCCTAGTATTCTTCAAATACTATAAAAATGGTCACATTAGGTCATCACTTTTTAGTGATATCGACCCCCTGAAACCAAAACAATACTATTTTTGAATTCACAATACAAAAGGGTACATATGTGCCAATTTTGAAGAAAATCGGAAAAAGTGCCCAAAATTTGTGAAAATCACCAAAACTCCTTCTCAGTTGTTTTTGTGGGTTTCATTTTGTTTAAAATTAGATCTTATTGTGCACTACTCTGATTGCCGTTCCATTCTGGTTAAATCAAATTGACGAGTTGGTTGGACACATTTTAAAATTTAACAATGTTTCCAGTTTCACTGCACCCTCTTATTTTAGATATTTTCAGAGTTTATTACGAATACTTAGACTTGCCCAATTCTTTTGGATATTGTACATACGAACGCCTGAAATTGAAAAGTTGTTCAATATGTTATCCAATGCAAGCGTTGATTTAAAACCTAAGGTTTTCATTCCTTTTATAGAAGACAAGTTTCCAAGAAACAGCAAAATAGCAGGAGTATACATTCTAATAATTTTCATTAGTTCTAGTTTCCATGCCTTTTATACACGCTTCTTCTTTTTCAAACTTGGTGACTCTAATCAGTGTACGCCAAAAGAAATATTTAACTTGGCAGTTATTAATGCTAAGCGTCAATATTCTGGTAGTACAACAGGTAGTACATCGCCATCAACAGACATATTGCTAGGGATACTGTTGTTTTGGTTTCGAATAGTTGATAATTGGGTGTATATTGCTCAGGTCAGTTTGTTTTACGCAATTCACCCAATGACATACTGGCTATTAGCAAAGGATTTTGAGGATCTGATATTGACATCTCTGGGAAACCAGTCTGGCTTAAAAAGTCTTTTAGAATGTGTATATGCTTTTGAAACGCTTAAAAACAAGTATGATTGTTTGAACTAAATATGGGGTTTGATGAATTTATTATACGTGCTGGACAATGCAACTCATATAGCCTTCATACTGAACAGTGTTGTTAAAGCAGGAAATTTTATACGAATTGGTGTCGTCGTGTTGTTTGCTTTTGCTTATTTTGTAGTACTACTTATTTCTGGGGACACGAACAAAAAGGTAAGCATCTGAAACAAATTAGGTTTCTGCTTCAAACTCAAGTTTTATATGTTATTTGTGTGTATTTTAGATACTCTGTGCAAAAACCAATCTGCAAAATTCTATGCGAAAGTTTATCACTGAACACGTGCAAACTTCCAGTCAATTCGAGTCAATCTTGAATGGGTTGAAAGACCAAAACGCAAGCATTGGATTAGAAGGAGTATATACACTGGACTTTGGATTTATCGCTCAAGTAAGACAATTTATAACTTTACACTTGACGATGACGACTAACTTAAAGTGGTTTATGTTTATATTAAATTTCAGCTTTCAGTGGTCACTGTAACATTGTTTACATTAAGCATTGAAGACGGGACCTATCAGTAAATAAATAAAATACTATTTATTTACAATTACCATTAGCATGTTGTTTGTAATGGTTCAACATAATATTATCGTTCTAAACAGAAAACGAGACAAGCAAAAGCCAAAACTCAAATTAGGTGTATGATGTATGATAGTAGATAGTAGATGTAGATAGTAGATAATACTAACTCACTTTATTTAACTTATAATTTAAACGTATATAACAAGATTAGGGAAGAGTGGAGGAAAGGAGTTGGTGAGGGGATTAAGGCGAATCTTGACACGAGACTGCAGTTTTTTAGGGAGTGTCAGAAAATGACTTATCCGACGGAGGTGGTTAAGATGAATAATTTGTGGAGCAAGTTTTTGGCTATGAAAGGATTAAAGAAGGAAGTTTTGACAAATCCTCAATCTATATCACCTCATCATCCTCCACAATCCGAAGTCAAAACGCCCTCCTCTCCAATTCATGCCAAACGACTACAACGTGGGATGGTAAGGAAATGGAGGAAATTGAAACGAAATCAAGCACAGTTAAAAAGGCCGTTAGTTTTAAAAAGGAAATTAATAAAGAGGATAATCAATAGGAAGGAAGGTAATGTTCGTTCATGCGAATTTGGAGCAGATTCTGGTGAAAAAGATAAGCTTGAAAAGGAAAGGAACAAGGTTATCGAGGAAAACTAAAGATAAGAAGAAGGATAATGTCACCAAAAATAAGAAATCAAGTATTCCAACAGTCAAAGATACTGCCAAGTGCACAGAAGTACAGAAGGCAAGTCTTCCTGTTCCTCCTCCCAAACTGGAAGTCCCTCCAGAAACAAAACCAAATCTCCACACATTCACCTGTCCTGTCCTCAACTGTCCCAAAAGTTTACTCAAAGACGCCCGCAGTCTTTGGATCCACTACGCCGGTCAACACATCAATCTGGAACAACTTTGTCCCGAAGTTAGTAAGCTTAAAAGCCAGGATTCCAGTACTCCTACTTCCGGTCCTGGAGGTTCTGGAGGTCCTTGTGAACACTGTGGGAAAATCTACAGACCAAACAACGTACTTCTTCGTCACATTAACACCGTTCATGGTCCAGGTCTTCTTAAAGAAAACTACCGGAAGTGTAGCTATTGTCAAAAGGCGTTTAAAACAAAATGTGTCATGAATGCACACATTAGAAGACTTCACACTCTGGAGGAAATAATTCGGTGTGACATTTGTGGAAAGGGTTGCGCCACTTCGGGCAAGCTTTGGAAGCACAGGGTAGAGGACCATGGACTAAGTCCAGAGGAGGAAGCCAATAAATTGGGAGTTCAATTTGAACCCTGTCAGTTTTGCGGGGAGGTAATGCAAAAGGGAAGGGCTATTAGGTATCATATAGAAAGGGAACATCCGAAGGATTATCCCGACTGGTGGGAGTTGGAGTTGGAGAAAGTGAGACGAAGGGAACATGAAAGGGAAGTGGAGCAGAGGAGGAAGGAGTTACTGAAAAAAATTAAAATGGAGGAAACCGTACCAATTAAAAAGGAAGTTGATGAAGATAAAGAGACAAATAAAAGGAATCGGGAACAGAAGTTTATTTGTCCAAAAGAGAAATGTGGACAGACTTTGTCAGATCGTTGGAACGTTTTGGTTCACTTGATGCAAGTACATTGCGATTTTGAAGAGAGACTTGTTAAGGAGAAGCTTGTAAGGTTTTTTGGGAAAACGGGAAACTACTCCAAGTACCTGTGCAATCTCTGCAATAGTCAGTTATACGACCGTGGAGAGGTGAGGGTGCACACAATTGCTAATCATCCCGATATTTACCAAAGTATTGTGAAGAATGTTCCATTTCCCGAAAAAGAACGGAGTTGTTCCCTTTGTCAAGAAAAATTTACTGAAAAGGGGAAGCTAAAGGAGCATTTGGAACAAAGTCATGCAGAGGATTGCTGGCGGTGTCCAGAATGTTGGAAAGTAGTTGTAAGTCCTGAAGACTTGACTGACCATTTTGTAGAGGAGCATGGAAATGGACAAAACGTTTCGGTGGAGTTAATTTCGGGAACAAGGCAAAGGGCAAAGACTAGCAGTTTGGTGGACAAAACTGAAAATGATAAAAAGAGAAAGGAGACTTATTTGAAGTATGCGACCATGAGAATTGACTGCCCGATTTGTAGAGTAGAGCAGGCTCTGTGATCGATGACGGACCATTTAAAAAGGATGCATAATTTGGAAGAGGATGGAGTGCTGTGGAGGTGTCCCGTCTGCTGTAAGGATAACTTTAAAAAGAGACAGAGTTGGTTGGGACACATGGAGCATAGGCATCCCGGAATGGTGGACATGGAGGACATGCTGGAGGTGGCCAAGCAGATTAATAGTTTGGTGGATTGGAGGACGATGGAGGTGCCAACGGTAAGATGAGAAGGAAGAAGTTTGGAAAATAATTGAGAATTTTGGAGGGGTTTTAATAAATGATTTGGTTTGAATTTTTAGGTGGAACGAAGGGGAGGGGTACTCCAAGAGAAAGGATTGGCCAAAAGGCTGTAGGAACCGAAAAGGGGACAAGTTTCCTAGGAGGAAACCGGAAGTTAAAAAAGAGAAATTAAAAGGTAGTCAAAGAAGAAAGGTTCGGAAGACAGTTAGATTTAATCTGGATAATTTACCCAAATCTAAGTCTGCAAAAAGATCAGGGAGAAAGAAAAACCTTGAAAATTGGGTGGAAAAGGAGAAAAAGCTGGTAATTTCTCTGCGTCGACTGACAAGCAAAGAGATTTTGAAGTTGAGGCGTGTTTAGTGTTTCTTTATAATTAAAATGTTTTGATCTGATTGTTCGTGTTCCTGGTTGTGAATAAAAATGTGTAATTTTGTATAAGTTTATTTTTTTTAAATAAAGTTTTTGCATAAAGCTCAATTTTAAAACCTGTTTAATTCATTGCTTATCTACCGTAAAAACTCGGAATATACCCGGACCTCCGTTTATAGCCGGCCTCGAATTATAGCCGGGTTTAGAGGCAAAAATTTGAAATTTTGCCCTGCCTCGGATTATGCCCGCGGGTCAAAAATGCATTAGTATGAATTGTAAACAAAAGCATATAATAAGAACCATTTTTGACTGACATTTCGTGTAATAATGCTAACTAACGTGGTTTTAGGTATTTAGCTACAGTGCTAACAAAATTTTACAAAAAAAAACTTTTAAAATATCTCCAAAATTTCAAAACATTCCAAGAAATTTTTGTGATTTTACTATCAAATTATAAAGAAAATTCATAAATTTGGAATTTTGCCCTGCCCCGGTTTATAACCGGCCTCGAATTATAGCCGAGTCTGAGACCTCAAATTTGAAATTTTGCCCCGGGGCATAAACCGAGTTTTTACGGTACTTATGTAGTAGTTTACGTTTCCTATCTTTTCATATTTAATATCCTTCCAAAGCCACAGAGAGTTATTCTTTAAACTTTGTAAAGATTTCAAGAAGTTTTTTTTTTGAAAAATGTAGGACAATCTAAAATACATAAGACGATAAAATAGCAAGAACGACAATTTTTATGTTATCAAAATGTCCTCTGCATCTGTTCATTTTAGGTATAAAGAGTAAGACGATCCTCTTGTTTATCCACTCTTCCAAATATTGCTTACCACTTTACGTATATACCTATACCGATATATATTGTGCAAGCTCTTTTCCTTTGTTCACGCGTTTGCTGATATGATACAACAATTTTCCGATTGTTACAACTTGTTATGCCATACATGCAACGTAACACTATTGAATGCTTTTCTATATTATGTAAATGCTGTCTTGTTTTTAGTGCATTTATCAAATAAGCTATATAAAAAGATGACAAAACTTGCTCGGAGATTGGGATGATTCAGCAGCTGCAGCTGTTTGGTTTGGTAAGCATTGTGTCTTGTGAGCTTTGCAATAGGACAATGCACCTGTTTTATAAATTACTAGCAACACGCCCGTTGGATTTTAATAGACTTTCATAAACTATTAGAATTTTACGTAATTTACTCGAATTCACTTGCTCGCAGTTTTCTGTTATCTTGTGTCATTTGCTTGTTTCATAAGCTTATCACTGGAATCTTAAATATCAGCCCCGCTAGTTAACCCTCCTTTAAGAACCTCACTCCCTGTCCAAAACTCCAAAGAACTCCAAATAACTCAATGAAAACCCCACTTCCTGACTCAAATACCAAGTAACCCACTGCAAACCCCAATAACTGCAGCTCCACTAAAATCTTTACTCCATGATTGTGACACCAATTAAATTACTGAAGACTTGAACTGGATGTAATGCCAGTTAACTCACTGAATACCCCATTATCTAACTGCAAATCTAAAAAGTAAGTCCAAGAAATCAGATTTTGCATATCTACTTTATGTATGCGACATAAAGATACATTTACAATCACATTTTGTAAAATTGCAACATTTCCAGAGCATATTTTGCAATTCGCATACGTGCTTACTGCATCATGTTCATGATGTAGATGTGAAGAATGTGCATCAGAATCTCAATACAGTCATGTGTATTTTGACTCCACCCCCTCGAAATGCTCCTCTGGAAAAACCGTTAAAATAAACAGTTCAGAGGCAAAAAATCGAAAAAAGGGCTCTGTTGCGGAGTTAAGTAGGCGATTGACGATGGACTGCCGACATTTTTCAAGGTTTAAAGCCCTGTAACAACTTCAGAAATTGTACCTTCAGGAACCTGTCAAACCTCCCTTTAAAATACATTAATAGCCTATCCTCTCCATACTTGGGGTACCAATTTTATATATATGATACTCACGGTATTGACATTTTTTATTATTTCTCTAATTATGTTTAAATTAAAGTGTGATTTTACATTTCCATTATGGCAATCCTATAGTCATTCCATTGTGTTATTATACTTTGATGAACAAACCAAATATAAAGCATTTTTTTAGAATTTGACAATTTGAGTAGACTCACCTGTGAGTGTTTGTTATAACTATACATTCATAATATTCTAATGGGGTCATCATCCAGCAAAAGGAAAGTAGTAACAGCTTCAGAGATAGGAACAAGTCCTGCTGAAGAAGCATTACGGAATGACTTGGTACAATTACCATTACCAACTTTAATCATAATTGCATATAAATAAGTATAAGGAATAAACACAAGTGAGTAATGTAAATTTGAACACTTTTTCTTTAGATTTTGGAAAATACTTCCACCTTTCTATCTGTCTCAGATTTACTGAACTTTCGACAGGTAAACTGAAAGTGGAATCAAACATCCTTAAATGCCATAAGACGAAAAAGTTTACTCGACTTAAGCAATTTACGAGACCATATTCAACGGCATTTCCAATCAAAAAGAAATTGGAGCGAGCTCAAAACAAAAGAATATGTTGATCATTTAAACTCCAGAAAGTTGCAAAAACGTAAAATTAAACTGTGCAAAAGTCTAACTTAACTGATAAGAAACAGCGCGGTTGGCTTTCCCTGTTCCAATATTCGTGCCAAATGGGAACCAAATATAATTAAACAGAAGCTGTTTGATGACTTTGTTCTGGCAATTGCCAGTTTTGTAACAGAACTTGACATACAAGCTGACAACTTTTGTGCTTTAAATTTACCTACTAGCATTAAATTTCCAAACTTGAGAGCAATAAAAATGGAACACTTTCGAAATTCGACAAGCGACAATATACTAGAATGTTTTGAACAAATTATTAAAAGTGCACCAGAGTTAAAAACGCTAATTTTGATTTCTTCTAATGCCAAGAGCCTTGTCAAATTTTTGGAAACTATGGAAATTCAACAAGCAAGAAAAATTGGCACGTTATGGTTAAATGCCATTTGGGATGAACACTTTTCCGCCCTGAGTCGAATAGGATTTCAACTGAAATCATTTAAACTGTCGTTAGGCACAGCTTCAGTATTCTACTCTGAAAGCCTAACGAGCTTTTTACAAAGTCAAAGCCATAGTTTAGAAAGTTTAACAATTGAGTGTCATGGATTTGTTTCTCCAATAACTGTAAAATTTCCTTGCATGGTAAATCTCAAACAGTTGCAATTAATCGTAGAACAATGCAGTTTCCAGAATTAGATTACCACAAGAAGTTTCCTAACTTGACTCATTTATTACTGGATTATGATGTACATCTAGAGCAATTTTTAAATTTGTCAATGAAACAATTACAAACAGTGCACACCCTCGAGTTTGGAAATGAACTTGAAGAGCCAGAAATGATTTTACGAGCTGCAGGATTATTTCCTAATGTGGTAAAACTTAAGGTTCGAACTACAAGAGTATTGTTGCGAACTGTTGGAAATACAATGGAAAAGTTAAAAGAGCTAACGTTGATTGTGATGGAAGAAGACGTATCTGAATTGTTTAAAGTGCTCACTGGATATTCGAAATCTGAAATGCATTGTGATAATTGTAGAAGAGAAAACAAGGAGCCTTTTTCCTTTCTTCATAGTAAAATTTTTAAACTAAACTTTTGTTTAAGTACTGCTGAAATTCTAACAATGTTTTACTTGCTTTTAGATCTGACATTGTTGCGGATTCTGAACTATTCTGAACTTCGGTATTGCGGATGCTCTCTGTGAATTTGGACCATTAAAACTGGCTTCCTTCAAGTGTTTGGATTTGAGTAGAAGCAGGGATTTTCAGGTAACGTATGCAGATTTATTTTTGGAAGCATTTATTTTTTTATGAATGATTGATTCATTGAGTTTTATTGAATTATTTTCAACAGATAATTGAGCGAGTGCTTGCCGAAATGAGACAAAAGTTTTTGGTTTTAATGCCCTATGGTTAACGCGCTATTTTGACCAAGTAATACAATAAAAAGTTAAGCTAAGCAATATAATACTAAGCAATAAAATGACAATTCAAACCGCAATACCTTATTTACTGTTATTAACTTTTATTAAAGCAGTGCAAATGAGTAGCATAAAAAATGGAAAATTTTTTGGCTTGTGCATATGCATTCATACATAATCATTTGAGAATTTTTTACATTGAACTTTTGACTTTGATCATTGAAATGTGTAAGTAAAAGATGCAAAATATATGTTTATTTGTATGTTTGTGCCCTATTAGCATACCATTTTGCATAGCTTCGTGTCACTTTTTTTACTCGTTTTATTGCATAGGTATAGACAGAACAATTTTTTGAAGGTTATTAGTAAGCTTGTCTTACTACTAATATTGCCTGAGTCGGATTTTTGTGAACACCATATCTCTACCACCAAATTGAATTTCCGATTTCCGTTTTCACACAAAGGTTTTTGGTCATTAGGAGACGAAAATGACGAGAGCGATTTTTGAAATTCGACCTCTAAGGTCAAAGGTCACGACAAATTTTAATGTTTCTTGAGTTATCTATGGCATGTGACACATGATTATACGTCAGTTTTTGACCAAATTAACAAATCTTTTGTCAGTTTGCCAAAATTCGAAATCGCCTGACCGTTATTCGCATGTCAAGTTTTGTGGAGAGCATATCGCTAGTCCAGTAAATTTTTTTTTGAATTCTGTTAACGTAGAAAGGTTTCTGGTCACTGGAACCTGTGCACCACGAAGCCCGAATTTTGAAATTCGACCTCTAAGGTCAAAGGTCACGGCGAATTTTAAAGTTCCTTAAGTGACCTATGGCATGCGACACATGATTATACGTCAGTTTTTGACCAAATTAACGAATCTTTCGTCAGTTTGCCAAAATTCGAAATCGCCTGACTGTTATTCGCATGTCAAATTTTGTGGAGAGCATATCGCTAGTCCAGTAAAAAATTTTTTGAATTCTGTTAACGTAGAAAGGTTTCTGGTCACTGGAACCTGTGCACGACGAAGCCCGAATTTTGAAATTCGACCTCTAATGTCAAAGGTCACGACAAATTTTAAAGTTCCTTGAGTGACTTATGGCATGCGACACATGATTATAGGTCAGGTTTTGGCCAAATTAACGAATCTGAATTTTTTTTTACCCAAATTCGAAATCGTTTAGTCGCTAGAGCTATGTTTCTATTTGCATAATATTCAATAAACTTCTTTGTTATGGGCAAGCTTACTGCCTACACACATGGTTACCATGTTTTATTATAATCTAACCACTACAGTGCGCTGTTCTTGACTATTGTTTCCATTCGGTATGCTGTGCTTGCTTTGAGAAAGACTAGTGCGCTTGTTTAGAGGAATACAATTTTCTTGTTACGGTTAAAACATAAACCGCATTCTGAAATATAAGCGCTAAATACTGATTTTTCTTTTGCTTGTTACTTCCAAAAAATTAAAAACAAAACGGCGAATCCGGCTTGCAATTTTTCAAATGGGATCTTTTTGCAGTAAGAATACACTTGGCGCTTCACCAAGAAATCCGAATTTCACAGGAGAAAGTTTCATATCCCAGGCATTGCAAAATGACATGTACAGAAGGGATCCCATTTGAATTTAAAATACTTCGATCGTATTTTTTGATGAATCATTCATACCAAGCAAGAAAAAAGTCCAATCTGTGATCTGAACAAAATTTTGAGTAGAAAACCGTGCACTTTCTATACAACTTTACTAACATTCACAAGTGCTCTCTTTTCTTTCTCGAATGCTTGCGATAGTAATCCGCTCCTGAAAGACTAAACCTATTGCTCAACCTAAAGTAGGATTTTGTATTGGCCAAAAGTCTTCCAGTTTCATAATAGCAGCAATAGCCACTTAACAAAATGTATGCTCGCATACTCAAGCTCAAATTTCTGTGGAGCTCGAGTTATTCTCATTTTTATAAGTTAGCATTGGAAATGTGTCAACACTTTCTGAAATTGTGTCGGGAGATTGGGCTTGACCAAAACTTGTTGCTGCCTTGCGCGTTTTAACACTTTGACTGCTTTGAAAACATAATAACACGAGGTTAGATAAATTGGTAAAGTATTGCATAAAATAAGAATTTCTGATAGGATGAGGAACAGGGAGAGTAAGAGTGTACAGGAGTTCCTTCATTATAATGACTAATAGGTGGCATACCAAATACAGTATATCACTAGCAAGGACACTGTGCAAATTTACGAATGCGTCTGTGAGTTATGCCAAAATAATTTAGTTTGCTACATGTCAATTTATGTCATATGTGCGACATCTTTCAGCAATAGCCTCGTTTTTTAGCTGAATTTTTGTAATTTTGTGAGCATGCTTGTGATTATCCTATCAATGCAAAAAATCAGTAAAATGTATAGGAATAGCGGCTAGAATTTCTATTCACTATTTGCACATAGGTAAATGTTTCCATTCTTCGCTTTCCTATACTAGCAACTACTTGTATCACTACTTTGAAGAAAACTTTTAAAAGATAGCTAAAAATAACATAACTAGTTTCTAAACGTTTGTTTGAAAATGGCGTCTTTTCTCAGTGAACACCAATTAGTAACTGAAAATGAAGAAAGTTCCAGTTTGAAAGCATTGGAAAATACACTGGTACAGTTGCGGTCTCTACGTTAACAGTCAGAAAAATATGTACTTGTTTGAAATCTCATATTTCTTTTATTACAGATTTTGAAAAAGATATCTACTTTCCTTCCCCTGACGGGTTTGAAAGAATTTCGTCAGGTAAACAGCCTATGGAACCAGGGTTGTTTGCCTGTAATGCAACAATGGCTAGGTTTTCTGGACTGCAAATATGTACCAAAACATACTAGCCAAAACCAAGAAGTCTGTACCAAGAAAGGCCAAGAGTCAGATTCTAATTCAGATTCAGAATCAGATTCAAATACAGGTACAGAGCTATACGTACACCAGAAACCTCCAGCAAGTTATGACCGTTTAATGTACCTCATCCAAAATTGCACTACTGGCTTTCCCTTCTCCAAATTTTTGGTGGAAACCCAAAATCCCACCAATACTTTCCTTGACCAACAATTATTTACAACTTTACTCCCCACAATCTCGAATTTTGCTACAGAACTCGAAATCCAATTGCAAATCTTCTGGTTCAACTCACCAAATGCAAACAATCTGAAATTTCCAAATCTACAACACCTTAAAATATCACTTGTTTCTTTACTGAAACCAGATCCAGAATACGACCAAATACTCACCAATTTTGTTTGGCCAATCATGGCAAACGCCCCCGAGCTTAAAACAGTTCATTTGCAAGTTCTTTCTATGCCATTTGGTATGCCAATTGCTGCCAATCAGTAAATCACGAAGGTTAATACTTTAGATAACCCATTAGCACAGAAACTCACTAGCTTACATTTAACTGGCCTGATGGATGATGGCTTTCTGTTGGCGTTTTCTGGACTAAATCCAATACTGGAAAAACTAAGCCTGACATTCCACAGAGGATCTCGCGTCAGTTCTGAGAACCTCAAGCTTATGCTGGAACAGCACGCTGCCAATTTGCAAGAGTTGAATCTTGCCAGCGTTGATGAAAACGTTTGGGGTAATCGTTCTCCTAGGGAAATTTCCTTCCCAAGATTGGAAAAGCTTAAACGTTTAGAAATACACTCTGAAGAATTGAAATTTCCGGGATTTTCTTTTAAGCAACATGTTCCGTCCTTGCAACATTTAGTACTTAACACAGACAAAGAAACCGTTTGGGAAATTATAAGCTCTAAAGCAAAACCGATGGAAACAGTAGACATTTTGGAGATGTCAGGTTATTGGGCAGACCCGCAATTTGTGCTGGAGATTGCAAGAATCTTTCCGAGTTTGAAGAAACTCGCGATTAGTTGTGGGAAACAAGTTCTGCTCACTTTGGATGGTTTGCTGAAAACTCTGGAAGAACTTACTTTGGATTTGAGGCATTCAGAGGAAAGAGGAGTTTATGAGGCACTTACAGGGTGCTCCAGACAGCAACTGAAGAAATTTAGAAAGTTGCAAAACGTTGGTAAAACGGAGCTTGCAGAAGAGCTAGCAAAAGACAAAGAACCGATGGCATTTATGAAAAGTAAGAAAAATTTAGCAGCGATTACTGTGTCTGTGGTTATCAAAGGACATTTCATGCTGGTTTGTTTGCTATGATTTAAAATAAATATTAAAATTTCAGATTTGAAAGTACTTAGACTTAACGTTGAAACCCTTAGCAATGTGGTTTCCCTTTTGGGTCTTCTGAAGTTAGAATCACAAACTTTGTTGGAAGTGCATGCAATGGACCATGTACGTACAGAAAAGTGTATTTGACAGAATGGATTGTAAGCTTTGAATTTTTGATAATTAATTTTGCTGTTTTTGTCTGTATGCAGGTCGATGATGACGTGCTTGTTCAGATGACCACTAATTTCCGGGTGGTTTTAAAGCGCTGGGAAATGGGAGTTCAGCGATTTGATTTCTAGAAGAATTCAGCTTTAGCAATTCAGTTACTTATTGTTTTGAAATTTTGGGGAATCTCAAGTTTCACTGTTTGCAGTTATGTTATGTACTACTACGTATTGTTTGTACATTTTTACCGTAAAAATTTTACGCATTTAATATTCAAGGAGTTAGTGTATAGAACAACAAAAGTACTTACAAATTGCAGATCTAGTTTCCATTTTAAGATTGTTTAGTAGACTATAATTGTTTAGATTGATGGTAGTTTATCAGAATTTGAGGTTACCATTACGCATTTACACATTCATGTTTCTTGTCAAGCAAACCATTGCCAACTTTCTAAGTGCAATATTCATGCTTTTGGGATGTAATATTAGTAAATGAATGAATGTAGAAATTCGAATGATATAGTTCATTGAAATTTAAAACACTTAGTTTTACTTTAATTGACACAGTTGTGTTGTAAAAGTTAAACTTTTAAATCTTTATAAAATTTCTTACAATCCAGTGTACAGAGAAAAATTAGTATTTTAGAACTTGGAGTTGAATAAAATTGTAAATATAGATTTAAACTGGCCTTGTCATGATATTTTATTGAGCAAAATTAAATGTTATCTGGATGATTGGAAAAAAGTGTTAGTGTTTGATCTGGACTTGACGTCACCGTTGCACCCTTAACTTTTAGGTTGTGTTCAAGTCCGTCCCTATTTACCGTAAGAAGAGCCAGTTTCTCGTTGAGCATGCGCTGTTTCATCAATCCATTTGCCACAGTCTCATTGATCATTCGCATTTCGTAACTTCCGTTGTCTGCAGGGTTGAGAGTGAACGAAAACTTGCCAATTTTATAATTGCATCCATCAACGACGGCATCATCGATAAAATGAATAATCACTTCTGGCTTTCCATCAGTACTAATTTCACGTTTGTTGAGTCTGTGGTTGATTCTTGGAGAAATTTCGAGTTGGTTGCCAACATCCCTTTTCCTATAATTTTAGAAACAAATGTTAATTTTATGAAAATTAAGAAATCTCTAAAAATCTAAATGACATTCCTACTTTCTTGATCCCCCATGAAAAACGTGGTCTGTTGTGTCCTTGATTTCTGTTCAAAAGTTTGACCCAGTAACTTTAAGCCTGGTGTTTGACAACGCAATCAGATTGGCCGACTCCGCTTGAATATTGCTATCAATATTGCTCCGTAGTTGCATAGTGTTTCCACTACCTCGTACGGTTGTACCTGTGTTGGATGTCGCATCCCAGTTGTTGTTATTTCCGTTAAAAATTGAGCCCGTGTTACTTCCTAAATTGAAATCACAGTTTGAAGCCGATACAGTTGTACCGGTGTTAGATAAAACAAAACCTCTATTGCCTGTTCCCGAAAAATGGCAGTTTGTATTTGAAGCAACTTGGCAAGTCGGGCAAAACTCATCCGCCCTGACTTGAAACGATGGACTTGTTTGCCAAACAGAAAGCAGAAAAAACGAAATTAAGAACGTTCCCTTCATTGTATAGCTGTGCTTTAATGAAAAGGTACTCAGACAAAAAGTAAATTGGTACTGTCCAGCATTTGTTACGCCTAAAGCCTTTTATACAAACTTTTACATTCAACATTGCGTTTTATGGGTGCACCCAATAACCTTTTTTTGCTTGTTACCTGTTTTGATAACACGCAAGCAAACATGCAGATGTTTTTGCGATAGCAATTCTGCCCAGTATGAATAATGTTGTCTGGAATGTTCCGTTCCAGAAGTTCTGGAACGGAACCGCAACGGAATTCATAAAAACTGCAGTAACATTATTAATGGTAAAAAGAACCAAAAAAAAAATTTTGCATTTAGGTTTGGCAAACACCGAGTTCGATAGTGTGACTAATGTGAGTCATACGTACCCACAAAGTGTACTTACCGAGAACTGTACTGAGATAAACAACATAATTAAATGCATTCGTGTATGAACATTTCATATAAAATGTCAGAGTTGTCCGAGTCTAAGCTAAGATTAGATTTTAGCTTCTAACATAAAGTATAATTGCGTGTTTTTCAGTTTTACAGCATTATAGCTTTGATCTTGGCGATGAACTTGACCACCAGAAACACCAGAAAATACAAGTTTTTATGTTTTCACTAGCATTTATTTTTAAAAACCGGATACAAACAAATAGGTTGTGGTGAAACACGGTTATCCAGAATCCTGACTGATGTATATTTGTGAAACTGATGCACTGATTGTTATCATTTGTTATCATTAATGTACGCAATTGGCAAGTACTTTCATAATACTGGTTCTGGACAACAGCTCTCAGACTACATCGTAACATTACCGGTTGTGTTGTAACAAATTGTTACTAACAATGTTACAATGGCATTATGCAACTGGGAAGAAAATTTTTGGTAGTTGGTGACTCATCGTATCCAAATTTTTATTTTAACTTTAAGACTCAGACCAAACCGGTAGGCTTACATGGTCTTAGGTTTACCTACGTAATCAGATAAAAACGCAGCATAACACGCAATTTTTTCCCTGATCTTTCCCCGTGGCAACAAAATTTGTGGAGCATGGCAATTAAACATAACACCCTGGGATATCAAAGAAAAATTTCATTTGGATTCAGTAGCTGTGACTATTTTTACATCATTATGAACATAGTATGCTTCTTGTGTTTGTGTATTAATTCCTTCAGTGTCAGGTATTTCATGTGCGTAGTAAAAACACATGTGTGTTTTCTTTAAAAAATGTTATCCAGATATTTTTTGCAACTATGCATAACCTGCTTGTATGGATAGAGTCAATAGATGGTTTTTAATCGAGTATTTCATATAAAGAATTGCTGTATGCATAATGTATTTTATCTCATTTTTAAAAATCATTCCGTTGCCGTCGTCATTCTAAAAATTTTAAAAACCACTTGTGTATATACAACGCAACAAAATAAAGTAATATATCTGGAGAATGCTAACGTCTAGGAAAATATCAATAAGAAAATGGTTGCAGGAAATTGATTCGCTACTTGTTTGTAGTACTAAATTATGTACATTAAGTAATGCTACCTTACAAAAGGATAGAGATTTACAGGTTTTATTCAAAGTGGATCAATAATTTTAAAAATTTCATTATATAATGGCTTTTTAAAATTGTTCGTAGTCAAATTAAGCCATGATGCTTTTTTTCGGAACTTTATTGCTAAGACGAACTGCTACAACATACGGCTTTCGTTATTTGTATGTATATTCATGTCTTATTGTGTGGAGCTCGAATCATGACTAGAATTTGTTAACGGACAATGAAAACTTTATCTCTTGTGTTGCTGAAGTAAAGGGTAATACTACCTCCTCAAAATTTATGCCAAATTTAAGTGTACCAAATAGTGTACTCTGATAGCACAGAAAAATGTAATTCTTTTTTATTGACAATTAAATTGTTATGAAAAATATTATACAGCTCTCGTGAATATTAAAAC
Organism: Entomobrya proxima; assembly: GCA_029691765.1. Taxonomy (NCBI): domain Eukaryota; kingdom Metazoa; phylum Arthropoda; class Collembola; order Entomobryomorpha; family Entomobryidae; genus Entomobrya; species Entomobrya proxima. Next base: position 52,349,651 of record CM056172.1, read on the forward strand.
AATCAATTTTTGTAATTCGTATTATCAGTATTTCACCTTTTGAAAATAGACAGAATCCTTCAAAATTGACTCAAATCTGATAAGAAATAATAACATGTTATATTTTTACCACACACAAATACATAGGACAATATATGCATGTTTTACAAATTCAGATTTCATGGTAAAAAATATTCCATTATTTTATTCATATTACATATTCAATTTACCCTACTAATAGCTAAAATTAGTTTTAAAAAAATATCAGCGCTAAAGCAAAGAAAGGCGTAGGAGCGCTCACGTATTGGAGCCAGTGCTCTAGGATCGGATGTCATTAAAATCATGTAATGCAGTGCTCTGGTGCTCGAGCTTGAGCACGTATGTCACGTACGCTACTTGTCTAGAGAGTGTCGGTATATTCACAAGGTAAAACACATATTAAGTAGCAAAAGCTACTTATTAATTTGGCGCAAGCTGTCCGTCCGTCTGTCTGTCCGTCTGTCCGTGCGATATCTTCGTAACGGCTTAACCAAATATCAGCTGTGCCCTGTAGAAAATTCTAGTTCCCTCGTTAACTTGGCACACCCGCTCAGGTGGCGGATTGCCCCCAGCACTCGGGGCAATATGCTACAGGGCGGTTGTTCAAAAAATACCGCAGCGCCCTTCTGTTTGCTTTGGTGCTGGTCATCTGGTTCTGCGGTTGACTCAGACGGAATACATAAATATTTTCTTTTAATTGCATTCTGAAATATCTTCACAGATAGTAGAAAATGAACCCGTTTAACTGCTTTGACGAGGATTTGCAAAATAATTGCCAAAAATGTGTGTCAAAAGGGTGCTTTTTTGGATTGTCCTTTGGTGGCGGAGAGGATGCTTGTGGTCCAAATCGGGACTTTTTTTTGTACGAGTGGAGCAAAATAATTGGTCCTGGGGAAGTTAATGAGTGTGGGAATCTCACTCCATCAAGTCATGATCTGATGTTTGGATTAATTATTGGTAAGTTGGTAATCATCGGGATACCGGAAATAAATAAATAGAAGTACAACTGGTTTCTAAACAGTGGAAGGCTCTACCAAATTAAAGCATCGGACACAACATGAATCCTATTGGCAACACTTTTTCACGAAACCTGGCAGTTTTTAAAGATAATTAAATTAAATTTATTTGCTTTTTAGGTGGAGTAGCGCTTGCCATTGTTGCTTTTGCTTTCTTTATGTTGTACAAAAATTCTAAAAAGCTTTCAAGAGGTGTGCGGAGATGGCGGTATGCTATTAAAAAATCCGACGAGGAAGCAGATTATGGCCTAAATGTGCATTACCGACGACTTAATAATGAATAAGTTATTTCAAATATGTTAATCAGATAAAAAATGAATGTCTTTGTATGTTGAAATGAGCGGGTTACAATTATATAAAAATTTTGTATAGCATTTATTGTATTGTTTTAATTGTATTTTTGTACGCAACCATTCCTGTGACTGTTGATAATCTGCTTTCTAATGCGTTCTTTTGTATAAAAATAAAAATTTCATGTCCTGTGTTTTTTTTCAATGTTTGTGCAACAAATGCTTTTAAGCTTTTAAAGGACCATTTGGTGTAGTACGCTTATGCTGGGCACAATTTTAAAATGGGCTTAATTTATTTTACTCTCTGCTCAAGTAACTTTTACTAAATTTTCATTAAAAATACAGTACAAACATAAAACAATATTGCAAAGTGCACCAAACAGTGACTAGAACAAAGAAATAACGCTTACGTTTACTCTCACCAGTATAGTTTATAATCTAATTGTTTTATACGGATCGTGGGATATGTATATATTCTAACCGACTCTGTTCCGTGAAAGGCCGAATACATGTTTCCGTATTTGTGCTTTCTGGATAGAAGAGAAAGTTGTGGAAAAAATATATACGATCTTGCTTTTCATTGCTTTGGTTAGGATATGGCCACTGTATCTTGCACTCTTATATAGCAAATTATGCAGAGTGTTTCTCTTGTACTAGGGCAGGGCACGATTGATTATTTGTGGTGAAAGTCTGACAAAAATCAGGTTACAATACAGAAAAAGTAGGAGATCAAACTGAAAATGTAAATATAGTTAATCGAAAAAAGCAAATAGCTTTTCTGCTACCAAAATGGCGCACTTACGTAAGCCAGTACTATACTTAAAATAGTCCATTCAAGGTCATTTCAATTTTGATTGAAATTTACACTTTAAATTTCAGGTTTCCACATTTTCTTTCTAACTGTATTACATTTATATTCAAAGCAATCCCATTCGTGGAGTATTACCTCAGCAATCCCTTTTAATTTCCCAAACGCTATGTAAGTTAATAAGTTTATACGTTTTACGTAATTCTGAATTTAGTCACTGGTGTGAAATTTAAATATTGTATATTTAAGATACTGTAAAACATGCCTAATTGAGGAAGTACTTTTACATACACCGCCACTAAGCGACGTGGACGAAACTTGTTTCGAAAGTTTGAAGCACTCATTCAATGCAAAGAAAAATTCAAATTGGAATCAACTAACCCTGCTCACCAAGTTTCTTCAAAAAAAACACAACAGTACATGGATACTTTATTCCAGCATTAATGCTCGGTTTAAATATGAACATTTGTACTCCAAACCTTACACGTTTAGAGTTGAGATAGAAAAAGTTGTGCCAGAAGACAGTGAATATTGTATTCGTGCCTTTGTCGACGGAGACGGCTTTCACAACACGGAGTGCAACAGCGATTTAAATTCAGCAGATCAGACATTGTATTTGGAAGGTAAACGTAACGAAGAAATCTATGTACAAGGCGTGATCGACTTATGGGCAACAACGTACTGCAATAAAACATTCCATCATGATTTTGTAAGTTGAAAACATTATTCTCCAAACAAACTATCCAACCTAACTAAAAATTCACCAATTAAATTTTAAATAGATTACTGCTGCGTGGAACCGTCTCACTCTAATGCAGAACCTATCTAATAGTTGGAACATTCGACCTCAGCTTCCTCCTAAACATTTTGGATACCCTGTGTACAACAAGACTACACTATCTAGATGTGGAGAAAAGGATCATTTTATTACCAGCCCTCTACCGGAAGAAACAAACTCATGCAGTGGAATATTTTGTGAAATTGCCGCCAAGCGTAGCAAAATGGACCTACCTAGTGCTCAAACTGAGCAAAAAAATCAAAATCAAAATGCTAACGTAAATATGGACGTCGATGAAAGTGAAATTGAACCAACGAATAAAGACAACACAATTGAGCGCTTGTTAATTAACGAAATATATCCTTGTACGTCTCATGGAGAAAGAGAAGAGTTTCTCGAAATTAGACGTGTTCCATTCAATCCGTCGCAAAAAGCGCAGTATCTCTCAAATGCAAAAGTTGTTGCATTAAGCGCTAACACTTTGCGCATACTAATGGTAGTCAACTTTCAAAACGAAAAATTTAATAATGATGGCTATATAGTTGTTAACAAACTATCTAAGAATCTACACATTGCAGAAGAGCTGAAGTGCCAAGTTCTTCCTGTCAGCATGCAAGAACCAATAGTTGTTTTACTCCTGCAGCGTAACGTTGACCCAGAAATTCACGTAGACAAGTGGAATAAAATCAAACTACAAGGTCGAAAAAACAGGGGTTTTCGTCCATTATCGGTTCACACTGCGTACACTATGACAGATGATGAAAACACCGAAACATTTACTATACTGGACGTGATTGAACAAACAACTATAGATGGTTACATGTATGGAAAACTTACAAATAGTGAAGCCGAGGAACGACTCAAACGCATCTTAAAAATTAATGATAACGACTGCAATTGTGTTCTAAGTGAAGGAGATCCCAAACTACCTTTATTCGTTAACCAATCATTGAACATGTGCCCTGAATCGGGCATTGGAAATCCATACAATCGTCATGATTTTAAATTGGGACTTTCAACCCCTGGCGCACATAACGACTGTACGGGTGACGTGTATGAACTCGACGAAACCGAACAGGGGGATGACGAAGTCGTTGGGGTTACCAGTTCTGCAGAAACAAAAGAGCAGTGTCCTAACACACAAAAGGATGTCCCAGGAATACAGCGACTAATTGAATATGAAATAAGCTACATTCGAAAAAATTTTGACGAATCGTACACTAACAAATATTATCCCATCAGAGATTTTCAGGACAAGAGATATAAGCCATGGCTTACTTCTGGCTTGAATCCGATACATGATATTTCACCATTTGAGGTTGTGCCGGAGAAGGATATCATAAAACGTGATAACGTAGCATACACAGATGTACATTATCGTTGTGAAATATGCAGCCGAAGGCAAGATGCGTGTCCTCATTCATTTAGTGGAGGAAAGAGTCAGTTTGCATCCAAAGGAGGTACAACTATTCCTACATCAACAAAAACTGTATACAGTAAAGTCATCAGACATGTTAATGGATATACACACGCTATATCTGTATTGTACGATATTCGCAAAGATCGAGATGTCTATATGGTGGAATCTAAGAATTCCATAGTTGTAAATTTAACCGAACTTTATGCGCCCACAGAAGATATAAGAAGTCTTGCAAACATATTTTTGACATCCTTTACGCTTGTACGGACAAACACTGCTCTTGGGAACTCGAGAACATGGTACAAAACGTTAAACAAAATGGGTGTTGGAATTGGAACTAAACTACATTCGTCAGAAACTGCCGTGAGAATTATTCGCTTCATTGCAATGACCGGTGAATACAATATCAGAAGATATTTAGTAGCACAGAAAAAGCCGTTCTCTTTAATTATGGATGGTTCTACTGATCGTACCGGAAATCATTATATACTCTTATATTTTCAAACAACTGAAGCGGAAGAAGTGCTTCCAATTTTTGTTGCAATGCTGAATCTCGGGAAAGGAGCAACCGCTGTAGACCACCGTGATGCAGTTGTGAACTGGGTAGAAAGTAAAGGGGAAGAGTTTCGCAATTACTTCAAGGAATGCATTGTTGCCGCAATTACAGACTCTGCTCCTGCAATGCATAAATTTCAGAGGCTTCTTTCTGATTGGGTGCACCGTTTGGACAGCAACAACGAACCAATTCCGCTTGTTTCGTTTTTTTGTCTTGCACACAAAGTGCAACTTGCAACCAGATCGTCAATAATGCCCCTTAAAAGAGATGAAGATTACGGAATAGATGATTGCTTAAAGTTTCTTCGAACCATTGAAAAGTTTATGCAAGATATGTATACATTTTTCAGCATTTCCACTCGCAGACTTGGAGAATTCCGTGAAAATATCGAAACCCACAAACAACCAAAAGTAGAATTAAAGGAGTTACACAGCGAAAGATGGATTTCAAGCCAATACAAAACAGTTAAAAACTTTCTGGAGGCATGGAAAACATCTATAATAACGACGGAAGGCATAATTGGCAATACTGAACATCATTCTTTACAAACAAGGAAAGACGCAAAGAATTATTATGAAGCTCTTCACGACAAACAACGATTGATCACCATTGTATTTTTACAAGACTACACATATAGCTTCAAGATATGGTCCCAGGCGCTTCAACGGTTCACTGGGCTTCTAGCTGATCAACAAAGATATTACAACAACCTTCTCGATGACCTAACTCTCATGGAAAATTTAGAAAGCCCAGTACTTCTTTCATTCCTTCTTTCTTGTAAATGCTCTGGTAAGTTAAACTCGGCCGAGTTTGGATGTACACTAAAAGAGTTTGAAGAAAGTAACACTATTACATGGAATGATATCGAGTTTACAAAGAAGGATGACTCACCGACTATATCACTACTTGCTCCTGAGTTTATCAAGAAAACCAGAAAACGGTTATCTGTTTACGTACCAGGTGATCTAATTAAATCTAGCAGTGTTATAAACCCGTCAAACTTTCCTCCGGGAATTAAAGCGCTTGAACTTCAAGGTGATCCCTTGGGTGACACTGATAACACGTCAGTGTATGGAAAAGCGGATGTGACGCTTCTTGCAAACTCAATGGGTTTTGATGTAGAGTGTTTGCTTAAAGATTGGTCGTCGCTTATTCAGTCAATATTAATTCTTCCGTCTTGGGAGTATGCACGTACAAATCATGACACTGACAGTTTTTGGACATTTATGCTGAAGAACAAAGATCTTGAGTGGACTGATCTTACAAAAAAATTCATTCGGTCGCTTAAAACATGGGCCCCAACCAGCTCCCTATGCGAAAGCGGATTCAGCATGTTTAATAATATAAAAAATCAACGTAGGACCAGACTTGGTGACGGAACATTGGAATCTTTGCTAATGGTTTCAATAAACGGCCCGGAGGACGTAGATCATTTCCATGAGTTCAAGTACGCGTCTGAGTGGATACTTTCGGGAGGAACCCGTCCGGAGAAGCCAGATTTTTGCGAAGGTAAAATGGAAGAGATAGTCCCAGACATGGTCGATGATTTAGAACCAGGTGGACTTGATGAATTAGAAGAATATGAAATTGCTGAAGAAACATTACCAGTCAACATAGGAACAACTGACGAATTGTTTGATCACTTATTGTTCCAGTCACAGTCACAATCGCAATCTACAGCTGATTATGAAACTATGCCTGTTCAGAGACAGAAAACACGGATTCGAACCATTCTTATGTAATTATGTAATAAATGTTATTGTAGTTGACAAATGTGCTTGGCTTTGTTTACATGATTGAAAAAAGTTTACATGTACACGTTATACGTCATGCAGATATATTGATTGGAGTGAGTACAGAAATTTACTCAATACAGTATATTATATTATATACGTAAATATATATGCATGTATACATAAGCAAAGCTATAAGTGAAGAATAAAGTGTTTTATATGCATGCTTTTCATGGGAGACTATGAAACGTGAGAAAAATGAAAATATGCAGCTAGTTCTGATGCAAAAACAAACTTAATTTACGTATTATTATATAGTCTGTATAGTGAAAGTTAGTGAAGAAATGTATAAACTATTATAGACTTTGTAGAACATAAGTAAAATGCCTGTATTTGAACGACATATAGAATAGCTTTCACTGATCGGCATGCTGTGAACTGCCTTCCTTGCCTATGTACCTATATATACCTATGTACAATAAACTCACACTGATAATTGATGGCCTCCTGAAACTTTAACTTGCAATTATATAAATCAGAAAGCACTTCATTTACAAACAAGTTGATTTCATGGCTTTTTCACAATTTGTTCGGAAGCAAAGAATGTCAAAAGACGACGGTTCAAATTGATTTTTTACTGATTTACTCCAAATGATTTGATGTAATACTTGTCAATTTAACATGTTTTATAATGCACAATTTGTTCAGTAAAAGTAGCTTTTGCATTCATGGCTCTTGCTCAAGGTTTGTACTGGAAGTGAAAATTTATGCTTTAAAAAGATCTTTACATTGGTTTCTGATATAGCAGGTATGTTATGTATGTATGTACGTATAATATGTATTTTCTTATTAGAACTTCACAATTTTTCTATTTCATGTATTGGACCAACTCAATTTTGGTATACCATGCCCGTTTAACTTTGGATTTCTCAAACTCAAATTGTCAGAAATGCTGTTTTGTAACAACAAATTTCTGCAAACAGGAATCTCCTAAAAGACTTGCCAAAAGTACCCCAAAAGATATTGGGTCCAAAAATGTACACATCGGGACATCCTCCTTGCTTGTGCAGATACAAATGATACATAGATTGTGTGCACGTGAAATGTAGCGAGTCTTGCCATCTAATCAGTTTTAGTGACTTTGTATCATTTTTAGTTAATTTGTATCATTTTTAGTTAATTTGTATCATTTTTAGTTAATTTGTATCATTTTTAGTGAATTTGTATCATTTTTAGTGAATTTGTATCATTTTTAGTGAATTTGTATCATTTTTAGTGAATTTGTATCATTTTTAGTGAATTTGTATCATTTTTAGTGAATTTGTATCATTTTTAGTGAATTTGTATCATTTTTAGTGAATTTGTATCATTTTTAGTGAATTTGTATCATATTTTGTGAATTTGTACCACTTTTAGTGAATTTGTACCATTTTTAGTGAATTTGTACCATTTTAATTCAATTTGACCTTTTCCAGTAAATTTGTACAACTTTATATTAGTCTCCTAGACTTTTAATGAATTGTGCAGTTTCTTATTAATCTGCATAATTTTTAGTATTTTTGTGCAATTTTAAATTAAGCATAAGGTTGCTGCTAATAGCAGTTGATTGTCGCTGAAGGGTGCTGCTGGAGTGCTGAAAGGTGAAAAGTGATGCGGGAGGGAGAATCTTGCTATGCCGGGGGGAAGTCGGCCCGGCAAAGCCGGTGTGCCAAGTTAACGAGGGAACTATAATTTTCTACAGGGCACAGCTGATATTTGGGCTTAACCGACGTCAACGAAACTTGGCACAAACATGTTTCACATTAATGCGCAGCTGTGGCCAAAATTTCAGGTTAATAGGTCAAAGAGGTCAAACGTTATGAGGTCATAAGTCACATTAGCTCTCTCACTACTATAAAGTTAGGAGGCTACGTATTACGCTTTAAATATAAAAGCAGCACAAAACTATTGTTGTAACTTTTTTACTAAGGTTACGAACGTCTTTCGTTAGTCAAGAATTCTACATTTAACGTTTCAATTTTATTGATGGCATGAAACTATTCCTTTAACTTTTTTGAAATTACCAACATCTTTTGTTGGTCTAATATACAACATTTTACGTTTTAATTTTATGTCTGGCACGAAACTATTGTTTCAACTTTTTGATTTAGCGATCTTTTGTTTTTCAAAAATACGTTTTTTTTACGTTTTATATTATGTTTGGCACGACACAATTGCTTCGACTTTCGCTACTTTGCTACATGTGGGCATGTTGCCTGCTTTATTATTATATCAATTCAGTCTCATTGACACATAATATTCAACAGAAAAACCAAAGCAAGAAGATACAAGTATTCATTCGCTTGGAAAAAACTAATGAGAGATAGCTAAATATAAAGCTACTTCACCATTATGGTCACAATTTATGTTGACTAGTACTATGCATTGGAAATTGGAATATTAGATACATCAAAAAATGCACGAATACTTGTTACCTAGTTGGCGAAATGAGTATGCATGCTAAAGGACAACCCTACTGTGCATAAAAGAAAAATGGTAGAGTAAAATATTATAAAAAGCGTAAAATCGTTAAAGAAAACATAAATTTTTATTTATATTATTGCAAAAATTCACTATTCGCTTAGCAACTGCCTGTACTTTAACTGTCTTTAAGTGATTGAGTGGAGATTTGTTTTTCTTGCAATGAATAAAAGTGACAATTAGGCAACATTAAGTGAACTATTTGAAGCCGAATAATTTTCGACAGACAGTCTTTACACACAGCTTTCAGCGTGGAAAACGAATTCTCCTGCAATGGAAGCAAGAAGTCAGGTCAAAGCATCATGCAGAAAGGCTGCAGAAACTAAAAAAAACGACAGTTGATGAAAGCCACACAGCGTTACGAAATGAACTGGTACAAACATAAATTACTATAGTGTTTTGAATGACTGCTTATAACGTTACAGTTTTCAAACATAAATGCTCTAGCTAAAAATCTTATTTGTTGGTTGTTCTGTATTTGCATTACAGATTCTACAAACCATTTCCAGCTTTCTTCGCCTACCAGATCAAAAGCGTTTTCGACTTGTCAACTCAACATGGAACCGGGCTTTTTTAATCGAAATCTGGAAACGATCGGGGACAATAGATCTTAGTTACGCAAGCAAACTATTTAAGTGGCATGCATGGTATCTCAAGAAAGGGTCCGGAACTCAATATTCGGACCTGCCAGAGCAATTGGATTATTACCCGACTAGCAAAGAAGACACTCTAGTACGTAAAGCTTTAACCCAGCTAATCAACAACAGCAAGAATGGCTTTCCTTGCACAAAGTTTCATTTCGTAGACGTTGACATTCCAATTCAATTTTTCCAAGAGTTGTTGAAAGCTGTATGCGGATTTGTTCAACAGCTAAAATTTAGTATTCACGCTGGCAAGCTTTCCTTTCCAAGAAACCTGAACTATCCCAACCTAAAGTGTATTAGGGTAATCTTTAAATCAGATCGCACAATCTCGGTGGAGAAGTGGCTCCAACGAATTTTGAAACGAGCTACTGTACTGAACACGGTCAGTTTTTCTTCTCTTTACTATCTTTTGAATTGTATTGAAGCACTGGATAATCCTCATGGCAGAAAAGTTCAGAACTTGGAAATGAGTTCAACTTTTAATGATGATCATCTGCACAAGCTGAGTCAAATAATTTATGACTGTATTCCATAGCTGAAAGAATAGTGTATATAGGTACACGCAGAAAGTTGGTAGATTTTGTTGTTGCACGAATTTGTTTCAAAATATTTGTAATACTTGAAAAACTTACAAGCACACTTCTATTTCTGTTGTATATAGTTGTATGATATGAAAGTTTCCACTGAGCAATGTGAATATAAATTATTTAGAAATTAATAAAGGCAATAATGTATCTTTTGTATCCGTACTTCAAATATCTTTTGAAATTGTACATTATCTACACATTTTTCTATTTTACACAACCATACATTTAATCTAGACTTACGTTTCAAAAGTCAGCTAAAGTAAATACATTAACATAGGGAACACGATACTAGACAGACGCTTTGTCAAAATCACACGAAATATGACAGAAGGATTTATTGGGTCATGGATTTTGACTAATTTCGAGCTTTATTGCTTATCCCCTGGAAAATATTTATTAGGCCACAAGGAAAAACTGTTGTTGAGCCCGACTGGTTGTGTACCTGGGGTAATATAACAACACTCTAAATATATGCTAAAGAGTCAGAGAATTGGATTTCAGATCTGGTCAGCAGCGAATTTAAAATTTTCGTTACAACGTTTATTCAGTATGGTTATAAAATATTTTCCAGGTTTTTACAAATTATTTTTATACAATTCCACTACACAATTTCAATTTATTTTCTAATTACAACAGTAAAATTTTCAGCCAGTAGTGATCAGGAATTTGTTTAATAACAACAGATCATTATAATTCATGGAATGAATCTCATCCTTCAATCTACAATAACCATTAGATGAATGCATTGATCTTAATGGATTCGAAATTTAACATTTTATTTTTTTGTGCTTTAAAGATAGCTTTGATTTCTTTTTAAAATGTATACAATTGGAAATTTCAATTTGAAATTCATACTTAACTGAAGAAGTTAAGTTACTGAATTCAAAATTTTACTCATTTGAATAAAAAATAGGATAAGCCAGCGCGAGCTTGAAAAGACCAGAAAATCTGCTTGAGCAGACTACGGCAGTGGCCTTGAGTCAATTAATGACAAAAATGTAATTGCTTTTGAATGACCAATGCTTTCTTGTTTCAATGATCACTTGCATTTATGTTCTACATTTGTCAGACAAAGGCCACTGCCGTACAAATTTTGTCTTACAATGAATATTAATCTGAGTTTTATTTATAAACATTACATCAGTAATTTAGATATTACAAAGGCTTTCTAAACATTTGTTCAACTTTAGGTTTCAGTATTAACAGGAGAATCAATTACGTCTACATGGTAATGTATCGTTTTTGATCTGGCAAGACTGTAAGAGTTATCGAACTGTACAACGTAAGTTCCAGTAGTAGGCGCTTGAATACTGTTGTTCTGTAAATTTTTGGCATTAGGACTAGATGAACTAACTCTGTTCCAGGGTACAAGAGGTTGTTTGGCAGGATCCAGAATTTCAAATCCAATGTCGTAGTCTTCACAACGAAATCGATAAATGATAGAGCTCCCTGGATGTTCAATTTCTAGGGAAACTTTAAAGCTTTCTCGGGCTTTAATGGTGACGGAGGTCAGGTCATCATCGTCAGCGGTGGAAGCCAAGTCTGCAAATATTAAAATTGATTACTTATTAAAGATTGTTATGATTTTTATCAGTCAAGTTATAGGTTCAGTATGCCAAACCTGCAAAGAAGCCTGGTGGCAGGGGACCCCGCATCCAAATACTATCCTGTGAGCAAAACTCATCCGATCCTTCCTTTGTCCCACCCCAATGCTTTGGCACCAACCCGGGTGGAAACTTTTCCCTAATCACCTTTTTCCAAGATTCTCTATCCGTGCCATAAATATCAATTTTCTCAAGTGTCCTCTTCGACATAAACGGTTTGAAAGCCCGAAATACAACATGAAACAACTTTGGTGCGTTTATCGCAATCACACAACGCAATAACTCTGGATAATTATTGTCTAGCACGTTTTGCGTCTTTATAGCAAAATCTTGACCCCCTTTGCTAGTAAATTGACGAAAGCTATATCCCTCCATGTCCATAATTTCCACCATTTGCGTAACTTCCCTTCCTTGCTCTTTGCTTATTCTCTTCAAAGTTTCTGCGACACGCTCCATGTTCATTATGTTCACCTTGGCAAGCATTTCATCCCCAAATTTTTCTAGCAACGCGCGAGTATCCTGTTGAAATAAGGTTACCAGAAATATTGGATAACCCTGTTTATCCACTCCTAATAACGCTGCTTGTGTTGCCATTAGCAACTCTGGTGGAATTGTTTCTCGTTCCAGAATTCCATCCACTTGATTATCTCTTCGCCATTGTAAATGTTGCTCCAGCATTTTATGCGCTTCCTCTCTAGCGGATATTTTATTTCACCGGACATATTGAATTCCAATGTTTAAAAACATTTTCACAAAACACATTATTTTCTGTCGTTTGTGGTTGGCAAATGATACCTAACTGGTCAGAATTTATAACTGATTCATGATTCATTCACATAAGCTGACCAGCCATGGAAGTGTAATGACTGAGCACAAGTCTGTCTCAAGGCCAATTTTATGACGCTTATTTTATTACTGTTTATTATTCGTATTTGCTTCCAAGTGGTAATTTATTTTGACCTTGTATTTTGATCGCAAACAAAAAAGAGTTTGTGCTGGAGCATCAAAGCAATACACAGAATTTATGATTGCTGCTTGAGAAAAAAAGCAACAGATATGAAAAATAGATTTTCAGTAGCAATAACACATTTACACACACGTGTACCACATACGGCATTTGCACCAATTTTAGCACTCAGAATTGAATACAGATACGCTGTAATGAATGGTTTTGGATCTTGTAAAGCTATATGAATTGTCAAAATGTAATGTGTAGGTTCCAATAACACTGGCTTCTATACTTGTTTCATATGCAGTTTTGGAAGCGGAAATGCGTTTTTGGGGTTCCACTGGTTTATCTCTAGGATCCAATATTTGAAATCCAATGTCGTAGTTTTCTACTCGTATACCACATAAAATTGTGCTGCCTGTGGTTTTTACTTCAACAGGAATTTTCAGAGTATCACGAGCATTAATTGTGGCAGGAGTGGTATCTTCGTCCATGCAGATTGAAGTCAATCCTTAATTAAAAATATTCCTTTTTATAATGGGTTTTACAATGCAATTGTATACATTTCAAATTTCAAAATACAAACCCGCAAAATCTTCTAGGGATACTTGTGCATTAATCCAAATATCATCTTGGGAACAAAACTCATTCGAGCCTTCTCTAGTTCCTCCCCAATGCTTTGGTATCAGTTCCATTGGAAACTTTTCCTGTAACACTTTTTCCCACATTTTTCTATCCGATCCATAAATATCTATTTTGTCCAATGTTCTCTTTGACATAAATGGCTTAAAGAGTTTGAACGCTACATGAAACACCTTTGGTGCGTAAATACCTATCATAAGACGTATAATTTCGGGATAATTGTCGTCAAGCTCTTTTTGAACTTTTCTTATAAAGTCTACACACCGTTTGCTTGTAAACTGGCAAAAACTATAACCCTCCATATCCATAATTTCCACAACTTGCGTTACCTCTCTTCCCTGCTCTTTGCTTGCTTTCCGTAAAAGTTCCACCAGTTTTTCCATATTCACATAAGTAAGCCTAGTAATCATTTCCTCCCCGTATTGCTCAATAATTGCACGAGTGTCTTGTATGCCAAAGCAAGCAAGTAAAATTGGACAACCCTGCTTATCAACACCCAAATAGGCCACTCGTTGCGCTCTTAACAGTTCTGGAGGAAAGGTTTCTCGTTCTATAATTCCATCAATTTGCTTTTCCCTGCGCCACACTAAATGTTGTTCCAGCATTTTGAAAGCCTTTTTTACGTCTAAATCCCGGGCTCGTAGCCATCGCATAAGCTGCGCGTCCTTTTTCTGTTCTTCTGTCAACTCCAGAGCGACACACAACTTTCGAAACTCCTCTAAACGCTCTTTTTTAAGTGAGGTAAATTCCTCAGGTGGAAATTTTGTTGAATTACTCATAGTTTATTTTACCACAATTTCACTTGTCTTAACAACTTATTTTCCTTCCTTCCTTATTGACAAACAACAGCTTACTAATAAATACTGACTAATGCTTCATCATTACAGTTTTATTTTCAGCACGTAGGCTACTACCATGTATACAAATCAACGTATAAACAAGTCAGAATTCATTCTTGTATGAATACAGATTTGTATTTATATTTGTTTCAATGTGGTAAATTATTTTGACCTTGTACTCGACCGCAAAAAATACATACTAGTTTTAGTAATTCCAGATGCCAAAGAATTAATGTTCATTCTGTGAGAACACAAGCAACAAACATGTACCTAACAACCTAAACTTTGTTTGTCAAAAGCTATACAACTTTTCATGCTCCGTTTTTGCACGCAACAGTTTCGTCATTTGCACCCACTGAAGCGTTCATGACTCAACCGATAGACTCTTGTTTATCAGCTGACAACATGTTCATCCGGGTTCGGATTTTTATACAAAATGAAAAATATTTTCAATCTTTGTCAGTTTTCACTCAAGCATGAGTCGTAAACCTTATAGCACTGATACGAAACATTTGAGTTTATTTAAAAATCTGAAACATAAAAGCTTGTAAATAATTGGCATTATGCCACACTCAAATACCACAAAATCGGTTTTCTTTTCAGTGAAATGTTGTCTACTATTTTATCTGGGATTTACATTTTTACCTAATTCCGAAGCCAGCAATATTTTATTTTTCCACACAAGTTGTACAGCTAGTCATTGAATTTCAATTTGGCCTTTAGCTGAAAAATTGGCAGATTTGGGGCATCATGTCACTTACATTTATCCTATTTCCAGACGACCCGGTTCACATCCAAAAATTGAAGAGTTAGTACCCAGCAAAGTGCTTCCTGCTGTTGACAGCATTGTGGGAAACTTTGACATAAATCTAACTCTTAATGGGACACTGTTTCTTTGGGCAACAAATAATCTTAGAAAAGTTTCCCAGTTTTGTGCTGATATTTATGAGAGTCCAGAAATAGTATAGTGGCTTTCAAGACCAAAATTGAAAATTGATTTAATTTTAACCGACGCTGGGGGATTTGGACAGTGCGCGTATGGATTGGTGCATAAATTTAAAGCGAAACATATTTTATTTAGCCCATTGCCTTTACCATATCTTTCGGATTTGTTTGGAGTACCACAAGAAACTTCCAGTGTGCCGGTATTTTTCCCCTGAAACCAGGGCAAGTGTCGAAACCTTTTTGGCAAATAGTAATGGACACACTGGGAATCATTCCTGTTAAAGTGATGAATTGGTATGTTATGCAAAGTATGGAAAGGACAGTCAGAGAAAAATTAAAACTTAATGATATGCCCAGTTTTACGGAAATCGAACAAGAAACTAGCTTGGTGATTCATAACTCTTATATAGTTGATGATTATGCATTGTCGTTGCCACCAATGTTTGTTTCGTATTCGGGATTACACTGCACTGAAAAGAGCAGAAATGTGCGAAAAAGGTTGCCACAGGTACAAATATTTCAGTAAAACTCATATTTATTAGTCTGGTTTGAAATGTCATTTAAAATATTAATTTAGGAACTGGAGCAGTTTATACAAAATGGTGATGGGTTCGTCTACGTTAGCTTTGGAAGCTCAGTTAACGTGACCATAATACCAGATTCTTTACGCACTGAATTTTTCACAGCTTTTGAAAGGTTTCCCAAATTGAAATTCTTGTGGCGCTGGGATGGCCTGACACCAAAGAACTTGCCCAAAAATGTGCTTCTTAAGCCATGGTTTCCCCAATTGGACCTTTTAGGTAGCAACACAAAATTATAAAAATGTTTGTATACTTGCATTATGTACAAAAATTAACAGAGCTTATTTTTTGGTAGCCCACGAGAAGATAAAGGCATTTATAACGCAAGCGGGCCAACCAAGTGTACAAGAAGCGCTATGCCATGCAATTCCAATGATAGGACTTCCAATGTTTGGTAAATTGAAACAGTAAACTCTTAGCAGCAAATAGTTGACATGACATGTAATTAATTACTTGCAACTTAAATAATATGATATAGGTGATCAAGTTTGGAACACTTATCGAATGGAATATTTTGGGGCGGCAGTTTACCTGGATATAACTACACTGAAAAAGGAAGAACTAGTCATGGCAATTCAGAATGTTGTCTATACCAACACGTAAGAGCACCTACTAACTTTATCCTATCTTCTGACCGTTTTTATTAAATAGCGAAAAAATCTCTTGAAATCGAATAGATACAAAGACCGAATCACGGAACTATCTGCCATGTATCAAGATCGTCCTGTAGATCCTCTGGAAAATGTACATTTTTGGGTTGAGTACGTGCTAAAGTACAATACAAGTTTACTAACGCCTTTAGCCATGCACCAAAGCTGGTGGCAGCGGAGACTGCTGGACGTATATGCATTTATTTTTATTCTTTCTCTAGTCCTTATTGCAGTATTTATGTTTACATTAAATTGTGTGTTCAAATTATTCAAGTATTGTTGCTGTTCTAAAAGTAAAATTGTGAACAAGGTAAAAACACACTAGCAAAGTAAAATTATATATCTAGAATAATTAACGGAATATAAAATCGCCGAGTTATTGTTACTTTAATGTAACACAGTTTACATTTTATATGCTCATACTTTAACGGGTACAGATATTATGTATTTGTCAGATAGAATACATAAATATGTCTGATACACAATAATTATCGTGATGTCCATTACTTTTTTTAGGTTTTCATAATATAAATGATACAAAGGCAATTTGAACTTTTCAACTTTTAATTTTATAAGCAGTCACATTGTTATAAACATAGAGCAAAAGACTTTGGAAACATTAGTATAATACTGACTTAATATAAGCATGCTATGATTCCGTTATGTGTGTACATTAAATAAAACAGATTTATGCACATAGACAAAACCCAAGAAACTTCAAATAACTCAGTTTTAATCAACTCAAATGATTAGCTGTAATTCAAATTGTAAACTTCTCATGATTTGTGGCGTCTTCAAATCTTTTAAAATCATACTTTTTCCTGTATAAGCACACGTTTTCCAATTTTAATTTAGCAAGTTTGCACTGAAATCGTAGAGTTATGATTACAAATAAAATTCATACAGGTTGTATAGGGGAAAAGTAAACTGCCAGTTTCTCAATAATTAATTGCAAATTATGCACATACAATATATTTGATACATGATGCATGCATCTTTTTAAGCTGTCGAATTTAAGCAACAGTGTGCAAGCAAAGTAGAACTTGGAGAGTACATCAATAATAAAAAGCAACAAGCTTTTTGTCAAGCATAATCTCTCAACACATTTTCACGAAAGCGTTTACACATTTGCCGTGTTAACTTATGGAAAATGTGTACAGCTCGAGCTCCACAGAAATTGTGGGTCTCGACTCGTGTGAATGAGCTACGTTGTGTTACGTTGCTACCCGAGCGCTTAGATGAACTGGAAGACTTTTGTAAAATACAAACTCCAGCTACAGGATGAGAAATATGCTTTTGCTGTGGCACTGAAAACTCACAAATACAAACGCTGGAGATAGGAAAAAGAATGATTCTGTAATAGTTTGTGAGAATAACAAAATTTTGGCAATCGTAACGCAACATCGCATATAACATTCTAACTTAACTTTCTGCAAATTTCTAACATTCAAACGAATGTCATTTTCAACCAACACACAGTATTGTTTTGGAGCAATCTGTTACGAAGAAAGAATATTTGTTTGACAACATATTGTTGCATGTAGCTTCAATTATTTCATCAGGGTTTTCACAAGCATTAAAACATCTCAAAACAAACTGTAACATTTGTTTGTTTTACAGTCTTAGTATCAAAACGCCAGACTATGTTATCATACGACAAACATGACAATTGACCAACAGCAAAATTGCTGAACAAAATCAATAATGTCGGAAAAATGTGAATACCTATCCCAACATTGACAATGTTTTAGCATGCAAGTTGATAGACAAAAACATTTTAATTAAACCCAGCTGTCTATTTTAGCACGGAATTGCGTGTTAGATTTTTTTCCGAAAGAACTGAAAGCCACGTAATTTCATTTCATGTTGCATATTTATTAGGTTGTGGTTGCCATCATTTTAAAATAATCCTTCAATCTTCTAATAAAAAGCTTCAGTTATTAAAGAGTTTAGGCTTATCGAATTTGGACTAGAAACCCAGATTACAAATATTTTTCAATTACTAAAATGAATAAAAAATAGTACGTTTTTCTGTTTGTAGCAAGTGATTTGTCATATTCTCCAATATTTAGGAATAACTTCCTTCCTTTTCATTTTGTTTATCAAACATTGTAAGTCTAATTACTTCACGTATCAAATATATTTATATAGATGCATAGGAAACAAAAAATTCACCATTCATATTCATACACAATTTCGGAGTTGTAGCGCATCAACAAGTTCACTATAAAATTTTTTTATGTGTTGTTGTGAGCAGCTACGATCATCAAAACAAAATTGCATTTTGGTGGTTACATGCTTGATATACCATTAGTAAATCCAAGGTCATTCTAATGTGCCGTACTTAGTCAATTGGTTATAGAGAGTCTCTATTAGAGAAATATATTTGAATGTGTTTTTATCTATTTGGTTCAATTCAAAGACGTCATCACTAGTCAAGCATGAGATGCATGCACGCAATCTTGTTCCATTTTGCTCAAAATAGAAGCGTAAAATAATTAAATGTTGTCTAGTTAGATTTTGCTCTTTGGTAGGGAAAGTTCAACAAAATAATTTAATTCTTCTTAAATTTTTGAATAAGCAATAGATAAACCATGTCGGATAAAACTGTTGCTTATCCACCGGAAGAATACACTCCACTAGAAAAAGAACACATATCGGAATTACGGCAAGCTTTGCAGCTATCAGAAGAACAAAAAACTGATGGACAACTAATACGATGACTACGATGATGATGATGAAAATCATGGAAATACTTCGCAAAGCAAGTAAGGAACAAGGACGAGAAGTTTCCCAAATAATAGAAATCATGGATTTGGATGGGTTTCGATTCGGTGATTTCACTAAGAAAGCTTGCATGGATTTTATTATGAAAACTCAGCATCAAATCGACAACAACTACCCTGAAGTTTTGCGTTCTCTTGGGCTATTAAGGCACCAAAATTATTTCACATGTTGTATCGAGCTTTTAAACCGCTTATGTCCAAACGGCAGGTGGAGAAAATCCAAGTTTACGGTACGGATGAAGATACATGGAAGAAAGTGATCAGAGAAAAATGTCCACCTGAGTTGGTTCCTAAGCATTGGGGAGGGAATAGGGAAGGATCGGATAAGTACTGCTCTCAAGATGATATTTGACTCCAGGGCCCCTGTCGTTACAATTTTTTGAGCGTAAGTAAAAATCGATAAATACTGCAAGCTTTTATAAAATGTTGACTAAATGTTATATTTGCGAAATAATTTTCAAAAAAGGATCAAACTCAAGTGTTCAGGATAATGACATTTCTACGGTTACCATAAAGCCATGTGACACATTCAAAAGTTCACTAGATGTGAAAGGCAAAGCAAGTTTTATTGCCTATGAATTTTACTGCGAAAAGTCCGACATAGACTTTCAAATTTTGGATCATACTGGAAAGTACATCATAGATTCAAGATCATACATTTGAAACGTGTGGAAACGTCATTTTCAACAGAAAAGCTATATGACACAAAAGTTCCAGTTCCGGCTGCAGGACTGTACACTGTGCTGTTTGACATCTCATACTGTGATGCAGAATCTAAAACTATTTCGCACAAAATCAATGTAGTTGAAGCTTCAGCTAATTCTGAAAATTCAGGATGAAGACGCAAAATAATAATATTCTCGACAAATTTCAACCAGTTTGAAATAGTAAATGTGCTAAACAACTGCCAATGATTGATTGGTTGAAAATTTTATTGACACAAGTCAGTCAGTAATATGTTTACCGGCATTTTTTCCATGAAGCAGCCATGAGAACGAATGTAAAAGCATTTTAGTAATGCTTATCAAGCCATAGTAAATACAATGTACACGCATGTAAATTATTTTTAAAATGCAAAATCTAATATTACTATTGATTTCATCGCTTATTAATGTAAAATACTTAAAAATCTTAAATACCTAATGGTAACTTATTACTATTTTTATGTAAAGGTACAAACCAATACCAAAAAAGTTTAAATTTGGAAGATTAAGAAAAGATTATAACATATCCACGTAAAATATTAAAAAATATTAAACATTGTACAAAATCATTTTTAAATTCTACTCTCACATCTTACATAAAATCATTTTCTTTTATCAGTAAGTTAAAAGCTATTAAAACTGCATATAATTTACTCTATCTGTTAGTCCTATTTGAGGCAGAATTACCCGGGTAATGCTAATGCCTGACAACATGATAAATTCACGCAAGTGATTAAACCAAAACAGTGAGTTGTTAGTTGGTTGAGAACTGTTTATTATGTCCCACCGAAATACAAATACGGATTACAAAATGCAATTTGCTAACAGGCACTTGTATTACTAAATTTTATGGCAAGGTTGATTTTTGCTAGCAGCTACATGACTTTACTAAAAAAACAGCAGCATACTATTACATGACTTGAACTGAGATTTTACAATAGTGAGAATTATTGAATAATGAAGTTTTTACATTTTTCATATATATATTTTGACAGTGTGATGAAACTATTAATATGTTGGCATAATGATGAGACGTTACAAATAATATATGTTGAAATAACTTATCAGTCATTATCATTTCTACTTTACAAAACAATGAAATATTTCGAAACACTATGTGCACTAATTTCTTAATGCAGGTTTTGTGGTTCCTAATTAAAATGTATGGCTACAATCTAGTTTAGGTTAATTACATGATGATTCCTAGATCCTTTAATAATTTTAAAAAATAAGGTCTTTGTAATTGTGCTTTAATAGACCTTCATCTCCGCAGGACTTGACGGAAGGACTTGGAGTAACTTGAAATGCAAAGTTTGTACATTCATATTATAAAAGCGTGTGATCAAAATGTCGTACTATACTATTGACAATCTGTTTAAGTAGAACAGTGTTAAGTTTAAAACTCTGATTTGCAGTTTTATATGATATATATGCAAAACACTTTGGAAGCTCACAGTTTGATTATTAACATTTTCAATAAGCTCTATAAATAAACCAGAATAATATTTGTTTTGACTACAATTGTCAGTGACTTGTAGTCACCTACGTTCAATGTTTGTGGCCCTTCTCATTCTTAAATTTAAGAAAGAGTCATAGTGAAAGTGCGAAGTGATTATATCTAAAAACTTATAATCTTAGAACAACATTGTCATTTTATGTAAAATGTAAAAGTATTTGTAAACAGTGATTGCTAATTTACAGGAACGGAATAAACATACAAATTGCAGCACAAAGTTTCATCTAGCTACTAATGCTTAACTATATAACTTTGCGTAGATGAAAACCGGGTTACAATAGTAATCTCGTAGATTTTAACTGTCATTAAATTACTGACAATGCAAGTATGGCATTTTAATATTAGCCTTAAAATATACTTTTGATAAATGCTTTTATCTGACAATTTCTAACCTATTTTGTGACTTTAAAACATAACAGCATCAGCAATAACAGAAACATTAAAATATAAGCATTCTCAATGGCAGATTAAAATCAAGATCCATGCCAGATCATAAATAACCGCAAAAACCTGAAATGTCAACTATAAACCGGGGTTAAAGTATAGCTTTTTGTTAAAGTGATACGTGTGACAGTCGCAAAGCAGCATATTGTTGTCTACACGGTGTACCTTAGACAATCGATGTTGTACCTGTTCCAGACCATACGTTTATTAAATTATCAAAATGCTTTAAATTATTAATCAATAATTTCAATCAAATATATCATTACTTACCAATTTAAAAAGTGTTATAATGTCGCTATCATGACAGTGGTTCATCAAAGTGTGAATCAGCACATAGATGAAATTAGATCCCATGTACTTGTCCCGAGTAGCTTCCATTCCAAGAGCAGCAGCATAGCACACCAGCATATTTTCTAACTCGACATTGTTCCTTCGTTCTTGTTCTGCACAAGGTGAACTTGGTGGCAGGATTTGTGCTACATTTTCCTCTGATGGAATGTTTTGGAGGTCATTTGGTAGTCGAACAAATTTTCCATCGACCATTTCTACAAGCTGATTTAGTCCGTGGCTTAAAATAACCACAATCACAGCATCCATGTCTTCATCCGTGTCTTTTTTAAACTCGTCCAAATGACGTTGTAATTCCTAAAATACAAAATTTACGATAATTGCAGACTCTATATCGAGATCACCAAACAATAAGTAAAAAGTTTTTACCACTGCTTTGACATCTAAAATTGTGGTCACTTTAAATTTACAAGCTTTAAAAAACTTTGTAAGATAGTCCAGATCCCTATTGCTTCCTTCCCTTATTCGTTCAACATCATCTTGTTGTTCGTTCGGGATAAAAATAGTTGTTGATTATGAGAACATTTACCCTAAGGTTAAATTTCATGCAATACTGGAAAATTTAATAAAGAAGCATTACTTTAGCAAGCCAGATATCGATTCCCAATCCCAAGTTGGGATTCCCAACTTATATTGAGCTATTCCTGTGTTTTGAATATCGTAGACGTAGAAATTCTTTTAAATTGGCTAGAGACGCAATTTCAAAAAACCCAGAATTACAAAGTTTTCACAAACCAGAATTTCTAAAAACCCAACTTTTTAAAGAACAAAAACTCCCACAAAAATTTCGAGTTTTCCCTAAAAATCCCGAGTTTACAAAACAGCGCAAATTTTCTCCCTCCTAACTTGGTGC
Source organism: Entomobrya proxima (assembly GCA_029691765.1). Classification (NCBI taxonomy): domain Eukaryota; kingdom Metazoa; phylum Arthropoda; class Collembola; order Entomobryomorpha; family Entomobryidae; genus Entomobrya; species Entomobrya proxima. The sequence goes on from CM056172.1 coordinate 52,372,882, forward strand.
TTGAAATTTAAAAATCACAAGTTTGCAAGAAAGCATAAATTTGCTCCATGCCGAATTACCCTGAGTTTCAAAAGTCGCCGAGTTGCAAAAGAATTTCTACGTTCGATTTTAAGAACGATGTAAATAGTTTTTTCTTACCAAATTTGCAAAGTCCATGTAAAATTTCGAAAGTTTCACAACGACTTCTAAAGGCTGCTTACTGTCAACAAAATCGTACTCAATCTCCGGGAATCTCTTTAAATCGTCGTCAAATTCGTACCGTGGTCGTTTACTCAAACTGTTCTGTAAATCAGGGTCACTTCCGGAACGCTTTATGGAAACAGGGGAAGGTAAATATGGGTTACTAACGTTTGACCCCACAGATAATGGGTACATTGGGCTTTGTGGATTTGCGCCATGAAATGCATTTCCAGATGCTGACTGTGAGTATTGAGGTGATTTTATGTTACACGGAGTACTTCCACCAACGTTTCTGTCAGGAGTTCCCACACTTGATGTATTGGAGTGCATTGGGCTTCGATCTTGGCCTTCTCTGTTGTTGGAATTTGCACAAGATGCCAAATTCAATAGATCTGAAGAACGAACTCCAAAGGGACTGCCAGAGTATCCTGGATGGCTTAGTGAGTAAAACTCAAATTCTTATGCTGTTGGAGGTGGAGGTATTTTGATTGTACTGCTGTTATCAGAGGCTAAACTACGCCCGTGAGAAACCGTGGAAGGCACGGGGGCCGGGGAAGGAAAACCGGCCAAATGGCCGGGGCTGCCGGATGCTAGTCGTGAATAGCAAAAATTTTATAAACCAAAATCTAAAAATTCAAAGTTTCTGGCTCGCTACGCTCGCCAGGTTTAGTTTTCCGTTCACTTGCAGTAAACTGATTTTGTTTAATTCGGTCGGTAGTGTCTATATAAGCCGACACATAGCTATTGTGTTTTGAATAGCAAACCTTGTTGACTAATGCAAGAAAAACTATAAATGCTTCCTTATATCACAGAATCGTACATGCTTAGCCTTAAATTAATCAGCAAAATGGAGTAAGTAAAGTATTGCACTTGAAAATTCAGATAGTTTAGATTTTTTTAGATAAATGCGATAATTCAGATAATTTTTCTAACGTCGAAGCTAGATGGAAGTGTTTTTAAAAAACTATGTGTATATTCATATGTCAATATGTCTGTTAGTAAGTCTGAGGTTTACTCTAGACACGCACTAATGCATTTCTCAGAATATTTCTTATGCAAGATTTCAGGACGTGTTATGTGAAACACAATTGTGAAGTAAGGAAGCTTTAGGGCTTTAGGAGCAACGAATTAAGCAATCTATGTAATGCTGTAAAATCGTGATGTAACTGTGCAAGATGCTTATTTGAAATCTTTAATAAATAAATGATAAATCCAGTGAAAAAATGTGCTGTATGTCAAATAGAAACAATGAACGGATCATAGAAAACCTTTGATATGGTTTCTAATAAAACAGTTATTTTATAAGTTTTAATGGGGAAAAATTGATGATTTTACGCACCAAATAAATCGCCATTAATGGTAAAGCACTAAACCTAGAGCAACAAAACCTTTTAGAGTCTTGGAAAAAACTTATTGCATCTCATAAACTATAATCTCGTGTCGATCTCGTGCAATTTTTGTGTATCTTCCTATCTATTGACGAAAGTGAAAGTTGTTACATCAAAATGTTTAAAATTTCGTTCAGGTATTTAATTGCTATAGCCAATATATTATTTACACATTTCATATGAAGATGTCTGTAACTGTACATTTAATTGAACTATCTAATCGCTTTCAAGGTCCTCCTAGAATCCCATTAGGTACAAGTACAATTAGGTACAATGCCAAAATTTTGCATTCCAGTTCCACTTCTGCGTTTATAGTTTCCAATTTGCATTGCCTTCCAATTCACACTGGCATTTATTGTCAAATGCTAATTTCCAGTTGCATTCATATTGTACCCTCCTATTCTCATGTGGTGTTTAGAGTACAATGCAACGCAAATGCAATGCATCAATTTCGGTACCAAAATAGGAAGTACAATGCCAAAATCAAGAGTAGGATACTTTTCAACTCTCGAGAGTAGGACAATAGGAAAATGCAAATGCAAAGTCTAAACAAGCAACACGTAGAATGCAATTTTTTCAAATGTGAATTGGAATTCAAATTCAACCAGTTTCCAATTTTGCCTTTATAGTTTTCACATTTACAATTCAACTCTGTAAAATGCAAAAAAAGCATCTCATCTTGTACTTGTAATCGGACTCTACGGGGACCTTCAGAAAATACGTGGCTAATTTCCAGTTCCATCGTTGCAATTATGTACTGCTTATTATTTTTAAGAAAATGTTAATTGGTTAAGTATTTTATTGTTTAAAAATTAAAACATTTTAGTGAACTTGCGTTTTTACTAAAAACTTTTTAGTTACTCTAAATCAATTAATCTGATTTGTTGTCATATATAGTAGCAGATTCCTTATATTGGTTAGCAATCGGTGTCTAAAGACATAATGACTTTACGTGATTATAACATAGGCCCGAATATAATTGGCCATGGAAAAAAAATCACGGGGGCCGGGGCAGAGCTAGTTTAGCTACTGGCTGTTATGTAAATTTGAAGTGTTTACTGAACTGAATTGTCTTGATGAACCCGGTAACATTGGTGATGGTTCATGGTATCCACTATTCTGGTGTGAGAGGAAACCGCATGGTGGATTCTGATTTCCTTGACTTGATTTTGGTGACATGTTCAAATTTGCAGCATATGAGGATAGTTTTCTGGTGAAAGTTTCTGGTTGGGGTGTAACAGTTCGTGTTTTTGTTGCAGATTCACACACTTTCTTATGACAGATAGATGTAGCTGTTAGACTTTTCTTTGAAGTTACTTGTCGTGGAAGCAAGTTTTGTACATGGTCTTTTAGCCGATATTCTGGTGGAATTTTGGACAAGTTCCGAGACTCAATCTGAATATATTAAGAAAAAACATGCAATTTATATTATAGACAATTAAATAATTACGTAACTGAGCATAGTGAAACCAGTCCACATTTTGTCATGTTTTTCTGTATGTGCTTGTGAACAAATTTGGTACGTAATTTACATATTGCAAGGGAAGGGAGATACTAACCTTTGCAATTAAGGTGTTTTCAGTGGTACACAAGAACTTGTACTCGCCAATCGATTTTTGTTTCCTCATTCCAACCTGTACGTTCATAAGGGCATATACGGGACTTCTCTTGGACAGTTTCCCAACGTATTGACCATAAAGGGCCAACTCCTGTACACAACCCTGAAAATAAAGCAGGATGGTATTAAAAACATATTATACAAACTGTGGCAAAAAATTGAACTCAGTTTTACAAAACAGTAGTGTAGTCAAATAAATTTATGTTTCTTCCCGGCGTACTGAAATTGTATCTTAGTCATCTTAATCTTAATGGTGTCGACAGTAAGTACTGGTGAAATTCAAACCTTACTTGTCTTACTAGCACTGGTGATCGTGAACAAAATAATATATAGTAATGCAATAAAACACTCAGTACCAATTTTTTGGGGTCTGTGATGGAACGAGACGACGCAACGTTGATAACCTGAAAGCTTCTTCCATCGCTCATCAAAGATGGATTGAAAATTTCTTGCACAAAGAAAATAATATCTGTTGGAAAACACAACACGACCGATGTTACATCTGAACGAAATTTGGTATCAATAAATAATAAATATTTGGGAAATGAATCTTTAGCATCAAATTCTAATTTTAAATATAATTTTACCAATCGATTCTCCCACTGCAAACTTTTTTAAATCCTCAAGACGAGTAAACCTGAATGGTAAATGTCTGTAAAATTTTGCATTTGATAAAATTTCTTCACTTTGTGGCACATCAACTTAATCTGCCGGGTTTCGGCCTATTTTGATTTGTTGTCTGTGATCCTTCAAAAGCCTCCACCAGCTATCCCTGTCCTTTTCAACTCTGAAGTTTTGTAGCTTAAGTCGACGGGACTCATTCTGAGACAGTAACTTAAATTTAGTTCAAAACATTCACAAAAGCAAAAACCGCATTAAGACACAAGATTTCGTACCTGTAGAGCAGAAAGCACATTTTGAGCAAGAGGAACCTTGTCTTGAAAGTGCAAAACCGCAACAATGTAACTTTCCCCATCGGAAAGGATATAATGGCAAAGTTTGAAATCCTTGGGATAACCACTATTCCAGACACTGTTTACAGCTATATAATCGCTGCCTACAAATGAAATACAAAAATAATAATAGTCTTAACCTGAAAAAAATTCTTTACAAACCAGAATTATCTGTCAAAAACATTTTGTTACTTGCCCGTTTTGAGGTTTGTAAAACTCAGCGTCTAAAATATGCTTTAAAGGCACACGCCGCATTTTGGCAATAAAAAGGTCATTCAGCAAGTTTGAGCAAAATAAAGACAAAGAAATATCTTATCTCAAACTACACACTGTGTGCAAAGTTGAGCACCAGCAGGTTTATTCTGCTGAATTGCAGTGTAAGAAAAAATTTGCATGATCATAACAACCCAGAGCACATTAGTATCAGATATATACCGGATCAGATGTATCAGTGTTTTGTATACCGTCATTGTGTATACTATATATATATTATATACGGACACGGTTATATACTTACACCATGCACCAACAAAAATCTGTTTGAGACAGAAAAATTTACTGAAATTCTGTTGGATGCCAAAAAGGTTCTTTGGGTTTGAACGCAACAGTACGCGGACTATTCTGGGGCAAAAAGGGCTTTGAGCCGCATGCTATGTAACAAAGCAACAAAACAGCAAGCATAATATACAACATATTAATATATTGCTCTTTACTAAGGGCGTGTAGCGAAACAACAGTTCTGAACAAAGTGTAGCATCAGCATAAACAGGTAGCCGGTGTCTTGGTCAGACCATTTTACATTGTCCATTTAACACGCATGTAGTTTTTACACTTATAAAGATAAAATGCAAACATTACAAAATTGTGAAGTTTAATTAAAACGTTTATTTGGAATTTTTTCGCTTTTTACATTAAACTCTACAAATGCAATTAAGTGCATACAATTAGAATCAGTGTATATATACTCGTCACTGACTTTTTAAGTGAAAGTTTGATTTTTACAGTTATTAATAATACATAAATAGCACGCGCCGATTGATTTTCAAAACACGAAGTAGGTAGTTTGTTCCTATCAAACTCAGATAGACTAATCCAGAAAACATGGCAAACTAAATTTGTGTTACACAAAAAACATAAAAATGTATTGTAAAATAAGTATAAATGACCTTTGAAAATCAACATTACAGCTTCATGAGTCCTGGAACAGTAGCCTATTAAAACCATGTGGTGTCCACTAAAAATGTAACTTTGTTTTCTTATTTCTTGTTATCATCATCGGGCTTAAAAGTTTAAAAAAAGTTTTCAAATCATTTGTTTTCCTAACAAACTTTTGCAAGCAAGCTAGCAATAATTTCAATGACTTACAGCTTCTAACATTTTCATAAAATTCGTGTCTACAATGACATATTACAATGCGATCCTAAGAACTAGATTCTCCTCCACTGCAGGCAATTCATTTCCAGGAATTGACGCTTTGATAACTAATATATTTTCCAAGTCTAAGTCAGCACTTTTATCTGGCATTGCTTGAGTGATGTCTAAATCTCGAGGTATATCCTGACATTTTTGGACTAAAAAGATTTTTGGCTTGTCCGCCATTATCCAAACTGATGAATAATATCATTTGGTAGTTCAAACTTCATCAACCATTTCCACCAATTCGTTTGCTCCATGGCTGAGTATTATCACAAAAGCAGGCATCCATTTGATTGGTAAACTTGTTTTATTTATCATTAATTCTAAGTTGCTAGTAGCGTTTCCATTTTCATAAAAACTGCATTTTCCAAACCATAAATTCTGACGAAATTGCATCATACATCTCGTTCATCCTCAATTCTACGAGATATATCCATTCAATAAAGCTATAAGCAAGTAGCACACGTACCACAGCAGAATGTATTCGCGTACTTACTAGACAAGTTAGAATTACACATAACTCACACAATCGCCTCTTGGATCATATAGAAACGTGCTTAGTCGACGAGGCCCATGTATGTAAAACTTGGCAAGTAAATAAAGACATCACTCTGAAGCGTATAAAATTCCAACCAATCTGCGTACAACACCAACAGTTCTTTGTTGATGTACGTGTGCTTCATGAAATCCTTTCCGCGTAGGGCAGCATGCAAAAGAGAAATACCTCACGAAAGTCGACGTGTTATAGCGCTTTGCAAAATATAGTATAAAAGGGCACATCAGATAATTCCGTTACTTCAGTCAGTTTACCATCTCCAAAGAAGACAGTATTAGTTGAATATTTTTTTTGTGCGAAATTTAAACCAAGACAACTTGATAAGAAAACCTGTTAATTGTTCAGTTTTTACGTAGCTGAGCATAGTGAAGCTAGTATTGAGATTGTCATGTTTGTCTGTATGTGTGTGTGTGTGTGTGAGCACGATACAGGCCAGACGGTTTGTCAGAATCACACCAAACTTGGTACAGTTATTCATGGGGTCATCAGAAGGAACCCTATTGATTTTGAACCTGATCGGTCATCCCCCTGGGGTAATGGGGGGAGGTAACTCTACTGACCATATGCTTTGTCAGAATCGCACCAAATTCGGTATCCTGATTTATTGGGCCATAGTATGGAACCCTGTTAACTTTGAGCCGAATTTGTCATCCCCCTGGGGTATTACGTGGAGGTAACCCCCCTGACCATAAAACTTGTCAGAATCACACCAAATTTGGTACAGTAATTTACTGGGTCATGAAAAATAGCCCTATTGATTTTGAACCTGATTGGCCATCCCCCTGGGTAGTCGGGGGTTATAACCCTTGACCATAATAAACCTTATCAGTATCACACAAAATTTGGTACAGTGATTCATTGGGTCATAAGAAATAGCCCTATTGATTTTGAGCCTGATTTCTTATCCCCCTGGGGTAATAGGGTAGGAGGAGTCAGAGAATCCGACAGATAGACAGATATACATATAGCTCAGCTACGTATTTGAAATGATCATTAAATCGCTTTATTTGTGTTACTAATTAAAAAACTAAATAAAGCAATAGCAAATGCAGTAATTAAGAATCGAAGATTAGAACCCCGGGGCGGGGCCTTCGGCCCGTAAACAAACGGATTTTAACAAATGGACCTCATATTTGTAATCCTGGAAAAAAATGGACTTGAAATCATGTGTCACACATGATATATCCATTAATTTGGAAAATTTAACAATTAAGGGCCCAAATCAGGGCCTAAATAGTTAAATTTTAACTAATGGATATCATATTTGTAATCCTGGTCAAAAATGGACCTATAATCATGTGCCGCACAGCATGGATGCATTAAATTTGCAGATTTGAAAATTAAGGCCCTGATTTCAGGACCTTACAATCCGAATTTTAACAAACGGACTGTGGATTCGTAATCCTGGTCAAAAATGGACCTAAAATCATGTGCCGCATGATATAGGTCCTATGTAAAAATGTTTTACCGTTGATGACCTCTGACCTTTGGAGTTGACCTATTGACCTGAAATTCATAAGGGTTCTGTCGGAGGTCCACCTGAGTCTGTGTACCAAATTTGGTTGGAATTGGATCAGCCATTTCGGAGAAAAATTGGCTAACACGGACGGCCGGACGGCCACACGGCCGGAATAGGAAATTAGAAAGAATCTTCGATTCTTAAAAATTAGCAAACCATTTCACTGGCCGTAAATGGCCACATTCCTGATTCTCACTGCTTCTGGCACCGTTATTGGGATTGATTTGGGAACCACCCATTCATGGTAAATAATTTATTAAATTAAATGATTTCTATTGAAATTAAGTGATATTATTATAAAATATAAAACGGTTAATTTTAATTTACTTTCCAAATTTTTTGTTTAGCGTTGGCGTGTTCAAAAACGAACGTGTAGAAATTATAGACAACGACCAAGGCAACCGGATCACGCCATCCTACGTGGCTTTCACCACGTATAAGGCAATAAGGGGAGCGCCTTATTGGGAGCAGCCAAGAACCAGCTCACTACCTATCCTGAAAACACCGTTTTCGATGCCAAACGGTTATTAATAAGCAGAAATTGGAGTAACCCCACTGTACAAAGTGACATTAATAAAGCTCCTGCCCTTCAAGGTGGTTGAAAGGGATAGCAAACCAAACATTCAAGTGGTAACATCCCAAGGCCAAAAGATATTCACCCCCGAGGAAATCTCCGCCATGGTTCTAACCAAAACGAAACAAACGGCAGAATCCTATTTGGGGAAAAACGTGACCCACGCAGTGATAACCGTCCAAGCCTATTTTAACGACGCCCAAAGACAAGCAACCATAGACGCGGGAGCCACTGCGGGGTTACACGTTTTAAGAATAATTAACGAACCCACCGCCGCTGCAATTGCATACGTATTGGATGGCAAGGAAGGGGAGAAAAACGTGCTGGTATTTCATCTGGGTGGTGGCATATTTGACGTCAGTTTGCTGACTATTGACCAAGGTGTGTTTGAGGTGGTTGCTACCTCAGGGGATACCCACTTGGGTGGGGAGGACTTTGACCAGCGGGTTATGGACTACTTCATAAAACTGTATAAGAAGAAAAATGGAAAGGATGTCAGGAAGGATATCAGAGCCGTGCAGAAACTAAGAAGAGAAGCGGAGAAAGCCAAAAGAGCTCTGAGCTCCGCCCACCAGACCCTCATTGAGATTGAGTCGTTCTTTGAAGGAAACGAATTCAGCGAGACATTGACTCGTGTCAAGTTTGAAAAGCTGAACATTGACCTGTTTAAAAATACCATAAAGTCAGTGCAGAAGGTACTTGAAGATGCAGGGATGAAGATTAAAGATGTGGATGAGATTGTGTTGGTTAGAGGAAGTACCCGAAATCCCAAGATTCAGCAGTGGGTTAAGGAGTTTTTCAACGGGAAGGAACCAAGTCGACGGATTATTCCGGATGAGGCTGTGGCTAATGGGGCTGCTGTTCAGGCGGGTGTGCTATACGGAGAAAAGAGTACTATTGTACTGCTGGATGTAAATCCTCTTACAATGGGCATTGAAACTATGGGAGGAGTGATGACCAAGTTGATTCCAAGGAATACTGTGATTCCGACGAAAAAGAGTCAGGTATTTAGCACGGCGCAGGATAACCAGCCTACGGTGACCATTCAGGTTTTTGAGGGAGAGAGACCGATGACAAAGGATAATCACTTGGTGGGCAAGTTTGATTTGAATGGGATTCCACCGGCGCCTAGGGGAACGCCGCAGATTGAGGTGACGTTTTAGGTGGATGTGGATGGGATACTGAAGGTCAGTGCGGCGGATAAGGCAACGGGAAATAGGGAGGGGATTACGATTGATTATCAATGATCAGAATCGGTTGACTACGGAGGATATTGCGAGGATGATTAAGGTGAGGAATTAAAAACAGTAAAATTTTAATTTGGTTTGAAGTGGAAACTAGTTGCATTGACTAATAATCTAGTTTTTAATTGTTTGGTTTACAGGAAGCGGAAAGCTTTGCAGATGACGACAAGAAAGTCAAGGAGAGAGTGGACGCCCGCAACGAACTGGAGTCATACGCGTACAGTATTAAAAGTCAGGTCCAGGATAAAGATAAGCTAGGAGGCAAGTTATCGGAAGAGGATAAGACCATGATAGAGGAAGCTGTGGAGGAAACGATCAAGTGTCTGGAGAGTAGCGGCGATGCAGCATCTTCAGAACTGAAAGCGCAGAAAAAAGAGCTTGAGAGCATTGTGCGGCCAATTATTTCAAAACTTTATGGACAGGGTGGCGGTGGTAGTGCTGGAGGGGGAGGGTATGAAGATAAAGAAGAGTTGTAATTTAGGACTTTAAACTTTAGGTGTAAAATATAGTTACAAATTTTGTAATAATGATCAAATGACTGATTGTTGTTTTATTTAGTTTAAGTTTGTGTTCAAAGTATTTATTCTATTTTATAACGAATTTAGTTACACGGTTATAATTAAGTTTTTCTCAGTTTACTTTATAAAATTATCTCATCAAGTCATTAAGTAATATTATGTATATAGCTTGTCGTGTCATTATGCAAAGTCAAGCGATCTAAAGTTGTTATTACGCTTAAAAGTCATTTCGCCCCAATAAAAAGAAGTACACTACAAAAAGACATAATAGTATTATGTCTTTTTGTAGTGTACTTCTTTTTATTATGATAATACCTATGTTTGAATTGAATATTGAATACTAAGTACTATGGAAGTTAAATGCATATTATAACACATTATCATATCGTAGTGCGAGCGTAGTAAAGTGACAAGCTTATTGTTAAGCATAATCTCCCGTTAGGTTTCCAAAATAAGCGTTTACACATTTTTAATGCAAACTTATAGGAACTCAAGCAAGGTTGAAATGAGCAAAGTTAGTGGGTACACCAATGCAATGCTGTGGAAACTGATCCCGCTACGTATACCATACTATACTGGAGTGCATATTATATAGTCACAGCAATAACAAATAGCGTTGCATGCTTTTAACACGTATTTTAATAGAACTCTTGTCATCCAAAGAAACTGTTTTTCACATTCTTTATACTTGCTTAGCATTTTTATGTACTACGTTGCATATTAACTTAGAAAGTCTGCAAAATACAGGGAAAATTGGAAGAGACTTGGTGTATACAAAATCAAATTAGAATTATAAAATTACAGATTTCTTTAAAAGTGTCCACAAAATTTCAGTTCTGGTATGCAGTGCAGTGCATGAAGTACTTAAACTTCGCAAAAATCTTTCACAACGTATTATTCATACACGTTGCACAATGGCCACTACTAAGCCTGCGCTATAATAAATAAACTGACATCGACACTAAGAAAAGAAATGTAGTATTTTTCAACCTGGTCCTTTTTAGCACGACAAACACTTGTCAATTTCTCAGGTACAAAATATTAAATATACCTTCCATAATAACATGGGTATTGATTGCTTATTGATTATTTAAAGAAAAGAAACAGACACACTTGCAAAGGAGATGTTCGATAAAGCCAGCAAGCAACTTTCTTTTTATAATTTTTTCGAAATATCTTGGTCACCCCAAACAAATACTTCTGGTATATTTGGTAAAAGTGACGTGGCACTGAACCTGGATGCTCCATAATGGATCCAATATTTCTCAAACTGTGTAGATAAAAGCGCTTGATATGTGCAACAGGACCAATGCAGTTTGTGAACTTGCTAAAGTACTCTTTGACGAAATTTTTACGGACGACGATATGATCCATTGTACTTTTAGTGGCCGGGGGACCACGAAAAACTTTATTCCAAATAAAGTTACTTTCCTGAAACGTATGTCGAGTGAGAGTGAATGTTACATTAACTATATTTATAGTTTGTGTATTATTATACGCCTACGCCACATCAATAATGAATGCTTCCCGTTATAAGATTTTGCACTATTTCTAAATTTTGTAGAAGCTACTGCCTAGATCATGGCAACAAGATTATCAAGACCATGGGAGTTTAGCGTGGACACATGTGAGGGCATAAACTTAAGTCTGGTAAACGAAACTGGTGTTAGAGTTATAGAAAACCGGGTTTTCACCGAGTACCGAAGCAAAAGACGAGGTAACATTCTCAGAGAGAGGAGTCAAAAGGGTACTAAACCATTATCAACAATATCCGTGCCATAGGTTGAGTTTATAAACAAGATTAAAAATTACCCGATTTCTAAAATTATTTTTTTTCAAGCGTATTCAAAAACCTACTATAAAATTACGTTTTTAAGTCAGTATCATCATCACTGATAGTTTAATGGCTGTTTAGTAATCTGCACAAAGTATTATTTTAAGTTTAAATGTATTTTAGTGTATTTAAGAATATTTAAAGTAAGTAATTACATTTCGAAAATATATGTTTGTTTTTGTGTGATGCGCATATAAAATTGAATTTATTTTTATATCACTTCGATCCTTTTGAATTTTATTTTTACCACTCAATATAACATTTATGAATTCTAAACATTTTTCAAATGTGATATAAAAATGTATAATGAAAAATACAGCTATTCTCGTTTATGTTTGCATTTCATACCATACTACAATATTCAAGCAAAAACGCATGGGACTCCATGAACCAAGGTCACGCTTTTTCAGCAAGACTTGTGAAGTTTTCATTTCAAATATTACAAATATTGAATCCTACCATACAAAACACAACCTGTCATCTTTCTACTCTACTTATTCCTTCTGTAATGAAAAACGACATAAATAATTTAAGCGTCATATGGTATTCGCAAAAACTTAACAGATCTTAATTCGTTAACCCGTTAACGTGTGTAAACAAAATTGTACTTTACACATATGCCATGGACTTAGGGGTATTCATGATTGACTAATGATTGATAGTGAACACTTTGCAGTAGTATCTTTCTATTCACTTCGGAATCTAACTTGCTTAGGCAGGAAAACCATAAACTTCTGTCTAATTTCCGCAAGAGTTTCTGTCGAAATCTGCAAAAAAACAAAGTAAAGCCAAACTGAACATTCAAGAGGTCAAGAACCCGTTCTTTTTTCTTATCATAAACCATACAACACATCTACTATTACCTGTAGCCTCGGCAAAGTCGCAAGTCCAACAATTTCAAATTTGTTAGATTCTGCAGACCCAAGTCGCACAGCGCATTACTAATTTCTGCGTATTCAATGCGGAGAATTCTCAATTCTAAAAAACAAAGCATTGTCATTAACTTTAAAACCTTATTATTTTACTTCAAATAAATTGCAAGGCAAAGTGGGAAACCAACTATTAAGAAAATCTAAGGGCTTCCTTAACTCAAGGCTTCTTAAGAAAGCCTGTCGGCCTACATCCCCCTTCCCTAACCTTTCCAAACATGTCAACTCGAAAGATGTGTAACCCGTAAGCACTTTATTCAATCCTTACAAATCAAAGTTGTTAAACTTGTACGTAAGCTCTTTCACGTTTTTCATGTGAACTCCAACGATTTTAAATTTCTCTGCAGAGCAACATAAATCTCCAATATTTTCACCTGTGGAAATACCCTTCCAGCCTGAATAATGTTGGTAACACTGGTCAGTCTCGGTGGTAAACTCAATTTTTCAACCGTTTTCAGTGGCTTCATCCTCTCATCGAAAATTTCATGCAAGCAAGCCAACATATTCCTCCGTAAATACCGCATATACCGTTTATACTCCTGAGGTTGGAATAGTTCAGATTTTCTGGAAAGTCACGACTGTCAGGAGTGGAGTCAATACTAAATTTTAACTTTTCAACTTTCTACAAATCCACCTACAGCTTGCAAAAACTCGTGTAAAAAGTGTGGCTGGATTATCATTTGGTTGAGATTAAATTTTCCACAAGGAAAGTCACATTTACTTTCGTTGATTATCTTAAATAAAGCTTTACGTACAAGAATGTATTCCTCACCAGTTAGGTAATAATGTTGTCCCTTGGGCACGGGCGGATCTTGACCTTCGGTAGTTTCCTTGAGATGCCTGGCATGCCAACTTATAAGTCTACTTTCGTAGCCAAGATCGATTGTCCCTGAGTGCTTTCGAATCTCGATTAAAGAAGCCCGGTTCCACGTGGAGTTGACAAGACGAAAACGCTTTTTATCTGGCAAAGGAAGGAAGCTGGAAATGGTTTGCAGGATCATCAAATAGAAAAGAAACAACAGGTTAAGATTATTAAAGTGTCAGGTTTCCAGATTGGAAAGACAAGACATTTTAGCAATAATTGTAAATTGTAGGGTTTCCGTTGCTACCAGTTCATTTTGTAACGCTTCGGAAATTGAACTTTCTTCAGTTGACGTTCCTTCAGTTTCTGCAGTCTTTTCACTTGTTGCTTTGGTCTTCTTTGCTGTTGCCATTGTAAGAGAATCCCTTTTCTACGCTGACAGTGGTGTAAGGTCACACGGTCTTAAATTATTCCGGTTTAAGCAGCTCACTTAATATTAATATTGTCTAATTTTCAGTACATAATTGCTCAACCATTTAAACTCATAATTAAGCTAATGGCAATCCCTAAAGAAAATATTGTACTGAACTATTTCAACAAAAAAAGCTTGTCAACTTGCCTCTTCTGTTCACAGGTGGGTTTGTTTATGAACATGTGCACACACGACTTGTAAACTAGGCAGCTAGTGTTGCTGCATTTGATGTGTTTTAGCTATACCGAATGAATAGGTAGACACGTGCACGCTCGAGCTTGGGAACTCTGCATTGCATTGCATTTTTTGCATGATTCAGTTTGCATCAATTCAATTGCATCCGATTCAAGAGCACTGGATATTGGGTTCTGTGGCTTTGGCTTGCTTTAACGTTGAAACTGAAGAACATTTTACAATTTAATTGCTATTGATAGTTAAATGCTTAAACTTTATAATTTCGTTCATTTGATTATAATTCTGGAGAATGTGCTAGGTAATCTGAACTTTGACAACCTGAAGCAGTGTCTTCTTTTCCACCCTCTGTAAAATCTAGTGTATGGTAAACTACTTTCTCCGAACTGTCACTGTATTTCTTTTATAGGTTTGTATCATTGGAAATGCTTGGAAACGGGAATCGCTTGCATGCATCAGCATATTCTTCAACTTTCTAAATACCTGCTCAAAATATTGTGTTTCTCAGACTAGATGCAGGAAAATGCCTTTAGACTTATTGGTTGGAACATTTCCTTGTGCAAAAATTATTATTAGAATCTAGCTGTTACCATGAAACTGATGTGGTGACAATATATTCGCTAACTAAAGTCTATTCGAAAAACAATAACTTTTTAATTTTTTGCAGATAACAACCAATAATTCAAGAAATAAAGCAGAAATTCATGGTTAAGTTTGAGGAGAATTTGTAGCTGTTATAAGGCGAACGACGAAATTTAAGAACTTAAGTTCACGATTTAGAATGATAAAAATTAAGGAATTAATTTATTATTGAATATATAGTAAAGTTAGCAATGTTTCAATTACTTTTCCTACAATTTTATCATTTCACCATTAAACTAGTCACTAATGAATTAAGAATCACGTACTATAATGCAGGAAATTGAAGAAAATACCTTCGCTAAAATCAAAACACATTTCTCAGTTATTCATTTGTCACTTAATCTAAAAACATGTACGTAAAATAAACGCTTTTAATGGTTCCCCTGGCAGACAAGTTGATGGTCTTAACCATTATATTTAATGTTGCATCTGTGATCAATCGACACTAACAAAGGTGATTATAGGTGTCTATACTATTTAAGATGTGGCGTAACTGTTCGCCTGTTATTACCATCAGTAGTAGTTTGAAACATGTTAGGTTAATAAATATAAAGTTAAAATGTGTTACATTTCCTAGTTTAGGAAACGATGTACATTGTTTGATACACACACAAAAATAAAACATTTTAAAGTGTTCTAGACTGCTTACAAAGGCAATACAAAATTTCAATCCTTACTACAAGATATATTATAACTGTCTCCTTTTTATATCTTTTAAAACACATTTATTATCATTCAAAAACAAAAATAAGAACCATATAAACAAAACTAACACCTTTTATACAACAACATTTAAGCAAATAATTCAGATTCAGATCTTTAACTTAACTACATGCAGGTGTAGAAACAGAGAAGTCTAAATAACTATATCTTACAAAAATATACATTAACGTTCGTATATGAAAGAACATTTATAATTGACATAGATGTTAGTTAAGTTTTTCATAAAATATTGCAATATGATTTGCACTGCATACCGAAGTAAATAAACTATATCGTGTCTAAATAGTATTACATTTGATACGATTTAAGTACACTATACTATTTCTTTCTAAACAAGTTTACTTTTACATTGCTCAGTGGAAACATCCAAGCTAAAATGCCTAAAATTACACTCCATCAATGTCACACTTTCTCAAAATTACACGTACATGTGAAGTTTTCATTTCAAGCATTATAAATGCTTGGGAATACTAATGCGCAACAAAACCTGCAAATTTTCTACTTTCTGGCATTACTTCTGGCATAAATTCTCTTCTTAGTTATTTGAGCGTAATAAGGGTTTGAAAAAACTACTAAAGGATTTTTCAATGTTAACATTAGTGAACAGTTTGTTTTACTCTAAATACAAAGCTGGTTAAGTGTTAAGTTAATTACCTATTATCATTTATCTTATTATCTTTACTATTATCCAGGAATCTGACTTTGCCAGGCAGCAAACCCACAAAATTACGTATCATATCTGCCAGAGACTGCTTCGTAATCTGAAAAACAAAATATAGAGCTAAATTGAAATTCACATCTATGAACCCTTTCTTCTCAAAAATTGTACACAGTAAATTACCTCTAAATCTCGGCAAAGTTGCAAGTCCAACAATTTCAATATTTTTAGCTTCTGTAGACCCAACTTGCACATCAGATTACTAATTTTTGCGTTTTCAATGCGGAGAATCCTCAATTCTAAAAATACAACCAAAACATTCTCGTTAAATTTAGAATCGCTGGATACGGATATACTAATTGTAAGACAACTAGAAAGCTTACAGTTAAGAAAATCCTAGGGTTCTCTTTTCTTGTCTATTAATGGCTTTCGGTCCTCATTCTTTTTTTCCCTTGCATTCCAGCTCACGAATTGTGAAGCCCGTAAGCACTTTACCCAATTCATCCCTATTTTCCAGATCATTGAAGTTAAAGTCGTACGTGAGTTCCTACATCTTTTTCATGTAACCTCCAACAATTTCCAATTCCTTTGCAAAGCAACCAATCTCCAATTTCTTCACATCTGGAAATAGTCTTGCTGTTTGTATAATTTTGGTAGAACTGCCTAGCAATACTGGTAATCTCAATCTTTCAACTGGTTTCAGTGGTTTCATAATTTCACCAAAAATTTGTTCCAAGCCAACATATTTTACATAAAATCCTACCAAACTTAACTGGTTCAATACGAGGGGTTGTTGTGCATAGATTAGGGTAAATTCACCAACAGTTGAAACTGGACAATTTACATGTAACTCAAGCAAACTGTGGCTTTGGCTTTGTAAAACTGACGTGAAACCTTTAGGATCTATCTGAACGTTTTCATACCACACCAAATGTAATTTTGACAACGATAATTCAATTTGACTCAACTTGTAAAGATGTTCATCCGTAATACTACCTTGCAGATGCAAGTTCTTAACCTTTCTGCCATGAGGATTATCAAATGCCTCAATACAAAGCAAAAGATTGTTGCTGCAAGTTACAATATGGAAACTAAATGTGTTCAGTACACTAGCTTTTTCCAAAATTGGCAGGAGTCATTGCTTCGGAGAGGGCAAGTGAGGGTTGTAAATGCATATTTTAAAAGTCTTTAGGTTGACATAGCTCAGGTTAGTCGCAAAGTCAAGCTGGCTAAGGGAAATCCTAATTTCCAGATCTTCCACAAAATCGCTTACAGCTTGCAGAAAAAAGTGGAAGAATGTGTAAAAATGTTTGCTTACAATGGATTGGTCGAGTTTAAACTTTGCACAAGGATATCCAATTTTGCTGTTGTCTATTAGCTAAATTAAAGCTTTACGAACAAGACTGGTATCTTCGTCAATCCGGTTCAAATACTGCCTTGGCTTTGTCACGTCAGGATATTGACACACTGACGTTTCTCCGAGATGTCTTACATGCCAACTAAGGAGTTTGCTTGCGTGCAGGTCTATTGTCCCCGATTATTATTTTTATTGTTGTTGTTTCCGAATTTCCATTAAGGAAGCCCGGTTCCATGTTGAGTTGACAAGTCAAAAGCGCTTTTGATCTGGCAGACGAAGAAAGCTGGAAATGGTTTGGAGAATCTGCAGTGCCAAAACATAAGATTTTAGGCGTCATATTTACACATTAAAGTAATTGAGGAATATATATAATTGTAATCATTCAAATTACTGTAATAATTCTGTTTATACCAGTTCATTTCGTAACGCCGCGGAAATAGGACCTTCCGGAACTGTCGTTTCTTTGTCGGAACGAAAACGCTTTTTATCTGGCAATGGAAGGAAGCCGAAAATGGTTTGCAGGATCTGCAGGGATACGGACCCCATTTATATTGACAGTTATCACACGGACATTTGTCTTAGCCCATTTTTTATACCGGACAGTTATCTCATTTGGACAGTTATCTTATTATTGCAATTTTTTCCATTTTGAGCGTTTTTGTGAATGAGGACAGTTATCTCAAGACAAAAATTTATATTCTCCAAATTGATGATTCTAAGAACATTTCTTCATTGACTAAGGTTTTTCCAAAACAGTTAAAGTCGTTTATGCGATTCTGATAATATTACAAACTGTTTCTTCGCATTTTTTTTATTTTTCACTTATACGTTTGGTATTGACCATACGTTTGGTGATGGTGCAATAAATATGGACAAGTGAGGTACCAAAAGGTCCATATAGGTCCACGGAGATTTAGAAAAAGTACTTGTGCGCTTGGCAGCCAGTACAGTATAATAAAACCTGCTATTCTCACTGGAACTTGGTTTCTATATGAGCACGTTTTAGAATTTCTTTTGACGTATTACTTCTCAGTCATCTCTCATCTCATGTCTACCATTTCTGAGGGGCTGGATATCTGGACTTGAAAAGACCTGCCATAAAAATTTGGTAATAATGTGATTTCAAAATACCGTATTTTTTATAAAGCTCTTACTGGTATGGACCATTTTAATATGTACTTGATTTGCCCATATTAATGATGCAGATTTAAAGTTCTTACTAAACGTATATAGACTGTCTAACCTAACCTTCGAATTCAGATGAATTTTGAGTATAAGTTTAAAATATGCATATTTTCTCTAAAAGCTCATATATGAGTAAACGGCATACCAAAGTAACCCTTTTAAAATAAGAATATGAATCTAGGCATACAGTTTCAAATATTATAATGGCCTTTTAAAATTGTTGTCAAACAATTGGTCGTAAATACAGTAGGCACTTTTTTGATGATCTGCAACATTTATATTTTCAAATGAGTTAAGAAAGACTTACCCATATACTATGCATCGACCACAGTTTAGTTTTATCACGGTAACAAGATCACGAGATGCTAC
Organism: Entomobrya proxima; assembly: GCA_029691765.1. Taxonomy (NCBI): domain Eukaryota; kingdom Metazoa; phylum Arthropoda; class Collembola; order Entomobryomorpha; family Entomobryidae; genus Entomobrya; species Entomobrya proxima. The sequence goes on from CM056172.1 coordinate 52,392,011, forward strand.
CACAGAACCAATCTTTGTACAGCTTCTCATGCAGCTAAAATTGTTCCATGCTCATCATCGCCGTCAAATATATTTGTGATAACGATACAACTCAATTAAGTAAGTAGTCTTGATAGACAGGATTGGACTTAATAAGTAGAATACATCAATATAAAAAAGTTGATAAAAGAAATGAGGAAGTTTTACTGTATCTAACACGTAGGACGCCCGTAGAATTATTACGAAGCGCAAAAAACTTTTAATTTCATTATGATTAAACAAGTCATTAAGAAATTGATGCATAATAGACAATTGGAGGAATATAAACTTTTGTCTTGAGATAACTGTCCTCATTCATAAAAACGCTCAAAATGGAAAAAATTGCAATAATAAGATAACTGTCCAAATGAGATAACTGTCCGGTATAAAAATTTGACTAAGACAAATGTCCGTGTGATAACTGTCAATATAAATGGGGTCCTAGACCCGGATCTGCAAGGCAAATAGAATAAAACAACATCATTGAGTATCTGGTTTACAGATTGGAAAGACATTTTAGCAATAATTCAAGGTGTTCTGTTTTTACCAGTTCATTTCGTAGCGTCTCGGAAATAGAACTTTCCTCAGTTGACGTTCCCTCAGTTTCTGCAGTCTTTTTACTTGCTGTTTTGGCCTTCTTTCTCCTTGCCATTTAAGGAGAATTGTTTTGTATGCTAAAAACGTGTAAAGACTCTCGTTCTTAAATTATTCAGTTTAAAGTAGCTCACTGAATAGTGCCTCGTTTCCTTCTATTAATTATCTGTTCCAAGAAAAATAATTCTCAACACAATACACTGTTACTCAACTATTTAACACATACTTATTTAAGCTACTGGTAATCACTAAAAGTTATTCTTTTTTTTTACATTTTTCCCTTGTTATGATATTTTACTGCATTATTCTGCTTGTTCTGTTCTATCACATGTGAGTTGTTTGAGCACGTATACCCATTTTGTCACCTAGGGAACAAGTATCCATGCATTACTTGATGTTTATATATCCAACGCAAAGCTAATACTGAGCATAAATTGTGAGCATAAGCGAACCGCCTTTATGTTTAGCTGATCTATTTTACTTTTGCTGTTGAGTGAATGTGACTAAGGATACGGATTCGTTAATACGGAAAGCTTTTGCTTGTGGTATACCCGTATACCGAATGAATAGGGAGACACGCACAAGCTCGAGCACCAGAAAACTCGGTATGCTATATCAATTCAGTGGCATCCGATACAACTTGTATCATACAAGAATACTGGATCCAATTCATATGAGCACTCGTAAGCGTAAGCATGCTTTAGCAAATAATTGAAAGTGAATTTCAATTAGTTTTTCTATTGGTAGGTTAAATACTTAATTGTTGACAAAATGACATAACTGCCCAACTTGGCGAAAAATAGTTTTATCAATGACGACCAAGAGACCACGAGAGAAAACAAGAAGGATAGATGGGGAGAGGATTTCAGCTTTTTACATAAGGGAGAGGCGGAAGAACCTTCTGAAGATTCTGTACTTTAAAAGATGCTATTTTTTATTTTTCAGCTATTTGATGTTGCATTATAATTATAAGTAGTTATGATGTATTTTCAACTTTTGTCTATTTGGTTATAGATTTTTATCCATTTATCAAAAGACATTTAAAATAGTTAAGTAAAATAAAGTTAAAATGTGTGTGGTATTTGCCTGTTAAGAAAAGATGATTATGCTTGACACACATATAAAAGTATTTTTAAATTATTAACAATAATAAATTATCGTTTTAATAGTATTACTAAATTATAACATACAACATAGTTATTTATGCATTCCACGCATTATTCAAAGGCGATATAAAATTTCAATGTATAGTTCTTTAAACCTGCTTTCTATTTACGAATAATATTCACAGGAGCAAAAATAACGCCTGCTGAATCATCTCTTTAACTATTAGTTACAAAAGGTAGGATCAAAATTGTGTAAATGAAAACATTTTGTACCACTACAGCAATACCTAGTAACACTTGTGTATGAAAGATACAGCTATCTAAGTGACATGAACTTTTAGTTTTCTTAGAAGATTACACTATTTTTGTATAAAATACTGTAGAAAATAGATTAGTTCTGACAAATAAACATAACTCTGTCGAAATGGAGCACAGTTTTCCAGAAAAATACTACTTTTGATACAATTTAAGTAGCCTCATTTCTAGTATAATTTGTGTACACATCATTGCTGTGTAGAAACCTTTACGCATTAAAATCATCACTCTTATAAAAATACAAAGGAAGTCATCAATTATTTGAGCGTGATAGGTACTTGCAAAAACTAAATAATTTTCGCTCCTAAAAAATAGGAAATTTTTCGTGCTATACATACAAAGCTGGTTAAATGTTTCAGGGAAATTCTTATTTATCATGATTGGTTCTAGGGCAAACGCTTTGCAGTAGTATCTTTGCTATTCATTCAGGAATCTAACTTTCACAGGCAGCAAAACCGGAAATCTCCGTCTCATATCTGCCAGAGTCTGCTTCGTAATCTGAAAAAGAAAAATAGAAAATCAAATTAAATTGAAATTTACATCTACAAATTAATTCTCTTTTCTCATAAATCAAGCGTGTGTATTACCTCTAGTTTTCTGCAAAATCGCAAGTCCACCAGTTCCAAATTTGTTAGCTTCTGAAAGCCAAACCTGCACATCACATTAGTAATTTCTGCTTGTTTAATGCGGAGGTTCTTCAACTCTAAATAAAATAAAAAATAAATGTTGTTAAACTAAGACCCTTTTATTTGGAGGAAATTTGTTTAATTAATTGTAAGCTACAAGTGGGAAACTAACTATTCAGAAAATCCAATGGTTTTTTTCTCCTGACTATTACGAGCTTTCGACCTTCAATCTCCTTCCTTTCAATACATGCCACCTCCATAAGCACTTTATTGAATCTATCAAGATCGTTGCTAAAGTTGTACGTGAGTTCTTTCACATTTCTCATGTAATCTCCAACAATCTTCAAATTCTTTCCAGAGCAACAAATGTCCATTTTTTTCAACTCAGGAAACAGTCTTGCCGCCTGAATAATTTTTTAGCACTGGACAACGCTTCTGGTAATTTCAAACTTTCCACTGTGTGTAGTGGTTTCATACTATTATTGAATATTTGTTCCCGACCAACACATTTTTCAATACTTTCTCCAAACGTTAACCGCTCTAATATGGGAAATTGTTGTGCATAATCCAATCCTGGAAATTGGGCTTTTGCAAACAGCATTTCTAATGATTTCAATTTCTCCATCCGAGGAAAGTCTACAGTGAATTCCTCATGAATAAAATACTCATAATTTAAGCGCAACTCCAGTAAACTCTGGCTTTGGCTTTGTAAAAATGCTTTGAGGGAATTACCAATTACTCCAGAGTTATTGTTATTAGTGAACACCAAATGTAATTTTGTCAATGATAATCCAATCTGACTAAGCTTGTAAAGATGTTCATCTGTAATAATGCCTTGCAGATGCAAGTTCTTAACCTCTCTGCCATGATGATTATCAAGTGCTTCAATACAACACAAAAAAATGTTGTTGCAACTAGAAATAAAACTGAGAGTGTTGACCACAGAAGCCTTTTCGAAAATCAGAAGGAACCATTGAGCCAAAGAAAATGTACCATAAGCTCTAACGAATAATTTAATACTCCTGAGGTTGGAATAGTTCAGATTTTCTGGAATGTCTCTTCTGTCAGGGGTAGAGTAAATACTAAATTTTAACTTTTCAACAAATCCACATACAACTTGCAAAAACTCGCTAAAACGAGTGTGGCTGTTTTATCATTTGGTTGAGATTAAATTTTCCACAAGGAAAGCCAGTTTTGCTGTTGTTTATTAACTTGAATAAAGCTTCACGTACAAGAATGTATTCTTCATCAGTCGGTTTATTATCATGCTTTCCCTTCGACCCGTCCAGATATTGACGCCCGGATTTTTTCCTGAGACGCCGTACATGCCACGTTAAAAGCTTGCCTTTGCAACCAAGATCTATTGTCCCCGATTGTTTCCGAATTTCCATTAAAGAAGCCCGGTTCCATGTTGAGTTGACAAGTCGAAAGCGCTTTTGATCTGGCAGACGAAGAAAGCTGGAAATGGTTTGCAGAATCTGCAGTACAAAAGCATCATAAAATTTTTAGAGCGTTATATTTGAAAATTGAACAGGTATAAATAACCACTCAAATCACTGTAATAATTATGTTTATACCAGTTCATTTCGTAACGCTGCGGAAGCGGCAGTAAGGTCATCATCAACTGTGGATCCTTTAGTTTCTGCAGTCTTTCTGCTGGCTGCTCTTGCCTTACTTCTTGTTTCCATGTTGCAAGAGAATTCGTTTTCTATGCTGAAGGTGGTGTAAAAAACTGTCTTAAATTATTCAGTTTCAAATAGATCACTTAATAATTCATAATTTTACTACAAAGTTTAAACACATGTAAGCTACTCGCCAAATGAAATGGTATCGAACTTTTATTTTTTAAAATAAAAGTCAATACATACACAATTTTTATTTTACAATTTTATATTTGTTATGATATTTCGATGTTCTATTCTGCTTATTCTGTTGTGTGACAGGTGGGTTAGCCTATGCACGTATACCTATTTTGGCAACCATGTAAGTGTTTGTGCATTATTTGACATGTAATCGAAACATAAATAAGTAGTAAACAATAGGGGACATAGTAACCAAGTTTTATGTTTAGCCCATTTTCCCATTGCTTTTTCTGTTGAATGGGACAATGTGATTACGGAAGTTGTGTTTCAGCTTGTGAATATGCCTCATAGCGGAAATGAACACGCTTGAGCCAAGCACCACGTCACTCTGTATTAGGTATATCATTTCAGTCTACAGTGGCTTTCGATCCTCGAGCGCTGGATCCAATACGTGAGAGCACTTTCCTTGCTTTAGTGCTGAAATTGTAAGAAACCCACATAAAAGCAAAAAAATATTTTTGGAATGTCTAACAGGAGAATGCGAGAGAAAACGGAGGGAATGCAGGTAGACAATGCGACCTTGAAATCTCAACAAGGGAAACAGGCGGAAGAAAATATTTAAAATCTTACTTTCAAAGGGTGTCACTCATAATTTTTAGTATTTAACCATTTAGAGCCTAATAATAAGATTTCGGAATCAGCATTCCACGAAATGAAGCTGAAATTCAGGGAGGAATTTAAGAAGGAGAATTCGTAGGGACTGAAAACTCAAGAACTTACGTTAATTTGAAGATATATAGCAAACTTTAAATTTTATAGTAGATACCATAATATTCCTTATTTGAACGTAGCATAGTATAAGTTATTTTTGCTGATGATTTAACCATTATAGAATTGATTCAAAGTCTTTTTACTGGTTTGGATGATTATGATTAAAAAAGTGGAGGAGAACACTTCCGCTTTGACCTTGACCAGAACGACGCGTTTCGCTAAATTTATTTCATCATCAGGTCCTATACAATTTTTGAAATATAATTTTTAAGTTGTTAAATGGCTTATTCAAAAACATTAAACGGTTAATGGGATTAAAAATTTAAAACGGTTAATGGAATTTACCTGGGAATACTTATTTTCTATCTTAAGTAAAATGTTTACTCGATTTTGTACATGGTAAAATATATTTCTGCCTGAGAATATTACAATAATTATAATAATTAATTTTCGGAACAATTTAAACAAGCGGCGGAAACAAACATTTTAGTATAAAACTTAAAATTAATATGCTGTTACCTTCATTATCAATTACTCTCACTTTTTAAGTTTTTAATTACAATTGACAACGGAGCTTGTTTACTCTGGCAGAAGTATTTTAGCTATGAAGACTGTTCACAAAGACAACATTGTTGGTATGGCGGTCTCGGACTATGAAAACCGCTCTTGTGTATTTTTTATGCGTGTTGCAAGTGTGCTAAGCTGATCTGGAATTGTGTATGCATATTGCACTGAAATGTTCTTGGCTATTTCAGTGAGAACATTGCTATTGCAAGACTCAAGAGCATTCATAATATTTTGTTGGATAATATGTTTCAAATCTGGTATTTTGTAGAAAGGTAAGACTATAAAAGTAGTGACTGGTGTCTGATCTATGATGTCGATGGTAGTACTATTATACAGATTAATATCCTGATTGTGCATTTGTAAATGCATTTTATGAAATTGAGATTTAGGTTTAATGATTTGGTTACGGTCAATTGCTAACAGTTTTGTCTTGGTATCATTTAACAGCGACACAGGATAATTTCTACGTTCAAATTTTTTAAACATTTTGTTCAAGTTTAGTAACCTGTCATTTTCGTTAGAACATGATCTGATTACCCTGAGACCGCATGAAAATGGTAGTGACTTTTTCATGTGAACTGGATTGTTAGAGTCAAAATGTAGGTATTCATGCTTTGACATTGGCTTAGAATATAGTGAGGTACTTATTACATTTCCTTCTTCTAACATGATCTTCAAATCTAAGAAATTAATTTCATTTTCCGATGATTCAAAGGTAAATCGAAGGAAATTATGCTTAAACGTTTCTTGTAGCCAGTCATTAATATTCTGACCAATTTGAGATATATCTATGAGTAATAAAATATCATCTATAAATCGGCGTTTAAAATGCATTTCAATCCTCCAGATTTTTTCAAGTTCTACTGCTGCTGTGATATTGGCTACTGAAACGCTTGCATTGTTTCCCATTTGAATACCACGTTTTTGAAAGAACAATTCGGTATTAAATTTAATATAACTGTAGTCTAAGCTTAAATCTAGCAATAACTTAAGTTGAGCTTCTCAATTATCAAAGTTACTAGGAGCCAAAGACGAAAATTGCAAGAATAATAGTACCAGCACAGAAATAGACAATGTACCAAAACCTGATGAGGTTAGTACTAAGATCACTCCCAACAGTAACGTACCAATACAACCAATGAACTCTACGGTCATTAATGACAATGATGATGATAAGAGACTTAGCACAGAAAGACTGGGTGTCAAAGAATATGCCAGATTATTTCCCAAACCGCCACCTAGAAAAATAGCCAAAAATCCAATTTTTAACAAAAACAGAGGTTTAGGCGAAAATGAAGATGAATCAGTAAATGATGAAGCTGAGGATTGACAGTCAGAAACGGTTAATGGTAATAGACAGCAAAAAAATCGACGTTTTATTAATTTTAACAATGTTTTCCCAAATTATTTAAGTTTACCTTTCAAGACAAGAAGAAACCTTAGGATATTATTTTATAACATGACAAAATACAAATCATGTATTCACAATTTAACAACAATAACTGTACCAAAAGCAGTAGAATTATGCTTATTTCTGGGGTTTAAATTTAATTTTAATCTAGATGCTAACTTCGGAAGTTTGTATAGGGCTATAGCAGAAGGTATACGTAAGTATGCATGGAAAGTATTTTTTGTAAACAATGGTCAAGAAAGTAAAATGGATGAGATAACGAAAATAGCTGTTAAAATTAAGAAATCAGTAGGAGGAGCTAATTTGCAATCACCTATTGAATGGGTATTATTTGGTAAAGAGTTTACTGAAAATTGTATCAATAAATTAAAACGAAAAAGGGTTAAGGTTGACAAGTTACATATGTATTTAGTAAACCAACTAAAACAATTTCTAATTAGTAATAACATTGTTTTAAAACAAAAGTGACAAAAATGTTTAAATGTATAAAGATGAGTACAAAACAGAAATTGTACGCCAACTACACGAACTTGAAACTTATGTACCTAGTACGAAGGCACATTTCGATCAAGCCATGCAAACATTTAAAGATAAAGTAAATCATGCTAGAAACATAAGCTTTAATAAGTTTTCTATCAATCTCAAATCAGTTCTACCTAAGAAATACGAACCAGCAAACTTTTTAATTTTACCTAAAATGCATAAGAAATTTGACAAATTTCCTGTAGGTAGACCGATTTGTAGTAATATACTCACTATAAACAGAGGTATAGCTATATTGCTAGACGCAATTCTTAAACCTTTAACTATTCATATTTCAACTCTGTTGATAGATACACCACATTTATTGACACTACTTACTAACACTAAATTAGACAAAAACAAAAAATACTGCTTAGTAGCTGCGGATGTATGTGCCATGGATCAAGAGTTACCGATAGAAATCTGTAAAAAGCACTGCATTATATTTTTTAATCGATACAAATCAGTAACAAAATTGCCATTTGTAATTACAGAAGCTCAACTTAAGTTATTGCTAGATTTAAGCTTAGACTACAGTTATATTAAATTTAATACCGAATTGTTCTTTCAAAAACGTGGTATTCAAATGGGAAACAATGCAAGCGTTTCAGTAGCCAATATCACAGCAGCAGTAGAACTTGAAAAAATCTGGAGGATTGAAATGCATTTTAAACGCCGATTTATAGATGATATTTTATTACTCATAGATATATCTCAAATTGGTCAGAATATTAATGACTGGCTACAAGAAACGTTTAAGCATAATTTCCTTCGATTTACCTTTGAATCATCGGAAAATGAAATTAATTTCTTAGATTTGAAGATCATGTTAGAAGAAGGAAATGTAATAAGTACCTCACTATATTCTAAGCCAATGTCAAAGCATGAATACCTACATTTTGACTCTAACAATCCAGTTCACATGAAAAAGTCACTACCATTTTCATGCGGTCTCAGGGTAATCAGATCATGTTCTAACGAAAATGACAGGTTACTAAACTTGAACAAAATGTTTAAAAAATTTGAACGTAGAAATTATCCTGTGTCGCTGTTAAATGATACCAAGACAAAACTGTTAGCAATTGACCGTAACCAAATCATTAAACCTAAATCTCAATTTCATAAAATGCATTTACAAATGCACAATCAGGATATTAATCTGTATAATAGTACTACCATCGACATCATAGATCAGACACCAGTCACTACTTTTATAGTCTTACCTTTCTACAAAATACCAGATTTGAAACATATTATCCAACAAAATATTATGAATGCTCTTGAGTCTTGCAATAGCAATGTTCTCACTGAAATAGCCAAGAACATTTCAGTGCAATATGCATACACAATTCCAGATCAGCTTAGCACACTTGCAACACGCATAAAAAATACACAAGAGCGGTTTTCATAGTCCGAGACCGCCATACCAACAATGTTGTCTTTGTGAACAGTCTTCATAGCTAAAATACTTCTGCCAGAGTAAACAAGCTCCGTTGTCAATTGTAATTAAAAACTTAAAAAGTGAGAGTAATTGATAATGAAGGTAACAGCATATTAATTTTAAGTTTTATACTAAAATGTTTGTTTCCGCCGCTTGTTTAAATTGTTCCGAAAATTAATTATTATAATTATTGTAATATTCTCAGGCAGAAATATATTTTACCATGTACAAAATCGAGTAAACATTTTACTTAAGATAGAAAATAAGTATTCCCAGGTAAATTCCATTAACCGTTTTAAATTTTTAATTCCATTAACCGTTTAATGTTTTTTGAATAAGCCATTTAACAACTTAAAAATTATATTTCAAAAATTGTATAGGACCTGATGATGAAATAAGTTTAGCGAAACGCGTCGTTCTGGTCAAAGTCAAAGCGGAAGTGTTCTCCTCCACTTTTTTAATCATAATCATCCAAACCAGTAAAAAGTCAATTACCTTTTTGAAAGATGATATTGCTATAAATAATACATAAATGAGTTGTGAATTGGCCTTTTTTATAGTTTGGCCCACAAATGCTCATTATATTGCTCAACTTCAATTGTCTGAATAATAAAATTGTGTAAAACTAATTGAGACGATGCATGCAAAAATGCGTGATGCATGCATCGGACGGCGTTGATAAGTCCAATGCTCAAAATTATTGCACTAATGTTTGACTAATTTACAAAAGTATCGCGAGAAAATTGTTTGTTTCTGTTTCGAAACGTTCGCTTATCTTCTGCTTCAACCTAAAGATATCAAGGTTTTGATGCTTTTCCGTTTCCGCTTTGATTTTTTTCAAAATGACACATATTTCACTTCATAATTTTTTAAAATAATGCAACGCAAGACAGACAAACTTGTCATTTCAATTTTTGTCAAACAATTATTATAGCTACACATATTTATCGGACTTAGCAACGCCGTCGACCGTGGTATTAGCATGCATCGTCTGAATTCTACTAGGATGTATCTTTAATAAAAAAATAATTATGTTATACTTTTGTATTTGTTAGTATTGGTATATTCATTGGATTTGCCTAGCTACGTGGGGAATGTTGGAGTTCGTGAAGGGTCCGTTCCAGCATTATGACAACCATTAAAAATATCGCTTTCTTTTAATTCAAAATGGTTTTTTTTTTCGAACTGTAAGCAAACTTATAGCATGAATGACACCTTATTATCCGATTTTTTTCCTAACAACAATGTGCCAAATGCTATAATGGTTTCCTCAAACGAAAGTACAAGAACGAACTTACGAATTCTAATGAAAATAAAGCATTTTGCTGCTTGCATGAAATCATACATTCCCCACGCAGATAGGCAAATACAATGAACATAATACTAGTAATATTGCATCTTTAATCAATCGTCATTGTCATAATCAACAAAGTTGAAAAAGGTGCTTCAGCTTGTGAGTCAGTACCGATTATTCTGTAGGAGACCAATCCTAAATTGCGCTTACTTGGGCTATGTAATAGAACTGAAAGAAAGTAACATGTACTTGTTGAAAACTGCATTTATGCTGATTTTGTGGCGCTGTGTGAATGCACGCACGGCGGAGAACGAAGAGCAATGAAACCTGAAAGAAATGTTGATTATACATCACCATTATCACCTAGTTTTATTTTTGCTTGACAAGAATACATGTTATAATATGAAAGGTTTACAATATTTATATTGTTCTGAATTTTGGTCAGTAATTTTCACTGAAAATTTTTCAGTGGCACCAAATTTTATTTCACATTTTCAAACGAGTAAAATTAGATGTAGTTCAAATATATTGAGAAGTTCACAATTCTTGTGCCAATGAGTCATCCACTGATGCCTTATAATACACCGTTTTTGACCTGGCCATGCTGTAAGAGTTATCAAATATTATAGTGTAAACTCCTGTATCAAATGCTCGCACACCGTCGTTTTCTTGGTCTTTGGCAAAAGAGGAAGCAAGTCGACTCCAGGGTACCAGCGGTTCTTTCTTTGGGTCCAATATTTGAAAACCAATGTCGTAATTTTCACAGTGAAACCGAAATAGAATCGAACTTCCCGGTGATTTTATGTCCAGAGGGATCTCTACACTTTCACGGGCTGTGATGATTACAGATGTCAGATTATCAGAATTTGTAGAGGTTGAGGTTATACCTAGTTTATAAAATAATTATTTAATGATATTCAAGATTTGGTCAATGAAAGTGATTTTAGGTTCACTCACCAGCAAAATAGTTTGGTGGAAGGGGTCCTTGTATCCAAATATCATCTTGTGAGCAAAACTCATCCGAGCCCTTTCTTGTGCCTCCTCAATGCTCTGGTACCAGTTCCACTGGAAACTTGTATCGAATAACTTTTTCCCAAGTTCCCCTATCCGTACCGTAAATATCGATTTTCTCTAATGTCCTTTTCGACATAAATGGCTTGAAGGCTCTACACACTACGTAAAATAAAGTAGGCGCATTTACCATCACAACATTAATTACGTAACATTTCTGGATAGTTGTTATCCAACTGCTTTTGCATTTTCAGTGCGAAATCTCGAGTGATTTTACTGGTAAATTGGCGAAAGCCGTAGCCTTCAACATCAATTATTTCTACCACCCGGGTAACCTCACGACCTTGAGCTTTGCCGGTTTCTCGTAAAACTTCTTGAATTCTTTCCATATTCATTATACTAATTTTGGTTGCCACGTCCTCGCCATATTCTTCAAGTAGTCCACGAGTGTCTTGGTGATATAATGGTGCTAGGAGAATGGGTAAGCCTTGTTTGTTCACACCCAAATGAGCAAGCTTTGCTACCTTAGATATCCCGGGAGGTAGTGATTCCTTTTCCAGAATTCCATCCACTTGGTTATCTTTGCGCCACTGTAAATGTTCCTCTAACATTTTCAAGGCTTTTGTAACGTCCATCTCTCGAGCTCTGAGCCATCGTATTAACTGAGCGTCCGTTTTCTGTTCATGATTTAATTCTAAATTGACACACAATTTCCGAAACTCTGCAAGACGCTGCTTTTCAAAACCCAAATATTCTTCGGTAGAAAACATTATGCTGCTGGGTGTTATGCTGATTTATTTTATTTCGTGGTTAAGTATTAGCAGATAAAACACTATGTCTGCTATGCAAATGAAACCGTACTATCCTACTATCAGTGTTTAAAATCTGCCAAGAGTACGCATTAGAGTAAGCTCAAGTGTAAATAAAAAATCAAACTCAAGGTTATTGATTCCGGTCAAATAGAAAGATGGAGTCGCTAATTATCATCTGTTAATGACTTTCATCCACTTTGTTTGTGTCCGGCTGTCCAGCTGCAATCGCTGTTACACTTTACTTCAATATAGAGAACGTGTGGCTAACAATATTGCATTTTTGTATATGATCATAATAATGTTATCTGCAAATAAATATGAACGGATATTTTTGTTCAGCACTTCAATAAAAAAATCAAATGCATTTCCAATAAAGTTCATTTTGCATTCCACTTTTTCAATTGTCAAACCTACCTATTATTTCAAGTTCATTTAATGACGACGAATCCACGTGCAAACTTTTATCAATTCGAAGCAGTTTAGTTGTCTAAATATTCATTTGAATCTGTGGATGTATTTAACATGCGTTATGTAGGTATGTAATATGTGTTGTTGGCAAGCAAAAAAATTGACTTGCCAACTGCTAAGCATGCATTTCACTGATATGTAATATCATTTTTATAATGAACGCTGTAGGTAGTTAATGTTTTGACAAAATGGTATGGTAAGTAGGTAGATAGAGTTCATTGGGTGCGCATTATACAAAATAACCGCATGAATGAAAGGCTATATAACCACTACAACGCTTATAATTAACTTTTAAATACTTAGTGTAGGAGCAAGGAATATAGTAGAAAAAATATTACAATTTTGTTCCAGTTATTAACTTTGTGTTGAGTCGCTACGTAATATATATGTTGAAGTAAACCGCAATTCCCATGCTCATTTTGATATATACCTAAAATATGACTCATATGAAAATGCCGACGTCCTTGTTGCTCATGTCTCCGCTTGATCTTTTATGTTTGAAATCAAATGAATGACGTCTATGCACAAGTCCAGTACACCTAGCAAAAAATGGCATTCAAAAAGTAACTTGACATGCTGATTAATTGTTATTTGTATTTATTTGTAGCGAATCCAAGTCGTTTAGTATTTATATTTTAAATAAAGTTAACTTGCTTTCGATATGAGAATGTGGTACCAAAATGTGCGCACTTTTTTCGCGGATTTTTTCCATAGCTTATCTCATTTCACCCCAAAAATGCATATGGCACCTTCTGCAGTGCGTTGAGAAAAGTCATAAAGCACCTATCGTAATTTGTGAGAAAAGTCATATAGCACCTATTGAGTTTTGTGAGAAAAGTCATAAAGCACCAATCGAAAATCAACCATCGTTATACGGTTCCAGGGAAGACGTATGATTGCTCAGGGTATGAACCTCAACCATCATTGCCTTGTTCTAGAGTTGGTGCTGGGGTTTGGGTTATATATATAACTTTAAAATAATTCAAAACATCGCAAATAAAGCACCATGAAATTTGGTTTTAACTTACAGAGCATTCCGGGAGATTCAAGCGTCAATTTTACCTGCGAAGGTAATACTGACACCGGATATACTGGAGGATGTCACACTTGCTCAAAGGAAAAGGCGGGTTGTTTCGATGAGAACAAAGGCGAATGTATAGATCACTGTGTATTAAAGCCTTACAAGCAGTACTCTTGCGCCATTTATAATCACTACAGTTTTCATTGCGCACAAGAAGGATTCTTTGCTCAGAAGCTTGATTCTAGCACATTTTTTCAGTGTGTAAAACAAGGCAAGAATTGGAAAGCTTTGTGCTATGCGTGCAATCAACGTTTGAAAACTTGCTTTTCGAATAAGAAGCAAGCTTGTTTGACAAAAGGAGGTAATCCGTGTGGGGAAGGGGACCCGCATGATGCCAGTATTGGGGGTGCAGAAGAGGCTTCAAAACATTATACGTGTCAAGGTAGCGAAAATTATACAAAATGGTTTAAAATTACTTGCAACTTATAAATATTTACATCAAATTGCCAATATTTACATCAAATAATCGATATTTACACCAAATAATCAATATTCACACAAAATTGCAAATCATTAGCTAAATTTACGAAAATTTGATATCTTTTAGGTTATAACGATCTCAGCTTCCCCTGCAGCTACTTCCTTGCCGGCGTTTTTGCCACTCCCGACGATCAAAGCATATATTTTATTTGTGTCAAACTCGGCGATAAATGGCTCGCCGAATGCGGCGCTTGCTCCAAACAACAAGACGCCTGTTTCGACAACATACAAAAACCTGCGTAGCCAACTGTGACCAAGGTCGTAACGAACCCTACATGTGTCACAGTTCAGGCGTATTCTTGTAAAAAAGAGGGCTACTTTAAAAATCCTAAAGATAGTGGCGCAACATTCTTTAAATGCGTTAAAGGCACTGAAGCTTGGCCTTGGAAATCATATTGCTTTGGATGTAACGCAATGATTGGCACTTGTTATGACGAGAGTTCACTAGCCTGTTTGACAAATGATGGAGTGCCCTGTAACGGCACCACCGATTCTGGATCAGGATCTGGCCTGCAAACCGCAAAAAATCCGCCGTTAAAAGGCGAAGTGGAAGAAAGTCGAAGTTACGACTGCACAGGTTATAACGAAATGAGTTTGCCTTGCACTCTATACGGTCCTGGGAAATGGGTAATGTCTGCAGATCTCTCGGTTTGGTTTCAATGAGTGGTTCACGGCGGGGATTTGATTGCCGAATGTCATCATTGCGACGCTAGTAAACGAGAGTGTTTCGTAGACAAGCTGCAAAAATGCGTAGAAAATTGCAGTTTAGGTCCTCATGAACCATGGGATTGTGCTACACGAGGATTTAAATGTGTTACTGAAGGCCTTTTTGCAGATGAAAAGGATAACTCGGTGTTTTACAAGTGTTTAAAGAAAGCGGATGGAAGACTGGAAAGTCAGTGTTTTACTTGGAACAATGGCATTCAGAAAACTTGCTTTAGTCAGTCGAAACAAGTTTGCTTGAAGATACCGGGTAATTTGTGTGAGAAGGAGGATCCGGTGCATATTGATCCAACTATTACGGAGGAAAAGAGTAGAACTTATGATTGCACTGGGTACATGCCGCAGCAGGAGAGTTTTCCGTGCAAGAGGTATTCGCCTGGAATTTATGGTAAGTATACTGAAGAAGTTCTTAAACAAACTTTAACCTTAAAATTTCTTCAAAATTCTTAAAGTTTCTAAAGCATTCTTTAAATTTTCTGAAATTTCTTTAAATTTTCTGAAATTTCTTTAAATTTTCTTAAATTTCTTTAAATTTTCTTAAATTTCTTTAAATTTTCTGAAATTTCTTTAAATTTTCCTCAATTTCTTTAAATTTTCTTAAATTTCTTTAAATTTTCTTAAATTTCTTTAAATTTTCTTAAATTTCTTTAAACTTTCTTAAATTTCTTTAAATTTTTTTGAATTTCTTTACATTTTCCTTAATGTTTCTTAAATTTCCTTAATGTTTCTTAAATTTCCTTAGTGTTTCTTAAATTTAATTAAAGTTCTCTTTAAGTTTCTTTAAATTTTCTTTAAATTTCATCTCATCAATTTTTATTTTCTTAGCCACCCCCGCCGAAAAATCAGTCTACTTCGAATGCAAACCCGGCGGTTTTGCCGAATGCCGCGCTTGCAGTTCCGACCTTCGCGGCATCTTCCCCCCATCAAAAAGAAATGTGTTCCCAACTCCGGTCGCGGAGCCCACCAACCCTACTCTTGCTTCACCTACGACGAACACTCCTACAAATGCAAGTCCTCTGGCTATTTTGCCAACGAAAAAGACACCTCCATATTTTTCAAATGCGTTTTAAAAGGCGACCAATGGTCCGCCCACTGCTACATTTGCAGCAAAACCAAAAAAACTTGCTTTAGCAACTCAGAACAAGCTTGCGTTTATAATTCAGACAAATCCTGTCAAAGTGGCGATCCTTACATAGACAATCCAATGGCCAAAACACCGGAAATTAGTTTAACCTGGGATTGCTCTGGTTACAAAGAAGAACAGCTAAGTTTCCCCTGCTCAAAACAGTCCAGGTAAATACGGTCATCCAGGCGATCGAAGTGTTTATTTCAGTTGCGAAAAACGGAATAACGAATACATAGTCAATTGCAAAACTTGTAATAAAACCAAATGGGAAGGGTTTAATAATACCAAAGGAGAAAAAAGTGCGTGGAAAATCTAACCCGTGGCCGTTTCATACCTTACAAATGCTCCAGAACGTATGCCAGATCATATCCCTGCACACAAGAAGGTGGCTACTGGGCTTATCCCAAGCATAACAGTTTGTACTTAAATGTGTTAAATTTCGGGGAGAATTGGAAGCTTTATGCTATTCTTGCGACTTTTATGAAAGAGTTTGCTTCAGTGAACAAGTCCAGCACTGTATAGACCCGGGATATAAAAAGCGGACATGGAAATTATTTTGCGACTCGGCGACGGCGTCGCCGGGATTTTTAGCCCGAAATCCCGAGTAAACTCGGGATTTTTATATTTTAGGTACCATTTTTAACGATGAAAATTTTTACGTTTTTTCAAAACTAGGGATTTTTAGGATAACTCGGAATTTTAAAGAGCAAACTCGGAATTTTAAAAAGAAAACTCGGGATTTTAAAAAGAAAACTCGGGATTTTAAAAAGAAAACTCGGGATTTTAAAAAGAAAACTCGGGATTTTAAAAAGAAAACTCGGGATTCTTAAGGGAAACTCGGGATTTTTAAGGAAAACTCGGGATTTTTAAGGGAAAACTCGGGATTTTTTGAAATTTGGGTTTTTTAGAAACTCGGGATTTTTTTTGGAAAACTCGGGGTTTTTTTAGAAACTAGGGTTGCCCGAGATTGCGTCGCCGACTAATTTAAAAGAATTTCCACGTCCGATAAAAAGGACTTGAGTTGGGACTGTGGCACGGAGGATCCCTGGTTGCAACCTAATCATTACAGTATTGTTCCAACCAAACGTTTAAGGACAGGAAGTAATATGCATAATATTTAAGTTTAATTGGATACTTATTGTAAATTAGGTATCGCATATTATGTATATTGTTTAAGATGAAATTTGTAGTTTTCCTGTCATTATTTTCTTTGTATAAGTGCTCGAATTCTCACTTCCGGGGCAAGCAGGTCATAGTTCAATATTTTTCTTGTGACCGTTCCAGATTTTCTTTGTTGTTCTTTGTGACTGGAACGGATGTTCTTTGTACTGCTTTGCCCAAAAGCGGAAATGCTTTGTTTGTAACGTTTTTGTGGTTCGAAGTTTCGAAACCATTTTCTTTGTCAGAGTGGAAGTGAGAATCGCTATAAAAGCAGAACCCAAAATTGCTTCGGCAGCTGAGTCTTAACACAATCACCGTGGGTTAAGCAACAATAAAGTCAAGTACTGCGTTTTCTAAAGAGTTTAGTTGGGAATCATCATTTATTTCTGGGGAACAGCCTTCGCAAGTTAATACAGCGGAGTTAAGCTGTCCAATCATTTTCTCTGTTATCCCCGTGGCCCATATTTACACTGAGCTTATCGAAGGCGGGGGTAACAAGTATTAAAGGAAGTATGACGTGGGATGCGAAAACTTATAATAGAGTAACCCTTTTTGCAGGGCCTATGTTTCCTTGTCATAGAAAAGGAGAGGGTAAACATTATGTGCCTGGAGATTGGAGTGTGTACGTGGAGTGTACAAAGTCTAAAGAGAAAAATTTGCATGGGCATTATTGGAAAGATACTTTTTTAAATTGTGGAACTAAAAAGAGTGTTGGGTTTTGGAATAAGCATAGTAAACAGTGTGAGGAGGGGGATAAGTGGTGGAAGTATTCGGGAGAACCTGCTTCAGGACCACCGCCAGGGAAAAAACAACCGACAACGACGCCACCTCCAAAGCCTCCGTAGAAGAAAAAGACCACGAAACAGAAAAGGTTAAGAGCTTTTTAGGCCAGGTTGGATAAGTTTTAGAATATGTTTTTTAATTAATTATAACGAATGAATAAAGTATTTAGTACAATTTAATCGGAAAATGAATGTTAATTTAGCTAACAGAATTTGTGATTCAGATTTTTGAAAAATAAATTATTCCTCTGCTCCTAGTGAAATTGCCGGGTCGTATGCCAAAATGATCTTCGGTAAATAGGATCATTTATATTTATCTTCCGCAACAATAGCAGTTAGCAAAAATGCGATACTCACCCACCCACCGACGATCCCACCCTCGAGCTAAAAAAATATTTAAGAATAAAGATTTGAAATTACAACTGTAAGCTTTAACGATTTAGGTATAAAATACCGTCGCAAATTTCGTTTCTCTGGTTTTCGTCAGCCCAACATGCCCAACCTCTTCCGTCCTCGCAAGTCAACCCAAACGCTGGAACATAAAGAATAAAGACCACACAATCAAAATAATATATGTAAATTAAAATAAAACATAAAAGATTCCAAATATTACGTTTTGGATTGGGATCCTCCGGAATAGTTGCCTTCATTTCGGATTTTGGCTTTGGTGGAGGTGTGGTAGTATTATACTGAGCAAAGCAGCAATCCAGAACACTGGCAAATGCCAGTAAAACGACAATCAAATTCAGAGAGCCCATTTTTCTATAGGATTTTTTTTGGAAAATGTGCAGGTAGTTCTGTAGAGCTTTCTCTCGAAATGGGAATCTATTTGTATGAATGAAGTTAAGTCTGAAAGTGCTGAGTTTTTATACCCGTACCAGTTCAGAGATTCCAATCCAAGTCTTAGCTTTACTTGAAAATGTACATCTCATGAATAAAATTTTTGTATTACAAAATAGGCAGAAAAAGCAATAAGATTCATTGTAACAGAGGCATCCAATCTCAAGATGCTTGCCACTCTCAAAATTCATAAATGCAGAGAACCACTCACAGTGGCTTCCAGCTGTTCACGTGGTTATGTGCTCAGCCCACATGATCACGTGAACAGCTGAAAGTAACTGTGAGTGGTTCTCAGCATTAATGAATTTTGAAAGTGGCAAGCATCTTGAGATTGGATGTGTCTGTAAGTTATGTATCGTGTTACTTGGTTTAAGCACATTGTGATAAATGCAATGGTTCCAAAATATATTGAATCCAAAACACCACGTTATAATTAAAACGTTTGACTAAACAACTGTTTCATTATTACTAATTCGATTAATTAATCAGTAACGCAAACAGGATCAGCATGGCGGATGGTTTTTATTTTCCAATCGTCCAATCTTCATAATACGACATTATTTTCTTACAAATGATTACTTTGATTGGCTAAATTAATATAATATGTATGTTTAGTCAATCAGTATTAATTTTTAATGCACTCTCGCACGACTAAAGTAATCAGTAGGTACTTAAATTATTACCTATTTCTCAGAAACGCATTTTCAGAGGTCAACAAACTTCACTAACCAAATAAAGCCGGCAACATGCCCACATGTACCAAAGTAGCGAAAGCAGAAGTTTAGTTCAGAACAAACAAAAAATTGGTTCTAAATTGAATGGAAACAAGGGAACTTTCACAAAAATTATTTTAGTTTTGTTTGATTCAAAATACAATTATTGAACAAGTGGACTTTCACGAAACATTCTTTTAGTTTTGTTTAATTTAAAAGCCCATTATTAAACAAGTGGACTTTCACGAAAAAAGATTTTAGCTTTGACCTTTGACCTTTCGAGTTGACCAATTGACCTGAAATTTTGCGCAGAGATTGCTCATGTTATGGGACTTCTTTGTGCCAAAAAATTATTTTAGTTTTGTTTAATTCAAAAAGCAATTATTGAACAAGGCGACTTTTACGAAAAATTCTTTTAGTTTTGTTTAATTCAAAAGCCTATTTTTGAACAAGGGGACATTCACGAAAAAAGATTTTAGTTTTGACCTTTGACCTTTGGAGTTGACATATTGACCTGAAATTTTGCGCAGAGCTAGCTCATGTTATGGGACTCCTTTATGCCAAGTTTCGTTAAAATCGGTGAAACCGTTAAAGAGATATCGCACGGACAGACGGACAGACAGACGGACGGACAGACAGACGGACGGACGGACGGACGGACATACAACGCCATCTTATAAAGTAGCTTTCGCTACTTAATAAAAGTACATTAAAACAGAATCTCGTTTCCAAGTAAATACACGTTAAAAGTTTATTCTACTCTAATGAGCCTCTAAACGTTATTCCATGATCACAAGAACTATATCTGTTAGAAGGCTCTTGATGGATTGATTGAACTACTAAGTAACAGCGATTTACAGGTTGTTCGCAATATCTGGTTTGAGTAATTAATGCTTCAATTCACTTAAGTACCTATAAATAAATTACTACTAAACTTTAGGAATTTTGCAACTTTATTTTCCATAATACAAATCTTTAGCAGATAATTCAATCGGATAGAATCAATCCAAATGTAATTAGCTTGAACTTGAACTTGAAAGTTCATGGAAAGTTCAACGCTTCCTTAACGACAATGAGGCCCTTTTAACAATGACTGGAAACGGACGTAGGCACAACCTAAGAATCAAGGGCGATCTGGTGACTTCAAGTTCTAATCAAACAATCACACTGTTTCCGAAGCATCCCAAAAGCATTTGATTGCGTACAATGAATTATGTACCCAAAAACTATATATCTAATTCTGTACCTGTGTACATGTTAAAAATATATTGCATTTTACATCAATTTCCTGTGCCATAAGGAAACAATTGCAATTGAAAATAAAATCCAAACATAATTTTTAACATATTGGCTAACTTTTTATTTTTCAAGTTTGGTTTTCATTCCCTGAACTAGTATTCATGTCAAGTATGCAGCATTTTAAAATACAGCAGATTATAATCAAACCCTATAATTTGGCACCCACGAAACTAGACTTATTTTTCAATTTCAAAGTCTATGATTTTTACTGCATTTTTGCAAAAATAATTATATATAATTGCATCCTGACACAATACTAGGTAATGTCAAGTCACGTCATGCATCTAAATGAAAATGAATTTTCCTTGTTGCTTCAGAGGTTCATTTTCATAATCAGTGTATCTACCTATATAACAAATGCGTCATTGCGACAATGCTGCCCAATTTATTTGCACAACAGTTTGCAGCATTCACGTGTCCGTTGCTTGCAAGAATAGCAATAGGTAACTAAAGGTTATTGGGTACATCAAAAAAGCATCAAGTTTTTAAACAATATAATGGAAAACACATACTGAATGCTTTCAATTAAGTTTTTATATGCATCAGGTTTAATGAGTATGCTTTATAGTAAATATTTTTAATCACCATCCACATGGTTAGTAAGTCTACTGTTTTCTGCGATGGCTATTTTTATCGGTTGTTTCTTACGGTCATACACGAAGTTTCTTTTTCCTGGATACAATATTAATGCAACATTATATAAGACAGGCAAGAATATGAAGTTTACAGATATTGCCGATGGATGAAAAGTCACTTTTCAAAAGTGTAACAAAATATACATTGATAGCAACAAGATCAG
Organism: Entomobrya proxima; assembly: GCA_029691765.1. NCBI lineage: Eukaryota > Metazoa > Arthropoda > Collembola > Entomobryomorpha > Entomobryidae > Entomobrya > Entomobrya proxima. The sequence continues at coordinate 52,413,773 of CM056172.1, forward strand.
TTAGAGCTATTTATCTTCTAATATTTAGCATTAATAAGTCTCAGCGAGTCTGGTTATGGATGACTAAATATGCTACTTTATTTTAAACGGATTTCTCATACAACCTAAACAGACTTGCGTCATTTCTTCTTGAAAAATCAAAAGTATGACGCTTGCAAAGACATATAATTTCTCGTCTATGGGAAAATACTCTTTTATCTATAGGATTAGCGTTTTATAGCCGAGAACAAAAAATATTTCAGTTTCTCTGATACGGGAGTATTTTTCCAGAGATAACAGAGTATTTGTCATTTAAGGGCTTCCTTTGCATACCGACATAGCATATTCGGAGGCTATCAAACAAAAACTCGTAATATTCAGTGCACTCTGTCTTGCATAATGCCATGCCACAGGCTGTAAATGACCTTTCCAGGTCAGTTACTTCAGCAATAAGTGTTAAATGTAGTGTCATCATCGTTTGGTATCTTACGTGCTCCATTGCCCACGCTGCCACATCACCAATGTCTTTCCCTATGCTTGTTTGACGCAACTGTTTACGTCTTCTCTGTTTAAAATTATTTATTTCTTTGGGGGTTCCTACACTTTAGCACTAAAGGTCATTAGAATATATTTGTTGGGGTCGTGACTCCACCAGCGAAGCACTCCTACACTAACTCCTGTTGCTCTTTGGTAAAACCAAAATAAAATTCCCTGTGATTGCAGTGATCGCGGTGGTTGTTCAAATATACTAACACTACATATGCGAATACTCGCTTTTTCAATTTTGCCTTGCTTGCACTCTTTCCCATAAGCACAGTAGTATTCGCATATATCACTGCCTTTACGGGTATAGTGACCTTTTACTCTCCAATGACGGGCTAAACCTTCCTCACAAACAGAAATGTCTTTCCAGGCAACTGCTTTTCTTTTTACCTTTAGAAGCATAAAGCGCTGAGGCTGAGTTTCAGAGTCACTGCTACTAGACATTGTGCTGGTGTCCGGTTGCTTGCAGGTTTGCTACTGATATAAACTGCATGAGTATGAGCTACAGATATGCTATGTTGGTATGCAAAGTAAACCCTAAATTTCCAAATACTATTTTATCCCTGGAAAACTACCCCCTATCCGGGAAACTTGAATATTTTTACCTCCAGTGGTAAAAAACGTTAATCCCATAGACGATTGCAGATTTTCCCAGGAAGAAAAAGATTATCTCGCTTGGAAACCCTAATTAATTAGGCGATTCAAAAATAGAGAACGCTCAATTAGAGCTTAGCACTTGAAATGTCAATAACATAACATCATACGTAACATGAATAAAACAGGCAACATGCCCACATGTAGCAAAATAGCGAAAGCAATAGTTTCGTGCCAGACAAAAAATAAAAACGTAAAAAGACGTATTTTTGAAAAACATAAGATCGGTAATTCAAAAAAGTTGAAGCAACAGTTCTGTGTCAGACATAAAATTAAAACGTAAAATGTAGCATATTTGACCAACAAAAGATGACTTATGACCTCAAAACGTTTGACCTCTTTGACCTATTGACCTGAACTTTGGCCACAGCGGCGCATTAACGTGACACATATCTATGCCAAGTTTCGTTGAAATCGGTTAAACCGTTACGAAGATATCGCACGGAAAGACAGGCGGACAGCTTGCGCCAAATTAATAAGTAGCTTTCGCTACTAAATAATACGTCTAATCGAAAAATTATTATTTCGTTACAAAGGCTAATTGACGAGATAAAATTCTTATGAACATGAAAATTTCACATGAGCAATAAATGATTGGATGTTTTTAAGTGACAAAACACCGAATTACACTTGAGTAGTGCTAACACTTGAGAAGTCAACTGCGTCTCCAGAACAATTTAGTTGCATGTTCTGCGCATTGATATGTTATATGCTGTTACAAATTTTGATTGACAAGTTACATGAGTTGTTGAAATTACATTTGTACTTACTATGATGTGGTCATACCACAGAAAATTGTTGTTACATAAAACTTTGAGCACAAAGCACAGGCTGCCTTGCACAGCCTACAAAACAGTGTTCATAGAGCGTGGTAAGATTTTCAGATATATAGTCAAATTAAGTGTTAGAAATACTGGATATGGGTTACATACGGAATGTCCCAAACAATAACAAGAACCTACGTAAATGAATATCTACCGGAAGCAACTTGCTGAATGATATGAAAACATGATGCCCAAAAACGTTTCAAAAATGCCAATAAAAGTTTTGAAAATGCACAGAAAACGTTTTAAAAATACCCAGAAAACGTTTTAAAAATACCCAGAAAACGTTTTAAAAATACCCAGAAAACGTTTTAAAAATACCCAGAAAACGTTTCAAAAAAGCCCAGAAAACGTTTCAAAAATTCCCAGAGAACGTTTCAAAAATTCCCAGAGAACGTTTCAAAAATGCCCAGAAAGCGTTTCAAAAAGAGATAATCTTTTTCGTCCTGGGAAAATCTGCAATTGTCTATGGGATTAACGTTTTTTAGCACTGGAGGTAAAAATATTCAAGTTTCTCCGATAAGTGAGTATTTTTCCAGGGATAGAAGAGTATTTGTCATTTTAGGGCTTACTTTGCACACCAACATAGCATATTTTTATCTCATACTCATGCATTTTATGTCGGTAGCAAACTTGCAAGCAAACAGACACCAGAACAATATCTCGTAGCAGTAATTCAGAAAAATGAGCCTCAGCGCTTTATGCTGGCATCAAATAGAAAAGCTGTTGCCTGGAAAGAAATGTCTGTTTCTGAGGAAGTTTTAGCCTGTGATTGGAGAATAAAAGGTACCCTTAAAGGCAGTGAAATATGTGAATACTACTGTGCTGATGGGAAAGAGTGCAAGGCAAAATTGAAAAAGCGAGTATCTGCAAATGAAGTGTGCTGGAGTGCTTCGCTGGCGGAGTCACGGGACCAACAAATATTCTAATGACTTTAGGGCTAAAAATGTGAAGGAACCCTCAAAAAAAAGTTTAAATAATTTTACACAGAGAAGACGTAAACGGATGCGTCAAACTAGCGTGATGTGGTGATGTGGTAGCGAGGCAATGGAGCACAGTAAGATACCAAATGATATTGACACTCCTTTTGTGTGGACTATTCAATTGGTGATGCTAAAGCGGATAATTGCCATCTTAGCCTTTTTTCTACATTGGGTTTACAGAAGATGGCATGTTTTTTTAAACATCTACATGGCAATGCAACCTATAAGACTGTGTATCAAGGCTACCAACTTCTTATTGCTGAAGTAACTGACCTGGGAAGCGGAAGGTCATTTCATGCCTGTGGCAAGGCATTATGCAAGACAAAGTGCACTGAAGACTGAAGATTACGAGTTTTTCTTTGATAGCCCCCAAATATGCTATGTTGGTATGCAAAGTAAGCTCTTAAATGACAAATACTCTTTTATCCCTGGAAAATAACTCCCGTATCAGAGAAACTTGAATATTTTTTGTTCTCTGCTAATAAACGTTAATCCCATAAATAAAAGAGTATTTTCCCATAGACGAGAAATTACATGCCTTTCAAAAATGCCCAGAAAGCGTTTCAAAAATTCCCAGAAAGCGTTTCAAAAATGCCCAGAAAGCGTTTCAAAAATGCCCAGAAAGCGTTTCAAAAATGCCAAATCACGTTTCAAAAATGCCAAATCACGTTTCAAAAATGCCAGTAACGTTTCGAAAATGCACAGACAACGTTTTAAAATACCCAAAAACCGTTACATAAATGCCAAACAAAGTGACTCAATCGTTCATTTTTGCAATTTTTTGTAAAGTTGAGCTATTAACCGGAAAATATGTATAATAAGCGGTATTGACATAAGCTATCATTCTGCCAAATATGACCCGAATCTGCTTTGTAGTTGCCGGAGTCTCGTGCGCACAGACAGACAGACAGACAGACAAACATCGCAATATAAACCTAAGCATATAATGCCTTAATTTTTCCCATTTTTGAAACTTTTTGAAATGTTGAGCTAGAAGGCTCGAATAGTTGTTTTGGTTTTTTCACACAAAAAGAGATGAAATGAATTATTAAATTATTGGTTCCATTCTATTTTATAAATTCACACTTCTAGCTTTTATTTGATAAATTGCGAATGATTTTTAAAGCAATAAATCAGTAGGTTTTAGAATGTTATATTGAATGAAGTGTATAAAAACCATTCAAGCATCTCAACATTTCAAAATCTACGATTGAAATTATTGCATTGATTACGGTCAAAGAATCATGTAGATTTTTACACTATCATAAAATGTTACTTGATGCTGAGGTTGCTTGGTTGTTCCATTAACTTGAAAATGCGACAATTTGTCCATTGAAATCTTTCCAATTTCAGTCTACATTCCTTGAGAATTGTGGGCATTCTGAATTGGGCATTGTTAAAAACAAATGCAGTTAAGGATATGTACGTTTGGCAGAGTGGATAAAATGGATTTGGCAATAAATCCTTGTTTTATACGTATTAATGTGATAACAACTTTCAATTCCGCATTAGGTTTCATACGATAAATTACGTAAAATGAACTCAAAACATTTTTTATCGTAGTATTCAAGTCAAAATCATGTGCTGTGTTACCATGCGACAAGCTTTTTTCATGCGATTTGGAAATAAATTAAACATCATATTTCAAATATTTCAAGAATCAAATAAGAACAACTTGTAATATATGAAGACAAAAAGCAATTTTACGTTGGCATTAAAAATTTATTGACGTGACAAGTAGGTCTTGAAAAAACTGTCCGCTTTGCTTCTTCAATTAGCAAATCATTCTGAATTTTTAGTATATTGTGTAGGTTGTGTGTAGCATCATTTGTTAACTGCTTTCTTTAGCAGAACATTTTTTGACAAATGTCGAGCACCAAAATCCTTGCAAGACATTGTAAAGTGAACGAATGAAACGTTTCAAGTGTTTGATGTTTGACGCGGCAATTGTTCCAGTATTTGTTTATATGTTGATTCTCCTGAGTTGTCAGTTTTATGTCGAAATAATTTTAAATATTGAACTACTCTGGTACTGCCTTTATAGTGTTTTATTCTTCCAATAAATTGTTCCTTACAAACAGGACGCGTACAAATTATTGCTAATAGAAGCATTTAAAATGTTAACAAAAAATTTTCTATTTGTTTTGTCATACATTTTTGCAGTCGGCTTTCAGAACCAACAATCATTTGTTCCGATCATACACAGAGATGGCTAAGCCCGCGGGTTTCCACAATAAATCCCGCTGGGTTGGATTTAAATGCGCAGCAACGGGTTTGCGGGTTCTAAGTGGCACTTATGCGGATTGCCGGGTTTATTTTATTATACATGCATGTTCGTTGCGCCATAGATAGTGGCGCCATTTATGGGTTTAAATTTAACATGGGGTTGTATGATTGCCCAAAAAATCCAGCTCGATCAAGTGCCGAATGGAAGCGTTAAAACCCGGACAAAAACGTGTTACCCAAGCTTAGATTTAAACCCATGGGCCATCTCTGATCATACACTAATTAACTTGCTAGAAGCATCAGAGATCTGCACGGTGCAGTTTATTTACTAATTTAGTTTCGTATTTTCATCACATTACATTAACGTTTTCTTCGTCGATAGTGTAGGTATATATAATACCGAAATAATAATAGGATCCAATATCATTTTCTCAATTCGAAGTTAAACGTGAAATGCATTTTTTCAACAAAAATATAGTGTCGTGTGCTTAATGACGATTTTTCCACGATGACGACAAAACGATGTTTTTGATGTTTTGCATAGAATTTTTCCACGATGACGACAAACGACGACGATGTTTTGCATAGAATATCATATCAGAAGTACATATATATTCATTCCGAACTAATAAAAAATTTAGGTCTTGAAATTAAATTGTTGCTGTGACGGTTCCAGAACAAAACCAATTTAAATTACTTAGGTGTTCACCATATCTTTTAACATTATATGAAAAAAAGATACCATTGTGATACATAAAAAATAACCAACATTACCTTGTTTTACCTTATAAAGTTTGCATTACTGATTTCGCCTCTGGAATTTTAAAGATTTCAGCGATAATATTGTGTTTGTTATAAAGACTAAAAACACTAAGTTCTGTTGTGGTACCTACATTTAAGCGCCAAGCCGTAAGCGTAACCGTGCGTAAGCTGCATTCATATGGAACTTGAAGTCGCGTTTCGATCTGGAATAAAATTTGCGGCACTATTAGGCTTAGTTGAAGCAAAAATGCAGGCAATCTAAATATGCTGGCAATATGACAGCCGCTTTCGCGTAAAACATAGGTTTTTCTTTTGATTAGAATTAGTGTAGTAATATAATTGTTGCGTTTGATAAACTAAAATTACGCCTGATTGTATATATGTGTTACGTATGAAGGAACTATTTATGATGTACAATTTAATTACATTTAATAAAATAGTATTCACAAATATCATATATTATGCACGTTTCTAATCTAGGTTGACATTTTCTGTGAATAACGCGCATGTTATATACGAACGCAGACTAGTATAAAGCTCAGAAAACACAAACAATGCATTTTTGAATTAATGGTATAGTAAAAAAGTATAAATTGTAGTAAGATTTATTTTTTGTCATCTGTATTTTTGTAAATTGGTTTTTACTCATGGCATCTAAAAAGTTATAGACCTAATTGTTGTTTTTAGCAAAACTGTTTACCTAGAGAAATGCATAACACCTATGATATAATGATAAGTGCAATAACAACGCATTTTCTAGAGATCAAAAGTGCATTTTAAAGTGTTAAGAATTTGCTAATATTTACTATTCGCAATCTTGTATTAGTTGTAACCTTTGTTATTATAGTTAGGTTGATAAAAATATTTTTAAAAGCTACACAAAGCAAACTTGGTAAAACTCACAAACAAACTAAAATATGCAGCATTTTTTCAAACCTTGCCTTGTTTACCTTGATTTTAATCTAGGATACTATATTCACCCTAAGAAATGGTGTATGGTAAATTGATGATTCAACATTCACGCTTAAATGTCTAAACGATAATTTGAATGAGACTAAAAATTCCATTGTTGTCCCTTTCTTCTATCTTTTTTAATTGTTTTCATTTCACAACAGAGATTTTTGTTCACAGGCGTATCTTCATTGCCAAGGTCTGACGTCGACTGGTTGAAGAAAAAATTGGAAAGATCCAATGGTTTTGAAACACTCAGGTTATACATATGTCCCTCGTACGTACCATTAGCTTCTCAGTCTGAAAAGCAAATTAAGGAAAAAACAAAGTTAGAACCCACTTACTACAATTTCATTTGATAAGTTATATTAATTAATTTTACATGCATTTCATACAAAATATTTATATTTGCGACTAAAAATCATATGAACAAAACCCAATTAAGGACACAATACCCAATACAAATAATACGTGAATATGTAACTAGCATTATTGTGGCGCGTTCATAGCATTATTAGAAAACTTTATCGCTCAGAAAGCAATGCAAAATGTGTTGCAAGGCAACAGCTTTTCATGCTTCTGCATCAAATTTTTTTCCCCAGGTGTGCCTAATTCCAAAAAATTAATTAGAATTATGCATACGTTATCAAATCAATAAAACAAGCAAATAAGCCCTGAATATGGCACTCTTTATCTATTCAAATTCCTGTTGATACAGGTTTTCAAACTTGACATCACGGTATTTCTAAACTATCAATTTAATTCAAGGGTTAACGAAGCTCTAAAAAGTTTCAGTATTCAGTTTAAAAAGAAATAATTAAATGCTTATCAAATAATCTGAATGAATATACTTATACGTTTGTGCACTTGCAACTATTAGGAAATCTTAGTTACATCAAGTTTTTTCCATCTTTTCAAAATGCAATTAACATGAATATGTTTTAAGCATTATCCATATAAAAATTAAATATTCGTACAAAATACTATAAAACGTATTTCTTATAAAAATTAATATTAATGTAGAAAACATATTATTCATTTTAATTCATTCCTGCTAGAATTCAAAAAGATGTATACTTGTTGCGTGGGCTGATTTTACATTTTTGTTTCATGACAGTCTAGTGATACTCTTCTGCATGGATGAAAGTTTAATTTCCATTAATTATTGCCTACCTACATTGAAACTTACATTTGCATTGAGAATCAAAATGTTTTTAAAGTTTAACATTGATTGAATTAACTATTGTGTTCGTAATTTGATATAATGCAAAATGCTTAAGTGTCCAGTTTGTTGTTATATTGAACTAATAAAAAAGTATGCTAATGGTTCGTACAGATTTGATGATAAGTTCCGTAAAAACTCGGTTTATGCCCTGGGGCAAATGTTCAAATTTCTGGTTTCAGACCCGGCTATAATTCGAGGCCGGTTATAAACGGGGCAGGGCAAAAATCCAAATTTACGAGTTTTCAACAAAGTTTGATAGTAAAGTCGCAAAAATTTCTTTCAATATTTTGAAGTTTTGTCGATAGTTTCAAAATTTTGTTAGTGAAATTTTGTTAGCACTGTAGCTAAATACCTAAAACCTCCTTGGCTAGCATAAATTACAATAAATTTCATTAAACAATGGTACTTATTATATTCTTTTGTTTGCAATTCATACTAAAGCATTTTTGACCCGGGTTTAATCCGGGGCAGGGCAAAATTTCAAATTTTTGCCTCTAAACCCGGCTATAATACGAGGCCGGGTATAAACAGAGTCCGGGTATAATCCAAGTTTTTACGGTATGTGTTTTAGAAAAATCATAAATATTCTTGCATTGAAATTTTGAAAGTAAAATTTAAAAATTACTTGTTTAGAAAAGGAACTTTTTAATGTATAGACGTCAGCATCAACATACGATTAAAATCATAATTCTCTTTTATCATTGCAGGTCAAGAACAAGGTCATTACAAATTAGTAGATAACACTATGCATGAGCTTTGCCAAAACAAAACATAAGTTGCCGACAATGTAAACTTTTGCATCATCAGCATTTTTGACGAGAATGCAGCAAAATTGTGTCAAGCGATCTATGTGTCAGTGTGTAAGCATTAGAATTTACATTTGCTTCTTACAAAATATATTATTCATGCACATTCTATTCAGGTAAATATGCCTATCCTAGCATAATAAGCCAATGTTGTAGGATACATTACTCAAAACACGAAAGTTTTGTTGATGGAAATTAAAATATACCTTGGCTGTGGGACACCCTAAAGTTACACATTTTCGAAAAAATTTATACTGAAAAAGTTTATGATATTCATGAATATTCTGGGAAATGACAATGGCAAGGTGTGCTACAAGAATATATATGAACAGCTACGACTGGATTATTCTTGTAAAACTTGTAGCAACATGAAAGTAAAGTAAATTAAAATTTTTTGAAAACCTTAGGAAACTTGATGAAGGCTTGAAATTCGTATCTTAAAAATAGATCATTTGGCAACAAGAATCTACCAATGGCAGAACCTTAGGTTGTTACTGAGGCTTAACGCGTGCAATAATTTCAAATATGCAATAACTTTATTAGCATAGAAAAAGTTTAGCCCATTAAAACTTACAACAAGACGCAAATTTCATGAATTTTTAAAACCGATTTCAGTTTCAAAGCGAGCCTGAAACCGATTTTCCGGAAAATTGCAATTTTTTTAAAACGACAATAACTTTTTGTTTTAACAAATCACTCAATATAAAGTACCAATTTTATTGGTGTTTTGTATAAATAATATCTTGTGTTTTCCAGCTTTCTACTTTACTGCGTTAATGCTAAAGCTTGGCATATTTCTCAAAATTGCATACCAAAAGATTCCCCGGATTTCCGATTTTTTGTGATCTTTTAAAACGTTTTGCATCTTTGCTGGATTTCTAACAAAACTTAGTAATTTGTAGATTTTTATACAATAAACGTTGTAGACTCATTATATGAATGTTATTTTGAATAAAGATTGCACATTTGATATATGTGGCACTACAAACGATGGTGCAGAATTTACCTAACACCCCCTATCTCCCCAACATTACGTGAAAAAGTAATATATTACTTGCTTAGTGTCAACATTAGATCGGCTTACCAGCATTTTGTGGTCTTAAGAACTTTTTGAGTTCATTACGTTTTGAATAAACAACACCTTTAGGCCATATAAACATACCAACTAACTGTAGTTTGTTTCTATGCTAGCATTCTGCATGCTTTATTATCAGACAAGACCACAAATTCGTAAAATCGTAACAACGCAAAATCAATGTTAAAACATGATAGAGTGAAATTTAATGCAACTGTCTCTGTCTACTTACTTAGTCTGGCTTAAGTCTGAATTGTTGCATGCAATCTAATAAACGAACAAACAGAGTCAGCTTTCTGCTATTAAGTAGCGGAAGCTACTTATTGAGATCCTGTATGACGTCCGTCTGTCCGTCGGTGCGATTACACCGTAACGGTAAAACTTGTTTTTACAAAATTTGGCTCACATGTCATACGTCAACAGGAAGATAAATCCAAATTTTCATGCCAATAGGTCAAAGGGGTCAAAAATTATGACGTCATAAGTCAAAGTGGCAATGTAAAGTGATGGCTATTGTTTTTTCGCGTCTCTAATATTGTGTCTGGCACATAAATTTTGGTAGGAGTTTTGGTTTTGGCGGATCTGTAAAAACGTTTCTTCCTTTCGTGTTTTAATCTTGACTCCTTTATTAGTCAGCTGGTATTAGTTATTTAAGTACTTGCAATTTACCTCAAAGACAAGAGCGCAAAGGCCATTTTTTGATATTTGCAATATGTACTGCATTAGTCCCACACTACATTTCAAGTTTAGCCTAAATTTAGCAATTGTTAGTATTCCATGAATATAGCTTTTCCCCTATAGTGCGCAAGATGTTCTAGAAACTTATCATAGTTTTTGATTTTAGTTGTTATTGACTCGGTATGCATGAAAGTGTTTTCAAATGACAATAAACAGATTACCTGAAAGAATTGTTTTCTTGATTGCCTGTGTTGTCCTTTTGTTTTTGTATATATAACGTCAGTAATTCTCGCTTTTGAATCTGCATTTGTAATGTTTTCGACGAGCCTGAATTAAAAAGAATTCCATTCTTTGATTTTCTGATTGGGAATTCATAATTTGCATGAGTTTATTCTCAATACCTTCTTGATGATCTCCTGTGTACTTCAAGTTAATGTTGTAAGGCTTTTCTCTTTTTTCGCGTTTCCCGACATGTTGAAGCTTCAAATAATGATAAGTTGGCTTGAGTTTCTTGGGTTTCTTTCCAGCTTTTCTCTTCTGCAACTCTTCATTGAAATACCTTTGCATTTCTTGCAAGGGTTGCTGGGGAATATTTAGCAGTTTTAAGACATTTAAAGCTAAAAACTTTGTAGCTGCTCTTTCATGCAATGAAAGCAGAGCATAGGATTTCGATTTTAAATAATCCTTACGGCTTTTTGGTCGAAAGCCTAAAACATAGCTCCTCCAAAAAGTTTTACGCCAACACTTGTCGATAAATAATTTTAAGTTTGAGGAAATATTTCCCTCCCCGCAAGATAATATTTTGTTAGCCTCGATTATAAGTACATTTAAATACATGGTGATGTTGTCGTAGTCCGATTGACGAAATTCATTCTGAAATACACTCTCAAGTTGCAATTGCTCTAGCAAGTCTTTCTGATATTTTCCTAAATCAATATGTACAACCTCACACTGAGAAACGGCACTGAAAGTTGCAGTCTCCGCTGGTACAGATGATACTTCAGAAGACTTGTCGTAATTAGCTGCTTCAGCGGTTGTGGCAAATATATCTAAATTTTCCAATTCAGGGTTATCCAAAGTTTTGGAAATCAATCTCGCATCGCTTTTACGGTTATTTGGTGGAATCTGAACAAACGATAATCCAAGTAAAATTTAAATGCGGATACACAATGTGTAGTTATTTATGCATTGCATATTTGTCAAATATTATTTGGTACATTAATTAGCATGTCTGTATACTTGGAGTGACAACCTACCTTTTGTCTCTTTGAAATTGCATGCTTGGCTTGCTTTTGACGTTTCCTTGTTTTGTGTCTAAACGTGGCAGGGCCGGACTTTTTCGAATTCGAAGCTATGAGTTGGATAATCCTACAGTTTTCATTTTTCTGCGTACTTGCCTCTAGCTGCGACCATGAAGAATTCGTTGCTTCTGCTTGTGTCATATTTTGATCTTGCGGCATTTGGGATGTGCTTGTCGAACTAGTTTCTAGTATATTTGCATTCTGAGGCAATATTGTACTTTCCGTAGCTTCATTTGATGCTTCTTTCTCAGCGGTAATATTCGCAGTAGTGTCATCTGAACATACGTTGTCTGCAACCAACGCTGATTTTGTTAAGCTACTGCCACTTTCCATATATTTGGAGTTGGCGGACTCTTCCGGCCACACCATCTTGGAAGAGGACCGGGTGACACGTCGATTCGTAAAAACGATATCATGGGTAAGATGTTTGACATTATGTTGCACTGCGGTATTTTTATGTAAACAGTCTTCAAAATTTTGTGGACATTTTCCGACGTTTTGGGTTTTTTTTGCCGAAACGCTTTGTGCGTTTCCTTTTCCTTGGCTTGCAAACCACTCAAACAACCTAACATTATAATCTAGTACGTCGGATGTGACATAGTTGTCAGAGTTACCATATGGCATTTCGACAAAATCACGAATATAGGTCCCATCATTGTTCCTTACTGGCTTATATCCATAGATAATATGTGGCAAAGTACATTTCGAAGACGGCTTGCGTGATTGTGATGCACAGGTGTTCGCACTAAACTGGTTGCTGTCATAATCATTAGGATTCCCAAAAGTCTGTTTAGAAACCACATCATTTGAAGGAGCATGTTTCGTTTTTTCCGTATTTAAAGAGCATTCCATTTTACAGACGTTGGACAGAGGTTAAAATTTCACAGTTATGTCTTTCTGTAGAAACAAACAAAACAGCATTAAAGCCACTTCCACTTTTTACAAAAACATTCCATTTGAATGTTGCATTTTGTTGATATTATTTTGTTAGCAAATGCGCAAGTGGAAAATAGCTATGCATATTACATTACAAAATGATATAATATCTACCGTAACAGTATGTTGATACACAAACTGTGCTAATAGTAACCCATAATGGCAAATTGTAAACCTGAACCTAAAATATAAAAAACAGAAATGTTGGATAGTCTTGATAAACGACTTTAAAAATATGTAAAAGTGGTTGCTATGCTACATTCTATAAATAACAGTAATTTTACAAGTTTGCTGGGACAGTTTTTGAAGTGCAAACTACCTCTATGAGATAACTAAAGACACCTAAATTTTAATGGAAATTGCAATAAGCATAAATACATATCAAAATTGCACACTTTTTAAAAAATTATAGATGACAATGATGCCAACTTTTTGCTGAACAGAAATTTTACTCCATACGGAATCGGATTGTTTAAATTGAATAAGAAATTTTCATGCTCTTCTGGAATTGACTGAAATTTTTAACCAAAAACAACAGACTTTTACAGTTTTACGTGCATTGCAAGTAGTCAAAAACATTTGTAACACTTATTACAATTTGTAACACTTGCAAAACTGTAAATTCAATATTTATTTTGCTTTAGGCTTCATGCTTTAATAAACCTCAATTCAGGTGTTGCATGAATGATCTCCACAGTCAACCAAAATCAGAAATTCACAAATATTAAGTTAACACATCAAATAATCACATCATCAAACATATCAAATATCACAAATAAACACGGTGATGGCATTTTATGTATAGCTGCTGAGACTTTTTGCAATCCAAATAAATCGGGAACGGAATGTACCTATTTCTGTTTGTAGTCTGACAATGAAATAGTGGCACCATTTTAATTGTAAAATTATTCTAAATTTACTAGATTTCACGATTAATTATGTTTACCGTTTTTGTAGTTTTTGGAGGAAGATCCTACACTTAAAATACGTAACCCAATTTGTTAGTAAAAATGCTTCTCATGAACTAATTTATAATTTTGATTGGTGCATTAGAGCAACATTTCAACATTGACGAAACACAAAGTTTACATTTAGGAAAACATTTTTAAAACTTGTACTTGTATTTTTGAAGTATTGACATAAACTGCACATAAATAGTAAAATGTGTTGCCTCTGTTACATGACTGTAAATATTAAAGGTTAACATTTTTTAAACACAATAATTTATTACTTTATAAATTTCTAACAACAATTTACAAATTAAACTTTAAGTGGTAGGCGGAAATCCCTTTCTCCCAGAATTTTTGTTTGTTATTTGTAACTTCAGTTTAATAATTTTCCGTTTTAATCAGTGCAGTCCTATATCACACTGCAACTAAAAACGCGGTTTTTAATGAAAAAATGAATGAAAAGTGTAACTCCCAAAAGTAACCTTCTTAGTGTTTAATTTCAAACGTAACTTAAGTTAACATCTCTCTTTGAGTTAAGTTTGCAAACGTTTTTATTTTTTTATTTTTTCGTAGGTGGATTTCAGCATGGTTGTCTGAGGAAGAAATGGAAAGACCGACTGAGAGAAAAAATAGTCGGTTACACCCTGTTCACCGACTCGTGTCGTCATTTCTGTTGTGGTAGCTGCTTAATTATAGCATAAAGCTGAACGAAGGAGTTAAAAAGGTATCTAGGAGTGTATTATAACCGGACACGCTTGTATACGTAGCAATCACACTACATTACGCTGTGCTATGCTATGCCATACAGCTTGTGGTTGACAAATGTTGTTTCTTCCAATAAACTGCGTTGCACGGCAACAGGAAATGAGAAGAGTCAATACTGTTTTTCTGAGAAAAATATAATATTTTTATGGGGCACTTAAAATTCTTTTAGCTTGTTCATAATGAGCTTGCGTGCACAAGAAGAGCTTACGTGTAGAATAACACTATGGCTTCACAAATATTATCTCAATTATACTCTTGTGTTTATTTCTCAATTATGTGAACTAAACTAATTTCTTCCTTACATTTCTGTTGAACTATAAGACACTAATAGTATTGAAAATTGTACATAAACACGGTGTATTTTATTATACATACGCTGTTATTTTACTCTATTTAAATATTTAAATTACCCTGTCTTTATTATTTAACAGCGTATTTTGGAAACAAATTGGATGTTTAATAAGAACAATTCTAAAAACTACAAGCGGTTGATAATTCTAAAAAGTTACGTTTTTAATAAAAATAAACCATTTTAATTTAATTTTTTATTACGTGTGACATATGTGCACTTAGTAAAAATTACATTTATAAAATTACAGAAACACATTCATTTTTAGTTTTCATTGAAGTCGATTGCATTGCAAAGTTGTGAAACGTGCCAAGTATTTTTGCATGTGTGCACGGTACGCACAACCGTACAGCCGTTTTATAGCTTACGTGTAACCCTTCTTTAGTTCAATCAGTTGATAGATTATGATGTGTTTCTAATGAGGCATAAACATTTAACGAGCTAATAAAACTTTACCAAACGCTGAGTTAAACCTTTTTCCGTAAGAGCATATGTACATTGTTGTCTGTGAAGTTGAGATCGCTCCTTAAGTACAGACTTATTTTATTTGCTGACAAGTCAAGTTATTTTAGGAACAAAGCTGGTGGCTTTTAAAAAACTCGTTGTACGTATTTCAAGGAAATAATGTAACACAGAAGGAAAATAATTGAACATAGCATATTACTACAGGCAAAATAAGACAACGTTTTACTGTTTTTTTAGCGGTTCAGTTATTTTATATTGATACTAAAATTAAAATGATTTGAAATGTGATCATAATCCACTTATACCAGATATTTAAGGACGCAATCTATTTAGACATGGAAAATAAAATATAATTTGTTTGCAGATTTTTTATGCTCATGATATTTTTGTTTATACACATGTACATCAACAAAACGGCATTCAAATAAAAACTCATTCATTCAACATTCGCATTTGGCTTGCATATTCCTATTGCGCATATAATGAACCTATGTTCTTTTGCATATAACCTTGCTGACCTTTTTAACATTCATAAATATATTTTTTAAAGTTTCACACCGTCAAAGCCATGGCATTTGAAAAGAAAATCTAAAGAACTGCAGGCCAATTCAGGACGTAATTTCTGTCTGTAAAGTATGTTGCAACGCAATGCAATATGATAAAATGCTGCAATTTCAATTACAAAGCAGCACATTCGCTTTATAGATGATAAACCTTCTTTTCATTAATATGCTCGTGCTTTGTCATAAAACAAGCACAATAGGTCTTAATCTTGTATTGCTGACGCTGATGCAGCAATGCATATGGCTTTGCCTTTGTGACCGTATTTATCAAGCAAACAGTTGCCGTTCATAAAAAGAAAAAGTGAGTAGGTTACTTTACAACTATAGAAACCAAAGTATTTGCTGTATGGAAGGATTGGTACTTTTATTGCAAGATATATGAAAGCAATAATTATAAAAGGTACGTGGACACGCACACAAGCTCATGAAAAACTAAAAAACGTTTATGGGTCATCCAGTACGTATTTTACAATAATATGTATGTATGGTTGAATGGACTAGATAAATACTGCTTTCCACTAAATCGCACGTACGGCTGGCCCATTTTATAGCTTATTAAAGCAAAAAACAACAACTGAACGTTTATTAATAAATTAATAATACCCACTTATTTTGTAAATCTTGAGAAATTGCATACACTAGATCTTGTAACATGTAGCAAACAAAAGTAGCGCTGATAGAGTAACAACAATTGCAACTCATTTTCATTGAGCTACTTGCCGGACCCTTATTCCGGTGTCGTATTTTTTCTCTTTCACAGCAATAAAATATGACGTTTTAATGACTCTAGATGAATATGTGAACCAATGGTTGTTGAAGAGCTTTCAATACCTTCAACAATACCCAGTTTTTTTACAACTTTGTTTGCTATGTATGCGCCTTTGTCCCTTTTCTAGGTTTGCTCTTACCAAATAGCAGGAAATGCTGTAGAGACGCAAATTAGGGATAAAATAGTTCTGTGTGGGTATACAAAACAGCTCAAAATTTAACCCCTCGCACACAACAATGGGTTAACATTCTTTTCAAGCTGTTTTAAATCATAGGTAATAAATGTTTACGTATATATATACCGAACAATTTGTATTTGTATTTATACAATACAATACTTTATAAAAATTTGTATACAGTTATCATTTTTGCAAAAAAAATGAACGCTTTAAAAATTATCAGATTGTGTGTTTATGACCGTCGTAACTAGTTTAAAGTGTTCGGTAAACCAATTTAATTTTTACATACTGAGATGGTTTTAATAATCGTGTGATTGCATTTTTTAAACATTATTTCTTTGGTAATTCTGTTGCACGTATTTGTTTTCAATGGTTTGCCAATGAATAACAATATTAATATTAATAATTATGAATGCTTATGCTTATAGTTAAACGGTATATTGTTACATTTTAATATGGTTGTTGCACTTTAGTGTAAACTGTTTATACTTATAAAATGAGAACTTCTGTTTTTGAGTCTTTTCCCATGTCTGTCGTTGTTCATACCGGACACCGCAAGATAATAAAACTATTTATGTGCATTTTGAAAATTTGTACGCACGCATTTTAAGGAAACATCTGCCACCTACAACGAAAAAATGATGACTTATAAACTGAAACTTGCAATAACTCCACTTCTAGGCAATAAAAATATTTCATGTGTATTTTTGAACTTTTTTCTTTCAGAATCACATTCTAAGCCCCTGCCTTTAAAACATGCATGATTTGTTGTCATAAAAAGTTATAAGCCTTACTATAACACGAACACAATACAGAAATATGTTCCTGTATATATATATATGTGTATAGATATAATGCAATGATATAGCACAGCCTATTACCCCTTTCTAGTTCAAAAGGCGATACGGAAGTAGAAATCAATAAACTGCATTTTGTGAAAAGTATCAATAAATCCTTTTGCACATACTATAATCAGATTTAGCAAACGAAGATAAAATCACAAAATTCTTCAACGTAATCGAGAAATCAAAACCCCGTTAAGTTAAATGGAAGTTTTGAAAACCCACGAGTGGTAATACCAAAAATTTTAAAGCGTAAAGATCTTATACTTGTCCGGAAAATATTTGAGTAAAGTTACTACACCAATTTAGCAGTGTATTTGCAGCTACATTATGTTTACTTAATTTATGGTATTTAATTTGCTATGTAAGATGAAAATAATATAGTTTGTGGTGTCACAATTTAAACATTTTATGAAAACAAAAATCATTACCATTCTTGTGGCTTTCCAGTGTTTTTATATATTGTTTTCTGACTGGGAATCTTCAACGAAATAAAATGAACAAAATCTTTTTCTGGGTAAACGTCCTTAGAAGTTCACTGCATACACAATTTCACTTCGTCTACCTAAGTTGGCAAACTTCAATTTTGTTACGAAAGTGAAGCAGCAACTCGAAAATCTGATTCCAAATAAACATGCCCACTCGACAAGCATTGCAGCAATGGTGAACTAAAAAGTTCAGTTTTGCTAAAACATTTTGTAGGCTCGGCACATTAAGCACAAATTGTTGATACTTTCTAGCTGTTCCATTTCTTTTTTATGTTCTTCACTTAAAATAAGCTTTGCTTCAAAATTGGTTGGTATTCGAATCGAATTTGCACTTGAAACTTGATGTTCACTTCTTCGTTTAAGTTTTAAAGTCTTCTAGAACAAATGTTTTATTCCTTTGATCTCCTATTGACAAAAATACTCTTTGAGTTTTTCGTTTTTGCACCCCACTAGACGAAAGGTTGGCAACACACTGCCCTAATTGACAGTGGGCATGACGCGAGTCGTGTTTTGGGAAGAGTGTTCGCGGATTGCGTAAGACTGAACATAAAAGCGACAAAGTTGTACTGCCTCATGTTGCGTGATAGCGTATACAAATCCAGTTTTTATGCTTCCAAAGAATACACCCCTACGTTTTTATATAGCCTATGTAATGCGTCTAGCCCGCTTTACATCATGATATATTATGGGTTTACTTTGAAAGACCTTCTGATGCAGGGTGAATGAAGGAAAACAAAAAAGTCAGCGGCTTTGCTGGTACAGAAGGAGTTATAATTATATATATTTATGGCTTCCTTCCCATGGCTGGCTATATAATGAGTTCTTATACACTTATGCCTAAGTTCATGTATTAAAGTATTTAAAACCGTCGCAACTATGAGAAAAAACCAGCAATATAAGAAAACCAGAAATGCTCTAATATAATAATTTGCTTCAGTTAATTTGGTGAACGTGCGCCCAGGAAAAATTACGTTGTATATAATTGCAGAAATACATTAATTTATGAAACCGCATTTTAGTTTTATACTTCGTATGAAAATTCGAAAAGTGATGCATTTATCAGTTTTAACATGTGCACTGCTAAAGCTGTTGCATTGGGAATAGCATGGGTTTTGCTCGAAGCGCTTGCAAGCAAATTTACTTTTGTCTGCCTGGCTTGTGTGCTACGACATTATGTCACAAGCTATTTTTGTGCATTTGCACGTTGGTATAGATGTATTCTCCAGAATTTGTTTTTAATAAGGCATGAAAATTTTGTGGGAACATAAAAAGTTACATAATATTTTTATGGGTATAAAAGGTATCGCAAAATTTTCCACGGATGCAAACTGCAAAAAGCTAACTTGTTCTCATCCTTTTGCTCCGTGAGTTTCTATTAACATTTGTAATCACGTTTACGCATGATTTTATTTCGTATTATCTTGCTTTGTCCTAACTACCAATATCATTAAAATTACTGTTTGTTGTAACGTAATTTTGTAATGTTTGTTAAATAAAGTAAGATATTATTTTTTCTGCAGTATGCTTTCAACCTTTTTCTTACACTATCCCTGTATTTCTGAAGCAGCTTTTCAGCTCTGAGAAAAAAAGGGGAATTGTCCGTAAAATAAGGATTTCAAACTTTATTAATTGACATTTTTATGATTTTTTATCCCACATTTTTTGCGCCTAACATATTAAAGATGTAAGTTAATTACCTGAACCCATCTCCTAGCTTCATTTTTCTTGTGTCGTAAAATGTTTATGACAGGATTCGGGAGACATCATTAGAAGCACATAAAAATGTAAAAAGTCACAAAGAGAAAAAGGGTTTTTTGACAACACGCAACATCACGTAAGATGTGCCTGGTTATTCTCGTAGTGTTTTCTCGATAAAACATACCTATACGGGTGCTGCTGTGTTAGGAAAAAAGCAAACAATGTTGTGTGTTGTCTGTTGCCAGACTACAAGAATATATTATGCTACAAGGGTGAAAATCAGTATTCGCTCACCAGATGCCTAGATGAGTAGACGCAACAAAAGCTTAAGCTAACCAGTGACACCCTCGAGTATTGCCAAAATAACTGACTATAGAGACACATCAAATCTGTTTAATTGCTACTTATTCAAAAAACTCAGAATAAATCAACATCAGTTGCCAAAGTCCTCGATATTCCAAGAAATTACTTGCCTGCTCAAAGCATTGTGTTTTTAAATTGGTTCTTGTATGCCCGAAATTTAATAGAAAGTTCAACTACTTTTTAGTGAAAGTGAAAATATTTTTAAAGACATTGTTCCTTGAATACTCGTTAAGTGATTTTCAACAATATCTTATTAGTAGGGTTAGCAACTCAAATGCCCCATTAACTGCGGGACATTTCTGACAGGTTCATGAAAAGCGGGCAAAAATTCCATACAAGATTTTTGTGTTTACAAAGGCAGCAAAAAATTTCTTAAATTTGAATTAAACCTTTTTAAATGAACATCGTAAACTTGTTCAATTAACAGTTAGGGCAAATTTACGAACGACTAGTTCCTTAAAATCTGTGAAAACCCTGTAAGGTTTTAACAATCAGACAATAAGGAGAAATCAGCAATTCAATCAGGTAAGCTCTACCTTTCTATAATAGCAATTAAAGACAATAAAATCTCCAGTTTTGCTGATGCGACTGCAAAGCAGGTTTGATTTGAATGCAAAGCTAAAATTTAAAGTGAAGTGCAGCCTACTAGCATTTGGTTGAAACATTTCCAGAAACTGAGGTTACAGGAAAAGTAGTTAGTCAGTTTAAGATTTCTAATTTTGGTTACTTTGTACACAGCACAGAAACATGCTTTTACGTTTCCATAACGGCTAGTGTTTTGGAAGTTGCTGCAGTTATTACGTTATAATTTTTAAAAAGTGCCTGCCCGTATTTCCAATTTTTAAAATTGATCTCGGTAGGCTTTGAATTAAAGTATGAGTAGACGTTTTTTTGTAATTTCGGAAATCTAAGTATAATTTCAGTGCATTTTTTCTCGCATTGTATTGTTACAGCACTGATCAAGGGTTAATGTTGTGTCCAAGTAATCATCATTAAAATTTAGTATGGTATGACTTAGTAATTTGGAATAATTATTTTTTATAACAGCAAAAATGTCAAACGGAGGGTTGCCAAAAGACGCAGTTGAGAAGGGTATTGAGGAAAAGATGGGAGAAGTAAGTGCAGTTGCGACGGTTGAAGAGAAACAAAAAAAGAATGGATGCAATGAACATGGAAAAGAGAAAAAAGTTAGTCCAGGAAACGTAAATGTCTTTATAATCCTTTATTGATGATTTATCCTAAGTACCAATTTCGCATTGTGATTTAAATGATAAAATTTCTTGTATGTCCAAGTACACCAGCCGTGATCAATCATTGCTTTACATCTTTGCGGTTTTTTTTCAGCCCCTACCTCCCCAGATTCCAAGTCCAACGTTGAGAAAGCGAACTGCAAGAATGAGCACAGGTGGTGTTCCACGAGTTGTATCGTGTGCATGGTGTGATTCCAGATTTCAATCAAGGGTTGCCTTTGACAATCACCTGGATAAATGTTTTAGATTGCACTTTGACTTGCCTAATAACTAATTACCCATAGTGAAAGTTCGCATCAGTTTCGTGAGTTTTGAAAATTTATTTGCCATGTATTTAGGGATTCTTTTTCACGATTACTATTCCAACTTGCTTCAGGTGATCTCTGATATAAGCTATCACAAATAGAAATACTCTTGTAGTCTTGCCTGTGTTGTCAGTAATGTGGTTACTCTATCTTTTTGGCGCTTGAAACAATACAATTTTACTGAAAAGCTGCTCTCTGCAGTTGATACCCACAACGCGTATCAGCGAAAATACCTTTGAAATTTTGCGTATCTATTGATACAGAATAACCAACCTTCGAATTACTTGGAGGACATATGCCCCTTGTAGACATAATCACTTCTGCGTCCCTAGTACCCATTATTAGCTCGCTGCTTCAGCAAAGGATCTTATTAAAAAGTAGTGTCTGTGTGTCCGTCTACTTTATTTTCTGAGCCCTAAACCAGATAATTTGGGCTCTAAACCAGCTAAAGTGGGCTCTAAACCAGCATAAATGGGCATCTATTATAGTGATGTTTTAACTATTGCAGATGGGCTAAATGGGCTTTAAACTCTGCTGAATGGCTTTAGATCTTTCTTCGTAAGAATTAAGTTAATGTATTATATTTTTACGATATTTACGTTTCGAGCAGCGAGCATTTTAATGGTTTACCATTGACTGGGTTTTCAATAATTGCATGGTGCAAATTCAAATTAAAGAGCTTCTTATGTGCATCTTACATTAATACGTTTATTGTAAACATCCTTGGCAGGTTTTCATGAATTCACAACACATTTAAAATAATTACCATAACAGTTTTGGGCTTGTGCAGGTATTTTACATGCGGATTTTTGCACTAGGATAATTACATTTACTGTTTTAAAAATATTGTTTAAAAATTACTAACTGATTGTGTAAACTTTACTAACTGTTTATGTAAACCTTACCAACTGTTTGTGTAAACTTTACAAACTGTATGTGCAAACTTTACAAACTGTTTGTGTAAACTTTACGAACTGTTTGTGTAAACTTTACTAACTGTTTGTGTAAACATTAATCCGTTGATTGTAAACGTCCTTGGCAGTTTTTATTGAATTCACAGTACATTTAAAATAGTTAGCATAGCAGTTATGGGGTTGTGCAGGTATTCTACATGCGGATTTTCGCACTAGAATAAATACGACATTTGCTGTATTAAAAATATTATGTACAAATTACTAACTGTTTGTGTAAGCTTTACTAATTGGCGCTGTATTTGATTAGTACTTATTAAATTTGTTCTGTCATTGTTTGCTAACCCAGCGTTCTGTCAAACAGTACTGATTCCATTTCTGCTCATGATTATTCATTTGAATAAAGTAATTAAAAAAACAATTTTAAATAAGTATATCAAATAAAACTCTAATATTTGCATTTACCAACATTTATATACTGTCTGTCATTGTATACGAATCAACCTGAATTCAGTGGCCGGTGGAAAGACTATCATTGTAATTTGAATACACAAAAAAGTAGGCTCAATATAAGTTTTAGTTTTGGACTGGTATAGTGACACGCTTGTTTTCTGAAAACCATAAGTTTTTCCAAAGGCTTTTGTAAATTTAATGGGTTTTCGTGTATAATGTAGTTTAAGGTGTTATCGGAGTTGTCATAATATTAATAAATATGATCACCCGCTGTGCCACCTATCAATATTCAAATGAAATATTGACAAATACAGGTTTCAGATTTGAAATTGTAAACCTTGTTTCACAAGAAAAGTTGATTGTACAAGCATGGATAATGAAAGGAATAGTATTTGCTGCATCACTTTGATTTTAAATTGGAATAATCATAATAATGTTTTTTCTGATCGGGTATTTATTAACTGTTGCACACTGTTAAAACATTGCATAGCTTTCACCTGTTACTTCATACATACACGATTAGGGAATTTATGGTTCAACAAAAATCTTCAGAATCTGCATAAAACGACATTTTTAAAGTTCAAGCAGATTGAATTCATGCACAGTAAACTTCAGCCACAGTTTTGTAATTCATTTTGTTGTATTTAGAGCTTTTATATATATTATACTAAACCAAGTTTGTTTAATATAGTGAACACCGCGTATCTATATAAATTCTAATTGAATGCGTAAACATGCTATTTTGTGTTTGCCTAGGTAAGCTCAAAAAGTGCTGCTCGCATATCAATAAATGTTATATCGTTTCTAATTTTTGGGTCTAGAATCCGAATATGACGTAATTTTTTTGTTACATGCACATTCCCACAAGGCCACTATAAAAAACTTCACTGGGTTATTATCAGAGGGTGTGAGGTTACGTGTTTTACAAATGATATAGTTACATGCACACACCTAACATAACTTGGTAGCAGGTTGATAGTGATACGAAGTGGCGTGTGGCAGGAAACTAAGGCATGTAATATTTTTACTGCTTATTGCCTCCATACATTCGAAAAAGGAAACCAAAAGGAAAAGTGAAATGCTCCGTGAGGTATTTTAGAATACTCTATAAACTTTTATAGATTCGTAGAACTCAATTCGTTCAACTCAATATTAATAAAAGAATTTATTTCAGAAGACTAAAAAAGCACGTTTTTATTTTTTAGATAATAACTCACTGAAGTTTGTGGCATTAAAAATGTTGCCTTATATGCTCATAGTTTTAGCTAAGGTTAAAAACAAATGCCATCAAGACTTTTGACTGCGCTGACGTTGACAGATTACGTAACAGTTACCGTTATATGATACATTATTATAAAACACATTTATTATTAAATGACGCCTATTAAAAAGTGCTAAAATATCTATTACCAGCTGGTATAAAATAAAAAGAAAGTAAACCTTGAACGTCTTTCAGGAGAGTTAAAGTCTGTTATCAGCTTCACTGTAATATATATAACGCTTGAAATGAGTGTGACATTTTTTTGTAGAATTGGTAGCGTTATTATTTCTATCTCTTTTAAACTTCAATTTCTGAAGGAACAAGTGTCACAAGCGGTCAAATGTTAACTATCAGAAAAGTGTTACGTCACATGTTTTTTCTCGATAATCCAATAATCCTGGAGAACGAATCTAAAAACATTTGTTGATATGCATGATCCCAAGTTCAAAATACAATTAGCACAAATTGCTTTGACTTTGCAGGACGTGTGGACGTTCTTGAGACTGACAGCTATGAGCGCTTGAAATGAAATGTGTGCAACCCAAACAGTCGACAAAGAGAACAGTGTAAAGATAAAGTGTTAATTAACAGGTTGATCCTTTTTTGTTTTTTATTGGATCAAAAGCCAAATTTTCTAGGGTTTATGTACTAACAAGAGAATTTTATTGAACCAGTGGCATAGCCCGCTTTTGTATATTTTTACAGCGTCTAAAAATCAATTATCGCTTTTACTGTTATTTCTTACAATTTACCGTCCTAGATATTCCCATTTTTCAGAAGCAAGCCTATATTTTAGGTAACCCTTTGTATAGGGCCACATTAAAAATCTTACAAACAATTCAGGAATGAACGGTTGAAAAAATGAGGTTCGAATGCAAACACCACGCGTTCCTATTAAACAAAATACTTCTTGTGCAGGGCAAAACCACGACAAGAAGTACACCCAAGTGTTTTCTATACATCTCCGCCTTTTGACTTTAGATGATGAATAGTGATTACATGCTTCCTACAACTTTATTGCTTTCATTTTTCATATTTTTGCAAGAAAGCAAGAGACGAGAACAAAAATGTATTATACTTTGAACCTCAAAAAGATTTTACTCAATAAAAGGAACCGTATTCTTTATTTTTTATTGCTATGATTTAGAACGGACTAACCGTGTATATAAAAATTCTTGACATTGTGGCGTTCTGACTTCTACATGGTATATAACACAATGCAAACGTTTTTGTATTAATCCAGATTTTTTATTGCTTAGCACAGCCAAGACTAAAATGTATAACATAAAAACGTTTGTGTTACGAATGATTATTAATTTGCTATGCGCGTCAGTTATTAAATTTTTGGTCAAACATATAGATTCTACACAGCCTTCTCTACAAAACTTGTTTTAATAGTAGAGTATGTTTTCGTTTTTTGTTAATCTTGAAGTATTTATTTCTCCTGTGTGACTAGCGCATGCATATTTATATTTTGCAGTAGGATGCCGAACTCCCGCTTGTGTGAAATTTACACATAATAGGTAGTACGCAGATTTTGAGTGTGTCCTCTTGAGGCTTTTTAATGTCACTTAATGATGATTTGCTGTCTCTTGGGAAAAATCATAAGTTTCATTCTTGCCTTTCATTTGGCTATTTCATCGTACATTTACAGCTCACTTGCAACTGAACAAAAGTTTCCAAAACTTCTATTGCTTTTTTGACTATGAAAATGAATATAATAAAAATTTAAAGCTAAGAAAGTAACAACAGACTTTTTCTTTTTTTCTAATCTATGGAGAATGCTTCTTTAAACCGGAAAAGAGGTAAAGTGCTCGTTTAGGTAGTATGCGTATCTATAACGTCATATCAGAAAGCTAACTTTTTTGGCAAAAGTTTTGTCGCAAAAACAAAATTTTGATTTTGTTTCTTTTCAAATTTACTATTTATGGAGAGGCAGACGAAACCAAAATTGAGTCTTTAAAATGTAAGAAATATACCATGAATGAATGCAAATATTGTAGTTCAAATCGGATCATGCAACCTTCAACCTTAAAGGAAGGGTTGGTACCTGCCAAAACGAAACACATTCCCACAAAGCCACCTGAAAAGACTTCCGTGTTGTGGGTTATTATCAGTGGGTGTCAGGTTTTGTGTTTTTATAAACGACATGCCAACATGCATACCAATAATAAAACTTGGTAAGAGTTTGATACTGATAAGAAATGGCGTGCGGGAAGAGACTAAGGCAAGAAATATTTTTACTACTAATTTCTTCCATTCCATTTTTAAAGAAACGGAAACCTGGAGGAAGGGAATGGTAGAAATGTACGTTTGAGGGATACTCTGAGAATATGCAAATAGAAATTTTATGGGTGCTAGAAATACAGATTTGCATAGAGTATTAAATAGTTCGTCTGTTGAGGAGTTTTTGTAGAATATTTATCGAGGCTAAAATCAAGAGCATTGTTGTTATAGAATAGCAGGACTGCATACAAAACTGTTTGGCCTGTTTTCAACTATTTAGAAACGCTTAAATGCTTTAACTATTTAATTTAATTGATATCCAACAAGAGTTGTTGTTATAAAGTTCCAATAATAATTTCATATTTGATAAGGTTGGTATTTGCAATATACATTTTTTGAGACTTAAAGGTATAGGACGGAGGACTGAAGTCGTCAAAGAAAAATTTTCCCAGTAACAAGTTTTTGTGCGATTTAGCACTTGCAACAATTTTTTCAAACCCTAAATAGATGCGAAAACTCTATCAAAATGCATGCTGCAAACAACTTTGAGATCCAATATGTTATCAGTTACTCCCAAATTGGAGTTGAAAGTTTTAGTTTAGTAGCTATTTAATTTAGTTGTATCTTCTTTCCTCTCTCATGCAACCACGCAGCGTAGAGGCAAAGCCTTACGTCAAAGTAGTTTTTACCGTGCTTCACTTTTCCCTGTCTGTCTGTCTCAACCTAACAACGCTAGCACTTTTCTCAGCTGCTCGTTACATGTAACAACTTGAAACTCTGAGCACATTTTCCAGTTTCCTTGTATCGTAGCACTCTTGAATGTGCATGAAAGTTTCGACAAATAATATGACTGAAGTGAAAGCTAAATTACTTGTTTGTCATAATTTGCCCTTTTGTCCCAATTCCAATACCTGTCATGAAATAGGTTACGCCCATACATCCATTATGCTCTGAGACAACAAAAGGTTTTGCATTTTTACTGTTATTTTAGAAAACTTATATTTTAGTAAATAAAGCTGTTTATGTAGATAATGGTGTCATCATTATGTTATTACACTGCAATTTGAGTTTCGACAAAACACCTACAGAATCAATATTAAATCCGAAATCTTTAATGCTTTAGAAATGTATTTGTCGCTTGAAATGAATGTTAGCTCAATTAATGGGCAAAGCCATCCTATTCTCAGCTTTCTAACGAAAATGGGTATAATGTTCCCATCTCCGGCTTTCCGTTAACTTTTTGTTGCAAACTTGTCTATTTGATACAAGTTTTAATTAGACGCAAGTATATCACAGCTACGAGTTTAAGTCATGCGGTTGTTGTGAAAAAAACCAAGGGAACAATTCTCCCAAAGAAATGGGTAGTGATAGAACTGTCGTTTATACTAAACGCTCTTCAGAGAAAGATTTAAGAAAACATGTGTTTTCAGCTTCCACAAAGTTCAACAACACTTTCAAGTGTTTGCTTTGCAAAACCAATAACTTTCTTTTCTCCTGGGTATTTGAGTACGTGCATGGAAACACTTGAATGGGAAGGGATTTGCTTAGCAGGATTTAAGTAAATATCTACTTTGAGTCCTTTGAAAAGCACAGGAGATTGGGTGTTATAATGGCGCAATAATATTACATTTCACGTTTTCTAATACTGCTCACGATCAGGTATTTTAGACTTCAAGTAATTGTTTCACATAATTTTTAATTTTTCATGGTAACTTGTAAAAGCATTTCTAATTTTGTACGAATAGACAATATACATTTGGCTTGTATTAATGTAGGGTCACGCTTGTAAAAATCCTATAATAAGATCAAAATTAATAACGGGCGGAAAATAGTAGGTATAATAGGAAATTACTAATAATTGGGATTACAATGGAATCTAGGTCAATTTTATTTTAGAAATCATTCACTCTGAAAGCTAATAAAATAAATAAATAATTTTAGCTCATACTAAATGTGTATACTTATTTAAATGTTTGGTATTAAAATTGATTTGTTTTGATTATAGTATTGCTACAAACACATAATCAAATTCAAGGAAATGTAAACTGTCTACTAAACTAATTTTGTATAATAATTAAAGTGTTTCCTTAAGCTTCACTCTTTTTTGTCTATTTTTTGAAAAATTCTGTAAAAATGTGTTTTGATGCGCAAAGTGCCAGTACTCTATAGCTTGCATGTTTTGTGCATTGTCTGCTGCTTTGACTGCTTTGACAAGACAAAATATGAGTGATACTGGTAAGTAACTCTCATCCCGTTCAAAGTTTTGGACAAACAGAATTTTCCTTTTGTACCAGAACAAAGAAAGGCAGTAAGCATTACAATTTCGATTAGCTAAGTTTTCTCTTTTCAAGCTTCTCTTCAAGCGGCATAACTACGCCAGAGTTTTCCCATTTTGTATGCATGTATACAAACTGTTTGGTACACAAGCATTCTGACATTTGCTGGTAATAGCCTGCATCACGACAGCCTGTTCAAATGGCAAAACAGACAGAATGAGCACTTCACTCCGACAGGTTCATAGCTTATATTCATCTTTTGGTGTCTATGTAAAATATGTTGAAAGTTGGGACAATTCCTTGCCTATTTTCATCTCCCTTATATAACCTGCGTTTAAGTTCATATGTGTCAATAGCAAAAATCCGCGTTGGACCATGTAAATCTGTGAGTTATAAATAGACTAAAAACCGGGAAAACCACCTCTTTTAGCCAACGCACGTCTACCCATTTCATGCAAAATGAGTTGGAAATCGGCAATTTTGGACGCATGAAGCTTTATTTACTTTGATCAACATATCGTTCAGTGAGGCAGTGTTGGGCGCACAATTGTTTGGCAAATATTTACGCACCACTTCATCAAAATCACAGAGCCTATGTGGTTCAACAGTTTATCAAATATTCATTTTATGCCGGTGTTTCCCAAGTTACAGATACAACACAACACACATAGCATATTCTACAGGGCTTCCATACCCGTAGAGTTGAATTTTATTACCATTATTCAATTATCTCGTTTTTTCACATATTCAAATGTAACCTTGCACAATTCATGTTATAATTTGGGTTACTTCAGAATTTATTTTCCTTTGTGATAATCTCAATCAACACATAATTTATTGATGCAAGACACCTTGAAAACGATTCCAGATCATAAAACTACAGTGTTTTATTATGCCTACAACGGAATGCAACTTATTATGTGCTTACTATAGTTTTTTGTATCGCTAAAGCTGAATTTTTGTTTGGGTATTCAAAACTTTCGTCACGTGTTTATAACAATATATGTTGCTTTAAAGGACAAATTAGAGCGTAATGCGTATCTTATATTTTTCCTAGAGCACGTAACTGCAAGAAACTGTGACTATGACAGAACATTCGCTAGACATTAAAATCTCAAGACTAAAATAAACAAAGCACTAGAGCATATATGTAATCTGTGATAACACTCAGGTCATCCAACTGTTGTTGAGAAAGAACACAATTAACAAGTAGTAATAACTTTTAATCACAATTGTTGTTCTTCATGCATGAAAAGTCAAAGCGCAATAGTCCTTGTACAAGGCGTAATTAAAAACTAGACAAGACAAGAAGTCAGAAACAATAGAAGATGTAAATAATCTTACATATTTCATTCCTATTTTTGTTTTTTCAAGGTTGAGTGAATTTGAAAAGGACAAGCAATGTAGATGACAGATAAAGGAACCAAAATTTGCATAGAACATTTACAAGAAAACATTATCCTAAAAGTTGACATCAACCTGAACCTAAAGTACTGAAAATACTATTCAGTTTTTACTAAACTGTTGTGTTTGAGGTTGTCTTAATACGTTTCTAAAATCTTACGTTTGGTTTTACAATTTTGTTAAAATGACATAAAAGTGCACGCAATAAAAGTTACATATAAAGTAAACAATAGGTTCTGACAGTGTTGTAGCTTTCAGCAGCCATCAGCATTATTTGCATTGAGTGTTTTCGGATTGCACAAATTCTTTTGCTTGCTTGTAAACCATGGTTACTATTTAGACACGTTTACATTGTCACAAATGTGCCTGGAAAACACAATGCTCACAAACCCCGCTGTTTATTAAATCCGCTAATGTCAAGTTGGTATTAAACATGTTCATGACAGTTTGTATTTTCTGGTGATACCAAAAAATTGTAAAAATTGAAGTAGAACAGAAATGGAAAAAGTCACATAACGTATCATTCGATCAGGTTATACAATCTTATTTTGCTCCTAGCTTTTCTATTTAAATTCTTATAAACACGAATAAAACACGAACTAGGAGGATTTGTACCTGTTTTTGGGAATATTGCTCTATTAGTATATTACCAATGGCGCCTTTGTTTTATACAGGCTTGCGTAATGAAAACTATTTTCAAAGGATTCCCCACACATTTTATCTGGCCTGACACCCTCATTTTCATCACAAATTTCATCCTTGAAACTTCACAGTGAATCTTGGGCGTTTCGAAACCCTTGCTAATTCCTTTGAAATTAATCCTTTCTGACCCTCCTCAGATCCCCTAATCCAACCCCAATTGTGATCTCCATCGTTTAGGTGTCACGCAATTACTCCAAAACCAAAAAACCCGGTTGCTTCCACTATGGCAAACTCAAAACCCCTACACTTTCTATCTGCTGCAATAACACAATCCATTATTATATTTGTAAGTGTATTCATGAGGAAATTCACACCTGTCACAAGTACCAAACTGGTGTCCCCGCTTCTTGGAGTCTTTACAAATCCAATATCCACGGCAGCAATACCCAAGTTACACCCACTTTCCTAAAAGACTACAAAAATGTGAATTTCACTTTGCCCCATATTTCCCGATTTTACCCAGATATTTATATTAGGCATCGTGGCAACGCAAGGTTCTGTTAATCCAAAAAAAGTCAATGTTGTCGTAGTCCTTCTAGAAGTACTTCCCACAGAACTTCCAAAGAAACCCCTGCCGTTACTATTTTGCACAATGTCTTGGTAACCTATGGTTGATTTGTTTAAAGAACAAGAACATTTCCTGTTGGAAAGTTACCAATCTGCCCTTATCCGCTACCAGATTGAATGCATGTTGAAAAACCAAAAATGTCCTGAGGCCACAGCTGCGCATACCTTGCCTACGCATTGTCCCCGAGCAAAATTTGGTGCCTTAAACTCTGCCAAAGTTTCAATAGACGATATTAGGGAGTATGCGCAAATGCAATATTGTAACTGTAAGTGTAGCACAGTTACAATTACAATCAAAAAGTGCAGCCTTTTAGTTTGCGCAAAAGAAAGTGTAACTGTAAGTGTAATTGTAGAATTTGTGGGAATATTTTTAATTGTTGTCATGGAAAATGTTTACACATGACAACAAACAAACTGAAAATTGTCATTGCGTTTCATTTGGTCTTGTTGTCATCTTTAAAACTGATGACAACAAACGATTACTACGCGTTTCCACACTACAGTGCAGCTGAGAGACGGTGTACAAATTTCGGAAAATACACTGTAAAAATACGCAGTAAAAAAATTCTACAATATTGTGCTACACTTACACTTACAATATTGTGCTACAAATTGCTTAGCGCAAACTCCCTATTCTGCAACATAAATTGACGGTAGGCTTAAATTTATTCTTGAAACTTCCTTAGACGCGTTTCCATTTCACACAGAATAAGATGCAAAGTTTTCCCTTTTGCTTAATAAATTCTCCCATTGATTTTTGCAAACGCACTTGCATTATTGCTAGGGACAAAAAATGCCAGATGGTCTAATCCGGCACTGTTACAACAGCCGTGTATTTTACTTATTAAAAAACATCTTTTATCTATTTTTGAAAACATTTGCAGTGCAACATCAGCAAATCCTATAATAATTCTTTTGTCTTTCCCGAAATCTTCAAATGTGCAAAATCCTCTCCAAGCCAGTAGTAAACTTCGGCAGTGTGTTATCCTACGCTTCTTGAATAATCACATGACGACCTTTCGTTCGCATTTGGGTTCCCGTAGAGTCCGATTACAAGTACATTTACAATGCCAAAATTTTGCATTCCACATCTGCGTTTATAGTTGCCAATTTGCATTGCATTTCAATTCATACTGTGGTATTTTGGATTGCATTCCAATTCCAAT
The DNA here is from genome assembly GCA_029691765.1 of Entomobrya proxima. Lineage (NCBI taxonomy): Eukaryota > Metazoa > Arthropoda > Collembola > Entomobryomorpha > Entomobryidae > Entomobrya > Entomobrya proxima. The sequence continues at coordinate 52,446,667 of CM056172.1, forward strand.
TCATAATGTGGCATTTATAGTCAAGTGTAAAATTTCAGTTCCATTCATATTGTACTTTCCTATTCTCATGTAGTGTTTACAGTACAATGCAAATGGAATGCATTGATTTTGGTACCAAAATAGGAAGTACAATGCCAGAATCAAGAGTTGGATTCTTTTCAACTCTCGAGAGTAAGACAATAGGAAAACACAAATGCAAAGTCTAAACTAGCAACATGTAGAATGCAATTTAAAATGCAAATTGGAATAGAAATTCAACCGGTTTCCTATTTTGCGCTTAAAGTTTTCACATTGACAATTGAATTCATCAAAATGCAAAAACAAGCATTTCCTCTTGTACTTGTACTTGTAATCGGACTCACTGGGACCTTTATTCCAAAACTACTAACTCCACCCAGTCTCAGTTTCTCTTGTATTTTAGACCGGAGAATAGGTTCAGGCGGGATTTCACCCGGAATTTTTTCCGGGTTACATAACCCAAAGTTTCTTAATTCAAATTCTTAAGAATAACCTCGTAATGCATGGGCGACACACACACCTTTGATAATTCCCGTAATTCTGGAGCACTTCTGTTTATGACCTACGGTAGATTTCACGCTGCTTATTACCTAAGGCTCCTTTATCTAGTTACTATTATAGGCTCCGCAATAGCAGCTATTTCCATGGGATCTTCCAGAGCAGTTCCCGTGCCATGAGTTTTCACGAAAGTTACTCATTCCGGTTTCACTTCACCATTTCTCAAACACAATTTCATCGCTAGTGCCTTACAGTAAATTTTGAGCGTATCCAAACTCCCACCAATTTCTCAGTGACTCACAGCCGAGCATCTAATCAATCCCAAATGTTATCTCTAATCCTTCAAAGCGTCACCCAAACTCTCCAGCACTAAAATTCGGCCCCTTCCGCTTTCCCCAATCCATCCAATTTGGCATCAAATGTCCGCCAAGCGCAATAACACAATCCATAATTTTACTGGTGAATGGATGCAACAGCAAATTGACTCCTGCAAGATACAAACTGATTTCACCTTTAGCTCTTGACAACCATATCCACTGCTACAATAGCCGAGCTACATCCACTTTCCCAAATCCTCCAAAAAATCATAAATTTTACATTGCCCAATTTTTAACCCTGGTATTTTCAATTTTCTAAGAAGCAATTTTCTGGCAATGCAAGGTCCCGTTAGCCCCAAAAGAAAACTCAATCTTGCCGCACCCGCTCCAATGCTAGTGCCCAAATAAGTTCTAAAAAGGCCTCACGACGCATTACACTACACTGCATAATATCTCTGTCGTTTAACCAACTGCCGGTGTATATTCCCGTGTGGCTCTCATGATGATTTGAGGGGTCAACCACTATGCTCTCTAGGCTTCCATAAAGCTCCGTGAAGAAGACTGGGGATCCATAAATCTAGCCTCTTTTGGGCTAACGCCAAAAAACTTCGAGTCAAACTCGTCCAGTGTCCAGAAACCCGGTGTGAATTCTTCTTTCTTTTTTGCTAACGACAGTGATAACATGCTCCTTTTTTCACTAAAATTGTGGTGGGCTCGAGCTGCGGATTGGCATGTTCCAAAATTCTTCGAGGTTGTTGAACCCAGAAAGACAATAAGATAGGCCCACAATGGCTATGGGTTCATTTGCGCCAGTAAGGATTTTAGGGTAACTTAATTCGGCAGAATCGGCAGTTTGTTCTGAAGCAAGGTTATGCCAAACGGTTAAAATGGCACGGTCGGTTACAGCCAGTTGACCCTAAGTGAGTAAGGAGTGCACTTGTTTGATAGGATGGGGCAAGTTGGGATGACCGTCGGTAAGCTGAACAATAGAAGGGGGAGCCCAACTATCTCTATGAAAATACAAATACATATTTCATATAACAATTCATTAGGATAAATATTATACATAATGTTCAGCTCACAATACACGATATACTATAGAGAAAAATCTGAACTACTTATCTTAAAAGGTTAGTGATCAGTTTTTGTTGTTTGAATTCAATGTCACGAAAAAAACCTGCAAACATGTTTGCGATACAAATTATAATAAGCGTTATTCAATTCCAGGTTTTGAACACTATCTAATTATACAAAATTACAAAATATATTTCACACAAATAGTTTTTATCGAGCAATGGCACCAGTTTAAAACACATGGTTGGCGCAAAACAACTTTTTGCATTTACGTGATAATTATTTATATATAGTGCCAAATCGCTTTTTTTATTTTTTGAGCTGAAGAACTTCAAGTTTTTGCTGGTATCTTGTTGGTAAATCTTCTATTCGAAGACTTCTAGTGTTTTTTATTGGTATTGTTTAGCACTAAATGAGAAATGTTAGCACCATTACCAAAATTTGGCTGAGTTTGTAGCTGATAGGATTTTATTGATGCAAGATAATAAAACATTGACTTACATTTTTCAGCAGGTTTCCCTTTGTCAACAACTGCACTACAGAAGCTTTCAAATGAGCATCCTCCTCCCTACAAATCTGTTCCAAGTAGCTATACCCATTCACCCTATTGTTCTCTGTTCACGTTTCCGTGTATTTCACCAAAAAATCCTTGAATCCCATTTTCATCCCATTTGGCATCTCAAACGACAACGTTAGAAACTCAGCAAACGGCTTGTATGGACTCAACAGGAAATAGTCACAACACGCAACTTTCTTCCCAACTGTTTCCCGCATCAGTGCTACAATATGTCCTTGCGCCAAAGTGAAAAATATGATCGCTATTTTCCAGCAGTAGAGAATTCGGCTCCAGAAATACAACCTTTTCAAAAATCTCCAAAGAAAAGGCAAAGATCTTGGCCTTAGCATCTTCCTCATTTTCAGGACACTTGGGATTCAGGAAGAAAATGTCGTCATAGGATTGCGAAAAGTAGAATCATCTTTTTGGTTTAGCCGAGCAGACACAATGCAACTAATTCTTCGGGTTGTTTGAGCTGAACGAAGCGAATTAGCCAAAACCAAAGTGAGTGAGATATGCTTGAGGTCGGGAATGAGCTGTAAATTCAAAATGTAAATACATATTAGAATAAAAAACTAGAAATTTTTTACTTCAAATCTTTTCACACATTACCCATTTTGTGACTTTAAGACAATTTTATAACTTGTGGTTTAGCGAAAACAATATCAAAATCGATTTTTCTAAAATGTATTTGAAAATCTGATTCTAAAAATATATTTCAGAGACTTTATTTTTGAGTACTTCTTTCTTTTTTGCCAACGGCGTTTATCACGTGCTCCTTTTTCCAGCGAAATTGAGGTGGTGGTCGTGCAGTGAATTGGCCTAAAGCATGTTCCCGAATTCTTTGAGGTTGTTAACCCCAGGAAGACGGCATGATAGGCCGACAATGGCTATGGCTTCATTTGTCCCAGTATGAATTTCGGAGTAAGTCAGTTTAGTAGAATCTGAGGTTTCATATTTTTAGAAAACTTTTGTTTGGATAATTTGTCATAATAAAGTGTAACCACACAATCTAACCCGAAGCAAGAAGAAAAACTCGTAGTACAGGAATCTGCTCAACTTAAAATGCCTTACAAGCCAATATTTTCATTCCTTATCGTTTTCGTTTCCTAGCCAAATTACAAAACTGCACTCTAAGCTTAAAGTGTCCCAGCACTTTCTACCATTCTGCTGTGTTCTGGACCATTCTCAAAGATATTCAGAACTTGTTTTATTTACTTTTGAAAATCCGTCCCTACAGTAAGCTACTCCATATTATTATTATTCCTCGGAGCCAATCGATTTTCCAAAATACCGCGTATGGGTTTCCAAATCTCCTCCCAAAAATCTTGAATCTGACTATTTTGAATCGTCTTTGCATTCGTTTCTAAAGCCTCAACATTTTACATTAGGGCCAGTGGTACCAGAACCTCCGTACAAACACAAAGCTGGCAGTTTTTAGTTTCTAGTCACTTGGTATGAATATCAATATTATCTTGTCTCTTTCCCTACAAAGTACTAAAAGCACCAATACACATTTAGGACACTCCTAAAACCTCATATTTCCACTTCTAAAACCGCCACATTTTGAGCTTAGAACATAGCGACAATTATCAAAGGATGCAGTAAATTCTATTTATTCGTATCTTCAGGCACTTTACTGTCGGCCACAACTTTATCCAATCCAAATTTTCTCGAACGTCAATTCGGTTTCTCTGAATACTTCTATAAGTTTAAAATGATCATTCAAAAGAGCATGTCGCCAACATTCAAGTCATTCTGGTATTTACTCAAATTACGCAACTGGCCACCAATAAGAGTTTAAATGCTAGGCGGCGCTTGCTCGTTAACACCCACCCAAAAGCTTTTTCTTTGAGATGGATAAAATGGCAACAAACCAACTTTTTTCTTTCATGCGGATTATCTAATTCCCGCAAGTTTTATTTAGTCCCCACCCCATAGTTTCCGGACTGGTCAAAATCCATGCCCATTCATTAGTTCTTCTGTTTCAGCTTGGTAGGCTCTGTACATTTTGCCCTTCTAAACTTTGCATACCAAACGTGTTCACAATAGGCTGACCACCTAGTTTCAACTTCATTTTTTTCAGTCTTGCAAGCTCCCAAAAATTCACCGGTTCCCAGTGTGCTGTTGTCCCATACCCAGCATTCATCATCTCAATCAATTTAACGTTCATTCCAGATACGTATGGGCATTTTTAGATATGTACTTAAATAGCCCAACAGCATTTCCATGACGTGATATTACTTTGGCTAATTTACTGTATTCCTCCAACGTCGCATCCATATTGTGTATTTAAATCATTCTCTTTAAAATACTCGTTAAAGTCGTAAACATTTTCATCACTCCAAAGACTATGCCAAGTGCAAAATTCGCCTTGAGTCCCCAACTCTGCCATAATTTGAACGGACACTATTTCACGACGAAAATTTAAATCTTATTAACTCCACTTAGTACTGTTTCATTAAAATCTGGTCACATAAATCAAAACATAATTGAAGCGCGACACTATTTTCATACAAACTTATAATCGATCCTGGGAATTGAACCGCGAATAAAAAACAGTTTGTCAACTTGCTACATAACTTTTCACTTAACAACGTCATTATTTTGGCTAATTCTATTCATTGTATTTTTTTAATCGCTTGCTAAGATAAACGCTGTGATCAAATCCGGCTATTTCTACATTACTCACATACGCCACAATACAACACCAGCAATTAGCCAAGGCCTCTTTTGTCTTTCCCGAAATCTTGAAAATGTGCAAAGGCCTCTCCAGTCCAACAGTAAACTTTGTATATGTAATATCCGGCGCTTGCGATTATTCACTTGACCATTAGTTTTCGTAATGCCAAAACTGTTAACAGAAGCTAATTTCAGTTTTTCCGCTCTATCAAATCCATCCGCTTTTGCATAAAAATTTTGCACTCTTCATCCTGTACAATAATTTAATACTTAATTTTGCTGGTAATCGGATGCAAATTGACACCTCCCGCTGGTGCCAATTCAGTTTCCCCGCATCCTGGTCACTTCTTCGCCATATCTACCGCCACTTCGCCGAACTACATCCACTTTTCTATAAAAACCCAAAAGGTCTCATAAAATTTTACTTTGCCCAAAGATCCCAATTTTACACGGGTATTACTGCAAAACCTTTTTACCATGTCCCGCTAATCCCAACAGAAAATATAATTTCGTCACGACCGCTCCAATACCATTACATCCAATACTACAAGTTCTAATGAAATCTCTAGTTCTTTTGTCTTTTCCTCAGTAGCAAATGTTTATCAAACCCGTCAGAATCACTAAATTTTCCCTTGCCTTTGTCTTTAAATATCGTCAAGGTTTTGACGAAGAGTGGCACGGTTTTTGGGTGATAAGTTGGAGCAAACAGTACAATCTTTTGAGCCAGGATTGAGCTACGGGGTAAGCTGAAATGGAGGAAAAGTATAATACAAAACATTAGACTATGATTTATAATTGCTCGCATTAGTAATACAATCTCTAAATTGAAAATATGGCTAAAAATTGGAAATAACTCCAGCTAAACCTTAGTTATCTTCTTACATTCTCCAGCTTACTGTTTGCTTGCCTTAACCAGCATATTTCCTTTCTGCAAATTATCAATCAATGTTGAATTCTCTCCGCTGCCAACCTTAGTGCATTTTGAAAACCCGAAAAGTCTGAGGCCATAGCACTGCAAATGTCGTCCAGACCATGTTCAAGCACAATATTCGGTTTGAATCTCCAACTTTCCCAAAGCTTCAATAAAAAATATTTCACTACACATATTGACGTTATTGATGTTCATTCCCATTAAGTTTATGGCAAGACTGATTACATCTACAGCATTTTCCGTAATCGCTAGCGCCAATAAACGCTTTGTGGTCAAATTCAGCTCAACCTACCTTAGCCGTGTATGCCACGTACTTAAAATCTTCTTCTATCGTATTTTGAAATGTTTTGAAACCAACAAATCCTCCAAAGCTTCTTTGTCTTTCCCGAAACCTTTTAAGTGTCAAAGGCCTCTCCAGTCTAACACTAAACTTTGGTAGAATAATACCCGGCGCTTCTAAATGATCACGTGACACTCAGTTCTCGTAATGCCATAAATGCTTACAACTTAGTACTTCTGTAGGTCTCGGTTTTCCCGTGTGTTTTTGACCAGCGAATAGGAATTTTATCCTGTATAACTCCAGATTGATATTTGAGTTCAAAGCTTCTAGATTCAAATGCTTGGGAATAACCTCGTGGTACATGCACAACACTGCATTGGTTATTCATGTTATCCATAAGCAGCTCTTTGTATGACCCACGTTCGTTTTCACGCTGCCAGTAATCAAACTTTGATGATCAAAGTCTCTTGTGTCATGTTACTATTATACGCTTGTGCAATGGTGTTATTTCCATTTTTATCACCCACAGCCGTTGCAGTACCATGCGACTCCAGGAACGCAACTTCCTGTGGCTATACTTCGCCATTCTTCAACGCCAACTTCATCGCTAGTTCTTCACTGTGAATCTTCGGCATTCCCAAACTTCTAATAATTCCCTCCTGATTCACAACAGATCCACTAATGAATCCCCAAATCTTCTTTCTACCCTAATCAGCATCACTAAATCTCTCCAGCACCAAAAACCTGGCTCCTTTCTCTCTTCCAAATTTTTATCCGCTTTGGCATCAAACATCTTACTTTTCATCTAGCACAATAACATAATTCATAATGTTAGTCGTAAACAAATGTAACAGCAAATTTAATACCTTCCACAGGAGCCAAATTGGCTTACCCGATGGGCTTCTAAGACTCGATCTTCACAGCTATATCCACCGTTACAATAGCCTTGCCACTTCCACTTTCCTTAAAAAACCTTCAAAAATCATAAATTTCCCAGTGTCCATTATGTTTCAAAAAGGTATTTATTCAAATATTTATTCAAATATTTACCGTGGCAATACAAGATGCTGTTAATCCCAACAGAAAAGTCAATCTCGACTCCCTCCAATACTATTGTTCATATAAGTACTAAAGCCACCGTTGCAGCTTCTATTTTTATTTTTTCAAAACCAACTTTTTCCAAACCATTGGAATAGCTTCTTCCGTTAGGGCCAATTTCTCTTGCTTCGGTAATGTTTTCACTTGATTAATCAGCTCAGGCAATTCAATATGCCCTTTAGTCAACTGCAGAATACTCTGCGGGGCCCAAGAATCTCTAAATATTGAAGCAGTCTTTAAAAACCTGAAAAATTTCCAGTTCTGAACACAGCAAATTTTACTTTCTCACCAGCTTTTCCGCTTATAAGTTCAACTTGCTCAAATGCGCCACCATTCCATCCCTTAAAACCTCATCCTGGTTGCCGTGCCCATGTCTATCCAACCATTTTTCAGTATGACACTGCAAAAAATCGTTAAAACGTTTTTCCTTGCTCTATTAGGCCTATTAAAGGCCTCACGTAAATAGTGAGCCAATAACTTGTACGGGACAATATGAATGTAGTCACTGGACATACCATTTCCATGGTCTAGCATCCACGAAACAACATTTTTTTCCTTTTTTAAGGTAAATAAGTTATCGGTCTTTTCCATCAACAGGCTATTTGGCTCCAGAAATGTCATATACCTCCAAAGTAAAGACACAGATCTTAGGTTAACTTTTCTCTTTAAAATGGCCCAAACCGCTCCTAGGTACAGGATTTAAAACACTTTCGTTAAGGAAAAATATGTCGTCAATGCTTGACGCAGAGTGGAACCGCTTTGGACCAGAGAATCCGAATTACTAATTGTAATTAATTACATTTTCAATTACAATTACAGTAATTGAGTAATTGTTATTGAATTACATTTTTCAAAATGAAGTAATTGAGTAATTGTATTTGAATTACTTTTTTTAACCGATGTAATTGAGTAATTGTAATTGAATTACGATTACCGAAATGTATTTGAACATTATGGATATCATAATCTTGAATGATAAATATATTGTGATTTTGAGACAAGCAAGCAACGTGACGATATAGCTGGGGATGCCGTTTCTTGACCTGGTCTTACCAAATGCAGTTTCTGTGCTTGCCCTTCATTTTACAAAAATACTTTGTTATTTGTGAATTGATAAGTAATCTCTAATTTCTGCTGTTTGATCAACTGAAATTGAAGCTCTGTAGTTTCTACATAACTCGGAGACTCAAGATATGATATTCCTTGAAAGTCATCTAGCTGTGCGATGATGTTTGTTAAGTATAACATATTTAAACTCCTTATCTACTCCTTTGTGATCTGGTTTGATTTTGAGACTTCAAAGAGCAAGGCTGCAAATGATCTCTTTGAATGGTTAGCTACTCTTAAGTTAAATAAGGATAGCAATGAATTTAGATTTAAAATGTCTTAAAGACATGATAAAATGTCTCAGAACTTGTAATTGAAAAGTAATTGAGTAATTGTAATTGAATTACTTTTTTGTACCCAATGTAATTGGTAATTTGTAATTCAATTACTTTTTCAAAAAGCAAAGTAATTGTAATTTGTAATTGAATTACTTTCCAATTTTATGTGTAATTTGTAATTTGTATTTCAATTACAAATTGAAAGTAATTCGGATTCTCTGCTTTGGACTCCTAAGCAAGCTGAAACGAGGAAAATATAAATATTTTTCAATATGACTTAAAATTTAGAAACCTGATTTCAACGTGGAAATATCATTCAAAAACATTTTCCAGTTTGAGTACTCACCCACTAGAATTATCCTTTCTGAAAACAGCAATGCAGTTATATATTTTTGAAATATGTTGACTACTTTACACTGGTGCTATGAAAAAAGAAGAATAATAGGTAAATATGACAACGGATCAATCTATTTTTCTGGAAATATTATGCAATCGATTACTTTACTTTATTTTGCCAGTGAAATGTAACTGGCAACAGCTCACGAACTACCATAAACGGCAAATGCTACGGAGTTTCTGTCACAGAAATTCTGTGCACTGAGTCGTAAATGATACTGTGATGACACTGCTGTTATTTCCCTTTTCCTTTGAAAAACTATTTTCTCATTAACATTTAAAATAGTTTGAAGCGGAGAGTCTGGAAAATACACACATTGTTGTACATTTTTAGGCTTTAATTTAACAATGGGAATTTTTCAAGCTGGATAATAATGTATTCAAAAGGCAGTTTTTTTGTGTGAGGGTAGCATGGTTGTCCACTGCCACTGCTTACCTACGCATTGTATTTTTTAAATGGAAAATTTTACCTAATCTGTGCTCCCTGGACTCTCCGTAATCGTTTGTGTTGCCAGTTTGGTGTCAGGTTCGTGTGAAAAAGTGGAAACTGACTGCTTTAGAAGAATATTTATTATTTACGGTTGGTACTTAAAAGAGGCCTAGTGTGAAAGAAATGGAGTGTAAAATGAGTAGTATATTTGGATAGGTAATATGCATTTGGTTTGTCGACGGGACTGAATGGAATATTATGGTTATGTATTGAAGGGTTGTGCTTTTTACTTAAAATACCTAAGCATATTGTTATGCACAGGTTAATCACATTTTGGACTGGTGCAAGTGCGTGTGTACGTACGTACATTGCGTACTGGGTGTTGTGGCGAAAAAAGGACAAAATATAGCAGGTAAGTGCATTTGGTCTTTTGTTTACGTTTGGCTTGTTTTTGTCTTCTGAAGTACATAAATACTCACATAGCATATTAAGTGTATAGACTTGAAAGGGATTAATAATTTTTGTCATAAACATATAGTCCTTTTAATACCACATTTTCAAGTGACCGCAAACAAGTCCAAAACCAAATTTTTGAGTTTTAAAAACTCCAAGCATTTTTGTAAGTGCGAAGAATTCAAACATAGCAGATAACATGTAAAGTGTTGTTACAATTGCATATTATACATAGATAAATTCGCAGTCATTTGCTAAACCTATACATTTCATATCCACGAAAAAATACTAAATTTGGGTATTGGTGTGAAACATCTTTTTGGTGCGGAATTTTTTCTGATTTTGACAAACCTGGGATTTTGCAGTGGGTCCTATAATCACTAAGCTATTTGACATTAGCACGGGTTATTTTGTAGTTAAGCAAATAGCTATATGCATGTAAATATATCTCAGAGATATTAATTCCAACACGCTATCCCCAGCTGCTACCTTTTCAACACTTCTCTGTTTCTGTGGTTTGACGAAAGGTAAGTGCTCAAATATATACGCACACCAAGGCAAGCTCTGGTAATGAACCAAACGCTAGGACTAATTTTAATGTGACTGTTGGCTTGACTGTTTATTATTTCAAATTGAGTAAAATATATTTCCAGATATACAAATAATTCAACCTTGAGACTTTTGTGCATACTAGATTTGTGTGCTAAGTGTGATCACAAGTTACTGACCGTCTTTTTTGCAAACTTATTTTGCTCCGGAAAAATCCTGATAACCACTAAGACTAAACTACATAAAGTTAATTAGGATTGAGACATAGTTTTCAGGACTGAATAGACAAGCATGAGAAAAAACATACCTGATACTTTGCGCGGTGGACAAACCCGACACATGTGGTTTTGAACCCCAATCAATGCAAAAAATAGTAATGGCATATAATTTAATCCAGCAACGCAATTATATCTCACCCGTGATAATGCAAGCCACAATTAGAAACAATAAATTAGCCACCTAACGCAAATAGGCATTAATACTGCAATGGCATAGATTACTTGGCCAAAACAGAAATGCTGGAAATATGGAACATTCATATAGGTAGCTATGAGAGCTGAGCTGGAGCAAAGTCCATTTACGAGCTGGCGTGAGAAAAATGTGTGTCTGGTTTGGTGATGGTGGGTTTTTAAGAAAGTTCACTTTTTGCTTTACATTCCAGCCAACTTTAACTTTTGCATGAAGATAGGTTTTTTTAAACAAAGTTTACTTTTTTTATTATACAGCAAGTCTTTAAGTTATTAACTGCTTAAGTATTTTTCAAGTTACATTGACTTTTTCATTGATTAGCATTTTAAAATAAAAATCAAAGTTGTTATTTTATCTGTAAAATGGGTTATATGGACTATTTGCATGTAGTTGCACTGCAGCGCATAAAGGTGGAAAAACCCTGATTTCCTGTTGTAGGCTTGAAAGAGCGCAGCAAACTGTTCTGCTATCATCCATAGAGTGTTTAGCATAATGCATTTAGATAGTCGCACAATCGAAAAACCTTAGTCAATTAATTTTAAGTCGCGTAGGATTGCAGTTTGTTGACGCTCTTTAATTGGAAGTTCAGAATCGTGATTTGCATATATTAGGACTTGATGAAAATACAAGGGTACACAGTACACACGGAAACGATTTTCCGTTTATCTATACAAACAAAATGTTTTCAATTTACAATAATGCAAAAAAAATCCGAGATTAGTTACATGTTCACCGTGTGATTGGGCTTTCGTATACGGACACTACGTCTTTGCAGCATTTATTGTTTCAAATTTCGATATAATAATATTGTATTGCATATTTTAGGAATATTAGATTACTGTTTTTTTGCTAAGTTATAAGGCAGCACTTTTTGCAATCAGGTTATTGGTGGTTGAAACATAAGCTATATATAAGCTAACAAAACTGAAAATTTTAGAAGTATATTTCGTTACCCGTTCTTTATATTGTAGGTAAGCAAATTATTTTGGATATCCTCTTATTCATATTTTTACTGTATTTTCTTTCGCTTGTTTAGAGCATCGCTTCCATAAAAGGGTTAACTTTAGCAGCTCAATGCCAAACTGCGCGGACGTTTTTACCGGAAACAGCATGGACATGCTTTTTTCTTGATAATGTATAATATGCAAAAACGCTGCAAGCTCTTTGTCAACATAAATTGTTCACAAAGGTAAAAACCCTAAGCAGATATTCTTATACATTGTCTTTGTGCCTCAAAATACATATTCGGAATTTGCATTTTAACGCTTTCAATTTTATATGAGAACTTCCGGTGATGAATACAATTTGCATGATTATATGGTAAAAAACTGTTACTGTTTTATTTTATTTTCTAGTGTTCAGAATGTGGCATCAGGCGTCACCCACGACTCACGACTGCAATAATGATACGGAATCAACCACTTTTTTACATGGCAATTTAAAAAAAATGGATTTTAGGAATTTCTCATGGTCCCACGTCCCACGATGTGCTTTGCAGTGTTAATAAAAAACGGACATAGCTCTCTTGGATGATTCAGATAAGACTACTAGTTTAAAAAAAGGTAATAGCCGATAAACATATTTATAAATTGCAGTTGAATATGATTTACTTGTCGTGTCACGGGAAAGAACACAAGTGACCAAAGTGATAACATTTGATAGTATTTTAACAAGCAAGCAATAATGATTTTTCTTTAAATATCCAGTGTAATTTGCAACGTGCCAGTTTTAAATTATCAGAATGGAAATTATTTTTAAGAAATTGATAATTGATAAAAACTTGTTTGGAAATTCTAGCAACAAGTAATTGTGTGATATTCCACTTTAGATTCCAAAGCAAGTTTATAATTATTTTAGAGTAAGATCACATATGAAAAGCAGTTTTATTTTTCTGATTCATTGCTTCCATCTTTATCAAAACGACAAACTTGGCTGGATTGCGCACACGTTTAAAAACGCGTGCAAATCAGCCCAATAAATTTCTAGGCTGGACAACTTCTTCTGAATAAAAAATTCACATGCTGCTTTGCGTCTCTTTTTTCTTTAGATTATGCAATTTATCAACCAAACTAACACACATGTAATTAAACGTACCAACACGCACTTAATTATACATGAAATAACTCTGCACGGGTGGTAAATAATGCCGGTAATTAAATCATATCAAAATCAACAATAACATTTCTGTTTTGATAAGTCCCAAACGTGACGACTTTCTGGACAGGATGTTCACGTGAAGCTCCTTTTATAATCATGTATTTCCGCAACTTAGCCGTCTACATGATAAAAAAATACATACATATTATATTTATTTTATGTTGCAAACACTGCACAGTTTTTATTGCGTCAAGTACCCATTCCACCCTGTAGCATTTTTACAGAGAATCTGAGATTTTCCTACCCAACACTTTTACATTTACGTATATTTGCATACATCCTAAACTTCTTAATTGAATTAGTTTCTTGTATTGTTGTATTGTGATATGTTTTTAAATTTTTCACTCGACAAAAACCAGTTTCATTGAAACCTTGTCTCAAGAATGAACTTGATCTTGAGAAGCTCATTCAGAGTTTCTTAATTGAATCGGTTACGTCTCAGCAGCAGCAGCAGGAACTTTGAACTTGCAAGCGTATGCCAAAAATATAATTTTAGAAATAAATTTTCAAAAACAAATGCAAAAAAACAAATTTTTTAAAAGAAATTCAAAATCCCTTTTGCAAAATCATCAATAACATTTTTGTTAAAGAAGCCAAAACAAAGTAATGGTTAATTTGAATAAATGTTTAAGCTAAAATTTTGTGCTAAAAGTTTATTTTTTGAATTTTCAGCTCATTGTCTAGCTCAACCGTGGCTCACCTACGCCACCCAACCTGACCATGTTCCGTTGGCTTTGGTTTTGGCTAATTCCCTGCGTCGAACCCAAACAACTCGAAGAATTGGTTGTGTTGTTTCTGCTTGCCTAACCCAAAGAGATCATTCTACTTTTCGCAATCCTATGACGACATTTTCTTTCTGAATCCCAACATGGATGAAAATGAAGAAGTAACCCGGGCCAAGATCTTTGCCTTTTCTTTGGAGATTTTTGAAAAGGTTGTGTTTTTTAAGCCCAACTCTCTTCTGTTGGAATATACCAATCATATTTTCACTTCGGCGCAAGAACATGTTGTGCCACACGGATACGGGAAGCTGGTGGGAATAAAGTTGCGTCTTGTGACTAATTCCTGTTGATACCATACAAACCTTTTGCCAAGTTTCTGACGTTATTGTTATCGCCTGAGATGACAATTGGGCTGAAAATGGGATTCAAGGATTTTTAGTGAAGTACACGGACCGTGGACCGAGAGTAACTGGCTAAATGGGTATAGCCATTTAGAAGAGATTTTTAGGAAGGAAGATACACACTTGGGAAATTCGGTGGTGCAGTTGTCGCTGACAACAGGAAATCTGCTGAAATTGTGAGCTAATATTGTGGGCTTTTTGCAAAATTAAAACTCATGTAGCGAACATATTGACAAATAGGTTTTAAATATTTTTAATGAGGTTTTAATTTCTTAGCAAGTACCAAGTATAAACATTTTTCAACGATTTTATGGAATCAAATGAATTTCTAGTTCAAAAGGATTAAAAAATTGATTTGGTACTTAACACAAACATGAATTCTCACGCAAGGTGCCCTGTGGAAATATTTTTTAGAAAATACTAGTGCTATCGTCCGATTAGAAGTGTTGTGTGAGATGTAACTTTAAATTTTGCACATGATATTGGAGTTGAAACACTGGAATTGAAATCCGCTTACATAATTTTTTATCGTAAAATGTTTTCGTATTTTATCAGTCATCGCCTTTCGCTAACGATTATGAAGAAGAAATAGTTTTTGAAAAAATCCTTCATATTTCATAAAAGTGTTTCAACAAAGTATTTCATACGCAAAATTTTATTTACACAGAGTTGTTTGGCTCCCCCAACCATCGTCCAGCTCACTGAGGGTCATCCCAACCTGCCCCAACTTACTAAACATATTATGCAATCTTTACTCGCCCAAGCTCAACTGGCTCTTAGTGAACGTGCCATTCTAACCGCTTGGCTAAAACTTGTTTCAGAGCAAACTGCCGTGTCTTTTAAACTGAATAACACTGAAATTTCCACTGGTGCAAATGAACCAATAGCCATTGTGTGCCTATCTTGTCGTCTTCCTGGGGTCAACAACCTTGAAGAATTTTGGAACATGCTTTATGCCGGCCAATCCGCAGCTCGACCCCCACCACAATTTCGGCGGAGAAAGGAGCACGTTATCACTGTCGTTGGCAAAAATGGTAGAAGTACCCACCCCGGGTTTCCAAACAGCACAGTGCACAAGTTTGACGTCTAGTGTTTCGGCAATAACCCAAAAGAGGCTAGATTTGTGGATCCCCAGACTTCTTCACGAAGCTTAGAAAGCCATTAGAGCCACCCGGGAATATACACCGCAGTTGGTTAAACGACTACAGAGATATTATGCAGTGTAGTACGTTGCCACGGTGAGTATCTTAGAAAATACCAGAGTAAAAAATTGGGGCATTGTGAAATTTATGATTTTTGGGGGTTTTTGCAGGAACGTGGATGTAGCTCGGCAATTGTGGCAGTGGATATGACTGTTAAGAGCTTAAGATGCGGGCAAACCAACTTGGCTCTTGCGGGAGGAGTGAATTTGCTACTAAATTCATTTACAAGTAATATTATGGATTATGTTATTGCGCGCATGGAAAGTTAAGACTTTTGATGCCAAAGCGGATGAATTTGACAGAACGGAAAGACCCGGGTTTTTGGTGCTGAAGAGATTTCAATCTCTCAAGAGTGATGCTCTGAAGGATAGAGATAACTTTTGGGGATTGATTAGAGGCTCTGCTGTGAGTTAAGAGGGAATTAGTAAGAGTTTGGGTACCCCAACGGTGCATTGTGAGGCACTTGCGATGAAATTGGCTTAGAAAGATGCGGGCATTGTTAGAAAGACCGGAAGACGTAACTTTTGTTGTGGAAACGCATGGCACTGGCACGGTATGGAGATCCCATGGAAGTGGCGGCTATTGCACAAGCTTTTGATTCAAAGTGGAGAAAGGAGCCCATAATATTTGGCAGTGTCAAAACTAACGTGGGGCATAGTGAGATTTGTAGTGGGATAACTGGAATTATCAAGACTATTTTGAGTATGCAACATACCCAAACATTACAATTTGGATACTTTAAATCCGAATGTAAATTTGGAACTGATTCCTGCAAAAATTCTACTTGCGGCTTTACCCTGGCCATAAATACCCGGGAAACCGACATTAGCGGGGGTAAGCAGTTTTGGAATTAAAGGAGCGGATGGTCAAAGAATTAATCTAGAGGCGCCGGGTAATTCACAGGTATTAGTTGGGGACTGAAACCAGATTTTGCACTTGGGCATAGTCTTGCTCTGCTGTGGCCTCAGGCATTTGGGTTTTGAGAATGCGTTGAAATTTGTAGCAGTGCGAAGCAGGTTATGGCAATCTGCCAACAGGATGTATGCTGGCACTAAAAGCCAGCAAGCAGGAAGTTGAAAATGTAATGAAAGGAGCAGGAATTTTATTAGATTTTGCGGCGATGAATAGCACCGAGCAAACTGCGTTAGCTAAAAATACCGAAAAGATTCAAGAGCTTTTAAAAATTTTGAAGGGAAAGAATATGAAGGGATAATTTTGGAAGCGACGCATAGCGCATGCATTTCATATCAAGCATATGGATCCAATGTTGGAAAAGTATAGAAAAATAGCTGAAGAGATAAAGTTCGGTGAAGGAAATGGGGGTTTTCAAGTATATTTCGGGGATGGAAGGAGGATTGAAGGAAAATGTGGACGCTGAGTATTGGGCACGGCACACTGGGGAGCCAGTGATTTTCCAAGGAGCTTGGCAAACTCTAAAAGAAAATGAAGTGGATTTCTATTTGGAGGTTGGACCTCAACCAGCACTTTTGTTATGCAAAATTTGGAAGGACAAAGGCTTCAGTGTTTACCAAGCTTACGAAAGGGGCAAAATGAATGAGAAACGATTTTAACCAGTTTGGGGAAACTTTGAATAGCTGGCTATAAAATAGATTGGAATGAGTATGATAGGCCATTCTCAAGAAAGAAAGTGGATATTCTGCCTTTTTACCCGTTCAAAGAAAAAGCTTTTGGGTGGATGTGCAAGAGCTTGCTACGGCCAAGACACATCTGCTAATAGGAGCTTAAATGAGTAACGCGAGTAATCTGAGTATTTATCGGAATGACATAAATGTTGGGGAACTGTCTTATGTGAAGGATCATTGTATTGGGAATAGGATTGAGTTTCCCGGAGCCGGGTTTACGGAAATGTGTTATGTCGGGTTATATTACGGCGGATTATGAAGTGAGTAAATTTCTACGAAATGGGTTGGAGAGGCCTAGGCAGCCTTTGACTTTGGAAAATGTGAGAATTGAACGCCACTTGAGTTGAAAGAAGGAAAGCCTACAAGATTGCAAGTTATTGTGGACTTGCCTGAGAAATTAGAAAGGGATGAAGACATGCATGCTTTCCTGTGTAAAGTTTTTCATAGAAACTTGAATGAGACTGAAATGGGCACTAATGAAAAGTGGGTTGGACATGCCACAGCAGAGTTTTATCCTATCGTGGGTCACTCAAGTGAAATTTTGCTGAAGCAGTGGAATGCTAAAGAATTTAAAAAATTCTGGAGAAAAAAGAGCTATTGAATATGGAACTATTTTATAAATGGATTGATGGAGTGGGTTTGAGTTTGGGGAGATAGTTAGAAGCATTCAGAGGAATTGGAATGAGGTTCAGGAGGAGTGTGTTTGGGATGAGATTGTGGCGGAAGTTAAGCTACCTGAAAATGTGGGAAATTATTTGCTTCATCCGTTGATACTGGATGCAATGTTCCAAGCCCAGATTTTAACTGGTGTTAGAAATAGCAAGATAGAAATTCTAAGTGTTCCGGTGAACGTGGGCAGGTTGGTACTTTTTAATACGCTAGAAGGGAGTGAGGGAGAAAGTGAAGAAAGAAAAGTTTATATTCATGCAAAATGGCTTAGAAAGGACAAGTGTCAAGTTTGGGTTGGCACGGAGCAATATAAGCCACTGGCTTTATTGGAAGAAGTTTTGTTACTTGAGGCCAACAAGAAAACCAATATGAGTGTACTAGAATATCAAAACAGCGAGATTCCAGAGTGATGGAAAGAAATCTGGAAACCCATTGGCGGCCCGCAGGACGATTGCCTAATCCCAGACACTATTTTGAGAGAGCTACTCCTAATATGTAAATCTTAACACGTGCTTATAACATATTCAAATTTCTATAAGTGCTCATAAGGATTTGTAAGCTAATTTTAAAGCAAACATACAGAAGTAAATGTTAGCCAGTTGGTTTTGTTCAAATCTTTTGAAAACACGAATCAGCCACAGGACATATTTCCAACAGAGGTAGCAATTTTGTGACATAACGCCTATACATGTTCACTTTCAAACTTGTAATTTATTATCTCTAACGGTAAATGTTTATTACATTTTTAAATTTTGCAGATTAATTTTACTCTGGAAATCTCTTATTAATCAGTGTCAAAGCTCTCAAGATTGACATGAATTACTGTTAGCTTTGCCTTCACTAAGCCATAAATTTCATGGAAACATACCAAAATGGTCTTTTTGAGCAGGTACTTACAATGCAGCAGGCATGGTGGTGGGTTTTATTACTGGGCTGGGCAACCCATTTTTACCCGTTTTTACCCATGCCCACTTAGCAAAGATTTATGTGGGTTTTATTGGGTAGGTGGGTATTACCCTTTTTACCCATTAAAACCCACTGGGTAATATAAAAAATAAAAAATGGGGTAAGCCGATACACACATTTTAATGGCTCAGCTGTAAGCAATATTATTCCTAAATAAATAACAGAAACCAAGCAATCAAACCAAAACACAATGTGTTTGTCAATACACTATACTCTCTTTACCTCCCTCATTTACTAGAACTAAACAAACGCACACGTTTAGCATTCAGGGTTGTGAAGTTATTCTTAGCATTCCATTCCTGGCGTGCAGGCTGAATTTCTTGGGCTTATCAATCATATGAACTTGCGGAAGGACAATAGACGACAACGATTTGCAACTTTGGCGGAGGACAAGGGACAGAGATTTTTGTACAACTCACCACCAAAAACCTTTAAACAGTATGGACATAGCGAAATCTTAGTAGGTGGTCAAAATACAGGCACGGAAGCAGAATAGGATGGTTTATCAAACGCTTGCCGTAAAAAAGAGGTTTGAGATAGTGCGTGCCGTTACACATATCATGGCCGTGTCACAATCACCCCTCCCTATAGATCTTTGTCGAGACGCAAGTCAGTGCCAGATCTAGTATATGTGATGTAGGAGTTTTCGAGGAGAGCAATTCTTGCTGTGATTGCGAAAAGGTGTTCAAGACTGTTAGGCTGACATCAAAATGGAAACCACGATGCAAGCAAGTTACAGGTACCGTAATGGTTAGGTGGTTGGAAATTGGAAACGCCAAGTTTATCAGAATAAAGCTGATGTGATCAACATCTGGATGGCACACTTACTATCTTAACTTGACGCTCTCCTTGCTGATTCAAGCCATAGCTACACAATACGCGGCTAGCCTTGGTTGAATATAAGATTTTTCAATGGTCTTATAATGTTACATGTATTTAAATAGGGAACCCGTTTTTACCCAATAAAACCCGAAAAAACCCTATATTCCCCATAAAAACCCGTTTTTGCCCAGCCCATGGGTTTTTATAAAAAACCCGCGGGTACCACCATGCCTGCAATGCAGCTATATGAATGAATGAAGAACTTTATTTGAATCTAACATAAGAAGTTTGACTAAACGAATCATTGTTTCAGGTACTTCCACTTTGGAGCTACTTAATATCCACGCACAATTTGCTGATTATGGAACTGGTTTGTAAACACTAGGATCAAGGTATTCACATTTGTATTTTCAACCATCCTTGTCATCAAACCAACAACAAAAACAGAAAGAATGGACTACATATAAACAAAACTGATGCCAATCAAAATTGCCCACTGTTTAAACTGGCTACATTTAAGCGTGTTCTCAGATTTTGCGCTGAGAAGCAGATTAAGACAATACTAATATTTTCTTCAGGAACACGATTTTTAGGAAATCCAATTTCTGGAAATACAGTTATGTTAGATCTAAGTATTGCACTATAAAACTGTCGTGAATTATACAAACATGCAATCTTAAACTTTTTAATGCAATACGGCTCAATAATTTGGCATTTAACTTTGACTAGCCACAAAATGATAGAAACTACTCCGCAATTTTATAAGCATCTACGACTATTGCTCGAACCTACGCCAAATGTTCAGTATGTTCAGTCATTTGGTATATTTTTTCATAAACAAGTGGACCCAAACTTGCTAAAACTTTTAATTCTGCGGCGTCCACTTCCCCCATTGCCACATCTTAAATTTCATAAATTTTGCTCGAATTGCTATTCAAAACCTCAAAATGTTTCAGACGTAATCCTTGGTTACGTTACTGGCCCAAATTCAGTTGTTAGAAAACTAAGTATATCAGACTCATGCGATGATTTGTTTAGTAGATATTGCCAAGTTGGTGAACAGTTTAAAAATTTAAAATCTTTAGAAATTTTAGATTATGATTTGGAAAAGGGTGTACACTCGCTATTGCCTTTTTTGTCATTTGAAAATACTTTGAAAATGCTTTTAACAGCGTCGAGGAAAGTGTTCCACATTAGCATGTTATAGAAAAATATCCAAAGCTTCAAATTACCATTCTAAATTTAACAAATGTGCGGAATCTGGCTATAAATGAAAACAAACAATATCATAATTTTCTGCATTTAAATACATCTAAACCGCGAGACTCCACTTTTGAAAGTTACACGTTTTTACACACGCCAGCGTCAGCCTGGAGTGTGAATGTGCCAGCAACTTGCCAATTTTTTATTTGAGTAGTAGTTCATTTCTAGTGTAGATGGATACTATTTATATTTAACAGAATAATATAAAGTTGGCTTATTTGAATCACAAATATGCTAAGCAATGCATTTTTAATGAAATGCATTGAAGCATAGTTTAGTGTAACGCTGATTTTGTTTTTGGACGTGCTTTTCTAGTTTAGTAGCAAAACAGTTTTGTGCCCGTTGTTTTAACCAGAAATGGTAAAGAAAATTATATGTATCTCTATACATTTATAAATAGAAAGTGTATATTTTACTTATCTTGATTCTTTGTTTGCAAACTGTTTCGTGTAATTGAAGCTGATTACAGTTTTAACATTGGAAATTGTGACATGGGTAAAAAAAGTGGTCATCAGCTTCCTTTTCTGCTCTTGTGTATTTTATTCTTTGCAACTTCTTTGCTGACTAATTCATTTCTTGTGGCTTGAATCGTGTGTGCATTTTCTTGTGTTTTGTAGGAAGTTGTTTCGACTTTACTAGCCAGTCCTCGTAATAAATTTTCAATTTTTGTCAAAACAGTTATATATATCCTTTTGTGAATCTGCCACTGCTGAAGCATGTACGTTTTAAACTTGACAGCTTTTATCAAAGTCTATTTACTTTTCACTGCTTACCTCAAGCGTATATAAATAGTATATGGTTCGTATCAGTTTGCTTATTCAAAATACTCGGCTTATTTTACATATTAGTCGCAAAACAAATATAATGTCACATTCCGTTCCATTTTTCATGCGTTTTACAAGACCATAAAATCGTGCAGTTTTAAAATGTTTACCACCGTAATGATAAAGCGTCTCATATAAAAAACGTTTTTGTGTGTGTTTGGGACCAAGATCAGTTAATTTTAGCTTCTTATCAGCTAACTTTATCAAACTGCATCGAAACTCACCAAGCTTTAGAATCCATTTGGTATATAAATCAGTTTCGACTTAAAAAAGTTGTGAGCAAAATTCTGAGAAAAAAATATTACATAAAATTAGCTTTTATCCATTCATCTCATGAATATAGTCATTATGATTGTGTTTCTGTTTGAATATTTTACGAAACGTTATGAAATCACAGTCATGTAACAACATTGGAATTCATTGAGCACATAACACATTATTTAATTATCCTTTTTAACTATCCTATAAGTTTTTCAAACATTGCAATGAGTATTTTTCTCTTTGATACGATACGCAACATACAGAAACATTGACATTAGGTGTTACATAATGCATGTATATGATTTGCTTCTACTACTTGAAGAATTTTATCTGATATTGCGTCATTTGTGTACTTTATTTTGTCAGCGCATTCTTTTTCCATGAAACCTGAATGCAAGCGTAGGCATTCTTCTGGTGCATACTATTAAATTCACTTATATCACATCCTGTCTAATACTGCAGATAAATTGTGATTATAGGCCGTTGTTATATTGCTATTGACCGCAGTAACCATTAAAGGTTGTTTAATGTAACTACAGTTTAAATTAAATACCGTGTAAGCAGAGTTTTTGGTAACCTCTATATTATACTATCAGGGGTGAAATCGTGCATAGAAAATTCAAGTAAAAAACCTGTAATAATATTGCTATCAATACTAGGTATTTTTGAACAAGATTTAGTTAAAAAAGTGTTTGCATAAAAACCTAAAAACTTCCATTGAATTAAAACAGATTAATACGCATTTTTCATAGAAATAAAATAATCTTGCTAAAGCTGTAAAATTAAATACGGATATTACGTAACTGAATCGCGGTTTTAAATTGCAATACTTTTATCTATTTGTTACTGGACTTAATTTTAAAAATCTATAATATGTTTTTGTTTCGTTTACCCGGTTACTAGAATGGCTACAACTAAAACATTTAAGCTTCACATAGAACTTGATAAGTGCTTTCGTCAATTTGTGGACTGCATAAAACCTCCAGGTCGTACCACAATGAGGACTTGGCTTTACTGCACACGGTAGGAATTTAATTTTTTTAAACCAAAATTGAGTTAAAACCGAGCAAATTTTTAAAACGATTTAAAATTTGTTATTCCGTTTTTCAGGTTGAGCATAGTCTAAAACAAAACTTGAAATACGAGGGAGTGACTGTTGCCAGAACTACATTTGCTGGAAGGGTACCGACATAGGGAACCCCAACTTTACGTGGTCATGAAAACAGCCCCTTTCCACCGAGTCCTTCAAACTATTGAACACATTGTACAGGCGCATGCAACTCATTTAAAAATCCATACTAAATCAATTCATAAAACAGGATTTCCGTGATATTATTCTTTCAAAACGGAATTAAAGTTGGTCTTTTCCCGGCTGTGAATGGTGTTGGTCAGGAACAAGCATTAGAAAAGATAATGGAAAGCACCAAAACTATTGACTATTTAGCAGCACTTTAGTCGACAGTCAAATGGGTTTCATGAAGTGGCAAAGTGCGCTTTGCCATGACAGCAAGACTTGGAAAATGTTGGTTCAAAAATATCGATTTTAGTGGAGCTTATATTAGTGGAGGAAGCACAATTTTTGAATTGCTTGCATTGGCAGCAGTTTACAGAGAAAAGGAATATAAGGGAAATGATTTAATTTTCAGAGCATTTGTTCGTTTGGTCGAGATGGTAGCAAGTTTTGATAAGTTGAAACTGAGTTTTGAAAAAGGGATGTGCCTTGCTGACGGATCTAGAGGATACAGACTGGAAACAAAAGGACTTCAAGGCCGCGGAGTGCCGTATATTATGGAGCTTGCAAATTCTTGAATAATCTGCTCCATGTAATGTAATCACAGGTTATTACTGTTTTTAAAAACAATGGACGAGTTATGCAAGAGCGTCTTATGGGAACAGTTTCACATTCGGCAGAATCATTCTATGGAGCAAACTGAGCTTGATTTTAAAAGCTTGTTTGCTCCTGTGAAAGCTTCTCGGATTCGGGTATATCGAAGGCCTCTTGTTTGGTTTTAAAACAATGTAATCACACCAGTATCTTCATTGATAATATTGCGTAGCTTCTTTGCGTCCATCCAACTTGTTTAACCTTTTCGCGTGGCAATTAAGTACGGCTACTTTCAGGTTAAGGTGGCGTAAAAATTATGTTCTTGTCAAAGCCTGCATGGCAATTAAGGCGCCATCCACTAATGACGTCACTTAAAAATGGCTATTTTTTGGACCACTGACTGACCCCTGTCATTATGCTGTCACTTTTTCAATTTATGACTGACCCGACTTGTCATGTCACCTGAGAATACCTGAGGTCACCTGACACAAATTGGAACCTCAATTTTTTAAGATTGATTATGATGACTTGTTTCAAAAGTTCTAATCTTATCGTATCAGAGTATCTAACAACAAACTATTTTGTTGTTAAATGCCCTTGAACTCTGTGATTTTTGTGCTTGAAGGAAGTTAGTGTTATTTTTTGTGAAAAGCTCAAGTGCATCGTAAGGAGGTTTGTTGGATAGTTTTGTTGCAGAGATGAAAAAAATAGTTTTGAGCATGATTTGCCCTTAATTACAGGTTCCAAAACAAAGGCTACTTCTGTCAGTTTTAAATGTTTTAATTTGAAATTCGTAAATATGCTAGACAGAAAGCCAAGCAAAACCGGTACAAGCTTTAAAACTGAAAGTTTTAATCTGAAACACAAAACAGCAATAACGTATATTACGTTCTATAAAGATTGTTCTAGAAATAATAGTTTGAGATAAAACACAATTACAAAGAGGATAAACCATGTTTTTCTTTAGAGGAATTTAACGGAGGATATTTAAATCTTTGGTGGCACGGAAGTGACGTCACTTGTATCATTAGCCACCCACCCACCCTTGTCACTAGTCGTCACTGTCACCGACAGACCACTGACTGACCCTAAAAAGTTACGCCATTAGTGGATGGCGCCTAAAATGGGGAAGCCAAGCAGTCAAAGTGGGAATTCTTTTGGAGGAGGTGTCAGCTGGAATGGGAATTTCAAAAATATGCTTCAACGCTTGACGTGGGAATTGTTTGTAATACAAGGGAAACTAACGTAATATTACGTTCTCCCACCGGCACGCACCGGCATGTGAGAACGGATAAACCCGTTTCACCGCTCAGCTGATCGAATAGGGGTTACGGATAAACACGTTTTTCCGCTCGCAAAACGTTTTTCGCCAGACGTAATAATACGTTTTCCCACTCAGCCAATTAGATTAGAAGAACGGAATTTTCCGTTTTCCCGCTTTAGAAAACGTACTCGATGAACGTATTATTACGTCTTCCCAAACCTAAACATTAAAACATTCATTTTTGTTTTGTAAATAGTTTAAAGATATTTTTGAATCCATGCAGTTGTTTATGTTCAGTACATATGTTTGTATCCCAGTAAGTAAACCCAAAATAAATGTAAATGTAGTTGTAATTAGAAGTGTACGTGATTTTTGTAAAAACACAAATAAAATTTGCAGAGCTATTATGAGTTATCTTGTTTTTAAAAATTGTATTGTTCATTTTTATACACAAACAGTTTATGATTTCCCACCAGATAAACCTGCAATGAGAAATACTCAAATATCATTTGGAAGATTACAAAATAACTCAATGCATTTGCCTAAACCAGATAAATAGTTGTCGTTTTCAGAAAAGCACATATTCTTCGTTTCTATTGTTTCCCCCAAAGTTTTATAAAGTTATAAAAGATTTTTTTCAATTTCCATCTATTTGCTGGGATGAGCCAGCTCCGCATTACATTATTCCTCGTTGAACGTTCCTTAACATCCTACAAACTCCGTCCATCTTCCCCCTTCAGCACAAACAAAACCCACCCATTTCTCCTCTCAATTTTCTTTCCCCTTCCTATTAACTCTTTCCCGCTGCTAAAAAATTCTAAGGAAACCCGGCTCCCTGCAAAACGATTCTGCCGCCAGTTCAATGATCCTTCAAATACGGCAAATCGCCAACATTCAAGTCATTCTGATAAATACTCAAATTACCTGGAATGGCTATCGTTTATTGTTTCCCATTCATTAGTGCCTCCTTTTAATCTGGGCAAGCACTGTACATTTTGCCCCTCTAAATTAGTAATCAAAACAGGCTGAAGTCATGCTTCAAAATTAAACCCGACTCCATTTTTTTCAGAGTTTGGCAAACTCTTAAGAATATCACCGGTTCAGTAGTGTACCTTGTCAAATACTCCGCATTTACTTTTTTAATCAGTTTCCTTCGATTCCAGTAATGTATTTAAATGGCTCAACTGGCATGCCAGTTTTTTTCTGCTATTTTTCCATGTTTAACAAGCATCATATACTATTAAATGCATGTGTGGCTCAAAAAATAATCGCTTTTAAAAGTCTTCTTTTAACCTTTACAGTACCACAGGCTCCAAACCAATGGTAACCAAGAAAAGTACCTAGACTCCCATTACCTCCATATCGTAGTTTTAGAGGTTGAGCCCCACGCTACCATAAGCTCCTATTTGGAGTTTGAAATGAAATAGCCTTGGCTACCAAAACCTCCACATTGGAGTTTGTGAAAAAATGCCATAGCCTACCACAAGCGCCTATTTGGAGTCGGAATTGAAAAGGCCATGGCTACCAAACCTCCATATTGGAGTGTTTTGGAAAATGACATTTCGTACCACGAGCTCCAATATGGAGCTAAGTTTTTTTCCATTTTGCTTGGTAATGACACACACTCAGCTGCATATTCAAAATTACGAAACGAAATGCACTTACGGATATCACGATTACAAATTCATGATTAGAAGTGCATTGATTGGGATGACGAAGCAGAATGGGGAAAATTCGGTTGAATCTAAACTTTTCATATGAAGTCGAAGCGAAGATCCGTACTATGAAGAAGGGGTACTGGGGTTGAATGATTTGGCTAAAAAACAATGGGGTCTTTTACACGGCTCAAAGCAATACTGTACCGGTTATACTATAATATAAATCGTTACCCATACGCAGACTATATGCATAATCGAAATAAAACCATATTAATCTTGTTGCCCTAAGTTCGTTTTATGCCTAATCAATTTTAGTAATCAAATTAGCCCGATTTTGCAAATTTTTTATCGGATGGGTTTATGAAACCAGGTTTGCATTGGACAAGAGTCACAGTCATTTGATAACACATTAAAAACAATGATTTACTAGATTTTAGTATTGACACAATGGACAGTGAACTATCAATGTTTGCAGGTGCAGCGTTTCCAAAAAAACAACAATAGACGTTGCGAATTTTGTAAGGAGTAAAGATGTGAGCATCATGCATGAACCAAACTCTAATTGTTAGTCGATTTTTACAAATATTCGGTACTCCAGGAAAAATCCCCAAAACTGAGGTTGGTAGCGTACAACTAAATTTCATGACAACAATTAAGAAGTCAAGGCAAAAACTTTGAAATGGAGTTGGTAGCGTAGGGCTAATTTACGTAGCGACAATTAGGGACTGTTGGTACTTTTTTTCAAATAAAAATTGTAGCCTACGTCCATTTATATGATAAATATTCACAATAGAAAAGGTTAAAGTTCATGCAGGGTCGTAAATATTTCCGTATCTATTTAATGTTTACTACCGCAAAATCCATCTGAACCTTTGTCTTTTTCATAATTTCTTCAACTTCATGCTTGTTTGTTTCCTATCCTGCTACCCAGCGTTCCCGTAAACTTGTAAAAATTGTTTCACATTCGTTAAAGTCCACCTAAAATACGATTACAATTACAAGTAAAATACCAAAATTTCGCATTTCACTTGTAGTTCTGCGATTGAGTTTCCAATTCTCATAGCGTTCCAATTCACACTGGGGTATTTTTTATTACATTCTAAATTCCAATTCACACTGCGTTATTTATAGTCAAATGCCAATTTTCAGATGCATTCATAATGTACTTTCCTTATTTTCATGTGGTGTTTAGAGTAGAATGCAATGCAAATTCAATGCATCGATTTTGGTGCCAAAATTGGAAGTACGACACCAAAATTCATTTCAACTCTCGAGAGTAGGAAAGTAGGAAATCACAATTGCAAAGTCTAAATTAGCAACATGTAGAATGCAATTTCAAATGTGAATTGGATTACAAATTCAACCAGTTTCATATTTTGCCGTTAGAGCATCCACATTAAAAATTGAATTCAGTAAAATGCAAAACAAATTCAGCGTGTACTTGTAACTGGACTCTAGGTTCACCTTTACAACCTCTTCAAATAAAACATTCAAGGTTTGACAAGCTCCATGTATGTCACCATTACATTTTTAATTAATTTTATTTGCATTTCAGAAATGTATTTACATGGCCCATGATCCCTGCCACAATTATTCCTTTTCACTATTTTCCTATATGCTTACAATATAACGCAGCATAAGGCGTCATCCACTAATGACGTCACTTAAAAATCGGCATTTTTCAGACCACCGACTGACCCCTGTCATTATGCTGTCACTTTTTTAATTTACCACTGACCCACCCACCTGTCATGTCACCTGAGGTTTCGGCATAAGAAAATCCCAGTTAAGTATGATTTTTATTTCTTTTTCAGAATTTAGAAAAATCTCGTAGGAAAGAGTTTATACTATAATGTACATAACCTCTATGTTACGAAAAATCAGTATTTTTTCTGAAAGGTCGAGTGTACATTTTGAAGGTTTATTAGAGAGTCGCATGGCATATATTTTATATGTTATAAAATTAAGTAGACCACGGTTTTGGTTAATTATTGTGGGATTTAAAACTAAGACTAGTCACATTTTGATGCCAAAACTTAAAAATTGCTAGAGCCTGAGATCCAAATGGTCAAATCAAATTGCTACATATAAGCTTTAGCATCTCAAAACCCAACTAAAAGCAACGAAAATGATGGCTAAGGTCTGTACGAAAATTATAAAATCAGATATACATTTTAAAACATTTGTCCACCCAGCCAGTATAAGGCATTTGAATGATAAACTAAATATTGGAATTTGTTCATGAACTAAGGCCTAATGTATTCCCAAAGTGTCATGAAATTCCGGTTACTGCTTTAGAAGAAAACTCAAAAGTTTGAAAATATCCTGAAAACTGGACTGTTCGAAAATTATAAAATCAAGCATTATAACTGCATTTTCTTTAGCACAAATGGTATTACGAACCCGGTTTCAACTTTTTTGATGAAAGCAACTTCCAGTAGTCATAATGCAAGAAGAGTTTCGAAAAAATATGAATCTACCAAAAGTTCGGTATGTTACGTAATTTTTATGACAGTCCAAGCAGTGGTCGGCACATGGAGTGGTGCACTATCAACAAAAACGTAAATACTATAGTTATATTTTGCATCAGTTTTTACTCGTTATTAATCTAAAAGCTATCTAAAGTCGTTGAAAGTTGCAATGTAACCCCGAAATGTCGTCATTTTACCAAAAAATGCAAAGGTACCTTCAGGTACCTAACGTGGCTTTATGTAACATGACAACACTTTGCATATTCAATTCGCACAAGTTGTTTCAAATTGCAATTTTTAGGATTAGAAAAGCACATTTTGTGCACAGCGACGACTTCTTGGCATATAGATGCTGATTTACCAAACGAACTCGCATATGCAGTTTCAATAGTCATGTACCACGAACTTGGCAGATTGCTTCTCAACATTCGTTTCCTTTCACAGACCATTATCACCAAGGATGGTGTTTGTTTCCTGTTTCATATTAAGTAAAGAAGTATTTATGGTAATTTGGAGTATTTTTACTTCGATGAAACCAGTAAAAAGCTCTTCTGGAGACACTCAAGAATATATGTTGAACAAAATGAAACTAGACTATACACTTCCTAACCTGCACTTGGTCTACTAGCATCTAGGCTTTCTTCATATGACGCTGAAATTAATTGCTTCTGTTGCCTTACAGTTTACTGAGCTTCATTGTAACATAAAACCATGTAAGAGTACAAATTATATGATGTGACTATGCAAAATGTTGTCAAATTACATAAAGCCACGTTAGGTACCTGAAGGTACCTTTGCATTTTTTGGTAAAATGACGACATTTCGGGGTTACATTGCAACTTTTAACGACTTTAGATAGCTTTTAGATTAATAATGAGTAAAAACTGATGCAAAATATAACTATAGCATTCACGTTTTTGTTGATGGTGCACCACTCCATGTGCCGACCACTGCTTGGACTGTGATCAAACTTACGTAACATACCGAAATTTTACTAGATTCATATTTTTTCGAAACTCTTCTTGCATTATGACTACTGGAAGTTGCTTTCATCAAAAAAGTTGAAACCGGGTTCGTAATACCATTTGTGCTAAAGAAAATGCAATTATAATGCTTGATTTTATAATTTTCGAACAGTTCAGTTTTCAGGATATTTTCAAACTTTTGAGTTTTCTTCTAAAGCAGTAACCGGAATTTCATGACACTTTGGGAATACATTAGGCCTTAGTTCATGAACAAATTCCAATATTTAGTTTATCATTCAAATGCCTTATACTGGCTGGGTGGACAAATGTTTTAAAATGTATATCTGATTTTATAATTTTCGTACAGACCTTACAAAATGATTATTGAAGAAACACTGCACTAAGATTCAAAAATAATTACCAAATGCAAAATACATCAATATAAAATACAAATAATGTGTTTTGTTGAAGAGAAATATGATGGCAGATGTTTACATTTTTGTAATACAGTAGTGACATCACTTTTGCCTCTTACCACCCACCCACCCTGTCACTACTCGTCACTATCAATGGCCGACCACCGACTGACCCTAAAATGTGATGTCATTAATGGATGATCCCTAACGCATATAACGCATATAAATGCAAAAACCTTTATCTTTGCAAAATTCATGCAGTTTGTTATCACTCCCATGTCTCCAGCAACCAGGTTTCTCTGGGCTATTTATTTCAGCAAATTCCAATGTAATTCCGGTTATTTGCATTACCTGCTCAATGTCCTGCTTGCCTGCCTTAAGAACCAACATATTCCTTTTAGGCAAGCTTTCAATCCATCTATTTCTTTCCGGTACACCTTAAAAACCGGAAATGCTGAGGCCATGCGAAGAAGTGCAAAAGTCCAGCAAACCACATCCAAGTACAAAATCCGTTCGATTCTTCAACTCTGCCATAATTAAAAAGGCGATTTTCCAGAACAAATACATACGTCTGAAATCCGTCGCCTTTTTTGAATCGCTTGCAACAATTAACGCTTTGTGGTCAAATTCGGTTCTGCTTATACATGTTAGCCTTATAAACCACGATTTTTAAATCGGATTTTGTAAATCTACTTTTCTATTCTTTCCAAAATTCTTGCTTTGCAAATTTCAACTTTGCAAATGTAATACCCTCGCGACTTGAATAAGTACATGTCCATTCATTCTCGAAATGCCAAAACTGCTTACTGTCACGAGTTTTGGCTTTCCCGCAATTTAAGGCATAGGAATAGCCTGAAAAAGGATTTTTCTCGGAATCAGCTACAAGTTGATATTCAAATTTAGCGTCTCTAAATTCAAATGTTTGGAAAAAACCTCCTGATTAGCACTGGGGCGTTCTAAGCACAGTTTTGATAATTTTAGTTTTCCCAACACAGCTATCAGTATTCCCCGATTTAATTTTTACGATAAAAATTACTGAGAATATCATTCAATTTTTTCGGCACCACTTTCCCACTCCTTTTTCACTTTCTTGAGGGATAGGATAACAAAATTTCATTTCCCCAAAAACCAGATCTTTTTAAACCGTTAGATTTCCGCTTTCCGTTAAGGCACATTTATCTCGAGTTAATAACATCATCCCTTGTTCGATAATCTGGCTGGGTCAATCAATTACACAGAGCACAGAAATCTCTAAAAAAAATTAAAACGTCATAAAACCCGAAATCTTAATATTTTGTTAAAATTCCAATTTTACTTTTTCAGCAGCTCTCCTGTTTTCAATGACAACTGCACCACTGAATTCTCCAACTGAATCATCTTCCTATTTTAAAACTTTATTTATCGCCATACTCAATATTCATCATCCACATTTTGGTATTACTCCGTATAAAATTTTTAAAACCGTTCTTACTCGCTCCATGTTCTCATTCGTTTCTATTAGCTCAACTTCTTCCGTTAGTGCCAAAGGTACCAAATCCTCCGTGCAAACCCAAACCTGGCATTTCTCTATTTGAATCAATTTCGCATGAATTTGTACCTTGTCATTTTGCGCCGTTCCGTTCCTTCAAGGCATTAAAAAGCACAAGATATCCTACTTTCACCGGTTTTCATAAAACCTCAGCTTTCCCAGACTTTACTTCCACTACAATCTGAACTTATAATTGAAACGTCTAGTATCAACGGATCTAGCATATAACCACACATTTTCAGGTACGTTAACTTACGCTACAATTTCATCCAATCCAAACACTTCATAAACCTCATTCAGGATTTTAATGCTTCCTTACACTTCCTCTTTCAAGTTCACATCACCACTATTTTTATAAAACAGTACCATACTAATCGTTTCATTTTTCTCCATCCTTAGTAATATTCTCGGCATTCCACTGCCTCCGCAAAAGTTCAATAGTTTAAGCCACAACAGGAAAGAATTCCGCTGTGTGGCATGCCGAACAATATCTGGTATAAATCTCCAACCCGGGCTGAGTTACCCAGCCAAAGCTTCAAATGACAATATTAGACAAAAAATTGAGGTTTTGATGTATATTGACCTTCGAGCTCTTATAGATTATAGATTTTCCTTTAAAACCTTTTTAGTTTGCACGTTGTACTGCTCCGTTAGAATTTTGTCGCGTATGTCAAAATGTAATTGAAACACGGGAGTACATTCATGCATACTTTTACTCGTTCCCGGATATTGACCGTGAAGAAAGTGCATAGTTTTCCTGCTTGCTCCATAATTGGTCCCTCAGCCGCACTACTGCATACAGCCTTGGTGTATGCAATGCAAAGCATTGTCAAAATCGCTAGCAACATCAATAGCTTTCTTATCAAATCCAGCTCTTCCAATATTTTAGCCGTGTCAATATTTTCAAAATCCTATTTCATCTTCTTTTGAAAAATTTCGCTCTCAAAACCAGCAAATCCTTCAAAACTGCTTTAGTTTTTCCCAAAATATTTAGTATGTGCAAAGGCCTCTCAAGTCCAACCGTAAACGTTTTCTTTTTCATTAGATCTCCCGTTTTGAGTGGCAACTCTACCACCGAATTTCCCAACTCTTCTTCAATACGCAGACTTCCGCACCCAATTTTTCCTGGCTCCAATACCCCTACTAAAAGCCTCAATTAAAATGGGCTAATGACTTGATAATTAAAAAATAGTCAATAAGCACACCACGTCCTTCGTCTAGCATCTACGCAACAATATTTACTTTTACGGAGGTAAATAAATTGTCGCTATTTGCCAGCTATATTTATCCGATTCAAGAAATATATTTTTTCGAAAACTTCCAAAGTAAAAGCAAAGATTTTGGCTAAAGTTTCCTCTTTGAAACGGTCCAAAACATTATTGGTATCGTCAATGCTGTAACGATGGTGACGACAAACCTGAAGAAAACTTTACAACCGATTCGGCAGGCTGTTAGGATGCAACGTAGACAGTTGGCTAGGCTATCTATCAATTCCTTAATAGAATTTCAAATCGATTCCATATAAATCGGATCATTCTCCCCTCTAATCTCCTCTTTCAGCATTCCATTGTTTCAGTAAAATTTCACATAAGTGACCCACATTAGAATCGAATTCTGCTGTGGCATACCCCACCAACTCTTCACTCGTGCTCATTTCCACTTGTTTAAGTTTTTATGAAAAACTTTACACTGTTCACACTGGAAAGCCTCTCTTTCCTCCTCATGACCATCCAATGTTTCAGGCAAACCCTCAATCAGTTGCATTCTTTTAGGTCAAGTTGCGTTTCAATGGTCTCAATTTCTAAAGCCAGCGTTTGGTTTGACTTATCCAGGCCATGTTTTCATAAAATCCTGACCACATAACCTGCCGCCGAACGAATCTCTTATTTACCCGGTTACTTTGAAATCGATTCTAATTCCAATACAGTGATTTTGTGATTACGGTAAGTCACCAACATTCAAGTCACTAGTCAAAATTGGTTAGGCTATTTAACGCCGCAAAGTCAATGAGAACCTCGGCTCCCTTATAAATCTGTTCAGTTCCTGCTTGCTTGCTCTTAGCACCAACATATTTCCTCTTGGCTAATTATCAATCATGTAGTTCAAACCTCAAAGCGTCGTGGAAACCCAAAAGCAAATCTCCGTAATCCGACTCCTGCAAATACGATTCTACTGTCAATACTGTGATCCTTCAAATCCGACAAGTTGCCAAGGTTCAAGTCATTCTGAGCAAATACTCAAATTACTTGCACTACTCAACTGGCTACCCATCTAGAGATGAATGCTAGGCGGCGCTTGGTCTTTTTAAAACTGCAGCACATCCACCTTCTACTTTCATACGCTTATCAAACTCTTGCCAGTTTATTTGATATCCCGCCACCCAGATTTTTCAAGACAGGTTACACTCATTTCCCATTCTTTTGGTACCTGTTCTTCAGCTTGGCAAGAACTGTAAAGGACGATATCGAAATAGGGCCTTTTTTGGCCTAAAAATTGAAAGTCGAGTTTTTGCTTTAGAATTATAAAACAACCAAAAAGAATCATTTTAGTGAAGGTTTACGTTGATCTGAACAATATGTCAAAAGTTATGAAGTTTTGAAAATGACGTGTTTGGTGACCTGACTCCAGCTAAAGGTCAGCAACTGGATTTTCTTAAGTGGCCATAACTTTTACACTACAGAATTGTGCTCAAAGGTTTAAACGTGATTCAAGAGACTAAATATCAGCAATTACCATCCACATTTAGTTCTGTGAAAATACTGTTCTTTCCATGATTTATGGGTAACCCATCATACATGTACACCGAAAACATGCAGGTGTATACTTTAAAAATCAGTTTGCACCTAAACGGTAGAAGCCACATGTCAGCAAGGTACATCAAAATAAAACACTAAAGTAGGGCTATTAGAAACTCTGTACCCCTAACGAGTACTACCTACTACCATATACTACCAATACCAATAAATACTATTATATGCACATTTACAAAAATTAGTCTCTGTTTTTCGAAAACTCATAATCAAACACAAACACCATAGTACGTGCATGTCACGACTTTTTCTCAATGAATTATTTGCAAATTGTAAATACTATTTCTGCACTTACTTACATTGTGAATAAGTGGCAGTTTCAGGATCGCCTCTACCCACATTCATATTAGCCGTGTCCCTAAACGCTTCTTTTTCTTTACCCCTACTTTTGAAAAGTGACGCTGTGCAAATCATCCAAAGATTGTTTAGTCTTTGCCGAAATCTTTTAAACGTCCCCAACTGCAATTTAGGCAGTGTAATACTTGGCGCATCTTGGATAATTACGTTATAACAGTGATGCGAATGTCAAGTGAAACGCCCACTATTATGCCTGTGTAAGATGCTGAGATTTGGAAATAAACCTTCAAATCGAAGCACAGAATTTAGGAGAAATGTTTATAACATCTTTATTTTATAACTATCGATCGAAAATTTGTTTATAAAATTGTTATAACTTATTATTTGCCGAATTAAAGTAGCTCTATAGGGAAGACTGAAAGAGCCCTATACTAGCTACGTGAATTTAGTATGAAACTCCAAAGGAGAATGAACATTGAGATTCTTTCAATGTTCTCCTGATCCTCTCCTTCTGGTAATCTCGTGGCTTATGATATTTGAAGGTGGGTGGGTGCCGTGTGCTTACTCGATGGGTGCATCATAACATGACCATCCCTTTCCCTAATACCTAAACTCCCGCTTATCTTGTTTCCTATTACTTTAGTCCAGGATATAACTTTAAGCAGGATTTTACCCGGAGTTTACTCCAGATTTATGTTTGAATTTAAATTCAGAAATTTCAAATAATTAAATGCTTGGAAATGCCCTCCTGGAACATGCTATTAGCATGTAATCAAAGCTTTGATTACTCTTTTTGCATGCATTGCCACAAACGTTACCTTTCCCGGTTTTAAGCCATTATTTATACAAGTAAATTTCATAGCTAGTGCTACAGAGTAAATTGTGTTCGTTCCCAAACTTCTATTAATTTGCTCAAGACCAATTGAGCCTCAAATCAATCCTTAAACGTTATTTGTATCCCTAAGAGCATCATACAATCTGTTCAGCAGCAAATTCCTGGTTTTATACGTTATGCCAAAAGACCATTTACTTTGGCAATATAAGTTTTATGACTTCCACACGGTGCAATAACATAGTACAGTCCATAAAATTGCATGTAAAAGGATGCAACAGAAAATCGACATCACCCGCAAGAGCCAGGTTGGTCTCCCCACAATCTTAGAGTTCTTTTCCACTTATTACACCCGGTTTTGGTTTGGCTCAGTAGTATGTCCTTAAAAGCATATATCTCCGCTCCATTATACGCCTACCAAAAGCCTCAGTTAAAAGTGTGCAAATGATATGTAATTAATAAATAATCGCTTAACACAACATTGCCTTGTTTTTGCATCAATTATTCAAACAATATTTCCTTTTGCGAAGGTAAACCAGTGATCGTTATTGTCCAGAAGCACACAACACATACACACTATGACCTTCTCTTTTCAAAAAGCTCCAAAGTAAAGATAAAAGTTTTGCCTCGACTTTCCTTTTCAAAGTGGTGCGACTCTTTCTTGGGTGCACATATATAGTCATTTCATGTATATATCGAAAACATACTAAAAATATATACGTGGAGTTTTCCGAAAGTAATGCAAATACTTTCATCGTACACTAAATGTTTATGTGAAACTTGATAGGTCTGAAATGTTGCATGGTGTTAGGGCCAGTGATGGGCCCACTCACTCACGAGTGGTGAATGTGAGTGGTATGAGTGAGTGGAGGGAAGCTTTTTTTCAGGGTCATGAGTGGTGAGTGGAGTGAGTGGTTGGAAGTTTTGGGTTCATGAGTGGTGAGTGGAGTGAGTGGTTGGAAGTTTTGGGTTCATGAGTGGTGAGTGGAGTGAGTGGTTGGAAGTTTTGGGTTCATGAGTGGTGAGTGGAGTGAGTGGTTGGAAGTTTTGGGTTCATGAGTGGTGAGTGGAGTGAGTGGTTGGAAGTTTTGGGTTCATGAGTGGTGAGTGGAGTGAGTGGTTGGAAGTTTTGGGTTCATGAGTGGTGAGTGGAGTGAGTGGTTGGAAGTTTTGGGTTCATGAGTGGTGAGTGGAGTGAGTGGTTGAAATATTTCTAAAAATACGAGTGAGAGGCTCAATTTTTTCAAAATTAACCTTAAAGTCTTGTTATTTTTTGGAAAAGTTTGCACATTTTTGGCTTAAAATCAAGATTTTGAGGCTTACTATTACTTTAAAAATCAAGTTTTGATGTCAATTTTGCCAGAAAACTACGATATTTTGAGCTAATGATTGATGAGATGAGTGGTCATGAGTGGAGTGGCCAAAATTTTTGAGGAATGAGTGGTGAGTGCAGTGAGTGGTTAAAATTTTTGGGTTTATGAGTGGTGAGTGGTAAAGGTCTGACTACTTGCTTGAGTGAGTGTGAGTTGAGTGGTTTTCAAACGCCCATCACTGGTTAGGGCAGTAGTAACCAAGTACTCATGCAAAATATCATATGCGTAGCTTTCTTTAGTAATGAGTTATTAAACGTTGAAAATCAGGCATGAATATTTCATCGTTTTCTAAAGGCAATTTTTCGTGTTTCATAATTTCAAATGGCAATTTGCAGAAAAACAAATAAGAGAGATAAAAAAGATTATGCATTGTATAATCCCTAACTCTAATAGAATCTGATACCAGTGCCATTTGCTCTTTCCTTCTACGTAAGCTACAAGAAGCATTCAATTTCAAAGACAATCCGACGAACCAATTTTGGTAAGGATACTGACAAATCTGGCCATATTTTTGAAGACTGCAAGTAATTTGCAAATAACCGGGTGCACGATTATGCATGTCAAATTCGTTTTTGCTTTGCTAATTAGATTCTTTCTTGGAATCAAATGGACATTACTCTATATACCTGAGACTACGGCAAAACAAACGCGTTCCAAGTACAGGCTTTTTGACAATTCATATGGAAAATACAGAGGTCGAAAGAAATCATTGCCTAAGAAACTTAAAAATCTTAACAATTTTGTTTGAATCTACTGTGCTTGTATTATTGCAATCATACTCATGGTTTATAATGGAATATGTACAATAGTGCCTGGGCTATATGTGTGACTAATCAGACTTTCAGATCTCTTTGACGTTTTTGAAACACAACTTGAGAACTTTTTTTTGCATTACTTTTGGAAAGCTCGACGTACCGTCAATGTTTTGAGGCAGATTGAACAGGCCTATGGAACCTAAATTGAAGGAAACGGCACATCCTATTCGGCGGGTTGTTCGGGTGCGTTGTGAAGAGCTGGTTTGATTCTACTGCCAGTCAAATGATTCCTACAACAAATCCTCAACATTCAAGTTATTATGGTAAATAGTAAAAATACTAGGGTTGTTCAACTGGCTGCCCACAAGAACATAAATTTTTTGCTTGTTTTGCTTGCTTTGCCCAAAAGATCTTTCGCTGAAATAGATAAGTGAATAAACGTCTACCATCTTTCTTTCATATGGCCAAGGTTGGTAAGGTCCTATAAAATTGATGGCTTTTCCAGTGTGATTAGTATTCACTTTTCTAATTAATTTTTTTCATTCCGGATACGTATTTACATGACACATCAGCCTTGCCGTAATTTATTCCTTCAGCTATTTTTCTAATATTCGATTAGCATGCATCCATGCGCTAGCTACGAAATGCATGTATCGCTTCCAAAATGATCAAACCCTGCAAAATATAATGCAATGTGCTAAATCTTCAACAACAATAGTTTGTTTGACGCTGTTTACTGCAGCAAATCCGGCTCTCTTCATTAAATTTTGAACTTCCGCTTACCAATTCCATATACTCCATAATATTCATTTCTTTCAACCCACCATGAAAACCGGAAATTCCTGAGACCACGGCAGCGTAAAACTCGCCCGGAGCTAAATTTTCAACTTTGTGAAAGCTTCAATAGAAAATATTCCACGACGACAATTTATATCGTTGGTTTATGGACAAATAATGTACGGTTATGTATAGTTCTTGACAAGTTTTTATAATCTTATTCAAATTTCCAAAGAATTTTTTAGCTCAACGTGGTACTCATTATTAAATACATTGAAACAGAAAACGGCTCTAATAAAGCTTTTACTGTCTTCCGGATACTGCCTGCCTTGACCCGTAAATAAGAACAAGGTTTTCCCCTATGCTCCATAATATCCCTCTTAGTCACATTATTGCATTGATTTTCGCAATCACTGAATTTTTATAATTACTAGCGATAATAAACTTTCTATGATCAACTCCGGC
The DNA here is from genome assembly GCA_029691765.1 of Entomobrya proxima. Taxonomy (NCBI): domain Eukaryota; kingdom Metazoa; phylum Arthropoda; class Collembola; order Entomobryomorpha; family Entomobryidae; genus Entomobrya; species Entomobrya proxima. The sequence continues at coordinate 52,486,168 of CM056172.1, forward strand.
TCTCTAAATATAGGCCTTATCAGCCACGCTTTTAAAATCCATCTAATATCTTCTTTTGAAACGTTTTACTGTGCAAAACCAGCAAATCATCTATAGTTTATTTGGTCTTTCCCGAAATCTTGAAAATGTGCAAAGACCTCTCTATAACAACAGTAAAGATTGGTAAAATAAAACCCGGCGCTACAGGATAATTACGTGACGTTTCCGTAATGCCAATACTGCAGACTCCTGCTAATGTCGCTTTTTCCGGTACTTTAGGACAGAGAATAGCTTCAAGCTGTACTTTGCCTGGAATTAGCTCCAGATTGATATATGAATTCAAAGTTTCAAGATTCAAATTCGTAGGAATAACCTCGTGGTAGAAGCTCAGAACCCTTGGAATATTCCCGTTATTCTACTACAACTCCACATGTATTTCCACATTGCTTGTTAGCTTTTTGGGGTAGACTGGCATGTCAATGGTACTCTTTTTTAAAATGGTGGACTACTTCCATTTTTGGTCTGATTTTCCTTATAAGGGAGTTTTATTATCTACTTTTGACGAGATTAATTCGTTAGAGTGGAATTACTAAAAAATCTAGGAAATGGAAATCGCATTGTTTTCATTCGACTATTAAGTTGCTGGACATATTTGTTTTGTGTAAATCTTCAAGCTTTTCTACTGAATAAACTAGTTTTCCAAAGTATAAAAGAAATAAAAATATGGCTGTTATCATCCTCTGATAGTTGGGACGTTTTACATAACCGACAGTCGCAGATTCGTGTAACAGCAATATGTAACTTTGTTATCGATTCATAATTCTATGAATTATACAATAGTTGTGCTCTATTTTAGTTTTATGCACAAATGTTCGTTTACGATTATCAGCAAATGCAGTTTCTTCCGATTATATTTGCGTTTCCAAAGCGTATACATGCGTATCCTTATAAACATTTGAAATGAGGTGTACAATAAGATAGTACATATAGCGGAGTAATTAATATCCCAGGACAAACAGGGATTATGAAAGCACCTTAAAACTTACCACGACAAAATTTACGAAAAAATTATGGATTACCAAAGCAAAAGGTAAATTCATGTTAAGTTTATGTAAATTGACTTTGTTTCTATGAAATAAAAGTTTAAGTATAGACTATAGCTCTACGTAATTGATGGAATTTTGAAATTCGAAATTCCTCAATTACAAAATTTTTGGGAAATGTAACTCACAAATTTTTTTCCAATTTTTCACACTTATATTCACGACATGTTTACAATAGCTCTTATGTTCACACCTTACGATGAAAAAGCTGCATCATTCTCTTGAACAAAGTTGGTTTTTATACATGCAAAACAAAAAAGGTTATTTAACTTCCATTAGCCGTACTTTTTACATCTATACTCATACGGTCATAATGTAATGTAGGGACTACTTAAAAGTTAATACTCAATACACATATAGAGAAATTGTAGAACATGTCGATGAGTTTGCTACACAAACACACACACTAAATTGCCACATTGTTTCATAAAAAATATTTATAAATAAAATAATTATTTATGCTCATTTTTTTAAACTCATTCTGTTTGCTAGCATACTGAATGTTGGTCTTTTCCTTTTTATCATGTTTAAAATAGAGTTATACTACTTTAACCCCAAATATGTTAAGATTTTGTAATGTGTAATATATAATTGTTTCAAATGTTGCATGCTAATAGAGTTGCGACGCCATGCTAGTTTCAAATACTGAGAGAATGTAGTGCTGAGGTAGGAATTTTAGTTCAGTGTTAGTGTTTGTATGCTAAAATTATGTACTTGTGTCATTAAAAATTAATACAATAAGAATAGTAATGATAAATCGCTATAATTCGTATACTAAGTTATTTTAAATTTGATTTAAATAAATAGGAGCAATAACAAGTACAATATCAGTTTTCACCGTCCAAAATAATGATAAAATAGGTCGCTTGTTCACGCAAGCAATCGATGACAAAATCATTTTTTCACCCTAACGATGGTTACGCGAAAATTCACAATGAAATAAAATGAGGTGTGGACTATATTTGTGATCTTTCTGTGAAGGTAACAAATGATGGAATCTCACAGTGGAAACGGTAGCTCTAGTCTAGCTTTTAGGCAATAAATTCCATGCAAAATAAAATGAAAATCGCGACCTATAGGTATTTTCATAAAATGTTGAAAGCTTGCATAAGTAAGTGCGGCGTTTGCAGCAGGCGATATTGTGCTTGCATTGCAACTGGCTAGTCGTTTTTCCACGAACTTTGCAATTATTACACTGAAAATCGACGCAAGTTTGTTTTTGCTTCAGAGTGGTCATATACGATAAAGAAATCACGTTTTCTTTGATCTAGTTGACTGCTATAAAGATGATGATAACGAGACGAGTAAAATAATATTTGCTAATATAGTTTGTGACTAGTGACTGGAATTAGTACAATTGTGTTACTTGACTAAAAGTGCGAGTAATAAAGTCAAGTGTGATGAATACATATCATACCATTATGTCATAAAGATTTTTAATCTTCTGAATAAAAAGTTGCTACTATTGCCACCACTGACATTGATGGCAAGTCTTGTCTGCAATATATCTGCAGCATATATTATCTTTCATTCAAAATGTTATTCGTTATTTCCCAAACTTTGTCAATTCATCTAATGCATACAAAAAATCATGGTTCCTGAAATAATGATTGATTATTGTTTTAAAAAGTTGTGCAGGTTATATGTTGCGCAGTTTGAATTTGACTGCTTCAAACCTGGAATGATACACCCAATATTATTTAAAACTAGACAAAAAAAGCAAATCTCCTTCTCACAAAACTTGAATGACTTATTTTTATATCATTCCGTTTTCATTTATTTTATTATTATCATTGACTTACTCCCGTTTGAAGCAAAACAACTTAAATAATTGGCTTTTACGATGTCTTTAAATGTCATCAGAATGTAATGCAGTAGCTAAACAAGGTCCAGTCCGGCCCGCGTGATATATAATAATAAAAAATGTCCAAATATAAACGCAGGCATATTGCAATGTATATAAAACATGACACAATAAGTAGTCAAAATTTTTAGATTAATACTTTATGTACATTTTAACGACTTCATTGATTAATATACATCTGGTTCATTTAGTTATAAACTTCAACTAAAGTATTCAACAGGGCTGTATCTGAGTCCCAATCACATAAGAATTCCAATTATCCGTTAATGAATTTATAGCATCTTTTGCTCACAAGTCCAAACAAATGTTTCTATGCAGTAAATTCTACTTATCCAAATACTAGTCTAGCTGCCTCAAAAACCGATAATTTGACTAATAATTGACCGACTGAATTTCTTACACTTTTATTTCGACGTTGAAGTTTCTGAACTTAATATAATCATAAACAAAATAGTCTTTATAACACTTTGATGGAAGTTATTACAAACAATTTGATTTTGTATTCATGTTTCTATCTACGTAAAAACAGGTAATATGGTAAAGATTATTACAAGTATGTAAATACGCATTAAGGAGCTCTAATGTCAAATTGGACTTCCAGTTGTTTGTAACAGTGAAAAAGAAACTTCCAGTTAAAATTTTGGAAAAGCTTAAGTATCTCTGGTGTAAGCGATGGCGTTTGAACGAATTTAGATTTTTTAATGTTTTAGGATGGGTGTTTTAAGATAAATCAGTGTTATTTTTACTGGATAAAGTAAAACTTCCATTGGTTTTAAGAAATGTTCTCTGCGGTCAGCGGATCATCAAAACTATATTTAAGTTAGACGTGTAGTTGTTGATTACCGGAAAATTCATACCCTTCATTTCATACCCATCTTTTCATACCCATTATTTCACACCCATCATTTCATACCCAAATCATTTCATACCCTAATCTTTTCATACCCATCATTTTACACCCTTCTTTTTAAACCCAAATTATTTCATACCCAAACCATTTCATACCCAAGTCATTTCACAAGATTTAGGTTTGGTAGTTTGGTTGGTGGTAAACTATGATTACTTAAATTCAAATTGTGTTTAAATATGAAACGAGATTCTAGAAAGTTGAGGTTGATTTTGCGATTTTGCGAATTCGACTTGGGTTTCATTTTGTGATTTTTTGAAATTCGACTTAGGTTTCATTTTGTGATTTTTTGAAATTCAACTTGGGTTTCATTCTAAAACCAGAATTTTGAAATTCCGCTTGGGTTTCATTTTGCGATTTTTTAAAATTCCACTGGGATTTCCTTTTGCGATTTCTGAAATTCGACTTAGGTTTCATTCTAAAACAAGAATTTTGAAATTCCGCTTGGGTTTCATTTTGCGATTTCTGAAATTCGACTTAGGTTTCATTCCAAACCAAGATTTTTGAAATTCGAATTGAGTTTGATTTTGAGATTTTTGAAATTTGACTTGGGTTCGATTATGAAACGAGATTTGTGCAATTCGACTTGGGTTCAATTCTGAAACGAGATTTTAAAAATTAGACTTGGGTTTGGGTACGGAATGATTTAGGTATGAAATGGTTAGGGTATGAAAAGATAGGGGTATGAAATAATTTGGGTATGAAATGATGGGTTTATGACAGTTGGATGATTATGATTAAAATAAACGAGACACAACTCCTTTGCTTGCCGTAGGAATAACCGGTTTCGGTTTTACTTATCCTTCATCAGATTCTATACATAAATCAATTACAGTAAAATAATTATGATTAGACTAAGTTTACAATGCTACGAAATCGATTATATAATATAAGGTAATTTAATTATGATGACGATTACTAACTCACCCTTTGGCTTGATTGAATACAATATCACACAAAATCACACTGCTTAACGTGTTCATAAAATTATTTATTCCCTATGCATTAAAATAAGATAAGTATTAGCAAAAAGAATACATAAAATTACATACGTTAACATAATTATGTCAATATTACAATTATGTAATTACCTACCAGTTTTAAATTAAAATATAATGATGGGTTGATAATTAGTAGTGTGATGTTCCTATGCTGGTAATAAGAATGCTTTTATAGGAATGAGGAGCTTTTACAAAGGACAGACCGCTAGGCTATTCATTTCTACTGCACTATGTTGAGACATTTTCTTTTGCTCTATGCATAGTGTAATACGTTGTGTCTGGTCTGGAATTGTAAAAGCAAAGTTCATTTCTACCTGCTTGGCTATTTCTTTTAACCTTTGGCTTGGACACTTATTTAAAGCTTCTGTTATTCTATTCTGTACAATTTTTTTAAATTGTCGTATTTTAGCGAAAGGTAAAACGAAAAACACTGTATTGTTTTGAGAAATACATTCAGTTAATGCATTATCTGTTAGCAAGTCTGGATTATGAATACTAATATGACTGATATGAAAACGAGATTTAGGTATTATAAGATTGTCGCGGTTGTAGGATAATAATTTTTGTTTAGTTTCTTCTAATAACTTTACTGGATAACCACGTCTAGCAAATTTTGAAAACATTATTTTTAGATTGTTATCCCTTTCGGATATCTCTGTACATGCTTTTATTACTCTTAAACCACACGAAAAAGGTAATGAATTTTTCATGTATAAAGGGTGATTTGACTCATAATGTAAATATTCATGTTTAGACATTGGTTTTGTAAATAAAGTTGTTGTAATAATATTGTCGTTACTTATCGTAATAGATAAATCAAGAAAATTTACACTATTTAGCGAGAAATCTATTGTGAATTTAAGAAATTCATGCTTAATATTATCGTTCAACCAGGTTTTATGATCCGCAATGTCAGTTACATCAACGATGAGAAATATATCATCAATAAACCTTCTTTTGAAAATCATTTCATTTTTCCAGATAGTATTCAATTGCTTAGCTGCTGTAATATTAGCGACGGATACACTAGAGTTGTTACCCATTTGAATACCTTTCTTTTGAAAAAATAGTTGATTATTGTATGCGACATAGCTATAATCAAGGCTTAAATCTAATAACAATTCTAATTGTTTCTCGGATATTTCAAACGGCAACTCAGTAATGTCTTTGTACTCTTTGTAAAAACCTAGACAATCACGCTTGCACACCGCAATTGGTAGTTCCTGATACATTGCAGCTATATCTGCAGCAACAAGACAGTATTTTCTGTGTCTATCTAGTTTTACAATATTGAGCAAAGCTAATAAATGTGGTGTGTCTATTAATAGTGTTGGAATGTGAACAGTAAGTGGTTTGAGTATTGAATCTAACAAAATAGCCACACCTCTGTTTATGGTACATACATTACTACAAATTGGTCTTCCAATAGGAAATACATCATACTTTTTATGAATTTTTGGAAGAATATAAAATTTGGCTGGTTTGTAATCCTTTGGTATTATAGTTTTTAAATTAACTCGAAACGAATTAAAGAATATGTTTGAGAAATGTCTCGTCTTATCAATAAACGTTTGCATAGCTATGTTATATTGAGCATTATTACTAGGATTATAAATATTTAAGTCTGATAATTGACGAATGATTTCTGCTTCATAATCAGTTTTCTTCATAATTACTATCCCAGCATTTTTGTCAGATTGCTTAATAATAACATCGTTTTGCATTAAGAATAAGTTGTACTGTTGTAACAAGTACTCGTGAATATGGTTGGGTTTTATTTTAATTCTTCGTAGAGTATCTGTACAGCATTTAGCTGTATTGTCCTTAAATAAAACATATTCAAGTGGACATTTTAACTTACAACTTTTTACAGCTTTCTTAATCTTGATTATGGTGTCACATGCAATGTCATCTTTTACAAGTTGGTCATTTCTATTAATGAAAAACACTTTCCATGAAAACTTTCGGATACCTTCAGAAATAGCTAGTTGTATGTTTTTATAATTAGGTTTTCTTACAAAATTGAATTTAAGTCCTAAAAATAAACACAATTCTACAGCTTTTGGAATAAAAATTCCTGACAAATTATGAGTACATTGTGGGGATTCTGTCATATTCAACAGGGCTGTATCTGAGTCCCAATCACATAAGAATTCCAATTATCCGTTAATGAATTTATAGCATCTTTTGCTCACAAGTCCAAACAAATGTTTCTATGCAGTAAATTCTACTTATCCAAATACTAGTCTAGCTGCCTCAAAAACCGATAATTTGACTAATAATTGACCGACTGAATTTCTTACACTTTTATTTCGACGTTGAAGTTTCTGAACTTAATATAATCATAAACAAAATAGTCTTTATAACACTTTGATGGAAGTTATTACAAAAAATTTGATTTTGTATTCATGTTTCTATCTACGTAAAAACAGGTAATATGGTAAAGATTATTACAAGTATGTAAATACGCATTAAGGAGCTCTAATGTCAAATTGGACTTCCAGTTGTTTGTAACAGTGAAAAAGAAACTTCCAGTTAAAATTTTGGAAAAGCTTAAGTATCTCTGGTGTAAGCGATGGCGTTTGAACGAATTTAGATTTTTTAATGTTTTAGGATGGGTGTTTTAAGATAAATCAGTGTTATTTTTACTGGATAAAGTAAAACTTCCATTGGTTTTAAGAAATGTTCTCTGCGGTCAGCGGATCATCAAAACTATATTTAAGTTAGACGTGTAGTTGTTGATTACCGGAAAATTCATACCCTTCATTTCATACCCATCTTTTCATACCCATTATTTCACACCCATCATTTCATACCCAAATCATTTCATACCCTAATCTTTTCATACCCATCATTTTACACCCTTCTTTTTAAACCCAAATTATTTCATACCCAAACCATTTCATACCCAAGTCATTTCACAAGATTTAGGTTTGGTAGTTTGGTTGGTGGTAAACTATGATTACTTAAATTCAAATTGTGTTTAAATATGAAACGAGATTCTAGAAAGTTGAGGTTGATTTTGCGATTTTGCGAATTCGACTTGGGTTTCATTTTGTGATTTTTTGAAATTCGACTTAGGTTTCATTTTGTGATTTTTTGAAATTCAACTTGGGTTTCATTCTAAAACCAGAATTTTGAAATTCCGCTTGGGTTTCATTTTGCGATTTTTTAAAATTCCACTGGGATTTCCTTTTGCGATTTCTGAAATTCGACTTAGGTTTCATTCTAAAACAAGAATTTTGAAATTCCGCTTGGGTTTCATTTTGCGATTTCTGAAATTCGACTTAGGTTTCATTCCAAACCAAGATTTTTGAAATTCGAATTGAGTTTGATTTTGAGATTTTTGAAATTTGACTTGGGTTCGATTATGAAACGAGATTTGTGCAATTCGACTTGGGTTCAATTCTGAAACGAGATTTTAAAAATTAGACTTGGGTTTGGGTACGGAATGATTTAGGTATGAAATGGTTAGGGTATGAAAAGATAGGGGTATGAAATAATTTGGGTATGAAATGATGGGTAAGAAATAATGGGTGTGAAAAAATTAGGGTATGAAATGATGGGTAAGAAATAATGGGTGTGAAAAAATTAGGGTATGAAATGATCAGGGTATGAAATGATGGGTGTGAAATGATGGGTATGAAATGATGGGTATGAAAAGATGGGTATGAAAGTGCCGGTCACCTTAAAGAAGTTGTGATGCATCAATTAATTAAGTTTCCAGTATGGTAAAAGGCTACAAACTTTTATATAGAAAGTCTAATGATTTCCATATACCTACAACGTACACAATTAAAAATGATGTGCGGTTAAATAAAAAGCCATAATCTATTACAATACGATCCTAAATTGCATAACTACATAAGTGCATTCTTGTATGCAAGTTTTTCTGTATTATATGTGAGTTGCCGAAGGCAACTTATTACCAGCAATCTTTTGCATGCGACAGAAAAGTTGCCTCCTACCACAGATAAACTTGACATTTTAGGAACAAAGCATTAAAACACACCCGCACAATACGTCGTTATTACAAGTTATCTGCAATAAAAGCGTTTCTATCACGTTCCAGATAATTCACATGCATATTTCAACATTACATTCAGTTTAGTATTGCATGGAAGCTGACAGTGTGATTGAATTATATGTGTGCAGAGTCGTTTTTAAATTTTTTAAATTAGAATTGCCATCATGATGAAAATTAGTAGCATTTACAATATACGATTTCAACTTGTCTTGGTTCTTTGCCTGGCGCAAGTTGGTAAAATAAAAACTCTCCAACGGCTTCTTGGAAAATTGCGTCCAAGTCAGCAATCTATGCCTGCCAGGTCAGCCAGCACAGATTACTATGAAAGGTTGTGGTTCCTCCTTCTGCCTGTAAGCAAACTTCCGACCGGGTTAAAAACCTTAATGGCGTAATGCAAGTCGGGTGCGATAAGGGTAGAGCGTGGTCCCAATGCGGCAATGCACTTCCACAGTAAAGCCTGTGTGCTATTGTCATCTTCCTACCTGTTTTTTTTATGTCTCTGTATAAATATGGACAAATGTTGACATTACCAAATATATTTACCTTACTATAATGTACAGATGGATTTGTTATTAAACTGATCTGCAATAAATCAATGAATGAATGAATGAATGAAAGGCGCTATAGTCTTCCAGATCAAGGAAACATTTGGGACTATTTTGTTCGAAACTGTAAGTTATATAAAAAATTCCAAACCCCAATAAAGAAAACACGATTAGTTTTCGAAAAATGCATTTTAAAATGTTTAATATGTTTTAGTAAAGTGTAATGCTTCTTACCAGTTGGATAAGTTGGGTGTTCTGATTTTCGAGTTGGACGTGGAAGATGGAACTAGGGATAGAGTTAATTGTGATTGGAACTTTTTTGTAAGCAGCTTGTTGCATTTTTAATTTTTTTGCTTAGAAGCTATACTGGCAATAATCTAAGACATTTTTTGTATCGATAACAGGGCTCGATTAAAAACAAATGCACTGTCTCCATGATTTGTCCAAAAACCGTCCACTTTAAGACCTACCCTGAACCTAATTCAGCGGAATGTGTAGAAAACTACTTGACACTGGCTGATGGAACCACTGGAAAGCTTACTGGCTGTAACCACTTTACTTTTGCGGATAAGCCTAGAATAGCTCGTAACGGAGGTATTGACCTCTATGTAAGCTTCAAGGGCAAAACTGAAGCAAGAAATTGCTTTGCCTTTTGTACGGAAGATTTCAAGCCAAACGTAACCGGGCTGAATGAGAGTAATGATAGCAAAACACATTCAATTTAACTGCCCATACACAAATAATAACTTTTCATTTAACTGTTTATGTTACCTAGTTTTTACCATTGTGTTTCAGCACGTAGGATATGTTCTAACAAAGAGTGGAAAGGATTGAAAATGGAAGATAACTGCAGTACGTAAAACATTACAAAACAATTCCATAATTATATCTATATCAATTTTTCATTTTTGGATAGTGTGTGGCAGACGTCAAGATCAAGGGGGATCGACACCTGTACGTATTGTAAATGGAGTGGATGCCCATAAGTTTGAATTTCCTTGGATGGGCGGTTTGGTATTAAAGGAGAAAGAAACGTCAGGTCAGGTTATCTTGAAGGTTTGGGCTCAATATTCCATTTTGTAGTGGCGCTTTGATGGTTTATGACTGCAGTTAGTTGCTATAATGCCAATGCAATATTTATGATATGAAACATGGATATTTTCTTTAAAAAATTTTTCAATATTTGTATTCGTTTAGGATCACTGTGTTACATCAGAACTTGTGGCAGATAAAGCTAAGCAGGTTTTGTTGCATACCCATGTGATTGACCGGCATCTTGTAGCAGGAGAAGATCCGTAAATTCCTTAAACTTTTTTTAGTATTTCTTAATAAATTCAGAATAAACGTTTTTTGTTCTGTAAAAACGACCCATTCTTTCAAAAGATACCTGGTTGGAATTACCAGAGGAAACGGATGAATCTGAAAGCAGAATTCGAATGGACATTGAGGATATTGAGGAAGTTGTTGTACATCCTTTGCTTCACAACAAGGGTGGGTTTGATTAACGTATCTGCAAAAATTTTCCAAGTCCAAATCATAACGTCCAATTTTGGTTGGTGGTAACACTGTACAGTTGTCAACTGTAAAGCAAACGTCCTTGCACCACCCAAGTATGCAGACGTTCTCGTAACAGTTAGTAGGCGGCGGCGGTGGTGGAGGTGTTGGCTTTCGGCAGCAGGAATGTAATTTGTTATGGTACTTGCAATAATACTTGATGTCCAATTCATGAGGTCATATTTTGATAGGAGGATTTATAGTGCAATTAATAATTCTTATGCAAACAACTTCGCACCAGCCTAATATGCAGATGCGCGTCTTGCAACAAGGTGGAGCCGGTGTCGAAGGCGTTGGAGGGGGTGGCGGCAGTGGTGTGGTTGTCCCAGTAATTGGTGGCTTTGGCATGCAACAGTCGTGTCCTGGATTAAACAGTAAGCAAAATATGGACAGAGTTATAGGCAATCCATTCCAAACCCCAATAACTATGCATCCATCCACAATTACTGGAGGAGTTGTGCAAATTCCACGAGGGCAATTTGATCCAACACCGGGTGGCTTGCCAACGTTTGCACAACATTCATGCGTTGGTTCCAGAAGCCAGCACCAAAGAGTTATGTCCAGGGTAATCTGCCCGAATTTTGGAGGATCCTGAATCTGGCAGTCTACAATCTGTCGATGGGCGTGTCTATGCAAAACCCAAACAGACAGATTTTCCCTGGTGGTCGGACAATTCCCCCCGGTGGGTCCCTACAACACTTATGGTTGGGGATGAAGACCTGACAAAATACTTCCAAAGTCAGGGGTTTCCCATTCCATATCCAGAGTTCAGTTATACGACAGGTGGGCCAAATAAATAGGTAGAAAATTACGATTATTGAGATTTCTAAACTACCGTGAATTGAACATATGCCGAACGGGCAGATTTCATTGTTATTTTCAGGTGGATAGGGTACGCTTTTGCAGCATCGGTGAGCCGGGTTGATTTTCCAGCAAAAGAGGGCCAGTGTAAGCTTGATTTGTCCAAAGATTGGAGCTGACGTCAAGCCTTTATCTGAAGCTTTCTAAAGGCTTGACCCACTTACTTGTGCAATGGGTTCACCCATACACAGAACAGTGGCAGAGTTAGCTTAATTTCGCCAATGAACGGTGGATTGACAATGACGCATTTGGCACTTATTAAGTAGCGAAAGTTACTTATTGATTTGGTGCAAGCTGTCCGTCCGTCCGTCTGTCCGTGCGATATCTCCGTAACGGTTTAACCGATTTCAACGAAACTTGGCCTAGACATGTGTCACGTTAATGCGCAGCTGCGGCCAAAATTTCATGTCAATAGGTCAAAGAGGTCAAACGTTATGAGGACATAAGTTACATTAACTCTCTCACTACTATAACAAAGTGAGGATACTACGTATTACGCTTTAAATATAAAACCAGCACAGAACTTTTGTTTTAACTTTTTTACTAAAGTTACCAACGTCTTTCGTTGGTCAGGAATACTACATTTAACGATTCAATTTTATTGTTGGCGCGAAACTATTCCTTTAACTTGTTAAAAGTTACCAACGTCTTTCGTTGGTCAAGAATACTGCATCTAACGTTTCAATTTTATTGATGGCACGAAACTAGTACTTCAACTTTTTTGAAGTTATCAACGTCTTATGTTGGTCAGGAATACTACATTTTACGTTTCAGTTTTATTGTTGGCACGGAACTATTTCTTCAACTTTTTAAAAAATTACCAACGTCTTTTGTTGGTCAAGAATACTACATTTTACGTTTTAATTTTATGTCTGGCACAGAACTATTGCTTCGACTTTCGCTACATTGCTACATGTGGGCATGTTGCCTGCTTTATTTCTAATTCGATATTGTTGATGGAACAAATCCCAAAGATGCAAATTTCGCCAGTTGCAGGAATTCCTACTTCCCCCGTGCCACCAATTGAAGTAAGGCAGCAGCGATGTCTTCTGTTGCCAAATAGGTACATTAACGGAATGGTTAGTGGTATGTTGCCAGAAAAATAATTTCAAGACATTCATAATACTATGTCATTTGTATTCGTTAGGAAATTGTACTTTTATTTGTCTAGCCATTTCAGTAACAATACTGATTTCCAAATGGTGACACTAGCTACATAATAAAGGATTTACTAACTACATAACAATTATAAGTAAATAAGTGTCAAACAAGTTACATAGGCATTATTTCTTATCTAAATACAATTTTCTTATTTTTGTAAAACATAATTCATCAATCTTCAAATCTTGAGCTACATCATTCCATAATGTAATAGACCTGAACTGTAAAGATTTTTTGCAAGTTTCAGGTTTGAGTCTCGGAAGTACCAACCGAAAACACTCAGTTTTTTTTAGACACATACGAAGTTTTCAGAGTAGCATCACGTATATCTACCAAAGTCGCTTTTAACATAATTAGATCCCTTCTATTTTGCAGAGAGAGAAAGTCATACTCTCTCCTAATTTCATTTAGATCGAAACTAGTTGTTTTTTTTCGCCTGTAAGATGGATAAGCAACACTTACTAAAAATCTATCTATCTTACGCTGAATAATATCCAACTGTGCATATGTCTGGATAGCCCAAATATCAACTCCATAATCTATCACAGAGTGCAAGTGGGCATTGACCATTACTTGGGCAAAAACAAGAACATTTTTGGGCAAAAACCGTTTAAAACCACTTAAATATGCAATCTTATTAGAAAGCTTTTTAGAGAAAACTTATGACAAATTTTGTATAATACCGAATTTTGGTGCGTTAATGATTTTGCAGTCGGCCGTAATTGTTACATTGAGAGTACTTTGACAATAGCCAAAGATACAAATTTTATTGTCGAAACCGATATCCACCTCCCAGTTGATAGATGCCCAGAAGTCCTTACAACAGTGATGGGTGGGCATAATGTACCAACAGAAAAATGGCATGGTCAATTTAACGGTTCCTGTAAATTCAAATGAAAAATAGTTTAGAAACTTTAAAAATCTTTTTCTCCCTAGAGAACTATGCATTACCCAAAAGTGGGGATTCGACAATTACGCAGTCCGCCCCGATTACCAAATTCCCCTTTCCAATCTTCCAACACGTTCCGGAGAAACAAATTTTGTCAATGTCAATAACCTCGCCGACTTGGCCACCCCCTGTGCACTCCTTATTTGCACAACATCGATGTTTGGTATTGATGAAATTGCACAAAGTGGCCAAATTCAGGCACAGTGCTCCAATAACCAGTACAGTTTGAATAACACAATCTTCTGTAATTTTTACTCCTCCGACTGTAATTTTAAGGCATGAATTTCTAATGCAAATCTTTCCATTTTTCCCAACCTGGTTGCAAATCTCAGGTATTTTAATTGGTCCAGGACCACCACAGTTTTGGTTCTTTCCACAACTTCTATGCCATTTATTTACAAATTTGCAAAACAGTGGGATCGTTAGAGTGAAGACGCCTCCTATTATAGGCGGATTGACTATGACACAAGTGGCGGTTATCTGAATACCCCCGATAGGAAAGGGTATACAGAGGTCGTGAATGCAAATCTTGCCGTTCGGTGGTTTCACCTTGTCGCAATCCTCAGGTTCACCCACCCCCGTTTCTTCACTACTTTCACTTTCTGATTCTTCACTACTGCTACTTTCATTAATGCAAGCTCCATTTCCACAGCAACGGTGTTTCGGGTTAAAAAATTTACAAAACATCGGCAGCATCAATATTCCAGCGATTCCTACAATTGGGGCGTTCTTAATTACGCAAGCTGTGGTGATCACGAAATTAGCAGGAAAGATGACTGGAATGCAAGTAAATAACAGGCACACTTTTCCCGCGGTGGGAATTAGTTCGCACTCCGACGAAGGTGGTTTGCATGGAGGTGGTGTCGGGGGCATTCTTGTGGTGGTGGTTACCACGGCAGCGGAATTTGGGATTGACATATCGACAAATCATATCCATGGTCAAAAATTTCCCACCTGTAAAGCAAATCCATAAACTTTTTTCATAAATCCGGGGTATTGCAAACTTTTGCGTTGTAAATTTTATAAACTTACCAATTAAAGGTGGGTTAATGATCACGCATGCCGCTGAAATGATAATAGTTCCATCGTCAGGCCAGCATAGCCCAAACAAACAAATTGGATTACCAAAGTTGATTTCCACGGTGGAAATTCCACCTCAAGAGAAACATTTCCACCGGATCCCACCGGAGGTGGGGGTGGTGTCAATGATGCCTGCCGGCAGCATTTGTGCTCTGGTTTGAACAACAAGCAGATCAAAGGCAACGTTACTGGAATTGAATTCCAAGTTGGAGCATTCAAAATTTTACATTCTGGTCAGAATATTTTTATGGTGGCAGATGGACAAATGCCAAACGGACATTTGCGGTCTATAACTGGATACTTCACTCCGTCGCAACAATGATGATAAAAGTCCAAAAATTGGCATAACAGCGGCAGTGTCAAAGCCACCTCGCCGAATTTAGGTTGATTGATTGATTGATTGATTGAATGATTTATTTAAACTGTTATCAGAATCAGTCGATAATTACAACTGCTATCATTTCCAAAACAGCTTTGATATACTAATAATAGTGCTTAACAAAACTTCATTCCAAAATTACATTAAAATCCATAGAATCTTTACCATAACATCAACATAATATCCAATTTTGGTATAATATAATAAGTCATCTTTTTTGTATAATTTTTAATTTGCAACTTTCTAGGAAACTAATAAAACTACTATCAGTTTTGGGTTTACATAGATCAACATATTTATTCCAGATTATATGACATGACCATTTAACTGACTTTTTGAACTTTTCGGATGAAGCTTTATCTAGTACAAATCTTGCAAAAGGATTTTCTTCATTGAATGGAAACCAATTATCAAATATCTCAATAAATCTATTTCTATCAATGAACTTAAGTAGAGAAAGATCTCTTCGTTCTTCGAGTGTAAAAATATCTGCACGAGATAGTAAATCCTTAACATCAATTTTTGCCTTCATTACAGAAAAGTTCCTCTTGTTTAATCTAAACATTTTGTAAAGTCTAGGATGATAATAACAAATTAGAAAATTGTTGATTTTATTTTGAATGGTTTGCAATTTTTGTTTTGTTTGAATTGACCAAATAACTAAACAGTAATCTAGTATGCTTATTGCGAAACAAGATAAGAGAGTTTTTAAAAGATTTGGGGTAATGTTTCTCTTGAAGGAGTTAAGCTTAGCAATAGCAACTTTAACTTTAGAATCTACAATGTTAAAATGTTTAACAAACTGTAACGTGGAATCAATATGAACTCCTAGGTATTTGAAACAATCTACTACTTCAATTATTACTCCATTAAGTGAAATAGAATCACCTATTAAGCCTCTTGACCTATAATCATGTTCTTTGTAAAAATACTGTATTTTTGTTTTTTGTACATTAATTACCAGCTTATTTTCAGTACACCAATTAATCAACTTATCAAAACATTGAGCTAACTTATTAATTCCATCATTAACATCAGTAAATTCAGTAAAAATAACAAGATCATCCGCAAACAAAAGATACAATAAATCTATACCTTCACCTATATCATTAATGAATAGTGAGAAAATTAATGGTCCTGTGCAGGCACCAGCTGGTGTCCCGGACTTAATATCAAAATAATCAGAATTAAAGCTTCCATTAATTATTCTAAACTGTCTATCTGTAAAATAGTCAAGCAGTAGTTTTAACATGTACGGTTGAATTTTACCTTGAAACTTATTCATTAGCTTTCTAAATAACACAACATGAGAAATACTGTCAAAAGCTTTTTTAAAATCGATATAGAGAGACATGACTTTACCATTTCTTTTCCCTATATTCGTAAAAATAAATTGCGTTAGAATAGAAACTGCTGTTTCACAAGATCTCTTTTGTCGAAACCCATGCTGATTTTTGTTAAATAAAGCGCTAGTCATACCAATTAATCTATTATAAATGATCTTTTCAAACACTTTGGTTAAAAAACTTAATCCATAAATAGCTCTATAAGATCCTGATGCAGTATAACTACCTCTACCTTTATAGAGAGGGATACAGTTAGCCTTCTTAAAACACTTCGGTAATTTACCATCTGTCAAGATTTTATCAAAAATAATTTTTAATGGAACTACCTTTACTCCTAAACAAGACTTAATTACACGTATTGGAATGGACCCTTTATCATTACCCTTTTTTACAGAATGTATTGCTTTAAGTATTTCTTTAGTAGTACAGGGTTCAATACTATAGTCTGGATTGTTAGAAATGTACAATTTTTCATAGTCTCTTATTTCAGAACTTATTTCTTTTACATCACTCACAGACTCTGTTAGAATAAACTCATTAGCTAGCTTATTACAGATTGAGACATCATCAGAAATTATCCTACCTGTGGATTCGTCGACCAGTTTACAAATTTTCTTTGAAGTTTTTTTTCTAAAACCTGTCAACTCATTCATTACATTCCAGATATTTTCTGAATCTTTGAATTTAGCAAACTTATTTCTGAAATAATTTTTCTTAGCAGTTTGCATATTATGGTTTGTAATATTTCTTAATTTCTTGTACTCCTGAAATAGTTTGGGATCTTTGGAAGCTTCAAATTCTCTTTTCAATTTGTCCCTACGCCTACATTTCATTTCGAGAACTCTGGAAAACCACGGAGCAGATTTTGTTTTTATAAGTTTACTCTTTAATGGTGCATGCAAACTTAGCAACGCTAGAACAATGTTTTCAAACATGGTTATAGTATCATCTATTGATGGTGTTGATAGTAATACATTCCAGTTTACTTTTTTTAATTCTTCCATGAATTTAACATTATCAAAACTACGATAATCTCTGTATCGAATTTTATTATTTAAAACACTATCTCCTTTTTGTTTCCTTCTAACAGTATATACTAGTTTGTGGTCAGATCCTGCATAGTTAATACCAGAAGTTGAACTAAAGTTGAGCGGATTACTAACCATAATATGATCTAAAAGTGTCGATGACACTGTGTAGTTGTCAGATCTATTGACAAGAGCTACTCTAGTGGGTACTTTTACTAACTGTGCGTATCCAAACTCATTGAATATATCTAGATACCTCTTAGATTCAGTATTGCGTTTTAACAGATCTACATTATAGTTGTGGGGTTTAGACACAATATTAGACTGCGTAGGGCCCCCAACTTTGCCCCAGAAAAATTCCAGAAAGTTCGGATCACAGGATACCCCCAAAAACCCAAAAAACTAAAAAATTCCCCAAAATCCCCAAAGTTTTTTATGCTACTTTTATGCTCTCCTTCTCTGCTTTGCTCCTTTTTCCCACTGCTTCTACTTAACCAAAAATGCCTTTTATGCTGCCAGTTTTGTAAAATCAATGCAGTAAGGACTTCGGAAATGTCAAGATTTACGAAAAACACAGAGAGAAAACTTTATACAACTTTTTAGCAAATTTACAGAGTTCTGTAGCCCCTGAAAGCTTCAGAGAGAGTCTAAAAAGAGAGTACTGGCTTTGCAGCCAGTTTACAATAGGTAAAGGACGCTTTCGTCCCAAAAATGATAAGTAAAATTAAGAGTTGATGAGGTGGGCTCCAGGAGTCTTCTTCACTTTTTTCTTATGGAAAATGCCTCACAGCAGACTAATTGTGTGACCTTGACTGCTGTGAGGACAGGAACCCTAAACTCTAAGCCATTCGGCTTCACAAAAACTAAGCTCGTATGAGCAAAAAGAAAGGAAAAAAGTTTAACAAACTTGTTGGCTCGTAGAGCCCAAAAATATTTAAAACGAAAAAGGTGATAAGGACAATTAGGCAAATTGGAATCTGGGCCGAATCCTGACATACTCCCACCTTTAATTAATCAAGGTGAGGATTAATTAAACACAAAACGGAAGGATTCTTCTTTCACCGGAAGTTGTCACCTGCAAAGGTAAAAGAAGAAAGAGAGCCGGACGTAAGCGTTTATAGCCTAGCCGGAGGTTAGAGACCCAGAACGTGAGCGTTTATAGCCCAGCCTGTCAATAAGGAGGAAATAGGTAGGATAAGGTAAGGTGACACAACCAGCACAAACATTTTACAACATTTCTCATTTCATGATTTTTTTAAAAAAATTTAAATGATTTTTTTTTTATTTTATTTAGGTGCGGGAGCTCTTGATCCCTTCCTGTCCAATTTGCGGAGCAGCTTGCTTGCAACCACAAAATTAGTCTTGTTGTTGGAGAAGACGGCTGTTGGTCTTCCCCTTCTTTCACAAAGTGGTCCGGTAACGTCAACACCCGGAATGAAATTGGCTCTGGTGGCGTTGACTTGTTCGGGTGGCAAGGCAGCTCGGGGAACTTCCCACTTTGAAGCGAGGTGGCGACGACAAGTAGGGTAGCGGTGAATGACGTTGCGGATAGAATGGCGACTATCCGATCTCCAGTACTTTTCCCGGAGGGATGATTGACAGTACTGGACTCCAGTGTGGTGATTCTTCTCATGCTCATCTGATATGAGCAGCTTCACAAGGGGATTGTTTTCCGGTAAAATAGCTGACTTTGTAAAAGTCTCGTTTTCCTCCCCATGGAGGAGTAGTGTCTTCAGACGGAGAATTTCCCTTTCGTCTAGGAAAACCGGCAGCTTTTTGTAATTTTTGGGGATGACTGAGGACTGAATAAAACCGTAGAGGGTAGCTTCGGCTCGGTCAGTTTTAGCAGCGGTAATTGGAACCAGGCTTTTCAGCTTAATGTGGTGGCGGTCATCCTTCAAGTCCCCCAGCAGCCCCAGCGCGGAATTTGTTTTTTCTTCGTGAGAGCTCGGTCCGAACTCCCACCCACGGAGGTGAAACTGGCTAGCTGACTGGATCTCTCGGGCTCCATGCTGGAACTGGATTGCATCTTCCTTGGAAGGAAGACTAACGACGGTATTGTCCACGTGGAGGCACGATAGCAGCTTCTTTTTGGGTGCAGGGCAGTGGGGATACTGGCTAATGCGTTGCTGGAGCGTAGCACCCAGCACGAACGGATTGGGGGACACCTCGAATACCACACGGGTGTGTCGGTATTCTTTTATTTTTGAGCAGTTTGGCAGGTCCTCCCACCATAGGAAACACAGCTTGTTGGGATCCCCCTCCTCCACGGACATCTGAAAGGCTTGGTTGATGTCGGCTACAACTCCCACTTTGTCGATGCGGAAGCGTGTGAGGATGGTAGGGATCATCTTGTGTTGGTTTGGGCCTTTTTCCAGGACATCATTTGTTGATGGCCCAAACCTGGATATGGCCGACGCGTCGAAGACACGACGGATAGGAGTGGTGGAACCCTCCTTCATGATAGCACGGTGTGAGGGGTAGAAGAGGGTGGTGCTGGGAGCGGCTGGCGGCTTCTCAATCTTGTGCTCCTCCTCCACGTCCCACGTTTTGAATACTTGCCCGGATGCCCCCAAAGTCACTTGTTGCTTGAGTCGTCTGATGGTGGCTTGGAAGCGGCTAATGGCAATATTTTTGTTGTTGTGGTGTTCCGAGTAGCCATCTTTGAAAGGAAGATACACGGTGTAGGCGCTACTCGGCTCCTTTTTCACAGGTTTATGGAAGTTGACGAGAGCGGATTGCTCAACTTCCTGTCTAGTTTTTGTCTCGGCAGGGGGCATGATGCCGATAGTCTCCAGTGCCCTGAGCTTGCTAAGCTCTTTTTCACTGTAGGTGGCCTGGAGAATCATCATGGCCATCCCTCTTACTGGTGGTGGTGGGGACTCCTGTCGCCCAGACACAATCCACCCCATCTTTGTGTGGACAGCCAGTGGTCCAATCTTCATGGGAATTGATTCTCCACCCAACTTTAGGAATTCACAATAGTCGGCTCCGACGAGCACCTCCTTTTCCTCCGAATCAGCTACCTGGTCTGTTGAGTTGATGCTACTTTGTTTGCACTCCTCTTGGTAGGTGTCAGGTTGATGACAGGCAATCGGACCAGAAATTCGGGGAACAGTTGACACTTCCATCTCTATCTTCCTTCCTTCATGGATTCCGGGCTTGGGCATGGGAACTGGAGCCGGAATTTGGGATGATGAAGATGATGACGACGAAAATTGCTGTTGAGGTTGCTCATCCTTCTTGGGTGGAATGGTATCCTTGTTGTTGAGGTTGCGGCAGACAAGGACACGGTGGTTTTTGCCACAGAAAATGCAGATCATCTTGGTCTTGCATTGCGCGCTTCCGTGACCAACTCGGAAGCAGTTGAAGCAGGCCCTGTGGTCCTGTATGGCCTGTTTTCTAGCCTCCAGGCTCATCTTGGTAGCAGCACGGCAATCGGTGGCGGTATTTATAAAACCTGCTGCAGGTTTAGGAGCACTGGAGTTATTTTTGTTTTTATTTTTGTTGATGGGGCTTACGGAGATTTCTGCTGCATTGGCAACTGCTGCTGTTGAGGTTTCCAATGCCCCCGAAAATGTTAACCACTCCCTGAAGTTTTCCCCAATTTTTGGTAACTCCCTCTTCGGAAGACTTGACTTCGGGTGGGGTTCTGCTGCTGTAATTGGAGTGGTTGTTGCGTCTGTGGCTCCTACGAGTTTTTGTTTGCAATGGCGAGTGATGACCGCCATGCCCCTGATGAGATCCACGCGACGCCCAATCTGGGTTTTGGCTTCAAAATCATTGTTTGCAGCTCTTAGCTGCACCACGTAGTGGTCGATAAGCCTCAGGACATGCTGGTGCTGTTCACGGAGGAGGCAGAGTTCCACCTCGGCTGCTTCCAAATCAATGGTGGCTCCGTTGACCATGGTGTCGAGGGCGGTGATGCTCTGCTCTAGCAGAGCCAAATTGTCTTCCAGGTTCTTTTGGGCTGTGAAACAGCCCCCTTTCAGCTTCAAGGAAGGTGCCATGGTGATGAGGATGATGATGAAGCACTTCTACACCTTTTTCACTTTTGGGGCAAAATGAGAAAATTAAAGTTTTTTTAATTTTTAATTAAAATGGGCGTATCCTGGCAGGTTCGCCATAGATGTGGGGTTTAGACACAATATTAGACTGCGTAGGGCCCCCAACTTTGCCCCAGAAAAATTCCAGAAAGTTCGGATCACAGGATACCCCCAAAAACCCAAAAAACTAAAAAATTCCCCAAAATCCCCAAAGTTTTTTATGCTACTTTTATGCTCTCCTTCTCTGCTTTGCTCCTTTTTCCCACTGCTTCTACTTAACCAAAAATGCCTTTTATGCTGCCAGTTTTGTAAAATCAATGCAGTAAGGACTTCGGAAATGTCAAGATTTACGAAAAACACAGAGAGAAAACTTTATACAACTTTTTAGCAAATTTACAGAGTTCTGTAGCCCCTGAAAGCTTCAGAGAGAGTCTAAAAAGAGAGTACTGGCTTTGCAGCCAGTTTACAATAGGTAAAGGACGCTTTCGTCCCAAAAATGATAAGTAAAATTAAGAGTTGATGAGGTGGGCTCCAGGAGTCTTCTTCACTTTTTTCTTATGGAAAATGCCTCACAGCAGACTAATTGTGTGACCTTGACTGCTGTGAGGACAGGAACCCTAAACTCTAAGCCATTCGGCTTCACAAAAACTAAGCTCGTATGAGCAAAAAGAAAGGAAAAAAGTTTAACAAACTTGTTGGCTCGTAGAGCCCAAAAATATTTAAAACGAAAAAGGTGATAAGGACAATTAGGCAAATTGGAATCTGGGCCGAATCCTGACAATAGTCACCTACTAAAATACTCTCAATGTCAAAATTTCTGATTTCAGAACACAAGTCATAAAGAAAACTATACATTCTTTCATCTTTATCTGAGGGAGGAATATACACTGCACCAAACAACAAAGGTTTCATCCCTAAACTCTTAATCTTAAATAATTTGTATTCAATATTACCATAACAAGATTTGATTACAATTTCTGTTAACGGTTCGGATTCACAATTATCTTTACGTACATAAACAATCATTCCTCCACCTTCAGAATCTACTCTATCATATCTAAACAAATCAAAACCATTGACTTGATACATCGTTGTTAGATCACGATCCTCCTTTAATTTGGTTTCTGTAATTGCCAAAGCCAATATGTTCTTCTCTGTAACTAATAAATTAGAAATTTCAGTGAATTTAGATCGTAATCCATTTATATTAATGTGAAGAAACTTTAATCCTGGTGGTAATAACGGCAATACGTCCATTTCACTGGATATTGTTGATTCTTCTACTTCATCTTGAGCAGAGTCGTTGAAATATCCCTCGAAGGATGGTAACTCCGGTTGTAGAGTCTGCGGGGATTCACAATGAACGCACTTCCAGTCATATTTAAAGTGGACAGGAACTCCATTTAATGTTCCAGATGACGACTTAATAATCCCTCGGACTCCACAGATCATACAAGGAATCCACTTATAATCAATTGCTTCATTGAGCTGTAATAAAAATTCATCTTGATTATTGGACTCAGTGGACAAGTTAAAGGCCATTTCAAATCCAGATAACAGAGCGGGTTAAAGAACAGGTAACCAGTTAGTAGAATTCCTTTGCACCGACCAAATATTATGTTCTGCCTTACTTGGATTAGGGTATCTATATTTACCCAGCCAGACCCAATGCTGCATTAAGTGTGTTGTGCTAAAGCACAGGTCCGGTGTCTCAGATCTCCCCAATTTAGAGCGGTGTCCAAAAATCCTGTTTACTCCAGCTCCATATGGGATCCAGTGAATTATTAAATGAAAAATCACTGAAAATTTTGACTGAATATTTAAACAATATAACAACAGCTCATTTTAGTGAGAGGCACTTTAGTTACATGAATATGAGTGCAAAAAATTTTTTAGAAACACTAATTGTGGTTAAAAAATATTTATTAAGACCAGCGGTAGGAAAAAATGAACCGCAGCACTCTGCCTCTACACGAAACATAGGTGGATCAATGATGTTGCAAATGGCATAAAATTTAATAGCTCCCATGACACAATAGCCAAAGCGACACGTAACCAAATTATTTTCCACAGTTGTCACCGGATTTCCATTGTTTTCCGTGCAGCATTGGTTTTCAGGTTCGAACACCAAGCAGTACAGGGGCAAATTGAGCTGTTGTCCGTTCCAAGTTATAAGCGTATTGAAAACGCAAAGCGGATAAGGCAGCTTGAGCAAATGCCTCGAGGGCAAATTGCGCATATCCCTAAGGGGCAAATCCCACCGGTTCCTGTGGGCGGAGATTCCGTTACTCCGTTGTCTCCACAGCATTTGTATGCGTTATTTATCGCTATACAATACAATGCTTTGGTAAAGGTGGTGGTGACACAGATTACCGGTGGGTTGACTAGTACGCACGTTGGCCATTCCAAGTTGATGAAGACAGCTCGACAAATTTCGAAAATGCAGATTTCCTCAAGTTTGCTACCTCCGGTGGGTGGAGGTCCTTCAGTGCAACAGCGGTGACGGGGATTGAATGAAAGACAGAAAACCGCCAGAGTTACTGGCAATCCTTGCCACCTTACTTTAGAGTCAATTACGCAACCCGGAAATGTCAAGTTGAACCGGATGTTGGGGCAAATTCCGAGGGGACACGGTGGTGTCACATCAATTGTAGTTGTAGGTAAGCGAGGTATGACGGGCTTTGGTAAGCGCTTGCAGCATCTAAAATGAAAAAAAGGTTCTCAGAAAATCTGCTTGAAAGTAGGTTAGATTTGTTCGTTGTATTATAGAACTTGTGGTACATTACCGATGTTGTCTTGAAGCAAATTTACAATACATTGGTATTGTCAAAGGTCTCTCGCCAATTAAATGTGTCCTTGCAAACGTGCATGATGGCCAGTAGAGAGTGATTTCGTCAAGGCATATGCACGTATTTTAATGGCAGGGCCGGTTTCTGCATCCTCGATGTGAGCCGATAAATGCTGAGTTACTAAGGTTGAATACTGAAAGAAATTAGAGATTCAAATAATTAAAATAATTTATTTGAATTGTCTATATTTAAGAAAGATTACCATTGTTAATGCTTCGATGTATAGGACTAGAACGAGATTGCTGAAAGCTGACTCCTAAAGACGTTGTGTAAGGCACCGCTATAGCGTACAGTACGCCTACAGCCAGGATGAACCTGGCCAAACTCCTAAACATTTCAGAAGTTTTGCTCCAAGTGTACAGTAGATACTAAATAACTCTCTGTGAAAACATCAGCTTTTATACCAGCCAATTAGAAAGTTTAAGGCGTCAGAGAGGACACTTTCTGAAAAGCTTAATTAAAATTCCAAGGAAGTTCCATTGTATTCCAAACTGAATTACATTGACGGTCATTGTCCTAAAAAGTGAAATCGGTTGACACATTTGTATAGACCATTGGACCATATTCACTGCATGTAAAGTTACAAGGATTAAATTAACATTGTTAAATTCCAATTTCCAAACTTAATTATACTGACGGTCATTGTTCAGAAAAGTAAAATCGGTTGACCCATTTATGTAGAACATTGGATATATACTGCATGTAAAGTTACACGGGTTAAATTAACATGGTTAGATTTATAACATTAAATAGAATATTATTTTAAAATTCAAATGAATGCAAAAAAGGTGAAAGTGGGCGTATCTCACTTTTGACTATTTTTTTGGCTATAGGTATTCTCGATCCGCTATACAAATTATGACATCACTTTGGCATGTCTATTTTTAAATCGAGTAATGACAATGACTTTACAAATATGATCTCCTTAAAATAATAATGCAACATTAAGAAAACAATTTTTCATTATTTAGGATTTCTAAAGTCTTGACATATCCCGAAGATTCAGTACGAGTCATTGCATTCAAAATTTAAGACACAGTAGATTGTTGAACCAAGTTTCATAAACAGTATTTCAGAAACGAAACACGCAATTGCACTACATGCATATTGATACAGATAACGATATGACTGAAACGAATTATAATTGTGAAATCCTGGTATTTAGTATTTAAGAATGCTAGTGGAGAAACAGCTCCGTGTTTTTAAATGTAGCATATATGTAATTTTATTTACAGCTCTAAGGTCGCTGGTCTTTTTCGCTACTTATTAAACTTCACTTACCGTTTGATTCAAAGTATATAGTATTCAGGCATCATATTAGCAAAAAATTAGAAAAAGACGAAAGTCAGTAAACAGTTTTAGGAAACATAATGTTAAAAGTTTACATACTGTATGCTCTGAATAGTAATTTCTAGTAAGTTTAGCACCAATTGATTTAGGGGTTGCATTTTTTTAAATTCTGCTTGATGCATTTGTATTTGTGGCACAAATTTTGTGCGTTTTATGTGTTTGAATATGCAATGCATTTATGCTCTTTCTATGTGCTACAAGCATGTTATTGTATATGGCAAAATTCGAATTTTCATCATCCATATTGGCTACATAAAATTTATTTATTGGAAGTAGTAAAATATCTAGTAAATATTCCAAATCATGAATTATGTTGCGTTCGACATTGTCGCTTTGTATCAATCAAACTAGGACAGAAATTAAATATAAAAAAGCTGTATGAGTTTCGTAAAGCTTTATACCCGTAGCGTCCAGTTGTTGGCAAAGATTATTCATTATATTGTTCTGGTGACAGCTTTCACTGACGCTAGTACTTTGTTGTTTGTACGCTTACAAAACCAGTGCAATGTAATGCACCAAAGTGAATGCTACTAAAATAATAATGTTTAAATGATCAATCAGTTTATTCAAGGTTCTTTGAGACTGCATTACTGTTTGTTTTAATTTCTTGTAAATGACAAAAATCGCCTATGGAACCGATGATAGCATATCCCCCAAGCAATTATATCCCAAATGTCATTTATATTGCAAATATCAAAGAATTTTGGTACACAATGGCTCTTTGTTACATACTTATTGCTTTACCGTACTTTTTTTTGTTTAAAATGTAGAAGCTTTCAGAAATAGCTTGACATTTACCAAAGTATAAGTGTTTGTTACATAAGGATTAAAATTCATGACGTTCTCCTACTTTTAGATTTAGCTCGACGTAAAGTTTTTTAATTATATACTGCTTTTTTAATTAGGTATAATTTGAAAATGCACCATCATAAAATGTATACATGTTTAACAAACTTACAACCAATTAACATGTACCATAACAACAAGCATGATTTGTAAAAGAAACAAATGAGTAAACTACAGTGTATATGCAAAATATTTTAAGTATAAACTGAAAAGGTATTTTTATTTACTCGTCGAACTAAAAACCTAAAGTGCCATTTTAAAATTTTAAAATTATAAACTTGAGTGAGAAGAGTTTATGTAAACATTATATGAAACCTCATAACTCAGGTAAACCATAAACTCAAGATAACGTGTCCGGAAAAAAGACAAATTCCAAAAGTCAAACGGAATTAAGACCGAAGGAAAAAAGGCAAAGCGGAAAGATACACTAATAGGAAAACAGGACAAAAGTACAAAAAGTCAAATAGGAAAGAAAGTCAAAATGTAAAAAAGGCAAATACTGAAGATCGAATAGGAGTAACATTGCTAAGAAAAAGCGTACATGATTGTAATATAGCATCAACTGCACCAACACCCAACACAAATTTATTAGAACAAACTGCTCCATATTTACGAACTTTGTCTTTTGAGGACTTTGATGGATTGCGCTTGACACACTAACACATATTACTAGTAGATAATATTTTCATTATTTTAAAAAAATTAAGAAGATACAAGAATGCACTGCAAACTTACACATGCAAAGTTGTCTGTGTATATTTACATCTGAAATAATGTCCGCGTTACCATTAGGTGAATTACTATAGTCGTCTGCTGACATATCTATATGTTACTTCTTACTCAAACATTTTCTTTTGAGAACTCAGTTAACAAGTTTCAGATTTGCTAACAAATGCTAACAGATGAACCACATTAATACAAAATGATCTTTGATATTTTATGTTCTTGCTATAGTTTTAAACAAAAAAACCAGGGAAAGAATTTGTCTTTCTTTCCGCTACACTTTGTCATTTTTACCTTTTGTCTTCTTTACCTATTTGTCTTATTTTCCTTTTTGCCTTTTTTTCCTTCGGTCTTAATTCCGTTTGTCTTTTAAAATTTGTCTTTTTTCCTAAGACCAAAGATAATATCCAAGCTTGGTAGACATTCTTGACACAATTGCTTACAATACAATAAAGGATATTTTTACATGTTTGCACTTCACTATTCGCATTATATTTACTAATGCGTATTTGAAACGAAACCTTGACTTAAACGTTATTGATTTACAATTTTCAAATATCGCAGAGAGAAAGTCTCAGTATAGTGTAGTAAATTCTGTGTATATGCATGTATAATATTCTGATAAGAGTAATTTTATTTTAAAAAGGAATTAAAAAATGCTTAGACTTACAAAATTAAATAACTAATAATGTAGTACGTGGTGTACTTTGTACATTATGGTCGACAAGATTAACAAACAGCAGCTATATTGTGATAAATGGGACGATCTTTATAACTTTGGTTTTAAAGCGATTGTATGTATTTGAAGTGAATATTACATTTATAATGAAATGAGAAAAGTAGAAAATATATTTTAATCAAGATGTTTGAATTTTAGGGCCGCCGTAAAGAACCTTGCAAATAAATCCACATGATAATCGAGATTGAATAAGTCCACGTTATTCACACTCAGTGCCTGTTTTTTAGTTGGTAATGAGAATTGTGTAAATAAGTTTATTCATGGTAATGAGTAATGTATATTCATTAGTAATAAATCTTTAAAGATAAAGAATTTTGTGAGATTAGTTATTTATCAGTACAAATAATTTGTGAACGTTTTTACGTTTGAATATCAGATTTTTCATCCTATCACATTATTAGCTTACTTCTTCTCAGAGCAAGTATTTAAGATGTAATGTGTTCGTCTACTTTGATTTTAAACCAGGGTGAGGGTGAGTTAATTTGAAGTAGCTTTGTGCAATAATTGCCAACAGTATTGTAATAATTTAAGTTGGAACTGGAAGGAAACATAGTGTAGTTTACTTCACTGATTTCATTTTGACTTAGTCCACAAGACTAACGAACAGCAGCTCCATTGTGATAAGTGGGATGGGATGCGGGATGAGATTTACAACTGCATTGTAAAACCCGTTGTATGTATATGTACAGAATTTACTATTTTACTATTTATAATCAACTAGTAAATAGCATTCAAATTTTAAAACAAAAATTCCAATAGTAAATTGTAAAGAACTTTGTAAATATATCATCTGGGGTGAAGATCGGCAGTAAAGCTCAGTCATTGTTTTACTTTATTCACTTTATTACTGTCTAATGGCAGTTGTTGATTACTTTACATAAAATACATTTGAATAGATTTTGCGTTGTGCTCAAACAGGTATGTATCACATTTCACCGCCCAGTCCTTTTCATAACCTGGTTTTAAATAAAGTTTAGAATAACACAATACCTGTAACTGTGATTGCACATTTGACCATTGCACAACTTTTGATATTCATGAACTTGGCAACAAATTAAAAACCATGTCAACCCAGAGCATAGATTTGTGCTCAGCCAACCTACACTCTTATAAATTATATAATCTTGAAGACAGGCAGACTGCTTGAGAGGACGCGGTAAATCATCTCATTATGAGTTGTGAATTTGCACACATTTAGCACTCAATCAGCCGATCAGCGAATCTTTGCTTCATTTATTCATCGAATTTATATAGTTATTAATCCTTTTTGTTACTTGTGTGCAATTATTTTACGATTGTATTCAGGAATCAATGAGTCATCCCTGTGTCAAGGGTTAATATGAAATTTTCCCTTACTCGTAATGCTCCCCTCCGTTTACAGAGACGGGAAGGGCTCAGTGTTTTCTTGTCGGCCACTATTTCCAATGAAGACATCAAACCTTTTGAGAATTGTATGGAGGAGACCATTGAGCTCTGCAACAAATTGCGTCAAAGCCTTCAGTCTCAATCAACATCAACGTCTCAACCTCACTCTGGCGTGTTGGGGAGAATGTAAAACAACGGTAACTTTGCAAGTGACATATTGACAAAAACAAATTACAAATAAAAGTTAATTGGCCTGGCTGTAGAATCTGGACAGAGCTTACATTGGAAATTGTAAAGGTCAAATCAAAATCAAGGCCAAATGTGGATCGTCTTCGAGTCAAGTCAGGGCCTTGGACAGCTCCCTTGGTTGAGCTTCGTGGACATGACATCAAGCTCCAACTGGCATTTACCGATTTGCGTGTTGGAGATTACGGAGGCTTACAAATATATGATAAGGTTGAGTCGTCGGGTAAATGAGAACTTTTTTTCTGAAACAATCAAATGGCTCTAGCAACACACGATTTTGAATACTAGCTTTGGGTGTTAAGTTTGATTGTTTGATGAACAACTAATCTAGAATCATGTATTGCATGCTATGCATATGTTAAATCTTCGTCAACTTTTGACCATCAAATTAAAATTTCAAAAATTTCCTATTTTTCAAATTTCAAAATAGTAGAATTGTTGTTGTGATACGTTGTGTATCAAAGCTGTTTCCCTAAGGATGAAGTAATAATCGGATTCAAGTTTTATATTTGTTTAATTATTTTGTTAACAAAATAATATGCTTAAAATTAAGAACAGTAAAAATCCAAATAAATTGTCTTTTCCATGTCAATATTTTTATATTATAACTGATATCTTATATCTTTCCATTTATATGTTTTGGGTGAAACAAGATAAGGTTATGCGTAAATATCTTGTTTCATTTCATACTTATGTAATATGTTACTTTAACTTTGTATTATGTTTACAAAGGTGTTTCAAAAAGTTTTAAAACTTGGAACAGAGTTACCAAAACCCATTCACGATAGCTAATGTTATTGGTTGTTAGTAAAGCTTAAATTTGCTAAAGTTCTTGAGTTCAAAAGGGCTCACCAGAAAAAATCAAAGTATCTTGAGATATTAATCTAACGCTTATCTATTCTCAAAATATTGTATTGGGTAATGTAGTTTTTATTTGTCCCCACAAAAACAGAGGTGAATATACACAACATAATGTTTTTTTGCGATTTGTATAAACCATGGAAATAAAATATTTCAGATATATACTATATAGGGATAAAAGTACATAGTTTTAGAAAATATATTTAAATCTATCATGCAACGTGTCAATGACCGTACTAATTTTCAATTTTAGAAATGAAATTTGAGCAGATTGGAGACAATATTTGCGAGGATAATCAATTTTGCGCTTCAGGAGATACAGGCAATGTTTGGAATCTTTGCTCCGGTAACAACGGTTTCCGTGGAGAGTTAACAGTTATAGTAATTTGTAATGGTAACGATGTGTCCGGCCCAGTGGTCACAGACAAAATGCAAATTAACCGCAGAATGCTTCTGGAGGAGATCAGAAGTGATGTGGTTATCATTCCAGCCAACGGGATTCAGGTCAAAAGTCACACTGCAATACTGGCTGCTCACAGTGATGTCTTTAACGCAATGTTTCAAAGTGAAATGAAGGAGGCAACGACGCACACTGTAGAAATGCCGGATATGAGCGAGGAGGGAGTTCGTGGATTACTAGCGTATCTTTATTGCTGGGAGGAAGTGGAACCCAATTCTAATTCTGTGGTGGCATTTGAAATGCTCCATGCAGCTCACAAGTACAACATTCCAGTGCTGGAAACTGCCATGAAGAAATTGCTTCTGGCTAAACCAGAAACCTGGTACGATGTGGATGTGGCAATGAAGTTGTTTTTGCTGTCCCGCAACCTTCCAGAGGATGGACATCGTTTGAAAATGAAAGCCATTAAAGTTATGAAAATGTTAGTCGGATTATAATAATTGTATGTAATTGATGTAGTAATGATGAATCATGATTGATGATCATTAATATCAACGATTTGAATCATTGGATTCATTTCAGAAACTTTGGGAATTTCAAGAAGTCGCCCACGTACGTGGCTCTATTCAAGGAGGATCCCGAGGCGGCTATGGATTTGTGCGAATATTTTGTCGCTTGAAATTAAAGACAATTAAGGATTCCTTCAGTTTTTGCAAATTCATTTTTTTGGTAATCTTGCTCCTACACAATACATCCTATACAAAATCAAAGCAATGGAAATAGTGAATGCTTTAGAAATAGCCAGTTTTAAATGTTCAATAACTTTGTTAAAATAAAAATTGTATTAACAAAACTCCGTTAATAAGCCAGTTTAATATTCATGTAATGGAATTTCTAACTGACTGAAAATTGCATTTTGCATTTTAGCAACTGTTCATCTTATTTTTGGTAACCGGCTATTAGCTCCCTAACCAACTAGCTCCCGGTGGTCAGTTAGCTCCCCGACCAACTTGCTCCCAGACACATTAGCTCCCCGTGCCATTTGCCCCCAGGTAAGTTTGCTCCCATAACCACTAGCTCCCGGACCACTTGGCTCCCATGCCAACTTGCTCCCTGTTCCATTTGCTCCCAAACTTTTTGCCCCCTTAGGACTTAGCTCCCAGGCAAGTTTGCTCCCAACAATTTACTAAACAGGGCAAAGTCCTTGGGATACAAGTTACAATAATTTAAAACACAAACAATTCTAAGAACATTAGGCTTCTCATAAATTTTGACCAGCCCAGCATATTATATTATCATTGGTTAATTTGAGAGCTTCTATTGCATAATAATGTTAATACTGTATTAAAGTTTATCTGTAGAGTCAAGTAGGAAATAATTTCTTCTCTTAAAGCAAATGAATTAAATTGATCTACTATTTTCTACCAATCAATCATCAATCAAATCTCGGACCTGGGTTTTTTTACATTGACTGGGCTGGTGTATTTTTATTTTAAAACTGATTATTTAATTTTTACTTTTATCCTCGATCTTTCTATAGTTTATTGAGGTGGTAATGAAAGTTACGTACATAGCAATCATTCAATCATCACGTTTCCTGTGATTATATTTACGAATAAGTTCATTTTTTTTGTTTTGTAGGTTTTAAATCGTTTAAGGTATTGTAGTATTAACCTACATAACAATCTGCATATACACTCACAAACGTAGCAAAAGACATTGAAGCTAAATATATGAAATCATTTAAAACATCAAAAAGGCAGCAACTTCTACTTTCGTGAATTTTTGGGGAACTCAAGATTTGCTATTTTCATTAATAATTTCCCAATCACCGTCAATCTCATGACCAGATACTGACTTTCCATCAAGTTATTTGTTAATTCCATATGCACATTAAATTGGAGTTCTTAGTAGAATTTTTATCTCGCCGCTTTGCAGAGGAGCTTATTAGGATATAGTGTGTCTGTCTGTTTGTTCGGAATTGTTTGTGTTTTAAATTATTGTAACTTGTATCCCAAGGACTTTGCCCTGTTTAGTAAATTGTTGGGAGCAAACTTTCCTGGGAGCTAAAGTCCTAAGGGGGCAAATAGTTTGGGAGCAAATGGAACAGGGAGCAAGTTGATATGGGAGCCAAGTGGTCCGGGAGCTAGTGGTTATGGGAGCAAACTTACCTGGGAGCAAATGGCACGGGGAGCTAATGTGTCTGGGAGCAAGTTGGTCGGGGAGCTAACTGACCACCGGGAGCTAGTTGGTTCGGGAGCTAATAGCCTAGACCCTTATTTTTAGCCAATGATCCATACACCAAATCTATATTCGCACAAATTAAATATCTGGTTAAAGCAACTTCGATTTTAGTTTGGGTAGTTGCAGTTCAAGAAATAAATTCATTGAGATGTTGTGGGTCGTGGGGTACGAAGGACCCCTTCACTCAGCAAAGCAAACCACTCTAGTAGAGTGACTCTACAGCTGAGTTGTGTATGTTGATGTTGCTCTTGCCTTGCTCCTTGCTTCTGAAATATCTAAAAAAGCACTAAAACTTGATTAATTAATTGATTCGTTTAGTGTTTAAGATTGATTGATTAGAATGGCGGATAGTAAGGCGCTGGAGAAGAAGGTGAGGACTCTAGAGGAGCGGCTGGTTTTGGTGGAGCGTTTTGTGGAAATGAGATTTTGTAAGAAGATTTTTAGGATTTTCAAGTAAGTTTAGATTGGTTTGGCAATTATAATTGATTGATTGATTAACTGTGTGATTACTACTTTGCAGGCGAGTCATTCCGAGATTTTTCGGTGAGAAATTTATCAACCAGGAGAACTGGCACTGAGGAGAAAGGTCAAGTTAGTGCAGCCAAAAGAGTAGATGATGATTCCGTTGAAGATGGAGGTGATCAGTTTGGTGGGTTTGAGGATGATCTACCTCCATCGCCTCCACCGCCAGAGTCACCAGAGAGGATGGAGCATGAGGAGACAACTACCACTTATCGTACTCGGTCAGGAAGAAAAAGCACTAGATTGACTGCCAAGGCATTAGGCGTTAGTTCCAGTGGCTCCAGAACAGCTGAAAAGAAGGAAGTTTCTAGAAAATTGGAGGAACCGAAAACCAGCAAGGTTTTGCGAGTGAGTGTTCGAAGACTGGAGGGGAAGTTGGTGAATTCTGCAAAGGACAATAAAACTACAGAAGAGGAGAATGATGTGAACAATGAGGATCCCCCAGTGGTAAAAATCAATGTGGAAAGTGATGTTGAAGGAAATGGTGGACGGGAGGAGGCTGATGGAGGGGATGACTACTTCATGTTTCCTTCTGGAGGGGATACTGAACATGACCGGGATGCTCGTGGAGATGGAGGAGATGACCAAGGAATGGAGATGTAGGGTAACAATGACGGGGATTGGAATCCTTCTGGAGGAGAAGATGAGGAGGATCAGGAAGGTAAGTTTATGCCAAATAAATGAAATTTTAGCTATTAGTGAGGTTTTTAGATAATCTTAATGTGAATTTTTGCAGGCAAGCCAAAGGCCGGTAAGCGAAAGACTGCCACCACCAGCTCCTCCACCAAACCAGGGAGTTCCAAAAGTAGCACCACTCCTTCTAAACGACGCAAGTACATTGTCGCCGGCAGCCTAAACCTTCTTCCGGAAGGAATAAAACTCCAACTTTTAAATCCCGACCAAGCTAACCTCAAGGAATGTCCACTTTGCCACGTCCACGTCAAACCGGAATCCTACGACCGTCACATGAAAACCCATGTTGTGAAACGTCATCTGCTCGCAGTGTGACATGCGCTTCTTTTCCAAGCCCATTTTAATCAAGCACGAAAGACGACACAGGACAGGAAGCCAAACCAAAATGAAAGAGTGTCGCGTTTGTTCCAAGTCAGTTTTGTCGCCCAACATGATTGTTCATGAGCGACGCTGTATTAAAAGACATTTGGAGGAGGGAAAGAAAGTAGATCCTAAAGTTATCGAAGACGTTCGTCAGAAAAGTCAAGGTGTGCAGTTGCACTGGCCGGATCCCAATGAAAAGGTGCCGGAGGGAATGAGACGGTGTGCAAGGTGTAGTAAGCACGTGGAGGAAACTCTGAAGCATCTTCAGGAAGCGCATAGCAATTGGAAATGTAATTTTTGCGATAGGGTTTAGGCGTCGTCCACTAATGACGTCACTTTAAAACCCCGATTTTTCGAGTGACCCACTGACCCCTGTCACTATTTTTTAACATTGTAAGATAGGGCACTTAACATAGGCCGTCACCTTTTAACCCGAGTGACCCACCGACCAACAAAAGTTATGTCATTAATGGATGACGCCTTATGTGGGAAAAAGTGGACTTGTAAGGCATCTTTGTAACGCACATGGAAACAATAGGAAGACTTGTGACCTGTGTAAAAAGACGTTTGAAAGTAGGGATGAGATCAGACGACATAATGAGCAGTGCAAGAAGGAACATAGTCGAAAGAAGAAAGAGGCTGGAGGTGATAAAAGCGAGGTGGAGGAAACTTCTAAAAATGCAAGTAGTGAGGAGGAGACGACTTAATGTACTTTGTTTTTAGAGAACTATTTGTCAGTCCTACTGCTGTTTAGAAAACAGACAATTTAACTTTGTTAAAAAATATATATATTATGTACTCATTTTTCTACATACTACATAATAATGTACTTTCTTAATTTTTGAGATAGTATTTCGTATAAAAATGCAAATGAAATAGTTTGCCACTCGCTCTTAGTATTCCACAACATTCACTAAGAATTGTTTTTTATAAATATTTGGAGTATCGTAATACAAGCGCCATTATTTTTAAAACCTTTAAATGAAAACTTAAAAAGTTTGCAATATAATGATGACTCGTGACTGACAGGGAATAAATATAAATTACACAGAATTTTTAAACAGCTTGCAAAACGTGATGTAAAGAAAATGTAATAATCTGCATTTGTAAAATTATTAAAATTTAACATTAAAGTTGCTTTTGTTTTCTATAACTTACAATTTTTTTTTTCATTTTTGAATTAAGTAAATTTAAGAAAGTATTTATAACGATCCATTATTTGCGAAACTTTCAATACAATAATTTGACTTGAAGAATTAAAGACAATTGTCTATCAGTAAAATTGAGCAGCATAGAATAGAAATGTCATCAAACTGCATTGCATTATTGTTGATATTGATATTATGTTATTGATATTGTTTTAGTAAAATTGTGCATTTAAATTTATGCTGTTAAATCCAGACTATCTTAAATTTGCAGGGAAAGATAATAATTGTTAAAAAACTTGTGACTTTGCCAGGCAGGGTG
Source organism: Entomobrya proxima (assembly GCA_029691765.1). NCBI lineage: Eukaryota > Metazoa > Arthropoda > Collembola > Entomobryomorpha > Entomobryidae > Entomobrya > Entomobrya proxima. The sequence continues at coordinate 52,522,666 of CM056172.1, forward strand.
TGATCTCGAGACTATTTACCAGCACTTACCTGGCGTAGGGAGTAGCATGATCAACAAGGTGCTCTCCCCAGCGGGAGTCGGCTCATTGCACTACGGTGATGAACGCTGCGATTATTCCTAATGTGAATAACTCGAACGCACAATTTTTACTTCGGGGGCACTGCGTTCGCACATGCCCCTATAATCTAATCAAAAGAAATTCTTCTTCCCTTTCTTTGGTGAATTTTACCCACCATTTGGATTTGGGACTCTATCACGAAAATACTCAGTGCTTATGTGATTGAAATATAATAATGTACTAGTCACTAGTGAATATTATTATGATGCAAAAATTTTCACAATCTTCATACATGGAACAATGTCATGGAATTTTTTAGTATCTTTTCTGGAATATTATTCCAATATTATTCAGTTAAACTGACTAACATCTCATGTCATGGAAAATGGGAAAATGCAAGAATATTTTTATTCACATTAAAACCACTTGAAAATGTGGTACCATGCCATCCTCCGAGAGACCTACCAGCCGCTAGTTAATCCCTAAGCCTAAGTCGGAGAGAGAACAATGAAAACACAAAACGGAGTTTGCGACTGTGACCACGAAAGTACCTGTGAACTACGAGTGAAATACATACGCATTTTCCACAGCGATGTATTTGACAATACAATGTGTAACAATTTGCACAGTTCTACGTAACAGAACAAGCAAAGTGACATAGCACACAAGCAATTGTTTTGCAAGCAGAGGAACACTAGATGTTTAGTAAATTATTCACAACATCATATCATATAAATCAAGATCATTTTTCATAGAATGCATTTTAGTGTGGCAGTAGCAATTCCAGCATAGAAATTTATAATATGCAAAAACTGCAAAATTTTTCGCTTCAAGCAATTCAAAGCATTCACTTTCTGCGATGATCAAAATTGTAAATATGCTAATTTCCTTTCAAAAGCGTCATGAGTTTTTGGTTCAAACTTTGAAATTCAAAGATAATTTCTGGCATAAAAAGATGGCTTTCTATTTTGCGTTAATAAAGTTATAAACAATAGTCAGTATTACTGACTCAGTAAATAAACCATATGCCTCCCTTGTAACTGTATGGATCCTAGAAACTTTTAGATCAATCAAGTTGTACTTGGTTATATCGTAAACATGAAAAAATAGTATTGCATCTGGTATCATTTTATTCCTGAACTTATTTTAAAAATAATTGAAATTCTCTGTTAGTTTAAAATTGCTGGAACTGGACACATAATATACCAAGATCACGACTACGTCAATTTTTTGGTTGGAAATTACAAAGTTGTATTGTTAGTATTTTACAAATTTGTGTACCAATGTGCTTGCTTGCACTTTTATGTGTTCACCAAAATGTGACCTTGTACTTTAGTGTTATAATGCTAAATCAATAAAAACCAAAGATAAATGTGTATATTCATGTAAAGTTTTGTCGAAAATGTGCGTATTTTCATTTTAAGTGCATAGGTACTTTCGTGGTCACAGTCCCAAACTCCGTTTTTCCTTTTCATTGTTCTCTGAAAGCGGTATAATTTTTTAAGCCGATTTAGAAAAAGCGGCTGGTAAAACTGTCCGACGATGATACCCAATCGAAAATGTACTGAAACTTTTAGGCATTATAAAGTAAATAGAATTTTACAGAATAATCTGACACTTTCAATTTACACATAAAATGAATGGCCATCACAATTACACAGCAGAGATTGCATCTGTTTTCCATGAATTCCATGTAAACTAAATTTATACCCATTTACTCACTTAATCATTTTGTATTAATTGCATTGACAAAAGTTAACCCAAAACGTATTATGTTTACTTTTTGTTTACGCTCTACAAAGTAACACATATTAATTCCATAAAGCCCAAAACGTTACATTATTACACGTTTCAAGCTTATTGCATCAGGTCAAACAGACTGTTATTGCATTTTCCCCTTCCTCACATACATAAAGGTTTACATATACGTGCATTTCACTCTGCACACAATTTTGTAGGTATAAATAATTATTTTGTACGTAGGTAGTAAAACGTTACAGTTGCAAAAGTTCCATATATATTAGTGTCAGTCATGTAATTTTTCAATGCGTACCAGTAACGGAGTGAATGCATTCTAAATCTCATTTCTTAAAAGTGAGTTTCCGCTTAGGTAATTTAGGTAAATGGTTTATATGCTAGCTTATCAAATGAATCACAGAAACATTTTACCGGCTATCTGGCAGCTCGGCAGCTGATGAAATCCACTCAAAGTGTTGTTCTTGATATGTTTTGGTTTTGCTGGGTATAAAAATACTTTTCATTCTTCATTCTGCTTTTGTCGCTTTTAGCAGCACAATTATATTTTAACCCGTTTACAAATTCAAAGCAAATTTGTAACACTTTTACAGTTACAAACATTTCAAGTCTGAATTTATTTAGCCATTAAATAGCTCATATATTAAAATACTGTCTTTGTTAACATCATAAAGACTGCTAAATAACCAAAATGACTAAAATCCAGTCTACATCGTTGTCATTATCCTCTCAATTCATGGAACTGGCCTTTGACCAAGCCCATGAAGCCCGAAATTCTGGTGAAGTTCCTGTTGGCTGTGTTATCATTTACCAAAATCAAATTGCTGGTCAAGGCCGAAATCGTGTAAATGAGCGGAGCAATGCTACCCGTCACGCTGAAATGGTAGCTTTGGACGAACTTGCAGAATGGTCAATTAAAAACGGGGTTAATGTGAGGGAGGTGATGACCAACTGCCAATTGTACGTTACAGTAGAGCCTTGCATAATGTGCGCTAGTGCTTTGGAACAACTTCAAATTCCAGTGATTCTTTATGGATGCAGAAATGACAGATTTTAGGGTTGTGAAAGTGTTTTGGATACGTTTGGGTTATCAAAAGGTACATTCAAGCCTAAGATTGAAGGGAGTTTAAGTGAAAAGGAAGCGGTGGAGTTATTGAAACAGTTTTATCAGGGTGAAAATCCTAACGCTCCGGGGACAAAGAAAAAGAGAAAGAACATTATTTAAGTTATTTAAGTTAGAAGCTAAATTATTAGGATTAATTACCAGACACCGCAATAATGACAAATGCGAGATTCAATTCACTTATACCATTTCCCTGGATTGGTTTGGAACTTGTAAGAAAACATTAAGCAGCGTTTTGGAACGTGGGGTACACCATCATTAGTCAGACTATTTTGTAGCGCATTTAAAAAAATACGGTGAGTCTTAATAACCAAAATTATTGAGTTTGTAATATTCTTCTATTTGCAATTAGTAATATATTATGTTTTATTTTCTAATAGCATTTTGTATGTTTTAATTTGCAGAGATGCTATGGATGACCTCTTACGATGCAATTCTTTTTCGGAGCAAAATATTTATTGCAAACTAGTCTTACTGCTACGAAAGATTTACGGAATATCGTTTGACTGATTTTTTTTGTTTTCGATAATATAACATGTAACTTAAAGTTATGTGGCTATTCAATTTAAATCTCAAGTTTGTTGTGTCTATATTTCAGTAAAAATATTCCGTTTTACAACCATGAGAAGAATAGTCCGTTAGAAATTATGTTAGTAGTTAAACAAAATCAAAAGCAAATTTAAGAAGTTTTAAACTAATCTGAATATTTGTATAAGTAGGAACAAAATTGCTTATGTTTATTGCTGAATATAATTGGTACATATATAAAATAAAACGCCAGAGTCAAAAACGAACTTCACACCCAAGAAATTATTCTTATTATGTTTTATGTGTACTTGCTATATCTTAAAATTGAAGTGTAAAATTCTATATGAAAATTCCTCAAACGTTATCATTTCGTGGTCATACACCTTTTCGAGTTTTCATTCTGTATCCACCTGGTCATAAAAATATTGAAATTGAAAGTAAGGCTTTTTCCGGTGGGAAGATCAGGGTTAATTACAATTTGAAACCCGTCAGATGTCAGATTGACACTTTTGTGCCATACTTACATTTCAATGCAACAGCTATTGTGATCTTTCCCTTTTCAGAATGATATTTTCTTATGAAATATTATACAACACTTTGTTTCAGCGTTTTCTCAGAGCTTGCACACAAAATAAAACTTCATACCACTCGTCGTCGTGAATCGTGACTTGTTGAGAATCATTTTGGCCATAGTAATCATTTACAATTACAGTACGCGTTTCCGTGCAATGTTGGTCAGGGATATATTTCAATGAACAATTTTCAACGAAAACCAAAGTACTACCACCGGAAAACTATTTAACCTTCCGTAGGGTATAATTTGATATTCTTTTTTCACGTACCCGAAATTTTCTACCTAGCAAATTGAAATTATCATCGCATTATTTCATTTTAAAAATGAAAATGAAAAATATATCATTTGAACCATATATTATGTCAAAACCGGAATTCCAATACCCCCAAAACGTATCCTTTACTCCAACGAAGTACATTGTTTCGCATCACAAAACCAAAATTCATCATGAAATAACCACAATCTCATAATTTTGTTCATTCTGGTGTCATTCTCGGTGCGAACCAGTTCACTGTGCAGATTTAGGTAGAGTGCTCTAACGTTTTAAAGATGGTTCATCAAACTTAGTTTCGTTGTTTCATTTCATTACAAAATGGGGAAAACACCTAACCAAAACCATTTTAAATACTGGAAAGTATTTATATTTAACTTATTTAGGTTTCGTAACAATTTTCAAAGAATGCAAACTAGAAAAAGGAAATGGATCTCGACTAAAATCTTTATACTTTATTCGTCCAACGGCAAGGGTAAGACAGCAAGTTAACTACTTATCTTACCAGAAAATGCAAAAATAACTTACAAACTTTAAAATTCATTTCCAGGGGAAACCATTAGCAGTTTTGTTAGCCCCACCGCCCATAAGTCGACCAAAACCCAAGTTAATTTACACTTCAGATCCCGATTTTCTTGACAGTCTAGAAATCTCACACTACCCCACCAACAAATCCATTCAAGCACCTTCCCCATATCAATACCAATCCCAGCGCAACTATTATCTACATCCTTCAAAACGCTACACTTCTCCCCACATTCATCGCCCCACTGCAAAACGCTCAAAACCCTGTGATGACCTTCACGAGAAAGTATATCATCGCGTTGAAGTAGAAGCCGATTAAAGTGATTAAGGAAAAGGTTAAAGAAATCAAGCCAGTTAAAGTGGTTGAGAAAATCAAAGAAATTAAGCCAATAAAGCTGAAGCCTATTCAGGTTAAGGAGATAAGAGAAAAAGACAAGTGGGATAAGAACAAGGATAAAGATAAAGACAAAAAGGATAAGAAGAAAGGTGGATGGAAAATTAAAGACACCTTGGAACAAGCTTATGGATTGGTTTAAGTTTAAGGAGTATGATGCGGTTGAGAAGGTGGATTTTCTTGCTGCTAACGATGAAGCTGAATTAGAAGATGAAAATCCTGTAATGGTAAAGAATGCGACAGCAATGATAACAACGCTGTTCTCTTCGTCAGACGAAGAAGAAACGCCAATAATGGAAGAAATTCCACAAGAGGAAATATCAAGGGACGAAACCGCAACAGAGGAAATACAAAAAGAAGAAATATCAACAGCAAAAAAGAAAGGTTCGGGGAAAGGTGGTACTGGCTCTTTGCCATTTTCAATTTCAATTGATTGACCGACCCACTTATTTTCCTTTCTGTATGAGTCTAAGGAAGTTGATGAGGAGGAACAGGAGTAGTTCAATAATAGATAGTATAATGATTTGAACTGGTAAAAATCCAATAATGCATTGTTCTAAAATTTCCACGATTCCAATTCATCTTAATTCAGCAAATTTGCTAAAATATTTCTTTATTAAATACAATGAATGACTTTTAAAAATTAACGTATTAATCTTAATTTTATACACTCTTATCAAACAAACCTTTACATTCATATTACATATCAGGTAAATACTTATGTTTAAAAATCAAAAATTGAAAACTATGGTTTGAAATGGCAGCATAGTTATGTGTACAACATTTTAGTTTATTACTAATGAATTTTATAAAGTGTGCTGGTTCGTATTTGTTTTTCAATTGTAAAAGTAATTTGTTCCAGAACAATAACTATCGTTGTACCAGCCCATCCGTAAAACAGCAGCAAAAACACCACTTGAATATTTCCACTCATTTTAGGTGGGGAATAACCTTCGTCATCACCTTCCATTTTTTTCGATTTCGTTACCCTGTTTAAGTTTTGCTAAATGCCAAAGAAGGTTATTCCACCACACCCAAATTCCCGACTTATGAAATGCAAACAAATATCTGGATACGTTTCTAGATGGAGCTAAATTTATTCCTAAATAGTTGTAAAACTCGTAATAAAATCGTTTTTGATATAGTATATGTTTGCCAATATTTAAACGTTTTACGTTTTCATTGCTTCTTACGTTATCTCGAATTTGCAAGGCAACCCATTCTGCCACAATAAATGCTTCATTTTCACACTTTACCAGTCCATCATATACATGATTACATTGTGTATCATGTAGCTCTGTTGTTCCATTACTAACTTCGTACGGATTTATTTCATTTTCCTCAAAGCCCATAAACTCTGGCAAGAGTTGAGGAAGGAGTTGCGAATTGTTGTAAAGATATTTCAGCAATTTACTTCCAATATTTTTGTCAAAGATTTCTAAATCCGAATTGACTTCAACGCAGGGTTTCACACAGGTTATATAACGATGTGAACTATTTCCATAAGCTATTGCAGCGGTGCTACATTCTGTACAACTTTCTCCGTACCATATATGACCTGCATCCACGACATACAGTTTGTACGAGAATTCTACCAATTCTTTAACAGTTTCAAAAAATAGCACAGGCTTTCTTTGAATCATTTCGTAAGCATTTACGTTTTTGTATGCATTTCTTAAAATTAAACCAGTAAGTAGCATTGCTGTTATAACCCATTTCATTGAAGGTCGTTTGTTCCAGGCTAACTTAAATGGACTACCTTGATCAATTAGTAACATGTAAGCTGGAAAAATAAACTTCAAAATATAACCAGGATTGCAATTTAGCATATTTTTGGTGGAAATTGTATCAGTAATGTAAAGAAAACAAGGTGCTGTAAGCAGAAATATAAACAGAATGGCAGTACAAACTGATGGTTTGTAACTGGAGTACATAGGTCTAAATAGCATTTTCGAATTGTAAGTGTCTCCACAGCTTATAAATCTATATTATGGCTTGTAGGGTAATGGCGAGGCAATGGATATTTCGGAATTAATGTACTCCACAAATTGCACAAAACATTTACCACATAAATCAGTACTTGTTTCATTCGTTCTTGATTCATCTACCAGATTATTTTTTTCTCTTCTATTCCAAACAAACTCGTGAATTAAGTGAAAGAAGGGTTCCACAATTTTTGCCTCGTGTAAGATTTTATGAATATCCTTATAATTTAATTGGTATTCTTAGAATTGAGAGTAGTAACAAATATCACCAACCTTAAAATTAGTGCCATTTACATCTCGAATATTTTCTAAACTGTTTGTTCCTTGTTTTGGTGGAGGCCAATCAATTGAATACACAGCGGTTGATATACTCGACTGACTAGTAAAGTGCATGTTTAGTACGTTTACTTCATCCAAGTGGTTTATGGAACCTTGCAAGTTAACTAAAAGAAATAGTGACTCGTATGCCACCGTATTTCCTGATTGATTTACGATTTGCAAAGCCCATTGCTTTGCTATTTGTGTGTAGTTTGCAGAGACAAGTAAGAAATTAGCAGGGTTTACTAAACGTATCATTGAAGAAGCAATTGAAGCTCCAATTTGTATAAACTCAGGCCTTTCAATGTGATGCTCACGCCATTGCCAAAAATGTGGTGGTTGATAAAATTCGTCGAGAAACTGAGTTTCTTCTAAGTTTAGTTCTACATATGTTTCACAGTTCCAGGGTTAGGTTTTGATAACAAATCTGTCAAACCATATTTTGTTACATGGAACTTGTACTGCGCCCAGTCTAGCGTGTTTTCTAGCAACCCGGATATTGTCATAGAAAAGGTTTGAATAAGAACACTGATGATTGGTTTGTTTGGTCACGTTAATGATTTGTTGATATGCGTTGCTATGAATGTCAACGTATGATAAGTTGTAGTCAACTTCAGTTTTGGCATGATGTTTTAATTGTTTACTCAAAAATTCTTTATTTGTACCACCGCGCAATATGATTGGGCAAGAGTATTCGGGAATATCTGAATACTTATGATTTATCATAAAGAGCAGACACTTAGCAACTGGTTGAAGAATTGTTTCAGGCAGTTGGTCATGTGGCGTTGAGCTTTGTTTTATACATGCTACGAAACTACATTTTGAAAATATAAAGTATTTTAAAGTTATAAAACACGTCCAAAATCTGTTAGCTCCGTACAGATTCATTTGAGACAAATTTGATGAAAAATTGTCGAAGTATAGGTTGAACCAGCGTCAAACAACTAAAGGTTTTCAATTAGAACAGGTTGCAAGAATGTAGAATAGCAAATGAACGTATACTCTCCTGCTCTATTGAATAGACAGTTCATACAAAATCTTGTTGAGGTTGAACGATAAGATTTATAAGAATTATTGATAAGAATTATTGCTGACGTACATATAATCATAATATATCATGTAAGCACTCTCAGAATCGGTTATCAACTAGACTAAGAAGTAATCTTCAGTACTTATATGAAAAATATTTTGTTATTAGTTAGGAAGCGTAAAAGCTCAAGTTAGTTTGTCATTTGTAGTCGTAAGTTTGTGTTATGGTCTACCTAAACTGTAAAGACGAATATTTAGCATTGCATGAAATCAGAAGTGCTCTAAAGTAACTAAAGGAAAGTTCGTCAAATACGCTGGCAATGTTGACATCGTCTGATATTTTTATTGTACATAATATTCAAGAGTTTTGTAAACTCCATGCTTTGATTGATTTGTGTTTTCGTTGATATAGTTAAAGACTCCACCGTCCACAATTTTTAATATATCATAATTATGTTGTATAAATTAAACTTTAATATTTGGTATCACAATATAAAAGCACTCTGTGCTACCAAAATGTTAATTAACATGTCTTGCTGCATGCAAAACACGATAAAATTATCTGCCCTGTTTCTGCTGTATATAAAAACGACAATTAATGACGTGAGCAAGTCAGGCAAAACCGTAAGGAATCAACTTTCACTTTATTTCAAGTTATTTTTTAAAAAAACTAACGAAAACAGCAGTTATAAAATCTGCATATTTAGTTTTTAGTACATTTAAAACCGATTAATATTTTAGTCTACACTTTGCAGATGTTGTCACATTACTCACCACAAAACCAAAATTAGATAAAACGTACATGGACAGATTTTTCTGAAAACGATTAATGAAAGGTAAATTATTATTTATTCGTAAAAGTTATTTGATATGATATTCGTTTAGAACGTTTGCTTAGGAATTGATATAAATGTTTGGATACATAAGAATAAATTGATCCGGGAAAATGGCATAGTAAAACACGAAATACCTGGAAGACTTTCTAAACAGCTCTACAGCCACACTCGCCCCTCTCACTTCCAAAGCAGCAAAAACAACACAATATATTCTAAAATTGGCGTAAGGTCAATAGATTACACTGTAAATATTTATAAAATTTAAAAAACAAATATTTCATACCTTACCTTTATTGAGTTGACACATTTCAACAATTCACATACACCTATTGCTATGCCACAGCACGATAGTAACTCCCAGTCAGGCTTTTGCATTATAAGTACTATCAATCTTAATACCAGCAAAAACAAAAGTAAAATATTGTTTGAGTTAAATCAATCAAATCATAGACTTCTACATATTGTCATGTTTCCATCAGGTATAAAATACACTTTTTTAAGTTACTTATTTGCTAAAGGATGTAAACACATTGTGTAAATCGTTTGACAGTTGCTGAAGTGCTCCACTCCCAAAATAAAATATCTTTGAAACAGGCGTCATAAGCTTTTTGCGACTGTTGATCATGTTGCCAATTCGTGTGTCAATGTCAAGAAATTTTATCAATAGTTCAATAGGTAAAATGGGTTACGTGACTGCTTGTAGTTACACGTGTCAGTCATTGGACATTTATGAATTAGCATTGCTTGTCATTCTAATTTAAATTTGTTGTTTTAATACCTACTTATTCTCAAGGACGCCGGAAACGGAGTGATGGGTTGTGATAGCGTAAAATTAATGACTGTTATATGTTACATAATACCGGGTTATGCAACTTTGTAGGATGCTATTAGCATAGAGTAGATGTTGGGCTGGATAAAAATCGATTGGCATTAATATTTAATTTACTAAGATTTATAAAAACAATTACTTATTCCACATTAAACGTATAATTTCATGTGGCTTTCTGTGTGTTTGTGCAAAATGTACATGACTAATACATATATAGATGTTGCATATTCATAATAATGAAGCCAGTTAACAGATTGGATCTAATGATAGCATTTTTTTCCGTCACCAGGTTTTTTAATACTATTAAGAACAATTATGAACTTAAGAATCGTAATTAATATTAATAACGGCTCCATAAACAAACAGCTTATGTTGTTCAAATATATTTATCTATATTATTTGATATCTTATATGCTACTTTATTTTTTATTAGAGTTGTCTATAATATCTAAAACTGAGCTTGTAACTTCTCCTGCCAATTCACCAACTTCCTCTCCAGCCACAGCCCCGACTACTCCACCAACTATGTCTGAAGCCATTCCTTTACCAATATCCTTTGTAATAGTTTCCAGGTTATCCCCTGCCGCAATCCCAGTTGCCAAATTTTCAATCGCTCCTGTCCCAACATCGACAGCAATATCACCCGCAGCGTCTTTTATTTCATCCTTGGCGGATAGTTAATTCGAATTATTAAAAATTCAACTACGTTCTGTTAGTTAAAAATCCGGTTATTACCTTTATTGAATCAAAACATGAACATAGCCCACAATGACCTTCTTCTTCGTTAGTAGAACAACAGCGGCAGCAATACAAACCCTACAAAATCATTTTAAAACTTATTTAATCGAAATAAGAGTAAAATGAAATATGGATGCAGATACGAAATTCGCTTTCATGCAACTTTGTCTGGAATTTGTATAATAGTTTGCTATGTGGATATATTCTTGGTTTGATCACAGTTTGATAGCTAAATTGATCTAATATTAGAATTTGGAAATTTACATCTAAATTTATGTTTAATTAAACGAATTCATACTTAAAACGAACTTTTAACGCGAGTGAGGTTAAAAAATAATTTCTCTCGTTTTATTTGTTTGAAAATTTAAAAGTAACATAAACAAGCGATTGTTGATGGTTCTATTGTGCAAACAGTTGCACATAGTTGTCGTCTCATTTTCAGAAGCAACCCTGGAAATTACTAAAAAATATATACCGACTTGATTACAAGATATCTTTGTACGTGGAGTTTTCCAGAAAGATTGAGAAAGGTTTCCTTGCTTGTGTTTAAAAGCAATTAAAGAGAATGGTTAATCTAATTAGTAATACGTATAGCCCAGGCAATTATGTACATGCGTACGCTTCATCCATGGAAAAGTGTGCTCTAGTACAAAAGTAGCAAAGACATTCACAAAATGTAATTTTTCCGAGATTTTCCCGATTTTTGAGCATTGACTTTTTCCGGGCTCTGTATTTCTTCATGGATGTGCACAAAACCCATGAACTGGCACTCGTTTGTGTTGATATAAGTCAAGGTATCTTGGGTTTATTTTATTTGATCCTAAGCATTATCCTACTTACAGAACCAGACATGCGGTTTTTTCGAAAAATGGGTGCACTCGATTTTCGTGAAATTTTGAGGTTATGTTTTCTAAAATCTCTTGCAACAACTACATATTTCTATTTAAATTTAAATGGTAATGTGATTCAGAGAGCCCATGAGTTGCTTTATGTTTTAGGCTATTCTACTTGCTACATATATTTTCAGTTTTCCTAGAAGAACATTAACAATGTTGAATTTAATACTAAAATACTTGCTTTGGATTACTTTTAAATTTGATTGACACTAAAAATACCAGTAGCATTAGCGAGCCGGATGTATCTGCAGTAGATTCTGCTGAGTATGAGGATTATATAATGCATACCATTTATGATCTGACGGTAAAAATCTGTGTTGTAACACCCACTAACTTTTCAAGTAAGAAAATTTTCACGTATGCCGCAAGAAAAAATTTTGCATCCTAAATTTCAGGTAAGTGGTTCTCTTAAAAGAAACAAGCTGGGGTCACGATTTTTTGCACAAATACTTATTTATGACTCTTCTATTAACTCACAAAGTTACAAGCTCCTCGATTGTCTTACCTCAAATTTGTGCGTATTGAAACCTTTCTCAATCTTTTTGGAAAACTCTACGTACATACCTTTATGATTGCTCACAGTTTGCAGTAGCAGCTATCTTCGTCTTGACAACAGCCGCAGCAGTTAGATTCGTTGTCAGGTTTTGACATCCTGGATACTCTGTTGCATAACTTTGTACGAAGAAATAATGTATCTAATACTAGTAAATGTAATCTAACGTACCATTCAGCTTTAATGTCTCGAATCAAAATGAACTGAACCGTCTGTGGTTTCTTTTATAAATACTGAAGAAGCTGAGACAAACAAGTCAATTCTTTGCATTCACTTTATGCAACCCTATGAATATGCAACATATTATATGACACCAGAAACTGAAAATTGATACGCCACATGAACTATGTACATGTCATGAAGTGAAAATGATGAGTTGGCATTGCAATGTGCAATAATATTTTATCTTAATCTATGAGGTGAATCAATTGAATATGGGTTTAAAAATTACGTAGCTTATCAAAAAGCAGCTTCCGGACACCCAAAGCGAAAACAAATATTCCAATTATAGCTTTTCTTATATATTTAGTTTAATTTCATAACTACCATCTATATATGTATATGATATCGTAAGCTGTATTTAACTTATTTTTCTGCTTGATTGAACACGTCCTTGAACTCATTTGAAAATGCATCCGTCGGCATTTATTGTGTGCCAGTTTAAATAATTGATAAGCTGACATTTGTCCATTTGTCGTACACGTTTTGGTTAAATCCCCAATTTATTACGTAACACTTTCAAGTTATTGTCTTACCATTCAGAAGTAAACCAACCTTAAAACAAGAGTAAGAACAAACCTGTATATTTATTCGCATTGTTATTGCATAATTAGTAAGCATTGATTTAGTCAAAATATCAACTTAAATTATTTTTGTATTTTCATGGTCTATCGTCTCTGAACTGAAACTTGATTTTTAAACACACCAATTAGAATTAAGATTGCGTTCTAGCAAACCAGTGATCATTAAATGTTATTTAAAGAAATATATAGATTGAATAATGAAAAACAACTAAAACTTATCAGTGTGTGAAGACTTAATATTAATTCACAAACACGTGTAAATACAAGGGTTTAGTAATTAGTTGAGCTTTTGTCTCCCAATGTATACAAATAAAAGATTATTCAAAATTACCGTGTATAGAATAATTGCACGTTTTTATGTTCACTTGAGACTCCAATGTTTGCTCTTTGATTTTTACAAATAATGATAACATGTGTTTTTAATAAATAATTTTTGAAGAATCTCAATACTTGATACAAAATATGCTTCATCAGAAGCGTTAATAGAGTCACGAGAATACAGAAAACCCAAATTATAAAAACAAACCGTATTTTTCCTTTTAGTTTTACTGCAAAATGAGTTGCATGCGGTCTATATAAAGTTAAAGGTATTAACGTTCTTAACTTGTTTCTATCTTGAACTCGTCTAAAGACACCAAGCAAAATTTCTTCTGTTAGTAACCTGGGTAAAATCCCCGATTCCATTAATCTTTCAAACGTCTTCGCAACTTGTGTATGCCTTGGAGGCAAAAATGCCCAAAACAATGATGCTACATCCAAAATTTCATTTCCAGTATGACAACCTACGTTCAATTTTTGCTTAGTAGTTGTATACATTAATTCATGTGCTAAATGCGCGGTACGAAACCAAATGTCCACCAAAGCAATTTTTCTTTGGGCATCCAACATAAGTTTGTGATTTTTCTCATCGTCCAACGAAATCGGCAATAAGGTGCATTAATAAACCAAGGGATATTTTTTCAATTTGCCATAACTTTTAAAAGAACAATCCATTCGTAGCGGTTCATATATATTCTTGTAGCGCACTTTGCCCTTGTCATTCCCTAGAATATTCATGAATATCATAAACTTTATTTGAAGACTACAGCAATTTTTCAAAAATGTGAATTTTTAAGGTGTCCATAAACCAAGGGATATTTTATTTTCCAGCAACAGAACTTTCGTTTTTTGAGTAATGTAACTTAAATTTATGGCTTACTAGGGTAAAATAGGCTTTTTTAACTGAATATCAAATATGTTGAACAAATTTTAGGCTTTTAGATCGCTTTTCAAATCCATCATCTGTTTTCAAATGATATCGGCTTACATTGTCTCAAATTGTGGGGCATGATTGTTTTTAAAATTATCTTACTTTATCAAATAAATTATAAAAGCATAATTAGGTTTTATCAGACATATTTTGAAGTTCTGTGACATTTCTTTTTTTCAAATTTCTCCTATCACGGATAACATTTTATAATTTCAGCTTAGATCTGATGTTGCCATTTTTAGAATTTTCAGAGAAATTATTACAATAGGATACTTATATCTTGCTGAAATTATGAAATATGGGTATTTATATTTCAATATGTACTTCTAGTGCAATAAATGTTCATTGAGACCCCTTAGAGTGCATCGACCCTTGTAGTCTGTAGGTGCGCGACAGACATGTCATGAGTTTTTACAATTTCGGTTTTTTGGGGTTACTTTTCTACCAAATATGGTCTACGGCTTCTTCTGGTCATTTGTGATAGGTTTTGCGGCTAGCTGGTCAGTTACGTGAATTTCGAACTGGCTGCTTTTATTGCAGCACTTAGAACAGACATATCTACTAAAATATACTTGAAGAAACCAGCCTAATCTCGGGGTGTGCCGCTACACCAACTGCATTAAATTGATACACTAAGTCAGCAATACAATGTATTCAGCCAAAACACTTTTACATTATACGTAGAGGCAGTCTACAACATCAATATTTTGATTAAAGTGTATTACTGGTAACAGAGTGCGAACAAGTGATCAAAATTATACCGCAGCAATTGACATATCGTTTCATATAACACAATTTAATTTTAAAAGAAGCGTTAAAATATCTGTGTTTTGCATATTAAATCAAGTTATATGATTATAACCCATTATATTATCAAAATATGCCATTCAAACGACAGAGGCTTACCTCAAACGACGAAGTAGCCTAGATCCAGAACAAAAATTAAACTCATGTTCAAAATATTCGATTTTCAGTTAAAAAAGCCTATTTTACCCTAGTAAGCCATAAATTTAAGTTACATTACTCAAAAAACGAAAGTTCTGTTGCTGGAAAATAAAATATCCCTTGGTTTTTGGACACCTTAAAAATTCACATTTTTGAAAAATTGCTGTAGTCTTCAAATAAAGTTTATGATATTCATGAATATTCTAGGGAATGACAAGGGCAAAGTGTGCTACAAGAATATATATGAACCGCTACGATTGGATTGTTCTTGTAAAAGTTATGGCAAATTGAAAAAATATCCCTTGGTTTATAAATGCACCTTAGTTTATCATATAGCTGGTCTAAAAGTCGCAAACTTCTAGGAATATATTTATTTGATTTGTTGCTTATGTGAAAATTTTGTAATAACTCCTGACGGTGCTTTTTACCAACTTTAAAATACGACACAACAGAATAGTTTAATGTAAGTAGCTCTTCTGGTGTTTCAATTGTTTTTTCTAAAGGAGGTTGAATGATTAGGCTGGATACACAACCTGAATAAATTTCCACTAAAATACGTGTAAAGAAAAGCCAAATCACAAATACAACCTTTTTATCAAATTTGCCAGATAGACCAGAACAGAGCATAGACGACAAAATTGTAAATGCATTTTTCACAATAGAATTTGGCTTAAAGATACACACGAACAAAACACCTGTCACTAGCAAAAGCCAGGTGATTAGGTCAAACGCTTGAAAGAATTCAGACTGTGTATTTATAAACATTGCCTTTTGCCATTGGGGTACATCACAATATAAATAGTTCCAGTAAACTGGTAGCCAGTTTATAAAAATTGGCATTTGTTTTCCTGATAGTCCTGCATTTAAGTGGCGATTCCATTGAAACCAAGCTGACATAACATAATGTGACCATAGTAATCTGAGCATACAGGAATTACCACTGGATGTCCCAAAACTTCCACTTTTGGATTGCTTAATTGGTTCCGAGATTGGCCGTGATAATTAATAATCTCAAGTGTAGAATTGGTAGCACTGCTAAGCAAATTACCAACCAAAACAATTGGTAGTCTGTAATATAATGGTACGTATGTGTCTGTTTCAGGAAAGCTTAGATCCCTGAGCTTTGTGTATTTTAAAAGCACCGACTCGTCAAAATGTTGAAATGCAAATAAAATCTTTTCTTTATTTGCGCCTACTCCAGTCGCATAAAAAAGAAATACAATATATATTAAACGCTTACATAAGAATTTCATAGTAATTGCCATAGTTAATTTATCTATTCCTTATCTAGACCATTCCAACATTGGTTTGGCGCTTTTACTATTGCACTTATACCAGAAACTACCTAGGTTTTACTGAGTTCAACTTTTTCCACAGGATAGGTTAGATTATCAGAGTTGTATTTAAAAGGCATGTACTTATTGCTATCCGAAAATAAAGAAGTTATGTCTCCCAAATACTTTTTTAGCGGACATTGGGTGGTTTTGTTGTCCGCTAACTCAGCAAGCAAATTCAGCGCAGTTTGTGACTAGCTTAGCGGACAAAACTTAAAAACTTTCAAAGTTTGGTCTATGCTTTAATACAAGGTAATACAACCATTCCTTGTTAGGACATTATTACGTATGATCTTATTATTTTAATAGCAAATCTTAATAGTATTAAGATCATAGTAAGCAATGATAGAACATAGAAAATTCTACGTATGGTAATAATACGTTGTTTCATCGTTTCTTCGATAGATTTCAGTTATGAATGCCAATCAATTCCAGCAATTCAAAGGTCGTTTTTTTCTTTTGTGAACTGAAATTCCGTTTTCGTTGAGAATCTCCATATTTTCAGTAGTTATTTAGAGGTTTCGATTCTTCAAACTTTTCTTTTCATACTAATATTACTATAAGCAATTCTTGTAGTATCCTTAAATGTCTTCGTTCTAACTTGTGATGTGAACTACAAGTACAACAATCCTGTAGGTAATAAACCACATTAGACACTCAAACATTTTTACTTTCACTATCTTAATTCGATTTATTCTGTGCTAAGGTTTACACATGTTCCCAAGTTGTCTTCTGTCTTTTCTTTGACTCTTACATTGTTTCTTAATGTTTGGTATCTGTTATGATCACCTGAAATTTTTAAGTGCAATGCAGACTTTTAAATGAATACAAGTTATATCCTGAGTCCATCCCATTGTCACAAAATATGTGCTAGTATTTAATAATATTATGCATAGTTGTAGCATAATAAATAATAGTAATACTACTTTATGCAAAAACGAGTCGTCTTGATTTAGAAGACTGCTAAATGATACATATTTTGCTGTCCAACTATTTTATACCTTATGAGATTTACGCGGAAACAATGACCATTAATTTTGTCAATGTTCTTTTTGATTGTATTTATGAATTTAGTGAACAATGAAAAAAATTCTAAGTTTTTGTCCGCTAAGGTAGTCAAAAACTCCGCTGAGTTGGCTTGCTGAGTTAGCGGACAACAAAAACCTCAAATGTCCGCTAAATAAGTCTTTGGGGGAGATAAGTTCTTTTTCTTCGGATAGCAATAAGATTTTCCCTATTTAAAATAGGTGAGTACAAAGGCGTTCTGAACGACATAGGTAGGCATTGCTGTCTTGCTGTAGATTATTTATAGTTATTCGGGACAACAGTAGTAATTTTATTTTAATTAAAATTAGCACGTGTTGAACTTTTCAAAAAAATTAATAGTGTGTTTTTGTTAAAGCAAAATAAGAAAACAGGAAACGACAAGGTATTTATTACTGTTATTGCTGAGTATGGCTACATTAGACACGCTATTGCTTTTTCCTGTTCTTTTTAGTCGGCTTCAAGAAGGTTGCTAAATACAAAATTTTTTCCATAGAATAGGGATATGAAATTGTTTACTATGAATACAATGAATGGTAAGTACAATGAATGGGCTTTATTATGCCGGTATATAGTTTCTCCGTACAATTTGTAGAATTACGCTAAGCGAGACGGCCGAGACCACATTATATGAATATGAACAAAATATATTGCAATTATAACAATATATATATATATCTATATGTATATATGAAACAACTGTTTATGTACTACAAAAATAGTTATATTGAATGGTACTTTATTGAGCAACAAGTAAAATTAGCTTTAAAACGACATAAACCTTATCTACTTTCCCAATGTATTATATGCTGGGGGATCCTCCCAAACGCAGGTTTTCACTTCGTCAACAATGCATTCAAACAGCTCTGGAGCATTTTCCCTAAAATCGATTTTCCCTACATCTTCAGACTTGTATCCTTTGAAACCGGTCCTGCCTTTTGTAAATACAAAACAAAACTTTCAATCTAAAGCACATCAAATAAAACCGACCTATTTTTGTACTATTCCAACTTACTATTTCCATAATTGTAAAAAGCCCCACACCTTGTTTCCGCGGGTAGAATATGTTGATAAAATTCCAGCAGTCCATCTGCGGAGTCCAATAGTCCAAAAACCTCGTAGCCACCAACAACAAGAAAAATATTGTTTTCCTCCAATACATGATAGATTGTGTCAGGAGACGGTGGCAAAGAGTTTGAACATGTGTCACTTCCGTCACCCGTGGGTTCATGACGACCTCCAATACCGTCCATTGTTAATTTTGAAGTTCGTAAAGGATACGTTACAATAATCTTTCTAGCAGCAGTATGTGATAGTGTGAATAAGCTATCATCCCAATCCAAGCTTCCGTCGGTAACTGTCAGTAGCAACGCCAACGTAAAACTGCAATCGCTAAGTATATCTACTTGTGATGAACTATCCGACAATTCCTCAATTTTCTGTAAAATGTCCTGAAAGTTTGAAGTAAATGATTGCAAAACGTTGAAGCAATTTGTTCCTTTCCCCGCATTCTATGACGTCAGTGCGAATTCTGCAGTGTATTTCCGTTTGACAAGTTCCATAATATGTTTAGTAAGTTCAGATTGTATAAGATGCCATTTGCTATTTCCCGGAAGAGAAGCATCCACCATAAACACTATTTGTAAGTTTGGAAGTTCATTGTCTTCTAAAATGCACGCTTCTCCTGACCACGCACTAAGTAAAAATTCCTCAAACTCTGGTTTTTTGCTGCGACCAAATTTATGAGAATTTTGAGTGTCGGAATGAACACCAACAAGAAGCAATGTAGTAAGAAAAAAACCGTTTTGCATTTTAAACGATGTAAAAATGATGCAATATTATTATAGGTAGAGATAACCCTAGTATGTAGTCAGATTAAAAGACACAGGACAGACAGAAAAAGATTTTATTAAGCTCGCCAATATAATAGGTATTAAAACGAACAAACATATTTAAATACTAATTACATGAAATAATTAAGCAATAAAAGTAACTCTATTAATGATGCAAATAAAAACGTAAGTATTCAATTGTCAGCCATAGATTCTTTGACATCCTCTTTGTACTAAAAAATAATTTTTTTACGTCGCATATTACAACCTATTTACTATTTTCATTGACATATTTCAATATGCTAGTTTGTTATTGATATCTAAGAAAATTTATAATTTTATAAGGTTCTGTGGCATAAGCTCCCGTTCTTACTCAGAAATGCAAATTTTCGTCTTTAAATTCCAAGCATTAAGAACTTGGCAGGATTTTGTTTGCTTCCGCATAGTACTTGTAATTTACCAACACAAACTTTGTGTAAAAGTAAACAGTGTTATTGTATTGTCATTATCCACCTACTTTACTTTATATGCTTTAAAAAGTGACTAATCGCAGTAAATAAAACTGATGGTTCCAATCCTCCAATAATGTTTATTTATTTTTATGCATACTGATATTGTAGTAGTTTATATTGCAATTATATTGCCTTGCGATGCAATTTTTATGCCATGTGAATTCAATGGTAGTTCAATTAGTAAATTGATATTAACGAGATAAGATATGGTTATGTTGTCAAAAAATCCAAATGTGTACAAGCATGCTAAATACTTAGTCATGATAATGTTTATATGATATATTGCAGATGCATGATGTAGTATCAATATTACAGAGTAACACAAATGTAAACGTTAAGCCGTTAAAGCTACTGCGCAATTCGTATGCCACAAATACGCAGTAACCAAAAGGTGTGAAAGCTTCTACCTCGGAAAGATTTTTTGTAGTTAACTGTGATAACAACAATCAGTATTCCATGAACACTTTATAGACATTGTTGGCTTTGATTTTTGTTATGCTGGCGTATTTTCATACCTTAATATTTTGACCACCAGTTCTTTGAACATTAATAAATTGTGTATCTATTGGTCAATTTTTAAGTTTTGGTATTTTGGATTGTGTGTCGCAAAACTCCTTTGAAATGGAAGTTCATCAGGCACAGCGGATACAACAAGCTCTTCCAATTCTCTTGGTGGAAACTGATTGCAGCAAAGCTATTAGCTTATCTCATTCAAGAAAGTGCTCTTTCATCAGAAGATGTGGAAGAAATTGTAAGAAAAATTTCTTTGTGAGATGATAAACATACATTGTTTTTGAATTTATGTGTAGTTTTTCTCCTCTCCTTGGTTTTAGTTGTCGAAAGCCCCTCAACCGAGCAAGCATATGTACTATACGAAATACAAGCGACCCGTCAAAATGGCTATGCAAAACTGATTGACTCCTTACGCAAAACCAACCAGGGCAACATTGCTTACATCATTGAGACAGGAAAGATTCCTGAAAACTTCAAGCATGGTAAACGACTGAAGAAATTACTTGCCATAAAGAATCCCTTATATTTTGATGTCAAGTCTCCATCTATGCTTTTCACTGGACGAAGCATAGAACTGAAAAAGCTACACGAATTGATCAACAAAGAGCATGACAAATCACTAGTAAATTCTGGAATGATAGCAATACATGGCTTAGGAGGTATTGGTAAAACACAGCTCTGTCGTAAGTATATTGCTGAGTACAAAGACTCTTTTGATGACGTAATCTGGATAAACGCTGAAAGCGAAATGAGCTTATCAGAAGGTTTTACAAGGTTGGCCAGCAATAAACTTGGTATAAAGCTTAAAACGAGTGACAACAATGATAAGGATATATCTTCCATTGTTTCTGATATTTACTCACATTTTGAAAATCAGAAAGTTCTCCTAGTTTTCGACAACGTGGAGAAAGGTGACTACTTAGCTCAGTTTCTGTCAGTATCAAAAATATACGCAGATGGAGTAATCAAACCAAAGCTGATAATGACATCCCGGGAGTCACAGTGGGAAATTGGTATAAACGTTTTGAAGCTGGACGAACTTTCTCAAGTAGACGCAGTTATGTTGATTAAAAATGGAATTGGTTGTAACGTTGAGCAAGCAGATGCTTCATTAAACGCTCTTGCCAAACGACTTCAGTGTTTTCC
Source organism: Entomobrya proxima (assembly GCA_029691765.1). NCBI lineage: Eukaryota > Metazoa > Arthropoda > Collembola > Entomobryomorpha > Entomobryidae > Entomobrya > Entomobrya proxima. The sequence goes on from CM056172.1 coordinate 52,544,456, forward strand.
GTTAGCACTGGTGCAAGCAATATCGTTTATTAAGGAGCAACAAGAGTGGGAGCCAGAATATGGAATTGAAAAGTATTTGAAAGCTTATGAAACCAGCCAGACGGAAATGCTGGATATAAAAGATTCGCCGTTCTGTACACAACTGACTAATGATTATTCCCTTACAACATTTACTACTTGGACTATTACCACAAACAAAATTTCAAGCATTCCTGAAGTTGGTAGTACAGCTATAAACATTTTACAATATATGGCATACCTGGACCCGGAAACAGTTGGAACAGATTTGATTTTCTCGATAGTCAACAAAACTAATAGGATAGATCTTAAAACGTTTAGAAAAGCGGTTACACTACTGTTGAAGTATTCCATGATTAACGGTTATGATTCAAATACAGCATTTAAGGTTCATCGTTTAGTACAAGAAGTTACTCGAATAAATACGGCGCAAAAGCAGGAAGAAGAGTATGTTTTAGAAAATTTGTTAAACTTTTTCGAAATAATTATTGGTAGTAAAACGGCTCAACATGCCAGCAAAGTTTTTGTATACACAATTATGCATAGTAAACTTTTTGAAAAGGTTGTAAAACTATCTAACAAATTTAAAAGAGCATTCCGAAGGAAAATCATGTCGAATGCATGAGATTTCAAGAAATGTTGTTTACGCAATGCTTTAACTCCAAAACTGTTGCAAGGCCAGTTGGTGAAAGACAATAAGAATTACAAACATCTAATGCTCCAAGTGTGCATTTGCAGCTGAAAATTCTAGAAGGTATTTACAACCATCAAACCGGTAATTATAATCAAGCAACCGAAAATCTTACAACTACGCTTCACGAATCTATTACACTGTTTGGCATGGATCATTTCATTACAATAAATAACTTGATTCACCTGTTTGAAAGATTAATGCAGTTAAATAGGTAGGAGGATGCACAGAACATTTTTGAGCCCATTCTCGAATCCCTGACACAATTTTTGGGGAAAACTGGCTTTACCGTTTTAATGTTACGGCCTATTTTGGCAAAGTGCTATGCACAAACTGACATAGCAAAGACGCTTGTGTATATGCAAGATTTTCTTGACTTATTAAGCCAACCACGTCAACCACTAGATTCATTTAAGGTATATCAAAATGAACTAACTTGGTTTTTAATCGAATCTGGGAATCCTGATAAAGCTTTGCGGAGATTGGACAAAAATTGGGAAACAAGTCCGACAAGTGAAAATGAATTTGAGGCGATATGGTATTTACGTGGGCAAGCAAATTTGTTACGAATGGCAGGAAAGTACACCAAAGCCTTGGCATTGTATAAACAAGTGTACGAAAAACACAATGATCAGCTTGGAGAGCATGTTAGGACTTGGTCAGCAGAAAGAGACGTAGGCATAGATTTATTTTATCTGAAAAACTATGAAGAAAGTTTAAAGCTATTTTGTAAAGTGCTCAGAAACATGGAATCCGTTGGCGGATTTGAATGTAACTATAACCAAACATATCTGTCAAAACTTTGGGTGGCAGACACTTATCTTGAGTTAAAACATTTCAAGCATGCACTTGAAATATATAAAGACCTAGCTGACATGGAAAAGCCTATGATTTATTGTCACATAAAAACGCTTAATGTTAAGGAAAAACTCGCGGAAACATGTATTAAAATGCATTCCTTTACCAACGAAATCTGCGTGTCTGTATATTAGTACTAATATTTAGCATTCTACTGGCATTTCTCAACAAACTGTTTTGGTCATAGGCCAGGCTCAATGTAATTTTTGTATTATTATAAACCGTTTTGTGTTTAAATTTAAAAAATATTGCACAACTCTTACAGTTGTGGGGTAGTATGCAGGTAGTCAGAACTGTCAAGAACTCAAGCTTGGACACGTTAGTCCTTCTGAATCGCTTTTCGATCGATATAGTGCCCCCAACTCCATCCATACCACTGAATCCCATAATGTTCTCTGAAAACGAAGATGATGAACAGACCTCATCTGATTCTGATACTGGTTCGGAAGTGACAAGTGCATCTGATGAAATAGAGCAAGTAGCAACTAAACTGTCAGCTTTGGAAATTCATGAAACAACACAGAAACAAGACGAAGGTGCTTTAGTGTCACGTATTTGTTCAACTGCACCAAACATTACGCCTGTAGACACAGTCTTATTGCCTGAAGATAGACAAATGCCAGAAGTAATGTACCAATTTTCATCTACGGCTAGAAATGAGCACTGAGTTGAGATCTGCTGACGGATCTCAACTAGCTGCTACACTGTTTTCCTTTTGCTACGCTCTGGAGCTGCAACTCAAACACTTTCTCGTCCGCACTCCAGAGCCGATGTATTATATACTGCAACAAAGCATTATGTGGGGTAGTATGCTTTGTAGTGTGTGGCAATACTACGCTTCGCACATGTGTAGAGCATTAAATAAAGGTCGCAGGTAAAAGGCCAAGTATTTAAGTTGTACTGAACTATACAGAAGTCACGGCTTTATTATACAAGAGAGTAGGAAATGAACATCCTTAAAACCTGGTAAGAGCTCATGCGCATGACTCTGTCACAAGAGTCACGGGGAAATCTGCATCCCTAGCAGAGCTCTTATCCAGCATGTGGAGCGGAGAAGAATGTTAACAGTGGTGCAGCTTTGCTGCTGTATTTATAACATGAGCTCTGGAGTGCGGATGAAAAAGTATTTTAATTGCATCTCCAGAGCGTGTAAAAGGAAAACACAGTGTCGCACTAGTTGAGATCCGTCAGCAGATCTCAACTCAGTGCTCATTTAAATAAGAGATAAACTTGAGTTGAGACGTTCAGTCTAGTAATTAGTGTTCTGCTGCTATAGTTAGAGAGTATGGTGGCCTTGGTTAGGGCTGATGACAGGCCAAAGGAGAATCCACGAGACAAAACGGCGAAGACGGGTAGGTGAAGAAGCGTGTAGTAAGGTAAAACCTTACACAGTTTGTACATTTTATTCCTTCTGTGAAATAATCATTATAATTCTGATGCTATTTATGTTGCGTTTACTTTTTGTTTTGTGTAGTTTTATCTAATCTAGTCGATGCAATATATTTAAGTAATACAAAAGCAAGGATAAAATTAAATTGGTGATTTATGAATGTTAACTTAGTACTTATTTTACTTTGTAATTTCAACCTTATAGTAAATAAAACTTAATCAAAACTATAATCGCCTGAGCCCGGCCCTGAGCCGTCAAATAAGTTTGCAAGTGGAAAATGTACTAGACCATCATAAAATTTTCACCATAGTTACAAGTCTGCATTTCAATTAATTTATTTGAACTTTTAACATTAATTCATGTGGTTATTCTGGCATGAATAAAAATGGCATCCAAAGTGAAATTAAATGCAAATACCACGACATTTGAAATTTTTGAAATGTGTGCAAGTTGTATAACTTAGTAACAAATACTAAAAATTTCAATTATACAAACGTCATATTTGTGTTTTTCAATGTTACTATATACTCTATTTGAAGCAATTGGTTCACAAGATCCAAAATATATTAAACATGTAGGCAAGGTAAGTAAATTTTGGGCTTGGAAATGATAAATAAAACTTGATTAAAATACAGTCCCTAGTCTCTATGGATACAGAATTTGGAGTTTTATTTAAACTCGTATGTATTATAACCAGGTCGAACCCCAGCGTATGAAAGCCTTCTCATCAATTAAAATAAGCACTGGTATTTACTTTAGTGCAAATTTTTTTAGAGTTTAGGCGCCATCCACTAATGACGTCACTTTAAAAAGCCGGTTTTTCGAGTGACCCACTGGCCCCTGTCACTATTTTTTAACGTTACAGGATAGGGCACTTGACAAATGCCGTCACTTTTTAACCATAGTGACCCACTGACTCTTTAAAGTGACGTCATTAATGGACGACGCCTTAAACAGTCAAATACTTGTGATTCCTGGAATGCGCAGTCTACATGCTGTGATCTCTTTTAGGAATACACACAAATTTACCATCATACAGCCTACGTATAGAATACCTACTACTTTCAAACCTGAACTTCCAATCAATCTTACATTTGTATTGCCCTTAGATGATAATATGTAATTATGGATTCCTTCAACACGTTTTAATTTTTTGTCATACGCTTCTTCAATCAAAGTCATTTGTAGGACTTGCCATTTACAGTAAATACCCGATTCAATCATTGCGCTCCATTTTTTCACAAACAGTTTTGAGACAAATGTTCCGTCGTTTACAAGACCCCTTAGACTTGAGAACATTTTTGATGCATTTGTTAAAACAGGCACGTGATTATTTCGTCGTTTTAAGATAAACGGCAAAGGAAAGTAAGGTTCCCATTGTCCAGCAGAGTTTTCTCTTTCCACTTTACTTTGATGAGAAAAGTGTATGAGGGCAAATTTATCTCGCACTAACAAATTTACGTTTTCCTCACTTCCACTCAGAATTGTGTTAATTTCATGCAAATACAAGTTTTTAACTGTAGACACAAGATTACTCAGAAACGATAATTCAGTATTTTGAAAGAAATTATTTTCTAATATACTTTTCAGTTTACTTTCAAACGATTCCCTTTCCGTGAACCTAATGAATACCTGATGCTTGTTAGTTCTTTCTGAAATCTTTTGTAAATCTGGTATTTCCATGTACTTATGACCTGCTGTAAGGTTATTAAAAATTTCTGCAGAATACAGAAGCCTGAGAAGAATGGTCACCAAAAACTGTCACGGTCGGTTTTTATGATATTTCATGTAAAATGTCGGTGCATTACTGGATTTAGTCCTAGCTTCGTGACTTCATGAAAGCATAATTGGGTGGATGTAGTAAGGTATGGGGTAAAGCGAGAACGTTGTTTAGGACTAAGATTTATTCATGACTTATCAAGCCAAGCTCCAAACCAATTCTAATCTCAAATTATACAAGCATAGTCATATATTATAGCCGAATACATAGTGCACAAGAAAGGTAGACATATTCAAGGACATATCATTTAGCTTAATTGAAAGTAGAGACGGTTCTAGGAGACATACTAATTTAGGAAGGTGGTGTGAGTACTGAACATGACATGATCACATTTTTAGGAGGATATCGAATATTTTAATATTGTACATTATATACGTGACAAAACCAAAGCAAAATAAGCATTCGACTTTTTACACAACACTTTCCATTTACTTTTAACAATTCTTGTTCTAACGCAGAGCCAAAGATATCAAACAGCATCCAGCGATTCTCAATATATCTTAGAACTAATACATATGCAATATAAAGAGTTGTAATAATAAACCAAACCAATGTACTGAAAGGAAGTAAGATGGATTTTAAGCCCACAACAATTTTGGTTATCAACTGTTTCGAAACATAAAAGGAATACAAATAGCCTTGTAATGTGGCACCTGTTGTATGATAATATTCGTAGGTTTCGTCCCTTACATTGTATTTTGAAGATAGTTCAATGTATTTCACATAACCTAGTTGTAGAAGATTTTTGTAACGTTTGCTAACAGAGACGTTATAATGTATAAAAATATTTGTGTGAAGACAAATATCTGCTGGATCAAGATATCTCCAGTCTTGTACTAAAACGGTGGCAAACTTTCTTTCTGGTGTTTTACCACACACTTGCTCAACAAGGTTCGACCTTAATTTAGAAACAGTTATATCTGTGTTATAATGGGCTATACTAAATACTGAATAACTACTGTGCAAACTCTTCCAGTATTTTTCTATTTCTGAAAGATTTGTTCCTAATGATGTTATAGGTTTTAAGAAAAGCTTAAGAGTTTCAACGTCCTGAATATTTCCATGAAATGGATTTGAAGCACAAATATGACAAAACAAAAATATGGTTGTATTTGCTACAGATTTCCATGTTATTAACATTAATGAGCTTCCAGTAATAATTGCGTCTTGTGTTGACAAATGCTCTGCCCAATGTTTAGCGTTATATATGGACTCAAATTCGACAAATGTGTACACATGTTTTTCTCGTTTTATCATAGAAACCAGACGGGCTTTTCTGGTAGCATCTTCTATGTAAGTGACTCTGTGTGGTAGAACAAATACACAATTTATTGACAGAAGTTTTTTATGAAAAAGTCTTTCCATTGGCATAAAAAAGTCAGATTCTAGAAACATTGTCCAGTCAGGTATATCTTGGACACATTGGAATATTAGGGTTGACTGTTTGTTAATCTGCTGAGATGCACACATATGGTAAAACCGTTGAAAAAGTTTTGACATTTGTAGAATTTTAATTCTAAAATCAGTAATTTCGTACAACGTGCAGTGAGATGCAATCTGAATAAATAGTGACTCTGATGCTTTAAACTCGTCTGTTGGTGTAATAACCTTTGAAAATTCTTGTGATAAGTGTGAAGATTTCTGGGAGTACACAGGAATTAAAAGATAAACTAGAAGTTTAAAACAGTGCGTCATTTTGTATTTTGGAATGTTAAACTTGAAGTAAATCGTCTACCGAAAAGAAAGTTAGCTTAAAATAATAATAAACGATGAATTTAAAAGAAGAACCCCTTTTGTAAAACAAAATTTAAAGGTACTTTGTTTGTTATTTACACTGCTATTATATAAACCTTCATATGAAGACTATGTACCTATCTAAAGCTAGTATGAAACTAAATGAAAATTTAGGAACAAAAGATTTTTATGAGCAAAAGTACTCCATTTCTTTTATGTATTAAAAATAGTTCATTTATTATGTTTCTAACAAAATGTTTTCAGATTTTTATGAAAATACCAAAACAGCAATACTTAAAAACAGTTTTACAAAACAAATCAAACAATCAATGTACTTTTTATAATGAGATTTATAACATTCTCTTGAACTTGAAGTGCTATTTCCAATTCCACTTTCGTAATGTTTTGTTTATTTGTTCATTACTATTTCGTCCGTACTATGCACAATATCCAATGACAAACTAACTTAAGCCACTAGCTATTAAATATGGATTCAAAACATATCTGTATAAACTTTTGATGAAAACTTTTAAAGAATCTTATGTTAAATCAATCAACATACTACTACTTTCTGTGCAAAATTACACCGTTTTGTGACTCAACTTAAAGCTAAAAACTCCATATATTTCAATTAATTTCCATTTAATTTTTCGGTTCAGTCTGCTTGTGCGTCTTCATATGCTGCCACAAATAACTCCCGCAAGCAAATCCCTTTCCACAAACTTGGCATTTATGCGACTTCACCTCCTTATCCTCAATATGCACCGTAATCATATGTCTGTGTAAATTACTCCGGAAGTAGAACTCCTTTCCACACTGTGCACATTTAAATTGCGGATTTCCACTGAGTTGGGTCATATGAAGTTCCAAAAGCCTCTGACTTGGCATCTTCCTTCCACAACCCTCTATTGGACAGGGAATCCTCGTTTGATGATGTTTACTCCATCCAATTTCATGAACAAGTGCTTGATGCACTTTTAGCGTTCCTTTGCTGCTCATTTCCCTTCCGCAATGCTCACAAAACCATTTTGCAGATTCAACTTTCTTATGAACTTGTTTAATGTGGTCCCTTAACTTGTACTTATTTTTAAGTGTTCTTCCGCAAAGATGGCAAATTCCAGGGGTAAATACAGGTTTTGGCTTGGGTTTTGATGGGGGGTCGTTTTTGCTTTGGTTTGGTCACTTTCGGTGGTCCATGCTTCCTTCTTATATGCTTGTTTAGGGTTCTTTCAAATCTGAACATTTTTCCACACTCGTACGTGGAACCGGCAGACACGGGGATATCATCCGTGCTTGGAGTGTGGCGAACAGTTTGGCAGAGCGAAGTTGTTGGAACGACACAAAAGTCAATCTCCTGGACCATCAGAAACGAAAACGAATCTGGAGAAGCCTCCCCCGCCAAAATCACAGGAAACTGTAGAATCCTTAGAACGACCCATGTCAATCGGAAGAAGGTCAGAAGCACCATCCATGGAAAAAAAGGTACCCGCTTCTCAGAAGGAAGTTCACTTTAACTCCACGAAAGTCTGTTGCGACCAGTGTGGTAAAATACTAAGCCATAAAAGTAACCTCAACGAGTATTTGTAGTGTTTAAAAGCGTTTGTGAACCATTAGTAGTAAACTCTTAAATTACATGTCTCAGTATTTCATTGGAATTTGCATAAAGAGTTTTGAGTAAATTTGAGCGATGATAATGTTTAATTGTTTTAGCTTAATTAACATAATTGCCATTGAAAGTGAATGCCTCTATTTTGCACAAATGCAACTGTTAATATTACACGTTTACGTTTAAGCAAATGACAGGATTTATTATTTGTAAACTCCTCCACCTATAAATTAGAGAAAGGTTCTCATTCGCCGTAGCTAGCAGTGCCATATTATATGCGGGAATCTCATGATTATCCATTTAGTTTAATAATTTTTCACAGCACATTTAACTATCGTTTTGATGATCTATTCACACCAGAAAAAAATTTGTTAAGAATTAAGAACTAATGGGAGTTCTACTTGAACCAGAAAAGCAATACTGTTTTAACTTAAAGCTTAAACTACCGATCTTGAAAGTACGGATAAACTTAATTTGTGTAAACGCCGACGCTTAATTGTAACAGTTGAAACAAAGCAAACAAATGACTGGAGTCAGGCTTTGGTACCTGTATGTGTATTTACCAACTTGTTATATCTTTTTCACATAACCAGTTTTTACGTAGATATGAAAACAATTTCATATTTTGTGCAATAACTCCCAGCCACTTTTAATAAAGATTATTTTGTTTATTACGTGTCCAAAGCCTGTTATATACAACTTCTCTGTTTCCTTCTCACTTCTCTTTCCTCTTTTGAACTTGCTTCCCGCGCGAAAAACATTTTGCTTTTCATTTCTCTCCTCAAAGTAGAACAGTGCTCTACTTGCACAGCTGAAATAAAAAGCATGAAAAAGTGACGCGAAAGAGACGCGAAACGCAAACCTTTTATACTTACTGCAGTGAAACAGGGAGGAAAGAGAAGTGAAAAGCAAACGTTTTATACTTGATGCGAGTGAAACAGGGAGGAAAGAGACGAGAAACGCAAGTATGTAACAGGCTCAAGAGTCCAAATATTTCAACCGAGAAGTAAATGCAGAAATTCAGTCAACCAATTGTCAATTGTCATACTGGATTTCTATAGAAGGGTCAATTGCTTGTTTTTGGGTAAAATATTACCGCAAGCAGAGGCTAAACTACGCCCGTGAGAAACCGTGGAAAGGACGGGGGCCGGGCAGGTAAGAAGGGTAAAGGGCCGGGGTGCCCGGAAGCTAGTCGACGAAGACGAAAGTTTTAAAAACCCAAATGGAAAAGTCAAGAATTTTTACAAAAGCATCTGGCTCCTTACGCTCTCCAGCTATGCTTTTTTACTTACTTTTCACCTAATTCAAATCTTCAGTAAGCTATTTTTGTCCAACTCGTTGAATAATACGAAAAAATAAAAACTCTTCACTAGATCACAGATTCGGAGGAGCTTAGCTATGAACTAATCTGCAAACGGCATGAAATACACACACTTTTAGCGGGACTAAAGTTAATGATAATTTAGGTTAGCCCGGGCACACTTGGAAGAAGATGATTAGTTGGCTAAACAAAACTAGAGCGAAGACACTTCTGATAGTTCCTTGCTAGGCCAGATGAAGAAGTTTTCTAAAAATTGTAAAAAACAATATTGTGTTTTTTAGTCATGTCATGTAAAGTCCATGCCAGAAACTAATCATTGCATTCCAAGAGTCTCGAGATCACGTTTTGGCATTTTCATTGTACTGCGTGTGCAAGATTACGTTACGAGTTATGAGAAAGAAGGCTCGGCGCAAATAACTATATGGCTTTAGAAACAATAATTTGGGCAATCGAGTGAAAAATGTTGGTGCATATCAAGTGGCCACAAATAAGGCTAGCAATAGATGGGTCATAGATAAAACTGCCAAAAAACATTTGATATGATTCCCTGAAAGAAACACTTATCAATGTATAAACTTCAATTGATAAAAGCTGAGAAGTTTGTTCACCAAAAGAAACCCTCAAGGATAAAAACACTAAACTTAGGACCAGATTGTTGCCAATTCCTTGGAAGCCCACAAGAATTGTTCTAAATCTCAGAAACTATTAACTCACGTCTTTCTTAAGTATTTTCGTATTTATTTGCAAAATTGCAATTTGAATTTGTTTATTTAAAATGTTTAACATTTGGGTTGGTGACTTAATTTCCCTGGACAACTCATCCCCGGACTATTTTCCTTAGACAAATTTTCCCTGGACAATTTTCCCCTGACTTTATTTGCCAATTCAGCGAATTTTCCACGGACAAATTTCCCCTACTCAAAAATTCCCTCAGGCATATTTTTCCTCGACAATTTTTTCCAGATTTTTCGAATGAAAAGTACACATAGTGTGTTTGGTCTTTTTGAAAATAAATCAATTTACAAAGTCAGCTAGTAAAAAAACCACCCATATTTGTGCTTAGAATTATACAAGATGTTAAGTAAACGTTTAAGTAAAATATCTTAAGACTGCATTGCCAATATTCTGTGGTATAGTTCCGTCTGAGCAGCCGTCAGAGTAACATCTCTTCTGCTAAGCGTTCTTGAGAGAAATCTCTGCTGTTATAAGCTTGCATAAATTGCAATGGCAAAGTTAGTTAAAGACATGGCTATGCTATGCCCATCGTTATTATCAGAATTTTTGTCTTGTGTTAAAAATTCTTGTGACACATTTTCTGTGGATCAAGTGGAAATTTTGTCGTTATTTAAGACAAACATACTTGCGATCAAATCGGAAGTTGATACTTGTCTAAACAAGTTAATTGGCCGGGAATTAGAACTGAAATTTCTCAAAAACGGCCAAAAAGTTGAAAAACATGTGAGAAAAGAAAATCCTTCAAGCTGCCTTGAGCAGCCTCCTTATAAAAAAAAGATTGTTATTCATGGCTTAAGTAGCCTAAAAAATGCAAGAAAAGACGAAGCGGTTAAAATTGTGAACACGTTTTTTAGTAAAACGCTGAAAGTTAGTGTAAATGTAGAAAATGTCGACGTTTTGAAGCCAAAACACCAACACCACACAGTTGCAATAATTTCTCTCTCATCAATCGATGATAGACGGAAAATTTTTGGAAATTGTCATCGTTTAAAGTATTTCCACGAGCGTGTGTCTGTTACTGATAACGTGCCACCAAAAACTCGAAATAACAGAAAACATTTACTTAACACCGTTAATGTTGGCACGGATGTTAAATATGATTCTGAACCTGACACGCAGTCTGTTCATGAACAAAAACCTGAAGTGGATGAGCTGAAGATATCAAATGTTAAAAGGCAGTGTTTCAACGAGAATAAAGTTGCATTGAAAAATGTGGGAGGAATTAGGAAACAAAAGAAAAATCCGAGACGCAATAGAAGAAACATGGAGGAAAATGGAGGTTTTGGGGAGGAAAAAATGGAGAGAAATCTTGGAGGGATAGGGAAAATGGAGGGAAACCTTGGAGGGAGAGGGAAAACGGAGGGAAACCTTGGAGGGATAGGGAAAATGGAGGGAAATCTTGGAGGGATAGGGAAAACGGATAGAAATCTTGGAGGGATAGGGAAAACGGAGGGAAGTCTTGGAGGGATAGGGAAAACGGAGGGAAATCTCATTGGAAACGGAGTACAAGGAGGAAACCGGAAGCCGGAAGAAAAGTTTGGAGGAAATTTTGGAGGGGAAGAATCTTCTGAAATTGTGGAGGCGTTAGAAAAGTGCTTAAGCGAAGCATTTGCTAAATTTAAGTTATAGGGCAGTTGCATTGGTTTGAGTAACGTGAGAAATTTAGAGTACGTGACTCGCTATGTTATGGACTTAAACGTGCTTGTCATAGCATTAAAGTTGTGAAGCGCAAGTAAGCATAAAACTTAGTGCGCAATACGATACTGTAATGTTGTTATGCTTTTATTTTATATGTAAATGCGAAGAGCTTAATGACCTTTTTTTGCTGATGTTGCATTTTTTTGATAAAAGATAGATGGGAAAGTTTTACTTTTGGTTGTCACACGAATTCAGATAAGAGAATCTGTACGAATGATGTCGTATGTACAATTTGCAGATGAGAAAGAAAATTTTGTAAGATTGTTTTTAGTGGATTAGCTAATGCATTATTAAATGTCAAACCTTTTTTGCTAAATTCGCCATTGCAAACTAGTATGATGAATACACTTGTGATGAGTTGTGAGATTTAGGTTCTGGTTATCTATTATATAATTCGTAAATTTGATGAGAAATTAAGATTTGTTAATTAGAAAATATAAGATGTTATGTAAAATCATTATGTAAAATCGATTGTCATTTTGTCAAAAGGACGGAACTCTACTATGCTTTGTCAAAAGTATTTATTCATGTATTTTGTTGCTCTATAGGTCCTTTGACCTCAAAAGATCGAAGAGAAATAAATCATTATTATATATTATATTATTATATTCTGTGGTATAGGCTTACTTCACGATCATCATATATTTCTTCCGGCTGGTCTTTTTTATCCAGTACCAATTACAATAAACTGTTCTGGGATTTGTAATGGAGGAAAAACGTGTCGGGGGAAAAATGTCCCTTATGAGGGAAAATTTGTCAGGGGAAAAATGTCCGTTTTGAGGAAAAGTATGTCGGGGGAAAAATGTCCGCAGGAAAAAACATCCAAGGAAATTTTGTCCAGGGAAAATTGTCCGGGGGAGAGTTTACCGAGGGAATCGGGTAATGTTCCCTTAACATTTACTATAGAGCCATATAGTGGAAACATCAATAACAGCTCACTCCTGTAGTTAATACATCATTTCATATCAAAATATAAGAGATACAAATTTAACTTTCAAATGCTACTAAATCACTATCTAATCGCTGTGTTAATCCAGACATCCAGAGAGGAGAGAAAGAAAGGTCAAATAAACCCTATGTAAGCTTGAAGAAAGGTTCACGTGTAAACAAACAGGAGCCTATTGCCGATTGTATTTCTGGAAGCTGCCAGATATTGATCAAATTCATGTTAGAACAAATTTAAAAGTAGTGTAGTTTTGAAAAATGACCGGAAACAAGTGATGAATTTTAATTATAATATGCAAGAAATAATAATTTTAAGAAGAACAAACTAAAATTTACCTATGGAAAAATAATTGTGTTTTGTTGTTCGGAAAATTCCAGGAATAAAATGTAATTTATTTAAATGATCCCAAATCAACGATGATAAAAAACTGTTTTAATAACTTGTTTCTTGTTTATAATACATTAATCAAATGGTTACTCTTAAAAGTACAAAGGTATACAAAAATCATCGTTGATACAATTCAATACAACTAAAAATTATTCATTCGTTGGAATCCCAACTAACGCAAATACCTTTGTGATAACTATAGTAAGTTTCGTAAATAGATGCTTGAACCTTGACATTTGAAAAGCACAAATCTATTGCTGTTCCATAATCTGTAGTTGCTTCCTCTCCAAGCATATTGGTCATTCCAAATTCTCGAAAAAAGCTTGTTATTTTCTCCTTGTTCGCGATAAAATCCTCGTTGAAATCGCCAATAACTAACGTGTTGCCCTCAATGTATTCAAGTTCGCTTTTCAACTTCCGCAAAAATTTTCCGCTTGAATACTTGGGATGTTTGTAGCACAGAAGTATCATCAAGTCTGACACAAAGAAGCGAGCAATAAGGAAATGTCCTTCTCCACGTTTTTCAAAGATCGGGTCAAATGCATGATGAACAGAATCTGCATAAATCAATTTAGAAAACTGTCAAATTAAAACATTGCGTTAGTAAATGCCTAATTGTTGATTTACCGTTGTTTGTAAACAATAGATATCCCTCCGAGTTAGTGCTAGTTGCGGAAGTAGCTTGTGAATCCACACGAGCCTCCAGCTTGTAACCTGGAAGCGCAACAGGATCCGTATCTCGAATATGTGGTTCAACTAAAGCAATCACCGATGATGACATGATATGAGGGTCGGCTTCAAGATCCAGTCTGTAGTGCATGAAGGATTCAATGTTGTGATAGTAGAACTTGTTTGTTGCAACTACATCTTTGAAGAATCTTAGAGACATATGGACGGGATTTTTTCTTAATGTTTCCATTTCTGCAGTCACGGGGTCGTTTTCCGGTGGTGGTAGTGCTGCGGTAAATTTTCCGTCAATAAAAAGTCCATTCAAACTGGTAGCTCTTCTGCAGGCTACGTAAAGGTGCGCTCTGGTTAGCTTCATTTTGGTACAGACGACCACAAACTTCATGGATGATCCTTGTGACTTGGCAATGGTCACTCCATTTGCCGCTACTAACGGTATCTGTGTACGACTTATTTCCAACCCCTGATATCTTGAAGAGGCGGAAAGTGCTCGCGTAATCCTTTCTATTGGTACCCAGTTTGGTAGAATACCACTCCCCCTATACAGAATTGCTTTTTTTAAACGCAAACTTTTTCCGATTTTTGGGTCATCGAATTCCATTCATGCCACCGTCGGAACTCTTTCATTCTTTCTGTTGACTCCATAATCTATATTACGAAGCAGTCCTGTTGCGCCATTGAAGAGTCCGTCAGCAACGTCAATGTTGGAGGTGACAAAGTATACTGCGCTTACTTGAAGTCGTGTTGAATACGGTATTCCATCAGATTGCTGCGGCGTGAACGCTTTTGCATCATTCATCAGCTTTTGCTTTTGTGCTACCGTGCCTTGACCTAAATATCAATGTTCATTAATAATTAATCCACATTTTAACATAATTTGAAAATAAATTTATAATATCAACGATGATTTTACCTCTCACCACATCAGACGCAATGGTCATTGCTTGATCAAATCCAAGCTGTCGAAAGCTTTCGTGTACAATATCGTTATGCTGCTTACACTGTTTGTTGTAGGGAAACAACCAAACGGCATCAATTGGCGGCTCCAAACCGTGAGTCGAAATCTCTCGAGTCTTAATCAGTGCAATGTCGTATTCATCCATGCATCCTTCGGACATGTTGTTTAGAGCCTTACAAAACTCCTTGTCACCTTGCTGCCTCATAATTTCATCGAGCTCAAATAATTGGAAGTCTTCCCAAAGTGGGTTTCTCAACGAAGGAAATCCAGGGGCCATGAAAACAAAATTGTTCCTTCCACCTGGAATTGGTGGCAACTGCCTTAGGTGTCCACTCGCAAGTACGCTTCTGTCCCCAAACTTACTGTCAGGTCCTCGTTTGTACACCTGATTTGTTCGGTTGTCGCACTGTCCGAACATCGTACAGCTGGTCATGGATATTTCATCGAAGAAAAAGAGGTCCGTTCCAGAAAGCTTGACTCGCAATGTGTTTGCGGCACTTTCTTCCAACATTGGCATTTTCCCTCGAAATTGAGATGGAACAATGCGAAATGTGTTATGCATTGTCATTCCGTCAACATTGAAGGCGGCCTTTCCAGAAAATGCAGTCACAACCACTGGAATTGATTCAGGAGATTGTGTTTTGATTTTGTTGCAGTATCTAGTATAGCTTTGCACTATTGATAAGATGACGTGACTTTTTCCCACACCAGCCCCACCGGTCAAAAAAATCCGAAATGGTGTCTTCTTTGTTTTGAGGCAATGTAAAACGTGCATAACAATCCTTCTCTGCTTGTCATTCAGTGTGCGCATCATCCGATGGTAGTAGTCATTCTCCACAAGTAATGGAGCTAGAAATCTCTCTGCTCCGGTGGTCTTGGATGTAGTGTTGGTGAGAATGCTGTTGGCATAAACCTCATCTTCGACCAGCTCATTTTCATTAGAGATCTCTTCTTCTTCCTCGTCTTCATTTAAAGCCTCCGATCGTGATTCCAATTCTGCAATAAAATCTCCCAGGATCCTGTCATCTACATCACGATTGTTAAAATAGGGCTTTGAATTTTCCTTGATTTCCTCCATTCTTTCTTGTGCAACACATTCCACATCAACATTTTCAAGATCTCGTTCCTCATTTCTCCAAGGCACGAATAACATCAGCTGCTCTCTCCAGTACCCATAAAACGTCTCAATAAAATTTTGTAATAACCAAAATCGTAGCTACTTAATATTTATTTAATTAATGATACTAGCATAACAAATAGATTTGGTTAACGGGTAGTTAAAAATATGTGAACAGTTTTTAAAATAGCAAATTTTACATAGGTATTTCATGTCATGAAAATTATGCCTGTTTGTAAAACAGAATTTGTAAATTACTGACAGTAATTTACGGTTATATTTTCAAATCTCAGTTTATTGTTTATGTTGATAAATTACTTAGCTTTAAACAATCATTAGACAATGGAAAAGTAATAAACAAGATTGGACAAGAATATCATGCACTTGCATTTTATAAAGTTGCAAACAATCTGAATTATTTTGTAAAAATGCGGACTTTGTTGGTGTAACATAATTCAATTTCCCTGAAAATTGGTTTAGTAAAAGTCATGAAAGCTTTTGAATGAAGTTCCATTATAATTGTAAAATCATTTTTATTCCATACACAAGCACACATGCCACGCACGTATCAATAAATAATGTCCACAAATCAATTAAATTATAAGTAACGTATTAAACAAAAATATTATAAACAGTTTATTTCACTTTATGGTGTATGTACATTATCATCTTATTGCACTTGTAAAACAATATGACATTAGTACTAAGACATTCTAAGCACGTATTTCTAATATCAGGAGCATTTTTATCACTTTCTATTACATTTGAGCAACGCCTTTGGTAAGACAATCACCACGTTTGGAACCTTTTCTAGAAATAAAGTTCCCTTCAAGTTTCCTTCCTTTATCATCCATTTCCTCAAACTCTTTGGGATGTTTTGTTTTCACATGACTTCTCCAATCTTTTAAATACGCATATCCTATTCCGCACCAGGCACACACATGAACAAAAAAAGTTCGGATACACAAAATAAGACAAAATATAATACAACATTGTTATTACGAAGCTGAACATAGTGAAGCTAGTATTGAGATTGTCATGTGTGTGTGTGTGAGCACGATACAGGCCAGACGGTTTGTCAGAATCACACCAAACTTGGTACATTGATTCATGGAGTCATCAGGAGGAACCCTATTGATTTTGAACCTGATCGGTCATCCCCCTGGGGTAATAGGGGGTGGTAACCCTCCTGACCATATGCTTTGTCAGAATCGCACAAAATTTGGTATCATGATTTATTGGGCCATAGTAAGGAACCCTGTTGACTTTGAGCCAGGTTGGTCATCCCCCTGGGGTAGTTAAGGGGAGGTAACCCCCCTGACCATAAAACTTGTCAGAATCACACCAAATTTGGTACAGTGATTCATTGGGTCATGAAAAATAGCCCTATTGATTTTGAGCCTGATTTTTAATCCCCCTGGGGTAATTGGGGGAGGTAACCCCCCTGACCATAAAACTTGTCAGAATCACACCAAATTTGGTACAGTGATTCATTGGGTTATGAGAAATAACCCTATTGATTTCTAGTCTGATTTCTTATCCCCCTGGAGTAGTATGGTGAATGGAGTCAGAGAATTAGACAGATATAGATACATATAGTTCAGCTTCGTATTTCAAATGATCATTAAATCGGTTTATTGTTCATGTACTTATTTGTATATAGTACATTATAATTAATAACCAACTAATAAAGCTAATTTGTCATTAAACATTTACGCACCTTATGTGAGGTGGGACATATTATATTAGGAAACTGCTTGATGCAATAACTTACAAAATTCATTAATGGTTCATATTAAACTTTTACGCGTAGGAAAGATTAATAACTAATACCGCTTTAGATAAACTTGAGTTTGGAGTGCTACTAACATTTCCATTCCAATCTTTTTAGGCTCAAACTGAAAACCAGACGCATGCTTCAGTCCTGCAAGCATAAATGAAACGATTAAATTTTAATTTTAACAATACTCCAATTATCAAGTCTAAATGTCTAGAAACTGCAATTGATTTACCTGCTAGTGTTTCCCTAATGAACTTGTTTTGCCAATGCCAAGTCCTGTCTTGAAATGTACTGCTGATTAATTAGAGTTTGTCCATGAATTGTTAAGTTGTATAGAGAAATGACACCTCTAACAAGCTTGAAATTTTCAAAGACTGTTTTGTCGAATCTGGCAGTTTTAACATCCTGGCAGGATACTCCACTTGCCCAATAGCTCCAACTTAAAGCAATATAGTAGACTTTGAGCTGGTCCACTTTCACTTTTAGCTTTTGAAGAAAGCTCACAGCCTTGTCATGTGCCAAACCATGGAGGCAATTAAGCTGGTCTGAATCGTCAAACAAAGTTGTAAAGCCATCCATAAACTGATTTACGCGTTCCTCGTTTTCCAAGTAAATCCAAATGTGCAACAGGTCCTTTATGCTACTTTGTTTGAGCAGAGTTTCAAAACTTTGTCCCTTGAAAAGAAACTGCTCAATATCCTTTACTCCAATGCTCCGTGTCATTTCCAAAACTGGAACTGAGACCCTGACACAATCAATTGACTTTTTATAAAGAAGCTGGATGAATGTTTCTACGTCGCATTTCTTTGCTTTAATCACGGTGTCAAGAGGTGGAGCAACACTTTGTGTGCACAAGCGATCCACCATTTCTTCATGAAGCATAACGGGAAATAGTCCAGTCTCAGTTGCAACTCTAAAGTAAGGTTTAGTTCCATAGTGCGCTTCCTGATCCCAAAGTAGAAGGTTTTCAAAAATGTTGAAGTTGACCCCTTTGCAGGGCAGCTTTGATAAACTCATCTGTGAATTTCCACCAGTGAAGCATCCTTCCCTTGATTCCAAAACAAGTGTCGAGGAAAGAGCTTTCATTTTCCAAATCCTTGTCAATAAAAGTGCGCAACGCACTGCTAATTTGATAAGCGGAATCTGTTTCCATCTCTGAAACTATTCAGTGTTCCCTCCCTTTCAGTAGTTCCGTTTTGTCAGTAATCAGAGCAAAGTGGTCTATGTTTACAAATTCGAGCAAGTTCTCAGGAATCTCTACTGGAGAATCAGAATCATCAACTTCGGTTCGTAAGTGACCATGTAAACGGATAGCAGCGAGTTTTTCCAGGACCTCTGCAAACTTTCCAAATTTTTCGGATCCCTCTTTAAAAAGCTGGCACATATTTTGGACAGTGAGACTAGAGACGAAATCCATCAATGCAACGGCAATCGGAAAGCTTCCAAAGAAATCTTCTAAAGATGACTCTAGCACCTTAAAAACGTCACTTTCTGAAGTCCCTCCTCCCTCCCCACTCAGCATTCTCAACACAATCTTTATTGTGCCATTTTCCTTGTTTTCACTCTGCTGCATTACTTGATTAATATGGCTGAGGGAACTTGCAATCCTCCACGTTTTAAGAATAAGCAAATCCCACTTGTCAAATGTAACTTGCTTATCGTTATCCTTGGCACTAGCATTTGGGTTATCTAAAGTACCGCCAGTGGCATTATCATACTCAGAAAACATGTCCTTTTGAGTGTAGGTCGCATCACCTTCTTCTTTTTCTCTGGCTAAATCCATTTCTTCGTCGCTTTCTGGTACCGTGTCTTGAGTTGGGTTTGGCTGAGGCTCAATGTTTGCTTTTTTTGCCATAGTATTTTCCTGCCACGTAACAGTCCGTTTTTTACGAAGAACTTCGGGCGTGCTGGTTAAAGCGACAGCGCACGTCGGGGAAACACTTCCGGTTCATCCTGTGAATTGTATGACATGACGGACAGACCAGGGGCTGGTAGAGGAACCTTGGGTTAAAAATTATCAAGTTCTTGTTACTTAATAGCAAATGTAAATTAAGATTAATTTTCGTAATAAAGTTGCACATTTTGTAATTACCGTATTAACTGGATTTGGTGGCACCTCGATTCCAAATTCTTGCACACTAGAAGAATAAGTGACCTCTGAATCACTGTCACTGTTGCTAGGTTGCTTATCAGAAACCCGTGGGTTGAATTTTCCGCAATATAACTATTCTCTTCTGATCTTTGAATGTTATGAAACTCACGCAGATGACGAGCAACTATTCCTTTATTATTGCACGAAAAACACTGACACTTTGTACAAGAGAATCGGTTTTTAACAGTGCTTTTCTTCTTGTGCTGACTACGGGCTGAAGGGCAGTTAAACAATCGGTTGCAAATTGGACACTGTAGTTTTATATTTAAATGAAAATTGTCATGATGAGTTTTGAGAATGCTTTCTGTTTTGAAAGACTTGTCACAGATCTGACACTTGAAAAGTTTCTCGTTTCTATGCGTTAGTTCGTGTTTTTTAATGTGCTTTTCCGAAACGGGTTTCCCACAAATTTTACAGTTAAAAGGTGTCCGATAAGTAAAGTCACAAAAATTACTTATTAATAAAATGTTGCAGTTGTCATATAAAAACGAGTTACTATATGCTGCTGATAGACATATGTCGTGCTGAATTTTATGTCGTGGCGTTCTCATATTTTAGGTTTCGGGCATATATTAGAAAGTATGGTTTACCGTAATATTTCAGAATTACTGGATACCAGATAATATATACGGAATCGAATGCGTAATATTGGAACGTTACGGGGAATAATGTAATTTTACGGAATATTATGCAGTAATATTCCAACATTACGGGTATTAGGTAATTTTATGGAATATTATGCAGTAATATTCCAACATTACGGGTATTACGTAATTTTATGGAATTTTACGCTGTAATATTCCAACATTACGGGTATTAGGTAATTTTATGGAATATTATGCAGTAATATTCCAACATTACGGGTATTACGTAATTTTATGGAATTTTACGCTGTAATATTCCAACATTATGGGATATTAGGTAATTCCATGAAATTTTCCGCTGCGAACTTTCAAAATTACGGGGTATTAGGTACTATAATGGAATTGTATGCTGTGATGTTCTAACATAGCGGGATATTAGGCTTCCTTTACGGAATTTTATGCTGTAGTATTTAAATATTATGGGTAGTAGGTAATTGTACGTAATTACTGAAATATTCCAATATTACTAACTAATAAGTAGTTTTGCAATATATTATGCTGTAGTATTCCAACATTGCATGTATATATCATTTTTACGGAATAATATGCCGTAGTATTTTGATATCATTTTACATGTGAACTAATACCGTGATTGCGGTGTTTGTAGGTATCAATATAAACAATAAAAATACAAACAATATACGCAGCATATATATGTAAATAATTTAAACTTTCTAAACACCTTAAACCGTCTAAACACTTTAAACAGTCTAAACACTTTAAACAGTCTGAACAATTTAGACGCCCAAGACACTCTGAACGATTTTAAAAAATTAAGTGTTTTAAGCACTCAAAACAACTTAAATGTTCTAAACATTCCAAACACTAATAAAAGTAAACATTCTAAGCACTAATAACATTAAATATTCTAAACACTAATAACACTAAACATTCTAAACACTAATAACACTAAACATTCTAAACACTAATGACTCTAAACATTCTAAACACTGGTTCTGGTTTCTGCCTCCAAATTAAAAATTAGAAAATAATATCTAAATATTACGAGACAATAAATACTTATGCGGGATATTATGCTGTTATATTCCAATTTTACGGGGTATTATGTAATTTTACAGAATATTATGCTTTAAAGTCCTTCTCATTCCAACAGTTAGCTTCCGCTTCTCAGGCGGTCAAATGCCATTTTCCTTTGATCTAATTAGTGCTGTCAATCAAACCGAAGCAGAACAATGGGTTTCCAAGAAAAAATATAGCTCCGAAGGAAGTTTCAAGAAAAGTGGAAGCTTGCATATACCTTCCTATGCTAAACTTTGTTGTTGTTAGATAGTTGATTTCCGGCTACGTATAAATGCATTTTTGCATAAATGCATACTGGAAGCCAACCTTCACCATCAACCTGTTTCGCACCTCAACAATGCATTTATACGTAGCCGGAAATCAGGGCAAAGCGACTTGGAACCAAATGGCGATTTTAGCATGTAGTGTTTCATGTCGAAATGCCCCAAACACTGGCTCCTAAACATTCTGTTTGAAGCTGGAATTTATCGGGGATCTGGAAACTGTTATTTCTTAACCGTGGTCAATTACCCGGAAAGAAGCCAATTTTTGTTAATTCCCAGAAATAACACAATTATCAACTGAAACTCGGTAGATAAGCTTATACTGACTCAACAGGACTACAAATTGACTCCCCCGCACCCTCTTACCCCCGGGGGTAAGCTTCCCCACATAGCCTAAATAGCGTCGTAGAGAGCTGAAACTCGGAATATAAGCTTATGTTGACACATTAAGTACGAATATACAAGAAAAGTGAGTCCCCCGCACCCCCTACCCCCGGGGGTAAGCTTCCCCACATAGCCTAAATAGCGTCGTAGAGAGCTGAAACTCGGAATATAAGCTTATGTTGACACATTAAGTACGAATATACAAGAAAAGTGAGTCCCCCGCACCCCCTACCCCCGGGGGTAAGCTTCCCCACATAGCCTAAATAGCGTCGTAGAGAGCTGAAACTCGGTTTATAAGCTTATATTGACTCATTAAGTACGAATATATAAGAAAAGTGAGTCCCCCGCACCCCTACCCCTGGGGTAAACTTCCCCACTAAGTCTAAATAGCGTCGTAGAGAGCTGAAACTCGGTATATAAGCTTATAATGATTCATTAAGTACGAATATACAAGAAAATTGTGTCACCCGCACCCCCTTATGCTATTTGGGGAAGCTTACCCCCGGGGGTAGGGGGGTGCGGGGGACTCACTTTTCTTGTATATTCGTACTTAATGTGTCAACATAAGCTTATATACCGAGTTTCAGCTCTCTATGACGCTATTTAGGCTATGTGGGTAAGCTTACCCCCGGGGGTAGGGGGTGCGGGGGACTCACTTTTCTTGTATATTCGTACTTAATGTGTCAACATAAGCTTATATACCGAGTTTCAGCTCTCTATGACGCTATTTAGGCTATGTGGGTAAGCTTACCCCCGGGGGTAGGGGGTGCGGGGGCCTCACTTTTCTTGTATATTCGTACTTAATGAGTCAATATAAGCTTATATGCCGAGTTTCAGCTCCCTATGACCCTATTTAGGCTATGTGGGGAAGCTTACCCCCGGGGGTAGGGGGTGCGGGGGACTCACTTTTCTTGTATATTCGTACTTAATGTGTCAACATAAGCTTATATACCGAGTTTCAGCTCTCTATGACGCTATTTAGGCTATGTGGGTAAGCTTACCCCCGGGGGTAGGGGGTGCGGGGGAGTCAATTTGTAGTCCTGTTGAGTCAATATAAGCTTATCTACCGAGTTTCAGTTGATAATTGTGTTATTTCTGGGAATTAACAAAAATTTGGCTTCTTTCCGGGTAATTGACCACGGTTAAGAAATAACAGTTTCCAGATCCCCGATAAATTCCAGTTTCAAACAAAATGTTTAGGAGCCAGTGTTTAGGGCATTTCGACATGAAACACTACATGCTAAAATCGCCATTTGGTTCCAAGTCGCTTTGCCCTGCCGGAAATCAACTATCTAACAACAGCAAAGTTTAGCATAGGAGGGTATATGCAAGCTTCCACTTTTCTTGAAACTTCCTTCGGAGCTATATTTTTTCTTGGAAACCCATAGTTCTGCTTCGGTTTGATTGACAGCACTAATTAGATCAAAGGAAAATGGCATTTGACCGCCTGAGAAGCGGAAGCTAACTGTTGGAATGAGAAGGACTTTAATGTTTAAATATTACGGGGTTCTGGGTAATTTTACGGAATTTTATGTCGTGGCGTTCTCATAGTTTACGTTCCGGGCAAATATTAGAAAGTACGATTTATCGTAATATTTCAGAATTACAGGATACCAGGTAATATATACGGAGTCGAATGCGTAATATTGTAACGTTACAGGGAATAATGTAATTTTACGGAATATTATACTGTAATGTTTCAATTTTACGCGGTAATTTTTGCTTTGACGTTTCAATATTACGGGATACTGGGTATTTTACGGAATATTATGCTGTATTACTCCAATATAATAGAGTAGTAGTTAATTGTACGGAATATTATGGTGTACTATTTCAAAAGTACTTGGTATTTGGTAATTGTGCGGAATAAAATGTAGTAACATTCCGATACTAGTAATTAGTTATATTACTACTATTAGTAACTACTACTAGTAATTTTATTTTATTTGATATTTAGTGGCTAAGTGGGATGCCTAAAGTGGGGGTCCTAAAAAGGGTGGAAAGTTGAACTGAGATGTCTAAAGTGGAGCTTAAAACGAGATACATAAAGTGGGGTATTGTAAGCGGATTTCTCGTTCTCTCAGGACCATTGGACAAAACTATTGAATATTTGTTAAACATACCATTACTTTAAACTAATATAGTATAATAATAAAAAAGCGAAATATTTAATAAAGTATTTACTTAAAACATATTATATATTTTATGCTACATTTCACTACGTTTGCATGATATTATGGAAAAGTTGCAACAATATAAGGATTTGATGCTTTCTTTTATGCATTTTCGACATAGTGTAGACAATGTGCAAAAATAGGCAGTTATTATTCTAGTTTTTTATTAGTATTAAAAAAAATAAATTGTTGATGCAATGCTATACTTGTTCAAATTTACACTACACGTAATATCGGAATTTCAATGTTTCCGGCATGTGCCAAAAGTAGAATATCATATCGTGATTACAAAATTACAATTGTCATGTTTCTTGCATTATCGCCGTAGCTAAATCAATGAGTAAAATATTAACTAAATGCTATGGTGTCTTTGGGTGGCACTTTAGAAGCAGGGTTTATTGACATTTTAAAAATACAATGGAATGGTAAATGGTAAGTTATACTTTCACATTATATGCAGTTTAAATTTACAATCATTTTTATAACTGCTGGCTGCATCTACAAGTCATATTTAAAAACTTAACACTAAGGTTCAAGTCAAATTTATTTTCATCTTTTCAAATGGAACCTGATGCCGGAACTAGAAAAAATTTAAATGGTTTATATGCATGGTTTGATTAAGCCAGTGTTTCAGAAATATGCATGAATCATGAAGACGGGTGAAACAGGCAACCGGAAATCCAGGTGGATGGAACTTTTTTCTTTCATTTTACGATTGTTAAGAGCCTGGATTTTTATGATTTTTCATCCTGCTTTACCTGTAAATGCTTATTAACTTGCCAAAGTTTATTGTTATATCAATCCCGCGGAAACTGGTTAAATATTTCTTGCAGTAATATCTTGACACGCCATTACAAGGGAAAGTCGTATTCATGCGAGTATTGTCTACCTTGTCTACACGATCCTATTAGCCACAGTTAACGCTAATGTTTTTTGTAACCACAAGTCAGCCGGACCATAATCATGTAATCATTCATGTAATTACCTAATTACGTAGGAAATTTTCTTGCGTTCATCTGGGTACTGTTGTGACAAAGCACTTTAAAGGAATCGCAAATTGGTTTTAAGAAACAATGCACACAAATTACGAAATCACAAATGATGTAGAAAAGCAAAGCAGTGGGCTAAGACGTCTACAAAACGTACTTTCTTTCCTTGATGAGCTGTGTTGCGAAAGTGAATTTGATTAATTGTGAAGCAGTGAGTTGAACTAAGATTTGTTTCTTTGGAGTATTCTTTTCTAAAAATAATTATTTAAAAACAGTTTTCAAGAAAACTGATTATTGTAACGTGCTAAATTAGGGAAAGGCCACTGGTCATTGAACAGTTATAGAAAAAACCGATATCCCAACACGGTTTAGTTAAGCAGTTGCGGAAAAAGTTTATGATTTTGTTGGATATTCTAGGAGTAAATTTATCTGTGGACCATTGTGGTCAAGGGATTTCTGTCTCACTTTATTAAAACTCTGACCGTTAGTGATCCGTTCGCAGTGTTAAAAACTTCTGGTCATTGCCCATTGCCTCCCAATAGTGTCACTATTCGGGAGTGACGCACTCAACAATTTTTAAATGCCTTTTAGTAAGCTGCATTGACTTTTCCAGTGTTAAACAGTCAACGCCCACGTTTCTCAGATCTTTCATTGTTTCCAGTACGGATTCGTCACTGTCCGCAAAATTCCAAGGATAATTGAGGGCTTAGTAACCAGTGTTGGATTAACTTTTTAGCGTGCTGGAGAAGCTCCAGTTCAAGTGCTGCCTTTGCAAATGGGTCTCTTGCAAACAGTGTCAGTGTTTTGACAGTTTCGACATTTTGTGCAAAAACGTACTGTCCCAGCTTAAAACTACTCCACTTTTTTAGGATTTTGTCAGTGTTTCAGCGTACTATCTTTAAGTTAATTAGTTTAAAGTTTAAATTAGTTTTAGAATAATTACATATTAACATGTTGATTTACAGAAATTCTTGTTAGTAGCTGATTTCTATTTTAAAAAGTTTAACTGGGCTGTGAAAGGGGTAACCCCTTAAAAAACATGGGAATTCAAGACTTGTCTCCCAAACTGAAAAAAGTAAGCACCCAGCGGCATATAAGCTCCTGGAGTGGATATCGGGCGGCTGTTGATGCTGGAACTTTGATTTTCAAATGTAAGGTTGACTCGTTTTTAAAAGTACTCAGAAATCAGAGGATTTGTAAATCTTAATATATTTAATTTATACTACTTTGTTAGATGCTGCGACTACTGCAGCTACGGCTGTCCCGCAAGCTATCTTTGAAAAACTTAATGGAATTTTAGATGCGGGAGTTGAACCAATCATAGTTTTTGACGGAGCTGACATTGGGGCAAAAGCTGAAGAAAAGGCAAAGCGTGCAAGGTAAATATAATGACACTTGTCAGTAATCATTCAACAAATTAACTGGAATGACCTCCTCATAACTCAATTTAACTTGAACGTTTTCTTGGTATATTAAGGAACCGCAAAAAAAATAATGGGATAATTACTGGAATTCCTGGTATCGTGGAAGAACTGAAAGGGGTACAATTGATTTATTGACAAGACCATTTAATTAACTATCTTATAATTTTTAAGTGCTTTTGTTGTGTCATGTTTTAAAGGCTTGTAAGATTCATGGAATTGCTTATATCCAAGCACCCTTCGAAGCTGATCCCCAGATTAAGTATTTAATGGACAACGATCTAGTTAAAATAGTTGTATCAGAAGATTCTGACTTTGTCGTGCATGATTGTAAACAGGTAAGTCTTATTTCAAGTTGATCTTATTTTAGAAGCTATTTAAAGTGTTTTATAAAAGTCATAATTGTTATGGTGCTTTCTGTTTCAGATCTTTTACAAAATGGACAAAGACTTGAATGGAGACTTATATAATCATGCAGATTTTGAAAAATGTTTTGGAGCTCCATTTTGGAAAGACAGTTTTGCTGCAATCTGTATTCTCGTAGGTAGTGATTATTTTCCAGGAGGGTTACGTGGGTTTGGAGTTGAATCCATAAAGAACTATTATCCAAAGATGGGACCAAAATTCAGTTACGAGAAGGTAAAACATTTCATTTATAAACATGATAGTAAAGCCACCAAAATCAAGTTCACAAAAATTAAAGAAATTACCGTTTGGCTCATACAAACTTGCATTTTAACTGCAAAAATACCGCGTCCTATTTTGAGCTGTCAGTGATTATTGATAAGCAATTATTTACAACAATATGTTTCAGTTTTCCGGTTCTTTAACGAAGGACTTTAAAAACAAGTTTCTGAGTGAAACGATTAATGTTTTTTAGACAAATATGGCGTTTTAATAATTAGCAGAAACTGAGCTTTTAAACGAGCTATCAATGAGCATTCGTGTAGGCTAAATGATGAAATGTTAAATGGAAAAAGCTATACACATCAACGTTGGCTATTTTTTAAACTGAAATTCACATAAATTTTTGGTGGACATTTTGTTTAAAAAGGTTATGCTGTTGAAGTTTACTTTTATTTCCGTTTACCTTAATGCTACTTGAACAACATGGAAAGTCTATTTGTCGAGCTTTTAGGACTAACTTAAAGTAAACTTGGTCATAGGTTAATATTTGCTAAAAGTTGCTAATCTACAGAACTGTATGTCTTTCTTCCGCTAAAATATTCTAACATAGCATCCATAAAAACAGGGTATCAGATCAAATCAAAAACAGAAAATGTTAGTAATATTTTTAGGGAAACATTTGTTGTTAGCACGCTATACATCAATGTATTTTAAGTTTATAATTATCAGGAACATTCATGAAACAAATAAATATAAAACTTATAAAACTGTCCTGACAAATTCGGTACCTAGAAATCTCAATGCTGGCGCTACATATTTTAGGGTGGTGATTTGGGTGATTGTGTATGAACAAGTTATTTTTTCATCAGTAGCATTATATTTCTTGTTTATAAACGACAATAGCAACTTTTTATTTAAAAATCAATTTGATGGCTCCACTTATTGCACAAATGTAACTTTCTTTCTTATAATTGCTTGCTTTAAACTTTCCTTATTAACTGTCTGATAAATTTTTGTTACTTCTATAGATGGTGAAGCTGCTAGGAGTAAAATTTGCCCATCTCCTAGATGACGAGTTTAAGGAAAGATATTTTAGAGCCTTTAATACCTTCAAATATCAACTGGTAGTGGATCCGATTTCTAATGAAATAAAACCCGTGACTCCTTATGAAAATGGAAAGAAACCCGAAGATTTTCCGTACGTTGGGAAACTAGAAGAAGCAAACGCTGAATGTTTTTTTTCAAAAGATTTTCAATGGGATTCAATCTCTGTAAATATTGCTCAGCAATGGCATCGATGCACGTACGTTATCCCAAATGCTACTACGTCTTAGAAAATATTTAACAAAAATAACAAATTATAATAATATTAATAATTCTGGTTTTAGGAAATGTGTTTTAAAATTTACTTCTGAGCAAGATCTTGATGTCCACTTTGAAAATGTTCATGGTGTAACATGCTTGCTTTGTGAGAAGACGTTTAAATCCCATTCCCTTTTGGTTATCCACATAGAGCAACGTCACAGTGACAAACGAGCTTATCCATGTGATCTATGTGACAAATGCAAGTTTAATAGAAAGCTTTTAATTCACAATTTTTAGTTTATATATTTTCTAAATTTTGAGACATGACAAATACATATTTATGTTTTTGTAGCATTCAAGACATCCAGTACACTTTGGTCTCATAAACATCGTGTTCATGTAAATTTAAACTTGGCTTGCCCTAATTGTGGAAGACGTAAGCTTTAGCTTGTAAGTCTTTGAGAAATATAAATAAATTCTAATTTAGGTTTTCTATTATCATTTTAGGTTTCAAACATTTGTCAAGCCTGAAGGAGCATGAGAAAAATGCACACACAAATAAAAGATCGTTTCAATTTCAATGTGATCAATGCAGTTCGGGTAATTACACGTCCTCTAGAAAATCAAAAGCAGAAAAATCTTGAATGGTTAATGAAATAATTTATTGATTACTGTTACTTAGCATTCACAACCAAACTTCACCTTGCCCAACACGTGACGGCAGTTCATTTGAAACAAAAGAATTTTGAGTGCTCTGTGTGCCAAAAAGGTATTTTTTATTGTAATGCATTAAGTATTTCAGTTGCATCATTAAAATAATAATTTCTCAACAGGTTTCGCAATGAAATGTAACATGGTGCAACATATGCGCACGCATGATGATGACCCTACCCGGCCTTTTAAATGTTCTTTATGCAACAAAGGTATTGTTCATTTGACCATATTATATATATTTCACGCAACAGTCTCTTATAATCCGTTTTTAAAATCATTTAAGGTTTTAAAGCAATCGAATACCTTAAAGCACATTTGAAAAACGTGTGCAATCAAGGTTAGTAATGTTTGTACACAAATTTTAAGACAATTATAATAGCTTTCACGTTACGTGTACTTTTGCCAAATTTTTATACAAAATTAAAAATACTTTATATTTACAGACGTTCCGAAGGACAAGGTCGTGGTCAAAAGGAAACCAAAGTCAACCAGCCAACCAGATGCAGAAACACTTTCATGCGAATTTTTTTGTGGTGCAGGTAGCTTTTAATATTTTATACATATTATTTTAGTCCATTTACATTTCAGTATAAGTTTAATTTGTTTGTTGTTTGCTTCAAGAGTTTGCCAGCGTTTTGGACAGAAACCAGCATTATGAAGAGATTCATCCTGGGGCAAATAGAATGCAGTGTATAATTTGTTCCCAAGGTATTTGCACAATAATTTACAATGTAGTAGCATGCGTAAATCTACATAATAATCACCTTTCGTTCATAACAGTATGCGGTCGTCGGCGTGATGTAGAAGTTCATATGAAAACTCACAAAGTAGAAACACTTCCATTTAGGTGCACAAAGTGCCTTAACGGTAAATGTACTTACAACAGAGTTACCTTTTTGCCACGTTTACTTGGTTTCTAATGAAGTATATTCCATTGTTTTCAGGCTTTAAAAGCAAAGACTCTTTAAGAAGGCACATAAGGGTTATAAACTGCGACAATTCTAGTCAACTGACACCATCGCCCAATCAAGAGGTGAGAATGAAAAACGTGTAATGAAGATGTAAAAATTTTAACATGTTTTTAAATAATAAAGACAATTAACTAAAACGTTGTAAATTTTGTGGTGTTTTAGGACGAGGAAGAGTGTCTTCAGCTTGATATCTCTGAGGAGGAATTAGGGTCTCCAACGAAGAAACGAAAAGTTACTGAGGTTTCAGGAGGTGATGATTCGTTCTCTGAAGAAATTGAACAGGTAAGAATTGCAATCTTAATTATAGTTTATGATAAATCTTCAAATTTTCTGTAAAAAGGCATTCATTTTAATTTCGATTGCTCAATTTGCAGCAGACGCCCATCACTCGCTTTGACTCTCCAGAATCCTTCTCCAGTTTCCAGTCCGATGTCAGCTTACCGCTTGTCTCCACTGAAATCAAAGCCGCTTCCAACTCCGATCTGGATCACTTTTGGAACTGTGCTGGGAAAATGCTAAGTGTTCATGGCCAGCATCTCAAAACCCTAACCCTTGACTTTGACAGTCAGCGTCACACTGAAACGCAAATCTACAAAATGGTCCGACAAGCGTTGGTTCAAACACCCAACTTGTCCACTCTGGGAATCAAATATCATGGCAGTGATAACTTCACAGGACGTTTGTTCACCGTTACCGTATCTCTGCCCAGTTTAAAGCAGTTGACTGAGCTGAACATGAAACATGCCATGTTACCACCGCTGATGAACTACGATCTGATTGCAGAGGCTAAACTACGCCCGTGGATACCTGTGGGATTCACGTGGGCCGGGGAAAGCTGTCGTGCCAGGGGGCAGGGGATCGGGGTTTACCTTGATGTATGGTGGCAAAGAAAAGCACGAAAATAAACGGTTAACTATGAAAAAAATTCAAACTTAACAAGAAGTCTGTCATAAAATTGCATTTATTGCTGCATACACGGTTGCATGATTTGATGACCAATAGCTGGAATTTCGTTTGGATGGCAGGTTTATTTTCATACCTGGAAACTGCATGCTGGAATATGAACATCTGCACATGACATTCATTCACATTGCCAATTCCATTTCATTAATGCAAACTTAAAAGTTCGGTTGTCGTTGTCGGTTTTAAATGTACAATGTTCATTCAATTCATCCACAATCATGGTGCGCACTACTAAAACAGAGTTTCAAAAACCGATTGCAAACGATTCTAAAGAACCTTCCGGGGCACAAGGACGAGCAAAGAGAAAAGCAAAGGAGGAAGAAACAAAAAAATTGCAGGTCACTTCAGCTAAAGTCTTCCGAGCGTTTCTCTTGCCAAACCAAGTAAGTTAGGACAAAGTGTGGAGTTTACCAATTTCCTAAGGTTAAATTTTGTTTTAAATTAATTGTGAATTTCTAATTTTTAAGTTGGGTGAACAAGTAGAACTAACCAGTGGACCAAATGGAGCCGAGCAATTACCCGTAACATATGGCCGTTTTGATGCATTACCAGTAGTTTCTTCCTCTGAAGGAACTGATGTGTTACCTGCTGCTCCTGAGCAGACTGATGCCGTACCCACAGCAATTACAGGTCCCCATGCATTACTTCCTGTCCCAATAGTACCAGAAAACCATTCCACTTCTAGCCTAATAGAAGGTCAAAGTCAGCATGTAAAAAACACGCAAGATTCACTGGAGGAATTTAAGTTTTTGGATAGAGGGTCAACTGAATTCAAAACGATTGATATAGCCGGTATGTTTGTAACAAAACTCAGAATTGATTTTAAACTCAATTTTCAAGTTTCCAAATAAAGCGTTATTTAAACCGTTTAAATTAAACATTATTTAGATCCAGGTACATGGACATCAGAATTAGCCCCGTGCTTTAAAGGTGAGATACTTCAATCGACAGTTGATTACAAGGAGGAGGACTTTCAAAACCATATGGGAGTTTTCGGCTACTGGAGGAAGCATAAACTTGGAACCATGGCAAACGGAGAATTCTTTGTCAGAGACTGGCTACGCATCAGCAAATCTACTGGGAGTGTCTTTTGCTTACCTTGCAGCCTCTACTATTCACCCACTGCAAATATTAAATCCTCGTGGGCAAACCCTGGCAAAACTGGATTTCGGGACTTCCACCATGGTCACTAAGCACTGACGACTCATGAGCATAGCGTTTCTCATATGGATAACATGAGGACGTGGAAGAGTTACCTGACAGCGTTGAAGAATCCAAAATCAATTTGCTCTCTAATGAACGCGGAAACTGAAAAAAGAATAAGCAAATGGAGACTTATCTTGAGGGGAATAGTGGATGCAGTATTCTATCTTGCCCAGAATAATCTTGCATTTCAGGGACATAGCCATAACATCAATGAGTCGGACTGCGGAAACTTTTTAAATTTAGTAAAACTGCTGGGAAAATATTATCCACCTCTTTCAAACCATGTGCAAAAACTTAAAAAGAGAAGCACAAGTTACTTAAGCCCAAAAATTCAAAATGAATTTGTCAGTTTAATTGGAAACACCGTTAAAAGTAAAATACTGAACCAGGTGCGTCAGCGAAAGTATTTCTCCATTCTTTTTGATTCCACTCCCGACTCCTCTAACCAGGACCAGCTTTCCCAAATCTTACGCACACTGGAATGTTCGGAGGCAGGATGTGAGATTCATGAAAATTTTATTGACTTTTTATCAACCGATCAAAAAACTGGGGCAGGTCTGGCCGATGAAATTTTAGCCAAGCTTGAGGAAGATGGACTGGACATTTCAAATTGTAAAGGTCAGGATTATGATAACGGAACAAACATGGCTGGCTGTAATAAAGGAGTGCAGGTGTTGAGATCAAAACTAAATCCTGAGGCCCAATTTATTCCTTGCGCCGCGCATAGTCTAAACCGTGTTGGAGTCAACGCCGCGGAAAATGTTCTTGAGGCTAAACTTCTTCTTGGAACTATACAAAATATCTACTGCTTTTTCTCATCTTCTATATCACGTTGGAAAAAACTAACCAACCCGGCTAACTTGACTCTGAAGTGTTAGAGCTCTACTAGGTGGTCTTCTAAAGCTGATGCAGTTCATGCTCTTTTGACAAACTTTCCAGGTGTCGTTGACGCTCTGTACAATATTGCAGAATCAACAGATTTTAATGCAGACTGTGTGGCAGCAGCAGAAAGTAGGATCCGTGACATCTCCAACTTTAAATTTATTTTGGGACTTACTGTCTGGAACGAGACACTTTCTCAAATCGACTTAGCGAACAAAGATTTGCAGCAAGCTAAACCGGATGTCAGTTTGGCGGGAAAAAAACTTAGCGTACAATTGTCATGGCTTAAAGAGTTTCGTAAAGACGGATTTGCTGAATGTTATGAAAAAGCAAGAGTAATTGCCGAAGATATGGAAATTGAAATAGAATGTGGATTCTTAAATAAGCGACGCGGACGCGGGGTAAACCCAAAGTATGATGATCCTCAAAAGGTTGCTGCCGTTCGTGCAATGACAAATATGGAACGGTTCAAGTTTGAATTTTTTGATCCGTTATTGGACCACCTAATTACTGAAATGAACCAAAGATTCCAACAAATTAGAGGATGTACGGAAAGCTTTGGATTCCTTTGGGGCGAAGGGCTTAAGAAAACCAGGATTGACACATTGATGTCAGCACACAATCTCTCGCTTAAATACCCAAAAGATTTGGATGAAGTGGCTTTCACAAACGAGATAAAAACTTATGCTACCATGATTGACCAGTTCCGAGAAACGGACAAACCCTCCAAAAATCTTTCTCCTTTGGATATTTTAAATATCATCTGTAGAAATAAGCTTGATTCTACGTACCCAAACTGTGCCACAGCTTTGCGGATTTTTCTGACTTTGCCAGTGTCGGTTGCGAGTAATGAGCGAGCCATCTCTAAGCTGAAGCTTATTAAAAACTATTTGAGGTCAACTATGGCACAGGATAGGTTAACTGCCTTAGCAATTATTTCTATTGAGCGTCAACTAGCCAATACAATTGATTTTGACCAAATTATACCAGATTTTGCAACAGTGAAGTGTCGTAAAATAGACGTTTGAGTTCCACACTGTATATACTTTTAGAAGCTTTATATTGTAAACCCAATGGATTAATAAAATCACTGATTTTAAATCAGTAACGTATTTCAAATTACAGTAGAGTCTCTATAGTGTTGCCCCCCAACGGGAAAGCCCTCAATGGCAATTATAAAGAGAGTCAACATAATCGGGAGTCTCTATTTTATTGCCAAATGTCAACTTTAAAGAGGTTTCTGACAGTTGTGTTTTAAAACTTTATTGATACATTTTCGAGCCTTCATTCACAGCCAATTTTAATAGTAATAAGATGTTTGTTACATAAAGCCTTAGTTCACTGGGCTAAAGAAATCAGTTACAGAATCAAGTTTTTTGCTGTTTTGCATTAAATGCCCGATCTTCCAAATTCATTACCTCAATGTGAGATTTTCCGTCTTTTACTGCAATTTGATTATCAGAACGTCTTCGTGAAGTAAAGTGACTTTCTACTTTGCACCCTTGATCTTCATTCAAAATTTTTGGACTCAGTTTTAAAACCTCTATTATTGCTACTGCATTATAAGAATCGGCTGAACTACGGGAAATTGTTCAATAAACGAAAGATTGAAACACAAGCCGTGTGAAAACACATGTTTGTACATTGTTTTACATGGAAAAATAAAAGATACAATTCCGATTTGTATTGTGCTTCTCTTTACTTTGTTTTCGTTTCGCTCGAATGTCGGGATTTTGCCTTTTCCTTTGATCTAATTAGAGCTGTCAATCAAAAAGAAGTTGAACAATGGCATTTCGAGAAAGAATATGGAATCGAAGGAGGAAGGAAGAAAAGTGGTGGCGGGTGTATACACTCCTGCACCAAACTTTTTGTTGTTGTGTAGTTGATGCAAATATGCATTTATACGTAGCCGGAAAGTTTAGTGCAGGAGTGTATACACCCGCCACCACTTTTCTTCTTTCCTTCCTTCGATTCCATATTCTTTCTCGAAATGCCATTGTTCAACTTCTTTTTGATTGACAGCTCTAATTAGATCAAAGGAAAAGGCAAAATCCCGACATTCGAGCGAAACGAAAACAAAGTAAAGAGAGAAACAGTAACTTGAAAAGCCGCCACCTGGTGCATTACTACCATTTTTTACTTAATATGCCCGAGGCAACTACAACGGGGGTAAACTTTAATGGAAGGGGAATGATTTGCATAGCAATTGTATGGAGACGCAACGTTAAAAGATGCAACGATAAAGAGGCAAATTTACACTGAAATATAAAGGGCGGGCGAACAAGTAGCAATTAAAACGAGACGCAACGTTATCGAAAGCAACACTAACGCGACTCTACTGTATTACGTTTCACTTATATAAGTCTTTTACACAAAATTACTCCGGGGGCAGGGGCAGAGCTAGTTTAGCTACTGTCTGATTGAAAAGTACGGAGCTTCTCTCCAAAAGCTGGGCATTTCCATAAAAAGTTGGAACAAGGAGATGGTTCAATGCCTACCAGCTTTAATTGCCCTTTCCATAAGCCAAGTAAACAGTGACACTGCTTTAGAGTTACACGAGCTATTGGAAAGTGTTCAGCAAAACCAACAACTACGCAATCAACTGAAAAAGTTGGCATTGTCATTGGAGATGACCCTTCTAGCGGGTGAAATCTTTGTGATGCTAAAGCCATTTAAGGGTCTCCAGGAATTAAAGCTAGTTTTAAGGGATTCTTTGCAA
This sequence comes from Entomobrya proxima, assembly GCA_029691765.1. Taxonomy (NCBI): domain Eukaryota; kingdom Metazoa; phylum Arthropoda; class Collembola; order Entomobryomorpha; family Entomobryidae; genus Entomobrya; species Entomobrya proxima. The sequence goes on from CM056172.1 coordinate 52,580,617, forward strand.
AGGGGAGCTGCGTCAAGGGTACAGGATGACGTGCAGAATTTGGACTGCGAGGACTACTTCAGTGAGCATACTCCTGAACTAACAAATCTGAAACGGTTAACACTTTCGTTAAGTGGCTCTCAGCACATCTTCCGGTTTTTGAAGCGATTACCAAATCTGGAGCTACTGGAACTGGAGGAAGTGTCTCAGTCACATTATGGCTTGGTAGCGGGGGGAAAGGTGGCTAAGATTGATACGGAGTTGAGGAAGCTGTTGGTTACGAACTCGGCAGAGAAGTCAAAGATTTGGGAGTTGTTGCCTAAGGTTAAGGTGATTAGTGTTAAGTGGGTTAAGGGTTTGGGCAGGGACAATGGAAAGTTCAAAAGGGAGGATTGCGTCTAAGAAGAACATCTTTACAAACCAATTATTTTGTTAGATTGTAATACATACAAACATTGTATGTTTGATAACGTTTTTATTTCTTTACCATTCTGTATATTTTATTTGTTGAATACCTGTTCAGATCTAATCATGAAACATTTTGTGTAAAAATGTTGGTCAGAATAACACAATACGCTTATTATTCTTGTTTGGTAATTGTATTGTAAATTTTGGAAACTATACGTTTTTAAAGAAACTTGTTAGTCAATAATTAACTGCCATAATAAATCTTGTACCGTTTATATGATAACCATACTTAACTAAATTACTACCATTTTGTTCTAGACTTATTGACTAGTCTATTTTACTATTCGATTGCAGTTTGCTTCAAGACACGAAATAAGTTTTATGTGCTTAGTTAATTTACATTTTGATTACTATTGGAATAATTCATATAGTCCATGAAACGCGTTGATAGTTGAAGCCACTATGCCCACCAGGGATACAAAATCTGGACAGCCAGGCACTCGGGAAACTTTGACCAAAATTCGATAAAATTGGGGAAATTTTAAAAGTTTACCAAATAGCAAAAGGAGCATAAACAGATGGGAAAGAACAGGGAAACTGGAAGCCCTTTAATTTTTTAAACTTTAATAAGTTAACGGAAAACACGGAATGGCAATCGTGGCATAATGGGAGTTTTGATCTGGTAATTGACGGTTTTGGGAAATTCTAAACTAAAAGTTTTAGGAAAATTTTAACCTGATAGTTTTGGGGAAATACAAGACTGATCGTTTAGGGGAAATTCTAAGCTGACAGTTTTAGGGAAATACTAAACTGACAGTTTTGGGGAAGTTCTAAGCTGACAGTTTTAGGGAAATACTAAACTGGCAGTTTTAGGGAAATACTAAACTGGCAGTTTTAGAGAAATTCTGAACTGACAGCATGGAGGAAATGCTAAACTGGCAGTTTTGGAGAAATTTTGAACTAACGGCATTGAGGATTGATAAAGTAAACGCTTGGGGAAATTCGAAAGTAAAAGTCTTGCGGAAATTCTAAAGTGAGAAGGAGTTTTGGTGTTTTTACCATTTTTTGGGCACCTTTTCCGATTTTCGTCTAAATTGGCACATATGTACCCTCATGAATTGTGAATTCAAAAATAGTATTATTTTGGTTCCATGGTGACGATATCAGTGTAAAATGGATGACCGAATGTGACCATTTCATGGTATTTGAGGAATACTAGGATTTTTCAAGTTTTTTGAATATAACTTTTGCGTGTATCAAAATCATGGAAATCGCCGGGAGGGCCATCCTGATTTTTTAATGCTTGTTTCAAAAAAATAATTCGCAAGACTAAATTCCATGGTGGAGATATTTGGAAAAACGTATGGACAAGTATACCAACCTTGACAGAATCCAACGTGCCAAAAGTGATCGAATGCTATTTCCGTCTGCTTTGTCCAAACTGTATAATTGATATACGAAATTAAAGCCAATGCAAAACTCCAGGATAGTATTTCTCAGTTTTTTTGAAATATTGACATGGAAGAATGTTACGACCATATTGGTCAAGCCATTCATTATGGGCAAAATTGCAAAATTGCAAATTTGCCGCAAATGTGGTCATGAGTCTATCAGCCATAATCAAAAGAATGCGCATTATATTGGACAGCATACAAATTTGAAGCCTCACAAATGCAAGTATTGCGACAAACCGTTTGCAACTGCATCATACAAAAGTTCCCATGAAAAACTTATGCATCTTAGGATACCACGCAATAAAACAAAAGCCAAGCAAGTCAAGAGGTATTTGAATTTTAAAATTTGACTTTGTCTAGATTTATTGAGCTTTTTAAAGTCATCACACTGATTTTTATTATATTTCAGGTCGGGAAAATAATCTTAAGAGATCGTTCAGTCAGCAACAAAAATTTGCATTTTTAACTTTGTTTTGAACCCGTATACTGTACTGTATACGTATTTAGTAGCTTACAAGCATAAGTGCCTGTTTGTTGGAGTTTATAATGCTGATTACTGTGGCAAAAATATGAAAGATGAGTTGAACGTAAACAAAACTGTAAATACGAAACATTCAGTAGGTCAAGTTCTGCTTGCAAAATATTACGACAGTCAATAAGTTTTAAATGAAATTTTCTTATTTGCTTGAATTCGCCTAAAAACTTATATATTTGTGTTAGTTGGATCAGTTACTTTAAATTCTTTGCGCAATTTGTTTAATGATTACAACTTAATGAAATTAAAACTATAAGTGAATTATATCATTTGCGACATGATTTTGTATGTTTTCTATATTATTGTTTAATATGTATTTACCTTCTATAATATGCAAAGAAATGATGCTATTATTCTAAAAATATTTTTATAGTGTAGTTGCAACCACCACTATAGTTTTAAAAATGTAGTTCCTTATTAAAATGTATTAAAACGTGTTATGAGACTATTTGAAATGAGTAATGTATAAGTTCTTGTATAATAAATGCATAAATCATAATTTCAACACATTCCATGAACTTATACTTCATTTCTGGAGAAGTTTTCCCTTGTACTTTGCAATGGAAGAGAAGAGACCATTGATCAATGTCACGCACAAGATAAAGCTGTTTATTGACCTTGCATCTTTCGTAGTTCACTGTCATGTAAAAACATCATGAAAGCAAAGCAAGGTACAATCTTGCGACAAGCAGAACAAACAAGCCAAAAATGGATTTTTCTTAATCCTTTCCTCTGTTTACTTCAGTAGCACTCCTTTTTTACTTCCAACAACAATTTTTATGGTGGCAGTTTTTTCCAAACACATACATACCACGCACACACAAGTACAAAGGTTAAAGAATTGAATGAAATTCCTGGTATACGAACATTCGTACTTTAGGTATGCGGTAGGTACACGCAAAATATTCCCACTTTTTAAAATCCTCTTATCAGTTTGAATAAACGCATAAAAGTATACTGCACAATAATTTACAGTCGTCCAGTTTTTAGTGAATAATACTCAGTTTAGCCGAATTTAACTAACACAAAATGAAGAGAATTAATATTAATTTAGAATTTCTAATGATAATCTTATCAGCACCTGCAATATTCGCCTCATCTCTAGAAGTGCCACTAAAGTATCAAAATGAAGTTGATTTTATCACCACAACTGAAACCGTTACTGATTTTGTGGAAGATACTACTGAAATAGTTAAAGTGAAAACAAATTCCAGTGAGGATAATAAACCTTTTCTACTTCCTTGCGCAATTAAACCCATACATTATAAGCTTGAAATATTGCCACTTCTATTTCCTGTGGAAGATGCTGAGTCAACGTATTACAACTCAAGTTTATTCACTGCTCCAGGAAAAGTTTGGATACGGGTAGAATGTCTGGAGAAAACATCAAACATTACAATGCATGCTTATCAGGACATGAAAATTGATTCGGAAAATATTCAGGTAGGTAACCTATTTCCATTTTTGCTGATAGCTTTAGTAGAGAATATAACTCGAGGTATATATTTTATTCTGGTATTTAAAAAAATAGGTTACATCAGAAGAAACTGGTGAGATTATTGCCATCAAAAATATTTCTCGCGACAACGACACTGACTTTCTGGTACTGCACCTGCTACAGCCAATTGCAAATGATAACGAAACCGGCCAGATCTACAATATATTCATTGAATTTACGTCTCGCATTGCTGATGACAGATTAAATGGACTTTACCTGGACTATTATGTTGATCCCGAGACTAAAGAAAAACGGTTTCTATCAACAACGCTGTTTGCACCAAATCATGTTCGGAAAGCTTTTCCTTGTTTTGACGAACCAGGTTTAATAACAAACAAAAATTTATTGTGGAGGCATTATAAATATATTTATTAAATAACCATACCCACATTTTTTATTTTATGTAGGGTACAAAGCTAATTTCACTATTAGCATTGGTCGTAAGGAAAAGTCGGGATACTCATCAATTTCAAATATGCCACTTACCAGTTCCAAGCCCATGTAATGTATTTATTGAAGTAGTATTTCTCTAATGATTCTGTATTGGGTAGTCAATAAGTAAATATTACTTTGTGCTTCAAAATTTAAAGGTCAAATCTCAAGGGTTGGGTTTTGGACGAATTTCACGAAACAGTGCCGCTACCTACCTATCTGGTTGCTCTAATCACCACAGACTTTGGATTCAGAACCATTAAAGATGGGGATTTGGAATTAAGAGTAATTCAAAAACAGATCCAAGATTTAACACAAAACGTATTCCTGAACTCTTTAATTTATTGAAAATAATTGGAATATTTATACAGCTTCATGCGCCCAAATACTTAATTCATAGAGTAGAGACACTGAAATCAGAATCTATTATTGAAAGCAACATTACAAAATCTGTGAATCCATACCTGCTTCAAGACCCCTGCACTAAAAATGTGGAAAGGAACAGAGTTGGGAGGCTACCCACTGTCTAAACTGGATATTATTGCTCTCCCACTATTTTACTTTAGCGCAATGGAAAATTTGGGAGCAATAACTTTTAAGTGAGTGCAAATAGATATTCAAAATTTCAAAATATTTTCTTAGCATTAAAATCATGAATTTTATATATATGTTATAGATATCCAGTTATTCTAAACGTAGAAAATGTAACAACAACAAGCGAACTATTGAGATTGTCTTTTGTTGCTGGGTATGCACAATAGTCAAACTAAATATTTTTTGACTGATCAGAAACTAATAAATTATTCAATATTTTTAGATATGAAGTAGCACATACTTGGTTTGGCACCATGATGACACCAAAGTTATGGACGTTTGGCTAAAGGAAAGTTTTTCTGACGTTTTCGCCAGAATATTCTTATCTGAAAAGTTAAATGAAGTTTACCAGCACGAGGACTTTGTAAATAGCGAGCTTCAAAGAGCAATGCGTTACGATGGTAGTGCTGACACACATCCGCTCGAAAATCATGTTAAAACTGCTTCTGCTGTAGAAGGAATTTACACGGATATACCATACAGAAAAGGAGCTTCTATTATGAATATGGTGGGAGTTTTTCTAACAGAGGCGGTATTCAAGGAAGGACTGGAATCGATATTTCTGGAAAAGTAAGATAATTGCATTTAAATGAATTTGTGATAATTGAAGGAAGAGCTGAATGTTTATTTGATACTTAGAAAATACTCAAACGTTGATCAATATGACCTATTCAATCATTTTGAACATGCACAAAAGAAGCACAAAATTTTGGAATCCCAAGGGTTACCTGCAAACATAACTGTAACTGATATTTTGAATACGTGGACCAAACAGAGTGGATATCCCGTAGTTCATTTGCGAAAGGAAGATTCAAAACTAATTCTGAAGCAGGTACGTATAACAAAGTATAATTTCTTGAATATGGTTTTTGACTCAAACAATTTGAGTATCTTATCAAATTTTTTTATACTGCTTCTCTAGGAAAAGTTCAAAGACATGCTTTATGAAACCCTTAAAGCCCATGACCATAGTTCATCCACTGAAGATACCAATGAAGCCCAAGCAACAAATATAGATGCAAATAGAACTAAAAGTAGCAACGCAAGTTTATGGTGGATACCTGTACCTGTTCTAATCCATAGTAATGTGGTTTCAAACAAACGACAATATTCAATCCACTGGCTACCTCCCAATGACACAGAAACAGAAATTCATGTGCAAGAGTTTGATTCAATTACTAATGTCGAGGGTATAAATTCTATTTATTATTATACTAAAAACTGAAAATTGTAATTTTGACTACAATTAGGTTTTTCATTTTTTATAGGATATTTCCGAATTTTGTACGGGGAACAAGAACTACACTCGATTTTGAAACGGCTTGTGAAATAATATATTTCAGAGAATGATAGATACGGTGCTTACCAAATTTCTAAAACAAGTCCCTCTCTTCAAGCAGTTGAAAGAAGCCAGTTTTTGGATGATTATTTCACTTTTGCATTTTCAAGTAATCTTGTACATTTCAAATGCATGTACTTATTTAGTTATTAAAATGACAATATGCTCATAGATTGAAACTGTATTTGCAGATTGGGAAGAAGTACCAGTTAGCCTGCTTGTTCACATTATGTCAGTATTACTTCCACACAAGTCAGAACCCGTTTTCTGGCACACTTTTTTGCAAAACATTCAGAAACCGTACATGCTGTTGCAAGACACAGAGTACTTTTCATCTTTTCAGGTAAGTAAACCTAATTGCAGATAGAAAAGTTAACTCAGTGTAACTTTTACTTTGAAATGTTTTTCTTTAATGCAGAAATATGTTGTTCAACTGTTGAATCCTCTGCACTCTTTCCTCAATTCGCAAAAGTCAACCACCTTTTCCTATTCGTGCTTTCACTCATCCGTACTCACAAAACGAATGCGCCTGACAGAGTTCAGTGCCAAAGTTTTACATTGGTTATGTAATTTAGATGCATCGTCTTACATTTGTGCCAATGTGGCAAAGGAAGCTGTAACAAAATTTATGGAAACGGAAGATGTTAGCATGTATGTTTTCATCATAAACTTATATGATTTATTATTTTGTCGTTATGGTTATTGAATTACATGAATTTGTAAATTTTTAGAATTCCAGCGGATGAACAAAGTACTATCGTCGGTGATACATCTAAAGCATGAACCAACATTTGAACCTAGATTTGAATCAGTGAACCTGCATGTGGTTCCCAGAATTGAATCAGTGAACCAGCATTGGCTTTCCAGATTCTAACCAACGAAACTGCAATTTTGGGGTAAGTTGAGAACGATATACCAAAAAATCCGCAAAAAAATCCTGATCATTTTGGTATATCATTCTCACGTTACCCCAAAAATGCAGTTTCGTTGGTTAGAATCTGGAAAGCCAATGCCGGTTCACTGATTCAATTCTGGGAACCACATGCAGGTTCATTGATTCAATTCTGGTGGCAAATGCTGGTTCATGGCTTAGATGTATCACCGACGCTATGTATTGTACTGCTGTAAAAACTGCTGCCTCCAAACAACGATTGTCCTTGTTATGGAATTTTTTCGAAAAGATGTACTTTCAAGAATATATCTCTGTTCGGAGAGACAGATATCATGACTTTGCACTGTACTCAAAATGGGTTTTTGCTTTGAAGTGTAAAAAACAATGCTTATATTTCTGAATGTTGAATCGCAGAAAACTTTCCAACACTTAATGTTTCAATCTGGTTAGGCTTGTGATGCATAATAATTTCACAGAGATCACTAAAGTTCTAACTTTCTTCTGCAGTTATAACGAATTAGTTCTGCAGTAATTTTATTGTACGTTTATTTGCTATAAATGAAATTGGCGTTGTAAAAAAACTCTATAAATAATATTTTTAAGCTGTATAGCTTTCCGTATTCTCAAAGATAACATAATGCTCAGCTAAAGCATCCCATTTGTCTGAAAATAACGTGTACTTGTCAAGGAAAAATAGTTTTTTATTCAGCCAAATGAAACAACAATTAATTCTATTGGGGAAAACACATTTTCTAACTCTATGTATTTCTGTACGAAATAGAATGTGTACTCTGTACTTTACTTTACTGTACTAAAAGTGTTAGTCGGAAATATTGTGTGAAAGAATTCATACAGAATTGTCTGTACTCATGTTTCTCTCTTTGGATTATGACATGAACTGGTGTATCATAATGAAGCCAGCTACATCTTTCCAGCAAATTGAAATAACGAGCATTCTTTGAGCCGTAACGTCACGCAAGTGATATAGGCACATGCTTTATTAAAAAATAGATTATTTATCAAACCGTAAGACATAAAACTAATTAAGAACAATACTCTAGTTTCAACGCAGCATGCACAATAAAAACTAATGGAACACCTTACTAGGGAAAAATATTCATGTTATAATTTGTATTAATATAGAACATCGCTTAGAGCTTGGGACTTTTCTCCGGCTAGACAGACGCGTGTGTACATTAATGATATAAGGTGATGATGATTACATGCATTTTATATGTTCATACCTAGTTTTCACCCGAACATTACGTTCCACGTGGTCCCCGATAATTCATATAAGTACAAGTTGTGGGATAATAGATACGCTAGTTTTTCTATCTCCACATAAGGCAAAACGTAATGAAGCACGCAAGCGTCAGGTGCTAATAGCAACAAGCAAATAATCACGTATCGTGAAAAAACATCAATTAAATAATAACCAGTTTACTTTTACTGTGGGAATGCATTCGAATGGCTTGCTGGATAAATTAGTCGAACTATTTACAGGAAGTTCAACATTTTAGACAACAAAACCATGCAAACACTAAAAAGCAAATTGATAAGAAAATAATGTACTGGGTCGCTTTTATTACCAAATCTTCATTTAGTTATTAATTTTACAATAACATTGTCAGTTCTTGCTCACACAATTGTTTTGATGAAAATGGGCATTTTATTTTTTCAATTTGTGATTTATTGCTTTACGGCTTTGAAAGTCGGTTTGCAGACAAAACAGTTTGTTATGAGCAATAAGCACGTGTAGCCGAGTAGACATTACACGTGTTACAAGTTTATTTTTGTAAATTAATATATTTCATGATGATGACACGATACGTTAGCATGACAAAATTATATTGTATGACGTTGATTACGTCTTAAGACAAGCTTACTACTAATTAGGAGATTAACGTATTTTCTACAACCTAGATAGTTTCGTATTTAACATACATAGTATGTAGTAAAATCTCACAACTCCAAAAAATTGGAAAACAAAAACTAATTAAAACAGGAGCATGAACTTTTACAGCATGTCTAAGTTTAAAAACAAATGAGCCGATTTTCTGTGCAGTGCAGTGAAACGTGCAATGTTATTTATAATGCATATTGACCTAAGAATGTACATTTTCATTAGAATAATGTGATTGATTCAGCCGGATCACATAAGCGTTGGCGTCGTTTACTTTGTGAAAAACATTTTGTTTGTATGATAATGCACGTAAAATTCATTGTACGATTTGCAAAATAAAAGGATAATGCACATAAAAATGAATCACCTAAGTGAGCTTTGCATCTACACGTCTAATGAAAGATTTTGCACACCAGAGCTTACCTAGTGGTAACTTGGTAACTTTTAATTTTGCAGCATACCTCATCTGCTTTTATGTGTGAAATTATTGCTTGAATTAGGTTTTAACATTTGACTTTTTTTTAGTAATTTTGCCAAAATGCTCGTGAAATTTAGCCCTCCAAGATCGATTTGGAAATTTTAAGTTTTGCCTATTTGTATAAACTTCCCATTCCCATGCTAACAAATTTTTCTATGCACTAAACTAGACAGTATGTGTGTTTAAGCCGTTCAGGTTATATATTGATCTGTTTTTCGTGGTTAAGCAACTCAGCAAACAATCAGACAATATGCATAAATTCTCACATTCAAGACTACATCATAACAAATTTAATACTTTATTGCTGAACCCCATACAACTTGTGGTTTACGTAGTATTTCCATTGTTTGAATTTTATTTTGAAAACTAAATTTACAACAACAAGAAAATCATGAATAAATGTACACAGGTAGTTCAAAAAGAAAATGCTGTTTTATTTTATACCTTGCCTCAGTCAATTTTTTGGCACACATCCAAATTGGATTTTGTAGTCCAGTGTTTTTTATTTACAATGTGCAATTAGTTTCATTTCCTAAACAATAATAAATTTTCATAGAATTAAAAAGCAACATTTACATGCGCTTTGTGGAATTCTGTATATTTCCTTGGCAGCACCTACTTTTCTCGTTCATTGGATTGTTGTAAGTGTACACTACATTTTACACAAGAACTTGTTTTCCTTACACAATGCTCTTCTTTAGACATCTGTGTATTGTATGAACAATTCCTTTTGTTGCTAAAAAACAAGTATTGATCGAGTTATGTTTGTTTCAATGGTTTCGAGCAATGAATTACGAGATTACGATTACACTATTGATTGTTGTTGACAAAGTTGAGACAAATTATAGAAAATTTCATATAAATAATTTGCAATAATACTTGCGTTTACTTAAGTTTAAAACGTTTTTGGAGATTTATACACATTTGCAGCTGTACAAATTCAAATTTGGCTAGTATATACATTTACATAAATATTTTACTTTTGAATACTTCTAAAAATAGACTTATATCTAATTAATGAAAAATTTTATAGGAAACCAAAACAATAAAATCTTGAAATCCCAATAGATTTTTTGTAAACGTTTGCCTTTTAATTAGATTTTCAAATTTTTTCCACAAAATATGTCGCATAGTATTCGCTAATACATATGAACATATATACACATTCTATATTTATTTACAAACGCTGGAATTTGGGAAAACCCTTGGTCAAGCTTAGGGCAAAATACATACTACGTGTATCGATACAGGCTCTTTAAATCATAGAGGCTTATTCAAACGTTCGCTTGTGCACAGTCTAATTTTGAAGTTTAGTAAATAAATCAATGATTTAAAATCATGTACATTTAGATGCCTTATCCCTATTCAAAAATTTTAAAGATACATATTATACAATTTAGCTCAACTTCGATTTGAACATTATTTTTAGAGATGCAGAGAACTCTTTAAACTCTTCAATTAAAGTTTTTGTTTATGAACACTAGGTTGGACTATGTAAGGTTATTGTAAACTATTTACTACGCAAGCATGAAAATTTCTCTTCATTTATTTACAAATATGGTCAAATTCTAGTTATCTAAGCTATCAAAAATGTTTACAACTTTGACTTTTAAGTAAAGTGCATCACAGTGTACATGCATCTTCAAGTTTTCTTTCATGGTGAAATGTTTGCTACATAACTGGTATTCAAAGATACGGCTTCGCATCACGTTGCATTTGTTGAGGTTTGTTTAGTTTCGTTTTCGTTACAAATTCTTTGTACAATGCGGTATTTCCTTAGAATGTATTCTGTTGCAGTGTCTTTATTTATCACACTCAAACGATTTCAAGTCATGGTGCGAGTTCAAATGGCTGGTGACTTGACACTTCCATATAAAAGCTTTAGTACAGATATGGCATTTGTGTGGTTTCTCGCCCAAAAGCAATTTAAGAAGTTGCCTCATGGCATCCTGGCTTTTAAAACGCTTACTGCATAACTCGCAAGGGTAAGCACGAGTTTGCGTTTTATGAATTTCCTGTATGTGCCTATTTAAGTTTGACTTGCTAGCAGTCTCGTAGTTGCATAGGTGGCAACTGAATGGTTTTTCTTGAATGTGTGACAGTATGTGACAATACAACTTTGATAAGATTGGAAGTGCCTCTGTGCAGAATATACAACTGAAGCTTTTAACTATGATTCCTAGAAAAACACAATATTTATGTTAGATTTGTTAAAATCAAGCTCATTATTTGAAAAAAACGAATTAAAGCTAAAATTGATATACAAACCTGAATGTAATTGATTGTAGTACTTCAATCCATTATTGCTTTTAAATGTTTGGGTACATTGGGTACATGCAAATAGCTTTGTTAAAGAGTGAGTTTGTCGATGTTCATTCAGGTCGCTTTTTTCGGAAAACGTTTTATTGCATTGAAAACATTTGAAAGGTTTTTCACCATCATGCACTGTCTTTTTGTGCCTATTGAGTTTGCCTTTAAATGTAAATTTTTTTCTGCACTGATCACATTGAACGGGCTTCACACCAGAATGTACTGCTTTTTTATGAATATTCAAACGTTTCATGTCGATGTATGATTTTGAGCACTGATTACATTTATATGGCTTTTCAACTGTGTGCACTAGCATATGAACGTTTAGATCACTGAAATTGGAAAATGTTTTTTTACATCGCTTACACAAAAAAGCTTTTTGAATTTCTTCATAGGCAGGCAGGTCTTTTGCAGCAGTTTCCTAATGACCTTTTAATTGGGAATTTTCAGAAATTGTTTTAGTACATTTGGAACATTTAAGAGGTCTTTCACTATTACAATTATATACTGCGTCTGTATGCCTATATAGGCTAGATTTGACAGCAAACTTTCCTTTACACTGGTCACATTGAAACGGTTTTTCAGTTGTATTTCTGTGGAAACCTAAACGTTACATGTTGATAAACGATTTTGTGCACTGGTTACATTTATATGGTGTTTCACCTGCATGCACTAGTGTATGATTGTAAAGCTTGCTGAAACATAAAAAATGCTTGTCACAAAGCACGTACACCAACAGCATTTGGGGTTATTTTCATTTTAAAGGATAACAACAAACAACTATCTACAGTAATGTCTCTTTAGAAATACCTTCGCTTTTAAGAAAAAAATTTTTTAATCATAAATAACGAAAGTAATTGTTTCTCTATAGTCGGAAATGAATACTGTTTAAAAGTGCCTGCATATGACATTGTCCTTAGAACACCCTTAGCTCTTTAACCAACCAAGTAAACACCTTTGTTAGGCATTTATGTATTTTATGCTTTCTGGTCCCTTGCTTCAAACAAACTGACATGACTACTGAAGGTAGCCTTATTTGGAGCATATATAAATGCTTACAGACAACAACTAATTGACAAGACTTACGTGCTTACGTGCACGTCTGCAAACCATATTCAAAACACAAAAGCGAGTTAAGAAGATTGGTTGAATCTCTGTTTGCGAGGCAGGGTATTACTTAAAACTGAAACAATCGTGCTTTCTTATTACTGTGGTAAAAGCATTACAGATTTGAACGTTTGCCTTTTTATTCAGAGGCTCTGAATATTTATCCAGCTCACGGTACTTACTTGCTCTTGATGGCTTTGTTTGTGTATGCAAACTTGAATTGATGAATGGGAATATTTCAGTCGACCCTCAAAAAAACATTTGTTTTTCCTCATTTTATCATGCCTCATCCTTTCGTGCCAAAAAATTAATCATTATTAGCCCTTAAATGATTTTTTGAGGGATAAACAATTATTTTTGTCATTTTATTCAAAATTCATTTTAAAGTACAGCCTTGTATCTATTTTAGTCTTTTTTCAGTGCTTTGCTTAATTTCTTTGAGTAACAAATCGTCATTCGGAATTCGGACCCCCCCCCCGAAAAAAATTTAGTCTTAAATATTTAAAACTTTTATACTATTATAAAGTATGTTTATCGATAATAACTACATACCAGGTCTCATCCCCATATGCTTTTAAGGAGGCTGGAAAGAGGTTTTAATTAACGTTTACCAAATACGAAAATATCTGATTTTTTCAGACTGGAATTAAAACTCACAAATGAACGTTTTTATGGAAGTTGAGCATCCTTACTTAAATTTTTAAAAGAAAGTTTCATGGCTCTTTAACTTTTGTCTTCCACAATCAATTTCTGATTTAAAACGCCTAATAAATAGCTAATTGTATGTTCTACGTGATTAATGTGTCAAGTATTCAATATAGACGGCTTATGTGCAGTGGTGAGGAAGAATACACATAAGGTTGCTGTAAACCGGAAGTGCACCAAAATGAATGAAGCCTGCATAACTTTTTTTTGAAACAAGATATCAACAATTTGAGAGACGACATTTTAGCAAATTTAATAGGCAACAATTTGGCACTCTAACTTTTGAAATTAAATATTTCCACAACAAATGGATCCATTTAGTGAAATGCCTTCTGAGCTAAGCAGACCTGCCTTGTATACCTACGCATGCCTGACAAATGAAGACGTACATGCATTTTATGCTCGTGAACACCAAATAATTGTTTATCCCTCAAAAAATCATTTAAGGGCTAATAATGATTAATTTTTTGGCACAAGAGGATGAGGCATGATAATAAAAGGATGGTTTAATGTTTATTTAGGGGTAAAAAATTACATGCCTTGATGAATCACTACGTGATTTAGAAGAACGGATTTGCTTTTATATGGAAGTCATCACGCTTGCTTACTACAATTGCGTGCACACGCATGATTGCGGTATCGGGATACGGACCCCATTTATATTGAGTTATCACACGGACATTTGTCTGAGTCAATTTTTTTACCGGACAGTTATCTTATTATTGCAATTTTTTCCATTTTGAGCGTTTTTATGAATGAGGACAGTTATCTCAAGACAAAAATTTATATTCCTCAAATTGTCTATTATGCAACAATTTCTTAATAAATCGTTTAATTCTAATGAAATTACTATTTTTTCTGCGCTTTGTAATGATACTACGTTTACTTATTAAGTCCAACCTTGTCTATCAAGACTACTTGCTATCCATTGGACAATAAACTGTATATTACTTAATTGGGCTGGTATCGTTATCACAAATGTATTTGACAACGATGAGCGTGGAACATATATAGCTGCATGGGAAGCTGTACAATGATTGGTTCTGTAGTAGTATCTCGTGATCTTGTTATCGTATTAAAGCAATACTGTAATCGGTGCATAGTATATGGGTAAGCCTTTCTTAACTCATTTGAATTTATAAACTTTACAAGTCATCAAAAAAGTACCTACGGTGTATACGAAAAACTTTATATCTAGATTGATAGTTTAAAAGGGTTATTTTGGTATGCCGTTTACTGAAATATGAGCTTTTAGATAATATATGCATGTTTAAGCTTATACTCAAAATTCATCTGAATTCGAGACTCTGGTTGGACTAACTATATACGCTCAGTGCTAACTTTGGGTCTGCACCATTAATATGGGCAAATTAAGATCAGATGTCCAGCCTATGAGAAATGGTAAACCTGAGATGAAAGATGACTGAGAATTATTACGTCAAAAAAATTCTTAAACGCGCTCATATAGGAACTAAGTTCTAGTGAGAATATCAGGTTTCATTATACCTTACTGGCTGCCAAGCGCATAAGTATATTTTCTAAATCTCCGTGGACCTATATAGACCTTTTGGTACCTCATATAAATATATAACATATTTATATATTTTTAATATGACGAATAGTCAATAGTACTGAACAATCACAATATTGCGAAGGAACAGTTTGCAATATTATCAGAACCACATAAACAACTTACACTGTGTCGGTACAACCTTATTCAATGAAGAAATACTTTTAGAGTTTGTAGAAGTAAAATACATAAACATAAAAAAGTTAGAAAGAGGAAGTTTAGTGTATCTAACATGTAGGACACACGTAGTATCTTTACAAAGCGCAGAAAAAATAGTACTTTCATTAAAATTAAACGATTTATTAAGAAATTGTTGCATAATAGACAATTTGAGGAATATAAATTTTTGTCTTGAGATAACTGTCCTCATTCATAAAAACGCCCAAAATGGAAAAAATTGCAATAATAAGACAACTGTCCAAATGAGATAACTGTCCGGTATAAAAAATTGGTTAAGACAAATGTCCGTGTGATAACTGTCAATATAAATGGGGTCCTAGACCCTGCGGTATCGGGTACTCTCTATTGTTATGCCACTGTATTCATACGCTAACGCGTATACATCAAAGTAGATCCAGTAAACCATTTGCACAATGAAACGAAAACCCTCGTACCAGCATGACTAATGCAACTAATGTTATATTGGTTTATTGGAAAATAACATAGTTAATAGAAACATTTACGTTAACCATCCATAGTAATACCTACTTAATTACACACAAAATGACACAAACGCATCAAATCGTACTTGTCATGACTTTGGTGGGAATAATGTATCTAAGCTGTTGCCGGAACAGTGTAGTTTTTCCACTGGAATAAACACTCATTGCGATATTAGATAGAGATGAGATAATAACCAAAATTGACAAGAAACGTCTTCCCTAAATGCAATTACAAGTAGAAGCTATTAAACATAAAGTTAAAAGGTAAAGTAACACAACACAGTTTCTTTGAACCGTTAAATAGGATTCTTTGACAAACTGAATTGTGATTAAACGTAAACTGAATTGCTCTGGGATGCACGATTTGATTTCGGATGATTCTTTATTAGGACTCTGTAGGATGTAAATAATGAATTTAAATAAAAAATAAAATAGTTGGCTTCAAGCTAATATTTATTAAAAAATTTGTTCCTGTCAGGGCAACTTGTATAAAATTGAAGTGCGATGATTTGCTAAAACTGAATTCGGAGCGCTTCAAATGCCACTATACATGCCACCGAATATAGCAGCGTCTAATTGCAGACCATACAACTCCTGACCAAACCAACACATGTGTTATACCAATTTCGCGTATTACCGCTGACCTTACGCCAAAATGGGAACTTTGATGGGAATAATGTACCCAAGCTGTTGCCAAAACCATGTGGTTGTTTCCTCTGGAATAAACACGCATCCCGATATTACATAAAAAGGAACTAGGATCAAAGAAATGGCAAGAACTTCCGATTCGTCCCAAAACAAAATTCCAAGTAGAAGCCCAAAAAGTCAAGATTTATCTTTAACATGACACTCTATAGTAATTTAAAGTAGTGTAATATCTTAAGTATTACCAATTGTTGTTGCAGTTATCCCAGCGCCAAAACAAACTACAAGGTAAATTAGTCGAGTAGAAACTCCTTTGATTTCAAAACCAAATCAAATTTATTGAATTCCGGTGACAGTTCCAACTTGCACCAATGTAATGAAAGATTGAATAATTATATGACTAACAATTATATCATATATATTTAGTCCTGCAAGACGGGCTCGGTGTAATGTTCCTTGTTTGTAATCTGGTTTATAGAAAAATTCACAAAATAACTCAACCTCATTACGCAAAAACTAAACGAATGCCATTAGATACATGATTTAAAATACCTGTTACGAAGATTAGAGCACTAAGCAAAAATGGCAAGCAATGTATGGCCCTGAAATCATAAAAGCAAAATTGCTTCAAATGTTTCGAAACAATCAATAAAATAGAACTGGCTATCAACATACCATACAATTGTCCCGGAAAAGATGTATTCAGCATAGCAATCAGTGTAATCCCTTTACACGGCGGGACGAAACTTTACATATTTGAATTAAAAATCAATTGTATTTTCAAGGCACCAAATGATTCTATCAGTTTTAAATTAGTTTATATGATATACATTGTAATTTACTTGAAGTGGTAGACGAAATTCCTTTCTTGAAAGTCCACACGAGTCCTTAAGTTGCGAGGCAAAGTTAAAATAAGAGTTGTATACACCTTTTATGATGAAATAAGCCGTCAAGTATTCTAAAATCAAAAAGAGTCTTTCATTGTAGCTGGCTATAAAAACGAATACCTAAATTAAAGAAGCATAAAAAGTTCGACTTACGAGAGTGGTCAAGTCTGAAATGAATCTGGGATCCTTCAATAGTTTCATTTCAAGCAAAACGCTTTTCTGCTGCTAAATCAATTAAATGTGCGGAATAATTTTCTGGAATGACAAAATATCCCCATATTTTTCCCATTGGGCACCTAGCAAGGCAGACTGCTCGCTGTCATAAAAGTCCTGAAATGTCATTAAATGTCTGGATTACGAAAAGATACTCACGTAAACTAGTTTAATACTTCAGTTTTGTACCAGAATCAATAAATCGTCTTGTTGTAACTTGTTTATAAATCCACAACTGAGTGACGTTAAGTCACATGAGTTTTGTAGAGAATAAATCTGTGGTACGCATTCAGTTTGCCAGTAAGAGGTGTCATGGTTAAGTACTCCAAAATGCAGGTTTTTACCCTGTACCCCACCGTGGCCAGAGTAAGACAGCTTAGAATTGTTGGCATGATCATGCACATGGTCAAAAATCTATTCAGAGATTTAAAACATTAACTTGGTGTAAAAAACTTAATAAGATTGATCATGAAAAAACGGAATATGAAACGTACACAGGATGCTGTATTAGCGTCAGTGCCATTACTAGTGACATCCCAAACACTTTTTCAAAGCTGTGGTTCAAGTCAGAGCACAACGAATTTCCAAATAATGTTTTCACGGTTTTGGTTACTTTTCCCTGTATAATTTTGCTTGTTTCCCATTCACTGATTTCAAACGTAGGACAGCCTTGTGCAGAAACCGGACCACAGTATGAAGGTGTGTTGTTAACTGAATTCTCAATAGTGGTTCGGGGGGCTTGATTTCTATTTTGCTGCTAATTCTCGTCACACAGTTTAAGAATGGCATCTTCTATACGTTCACAGTATGTTTGTGCGCTTGTGAATGTTTTGTAACAGCTCTATGCATCAATCAAATTGTTACTCCAAAATGTGTTGTGTTGATCATAGCAGGTGTGTCTACCATTAATAAAGTGAAATTAAACTCATGCGCTAAATATAGCATAGAGCATAATTCCTGCAACTAGCACACTGGCTTTGTTTCTTAAAAATACTTATTCTAAGTTGACCGCCTTACTATATCTGATAGCTAAATCACGGTAATATTTTCAAATTTGATAAGACATTTTTTGTTGCCTCCAAAAATATCCAATTATACAATGTGCAAACAATTTATACAATGTGCTTGTAAACTTACATCAATATAAAGAATGCAGGTATATTTTGAAAGAACGAATTTTTGTGTCAAAAGATAAGCTTGGAATGATATTAAGAAATCTCCCAAATCAAACAAGTTCCATCGTTACCATCTCCGTATATTTTTAAAGGCAGCTGAGAACACCATCTTGTTGTGAAACCAAACAACAAGAAATAATCTACTTGAGCACTTAGCATCGTTTAGTGGTAAGCACTTAATAAATTCCGTGTCAGGAAAAAATACAAATTCCAAAAGTCAAGCCGAATTTTGACTGAAGGAAAAAAAGGCAAAGCGGAAAGAAAGACAAATAGAAAAACAGGACAAAAGTACAAAAAGTCAAAAAGGAAAGAAAGACAAAATGTAAAATAGGCAAATGCATTTAAAGATGGAATAAATAGGAGTAACATTGCTAAGAAAAGGCGTACATGGTTGTAATACAGCATCAACTGCAACAACACAAATTTTTTAGAACAAACCGTTTTATATTTACTAACCTTGTCTTGTTTTGAGGACTCTGATGGATTACACTTGTCACACTAGCACAGATTAGCATATTTTATTAGAAGATTATATTATATTTTCACTGTTTGCAGTTACGAAAATTAAGAAAATACAAGACTGCGATGCTAACTTTGAATGGCAACATTATCTGTGTATATTTCTATATGAAACAATGTTCGCGTTATAGGTGAATAACTATAATCTTCTGATGACATTCTATATGTTATTTATTACCCAAACTATTTTCTATTGAGAACTCGGTTAACAAGGTTTAGATTTGCTAACAACTGCTAACAGAGGATCCACGTTAATACAAAATGATCTTTGATATTTTATGTTCTCCCTATAGTTTTAAACAAAAAGACCCAGGGAAAGAATTTGTATTTCTTTCCGCTGCCAGTTGTCATTTTTAACTTTTTGGCTTCTTTACTTATTTGTCTTATTTTCCTTTTCCTTTTTGCCATTTTTTCCTTCGGTCTCAATTCCGTTTGTCTTTTAAAATTTGTCTTTTTTTCTTAAGACCAATAATTTTAATAGCACCCGGGTCTTACTCATCTTATGCTGCCAAACAAATAACAAACTTTAACTAGAAAATATATTAGAAATATAGAAGTAGAGAAGTGAAGAACAATTTTGATTTTCAATTTTTGACGGCAGGTCGAATTTGCTCATTATAAACTTGCTCCATCTCGTGAGAGAACCTTTGATAAGCAACTTACTATTTTGTAGGCCATCCAGTAAGCAAAATCACAGTTTCCAAATATTACACAAGTTTTCAATTGCTATATCATAAATGTACAAAGAGACGAGTCAAATTTGGAAAATTTCTGCAAACTACACTACTGAAACATTTTATTATGCTTCTTTGAAAACCATGCTATTTTGCTGTTTTAAAAACATGATCGAGCAACAAAGAAAATTTTTACCCAACTGTTGCAGGGTTTTATAAAGCGTATATCTGTGTTATTTTACAAAACAATGGATAGGGCTAATCAACATGCATAGGATGAATCGGTTGAATATCTCCACTGCAGATCTTTAGGGGCACGCGTACCTTACCATATTACCGTATTGCACGAATCACTCGTATCAACAAAAGGGTTGCTTGCATCCACTCAGCTGGAAAACTCAGACTGCTCGAGCTGCCCTATATAGGTAGTGCATATTCTTGGATGAAAACAGATAACAAAATAGTATAAGGCGGTGTAAAAATTAATTTATAATTATATTTATATTCCAATAAAACTTGCATTGTAGGATTGAAAGTGCCTAAATACATGGAGAAAAACAAGTATAAGCATTAAAAGTGATATGTGCTAAAACATTTTACAGTTTCAAAAAATGGAAACTGTCCAAGGAACGCTTACGAGGGGTAGTAAAAGGAAAATTGCGAATGAACAAGAGAGACGCAAACAGATAAAAAATTTGCAAAACCAGACAGAGTTTTACACGAACATTTGGAACAATCCTGGAAATGGAAGAAGACGGAATGATATAGTTGTGCGTAACAACAAAATTGCGATTCCAAAACAAGAAGTAAAGCCAAATGTTGATACAGATATTCCTGAGTTTTCACTGCAACAGGCCGTAGGGAATGGAGTACAAAATGAACAGATTATCAGAATAGTAAAAGACGAGCTGGATTTACCAGTGGATGACTGTGTAGAACGCGCGAAAGAAGTAAAATTCGGTGGGGTTAGAAAAAAATCGATAAACGGATTGCAAAACCTCGGAACATGTTCGTCGCCCAAAAAAGTTTGTGGTGTTAAAGTTGAGCAAGTTGAAAAAACTAAAAAAGTTAATCTGGAACAAATTCAGTGTGAAGCATACTTGAATGAAGAAGTACATTCGGGAAATCTTGAAAATTTCCAAGGAGCAAGGCGTGAGCAGAATGAGGCCATTGAAATTATCGATTTGTCTTCGGAAGAAGAACATTTTGAAGTTATTGATTTAGTGGAGATGGAAGAGCCCCCTGAGGTTGTGCATCTCGAACAGGAAGACGACAGTTTTGTTCCAAATGGAAACATAAACTTGACTGAAGAAAGTGCTTTGGAAGCTGCGCAAGCAGATTTTTCAGTACACACCCTCGGCAACATTTATAATGATGTGAATTGGAAATCAAATCAGAAAAACTTGAAACAAGGCGAGATTGTCCAATTACCTGTGACAACTGCAAACAGCAACCAAAATAATGCTATAAATCAGTATGACTGCATACCAAGTTCTTCTAAAGCAGTTAAAGCTGAGAAATTTGCAAAACTAAATAGTTGCTCAAGCAATGGTGTCAAATCAAATTATGACAAACTTGTGGGATCCAACAATATTACGTTAAGAGAGGTATCTGTTTCTTATTTATTATTTTGTGTGTTTTTAACATTTATACACAAACTATTTTTTGTTAGTTTACAGAGGGACCTGAGGTACGTCCCTCTGTTCATTTTCACGAAGAGGAAAATGACGCTACATGTTCAACGGAAATAAAACCGCTAGCGGAACTACACACAAACTTTCAAGGACGATTGCCAAACCCACAAAAATCTGGAGAATTAGCTGACTGTAAATCGACCCTGCTTTTCTCTCAGGTATGTATTTATTTGTAAGCAAATTACTAGATTTACTTGAATTGTAGCGTTTTGAGCTTGTAGTGCCGAAAATTCTGAAACCCATAAGATCTATTTGAAGATTATAAAATCACAAATAAGTTTTAAATATTTGTGAACTTAGCGTCTGTAAAGCATTTGAATAAAAACAAAATTCCAAAAAGGAGTTTCTACTTAAGCTAATCTTAAACATATTCCATAAGTATCACAAGATTCCGATTATTTTTTTGAAACGCAAAAACTTGAAAGTACCACCAAAGCTGCATTTGAAATGCTTTACAGGGGCAGGTTTACAAATTCTTATATTGTATTTTTGACTGAATATTTTTTGCACAGAGCTAAACACAGAC
Organism: Entomobrya proxima; assembly: GCA_029691765.1. NCBI lineage: Eukaryota > Metazoa > Arthropoda > Collembola > Entomobryomorpha > Entomobryidae > Entomobrya > Entomobrya proxima. The sequence continues at coordinate 52,602,816 of CM056172.1, forward strand.
ACAGTATTGCCTCTAAAACCAAGATTTAGCTAAAATGTTTTATAAAGTTATACATAAATATGTGTTATATTATATATTTTCAAGGTCTTAAGGATATTTTGGGAGAATTTTAAGTACTCGCTGCTAAGCAGACCAGAATTCCTCACCACGCGTATGGTGTGCTCTGTAAGTATGCAGACAATCGATCAAATAGCGGAAGGCCCTACATGGGATCTGCAGTTTGAGGAAAACATAATTCTTCAAAGGAGAGGTGTAGTGCGGTGGCGGGATAGAAGAAACGGGGACATGCCCATGTCAACCCATGCCCCTGACTCGGTTCAAAATATCGTCAGAGCGTCTCGTCCACCAGTCATATTGAAAGTGGTCGATTATCTTAATTGGAGTGAGACAGACAGACGCACGAGGTGTTGGGGGTTTATAACAAAATTCCTAGAGACACACGGAAAGGTTTTGAAAGTGTTTGCTTATAGCAAAGACGTAGGCAGAATCACACCAAACAATTGCCATGATCCTGCAAGCTTTTTTAGGGTTTTTATTTCTTGGCTTACACTAATGCCAAACTTGAGAGAAATCAATCTCCTTGAGTGTAAAAATGTTTACAAATTAGAATGTACGAGTGCCTTCCAAGAATTTCCAACCCTTACAAAATTACGTCACCTAAATGATGATCATTGGCCGCCAAAACTGTTTAGAGCTGCAGTTTTGGCGAATACGCACATTCAAAATCTAACCATAAGCTACAAGGATTTTCACTTTCAAAAGATTTCGCTTCCGCAACTTAAAAAACTGGTTGTAAACTTAACCGGTTCAAAGATTAATCCCATTCTTCATGCTATGCAAGATTATATAAGAACGTTGCCGCTGCTAAATTCACTATGTCTTGAAAGCCTCATCTTTAAGGGGCCGGTGTCTTTGGAAATTTATCCTTTGGTTCTTCGTGCAATGAGAAAATTTTGCAGTTCCCTGCAAAACGTTGAGCTAACGCTTAACTTTCGCTGCCCTGGAAAAGATTATGTTTTACCAAACCTCACAAGCTTAACAAATCTTGTGCTAAATTTTTCGCCAGGAAGCAACTGGTGTACTGATGATCTTTTGAGGTTCATTAGGCCTTGTTCAGTTTTGCACAGTTTGGCTTTACACTGGCACAATGGTTGCTACTGTAAAAATGCTAATTGCAGTTATTCAACCCAAGACAAAATCTATCAACGCGAACACATACAAACAGAACTAGTGTCCAAGTTGTGGAATGCGGTTCCCAACTTAAAAAAAGTAGAGGTTATCCCAGGCACGAGCTCAAACACAGCCATGTTAGATTCTTCGCATGTATTTCATTCTTGTGAAGTAATAATTAGCTGATTTTGAAAACAGTCCGTTACTAAAAATTATAGATATTTTTATGAACAATCAATTAGTTTTTTGTATAGCAAAATATATTTAATGGCAACATAATAAATCAGTGTTTTTATTAATCTTTTGGTCAGTTTCAGATTATGAAATCGGAGTGTTCTGCCGAGTTAAACTGAATATCCTTGTAAATTACTTATGCATGAACTATAACCAATGCAATCAATCAATTCAATATTAATGTGCCATGTGTTTAAACGTGTAAGGAAAATACAAATCCCTGATTTTGCAAATGTGCAGTGTAATTAATTTGTTTGAAAGGGTATGATGTAAATTCTTTATCAAGGAACGGTAACGTTTAGAGTTCCCTTTGCCGTTTGGATTTTTGTATTTTCCATGAAAACGGCATGTCTCAATTCAGACGGTTTTGGCGGATGGTTTTATTAAAGTTGGGTAATTATTGTTACTCTGCTTTGCACGTAAATAAATTGTATATAATTCAGTTGTACTGTTATATGTTTCCAAAACCATTGAACATCAGAATCAAAAGGTCATTGCAAGGTATTAAAACTCTTATTTTTTGAAATGTTTTATGATGAATAGTTTGTGTTAGAGTTTAGTTATTTTTAACAGTAAGGAAATTTGAACCCAAAATAAAAATATCAAAGCTATCTGTTATCAAAGCTCATATTATTTTTATTATGTTGCCTTTGTAAAAGTTATTTTAGAAAATTTTATATCTATTCTGAATTGTTACATTATGTACGGTAATATCTTGTTTTCATCTGAAACTGGTAACGCTCAAACGCGAAGGCAAAACAGTCATAAGTGCAATATTATACAAATTTGTGAAACATATTATTTAAATAGTTAAACTTAAATTAGCATTTAAAAACGTTAAGGATTGTTTAAAACCACGGATGCTCTAAGAGTGCATTTTAAGAAACTAACAAAATTAAGACATGCGTACTGCAATACTATAATCTTTAAATGTACTTTTGAATGTAAATGGGAATGTAAATGTACAGAAAAGTTGAAAGCTTCATGAAAATTGTTAAAATCAATTTATGTAGAGAAGTTCAAAATAAAACTCTTATGTGTTTGAAATATTCATGGCTCCATTAGCGTTTGAATGAAATAGATACTTAAAAAATAATTTCAAAACAAATGTCCGCAAAGTGATGGTTTTGCATTGGATTCGAAATCCAGTTGGTAACAATAAACTTTTAAAGCAAACAACCAAATTTTTGTGTCATTTAAAACAAGTATAAAAGTGACACTTACACAGAGCCGGCAACCGTTTTTCAGCATTGAAAACGTCCGGTTTTTATTTTTGCACATAAACATGTAACATTACAATTTACACATACCATTTTTTGTGTAATGCAAACTGCATAATTTCTTATGAAATGCCAGCTATGTATATCATGTATTTTTCTGTACCGCTGATATGATTTTTAATTTACAGGTTTCTCATGAAGAAGGTGCTGACAAAAATTTCCACAACAAGAAGTACTACAAGACAGATAATTATCATACCAGACATTGCCCAGATATATTTCAATGCATAAAGTTGCATAGGTTTCGATATTGTTGTAGTTTTGCTATTACCACCAATGCTGGTGGCAAAATAATGAGAAATCCAGTCATTTTGTTGTATATGCCACCTTACCCCATTTAAGTCTACTCCATAGTATTCCAGCTCAGACTGAACTCTATATAAGCTACCCAATCCCGTAACTTCAAAACCATAAGTACCCCATAGCTTGTAAATCCCACTCTCCACGTAATTACTAAATGCACTTTTAACTCTCGTATAGAAATAATTTTTGCTCGTTGTCCACAATTGAGTTCTTGTAAATGTATTTACTTCGATTATTTTAGACGTCCATTTTGAAACCGCAAAAATTCTCAGCAAGTTTTGTTGTGGTAATTTTGAAATCTAAACAATGCCAATTGTCGTTTTTAACAGCCTCAATTTTGCTCAATTTTAGAATTGATGATAACAAAACAGCTTTTACCAAATGCAGCAACACAAGAGTTTAATAAAAAAGGAGAAATTGTTTTATTCATCATATTTTCCGGATCAGCCATAGTACCATTTCTGTTTGTTCTTAACATCGTACTAAAGTTTGAACCAACTCACATTCTTGTAAAAGAATGGCTGGAAACAGATATTACCCTAAGTTTGCGACGCAAACTTTGCGTTGTGCCTGTCTTATCTTTTTGTCCTGTGGCGCGTTTGCTGCAGGAGCTGCAGTATTCTGGATTCTAGCCTTGACTACAATAGTTCTAATGCTTTATAAAATATTGCTAGCCGGATATGCGCCAGATATAGCTTATTAGAATATTCGCTCACATGAATTTCATGCTCAACAGTTTGGTACAATATCTGATGAAAAATTATTGCACGTTTTTTGTACCCTGCAAGTACTTGCTAAAATGATAAACAATGTGTTAGCTTCCATAAAAATTTCATCAGGTTTGGATTTATGTGATTTACGTTTCCTTATTTGCTATTATGCTTAAAGTACATGAATTTCAGGATGGGCTAGTTGTAGTTGGGTTTTCTAGCATGGTATTTCTTTCGCAACTGTTACAAATATTTATAGTCTATCCAAATAGGAGCACTGGAAGAGCACTCTAAAATGTTTATAAATGATAAGATAAGGTAAAGAAAATGGTAAGAAGGAATACATTATATTATAGTTTTCTGGTTAGTTGCCAACCGTTAACATTAGAAGCAGTGTATCCGTTTTATCATCTTTCAAGTGAAACGTTTCATTTGTTTGTGCATCAAGGAATGGATTTTGTTGTTTCGATGATAAATAAGCATTTAAATTGTTTTTTTCTTAGCGAAGGATTCAAATTTTACCAAATTTGTAAAGTAGTTTTGACTAGTTTGACCGAATTATATTTTACTACGTATATTATGCATTGATTTTGAAATAAATAAAATAAACTTCACAAGTATTCTCAAATTCAACACTAAGAACTTGTTTATGTCAATTAAGTTACAAAAATTGTGGTGTCTCATTAATTTAATAAGAAATACACTATAAAATACAATCATAATTCATTAACAACACAAGCAATAAATGCATAACATGAAAAATGAAAATATGTACTTACAATACAAATTTAACAACAGCTTGATATTTTTATCTAGAAGGAATTCACATGCTGTATAAATGTACGTGTGAAAGGTCTTACCTTATACTAAAAATAAATTGCTTGTATTTAAAAATATATATAATTTTTTTTTGAAATTTGTTGTGTTTGTGTAAATTTTGTTAAATGACCAATTAGATAAAAAACTTTAATTAGTCCCTTATGGCTACGGTTTAAATTTTACAAAGCGTACCATCATTATGCCAGTTTGTCAAGTATAATGCTATGATTAACCTGAGGAAAGCTTTTTCTGAAAACTAATCACCTACATAAAACCAACCAGATAGTTTGAGCCTTCTTCCAAAATTTTCGTTGGCCTAAGGTTAAACCGATCGCGAATTTTATCAAGTTTGGGTTTAACTTTCTCTACCTTAGATGCCTGTTTGTCTGAGTTGTTTCGCAAGCTTGTATTAACTTTATACTTGCCCTTCAAAAGCTTTATAACATCAGTAGAATCAACGCGGGCAGCAAAATGCAACGGAGTCCATCCAGCGTAATCTCGACCTTCAACATTAGCTCCACATTCTATAAGTTTGCTAATTTTTCAGCGAATGCTTTTAGTTCTGGGGTCTCACACATTTTTGAATTTAAATTCTGCCAACGTCGTAATAAAAATCTAGCCTGAGTGTTTGTGGAGAGTTGTGCAAGCTTGTGACCACACAGGGCAAAATCTGTGGCAACTTTTCCCAATAAATACTCTCTCGCTGTTATGAAAACCCTGACAGTAGGGCAGTTTTTGCTTAATGTGTTAATAACTTCAACGCCAACAGGAAACATGTTATGACCTAGCTCATCCAAGCTGTCCAAAATAATTTCGAAGAATATTTCACTGCTGGATTTTCTATTAAACCAGTAATGAACAAGAGCTTCTTCGTATTTGCTTTCGCAAAGAAGCTTTTGTTTAATGTAACTTCAATATTTTCCTTTGTTGCAACTTGCTTGACATCTTTCTTGTCTAAATCTGAATTCAAAGCTACCAAGAAAGCTTTCACTGACAAAGAAAGCACTATTCTGGTTTTGTGTTTGTTTCGCAGCTCATCCCTCTAAATGCTTGCTAAACTCTGACTTTCAACTACCAGGCTCATCAAATATTAGAAACACGTTTTTAGTGTGCTTGTTTGATGACCTACGTGACAAAATCTCAGATTCTGATATTTTGTTCCCAAATTGAGCAAACAGTTTTGACGTGGTGCTGTGATCGCCGCTTGTAGAAACTAATTTAAACTGCTTGTTGCCAGTATACTCAAGCAAATAAACGTTTTTACTAGAATCAAGAGTTTTGAAAATAGCAGAAATGTCTGCAAAAGTTGCTGTTTCATCGTGGAGCAAGAATATTTTGCACTGAAAATAATTAGCTAGCGAGCCAGGTTCAGCTTTACCTCGCTCTCCTATGTAGACCTGGAATACCATATGTAATCCAATGTCTCCAATATCTTCCTGAAGCCTCTGATTCGCATGTTTTATGTATGCTGCCAGTTTGCCAAAGTTTTCTATTGTTTCTAAAGTTACGTCCCCTACTAAGCTTTCCAACTTTTGTTTCGAAATTTTTGTAAGCACAAACGTTTCTGTAGACTCTATTTTGTCATCAGTAAGCATTTGAGCACTTACCCTATCGCAATCAAGTAGGTTTCTTTCAATGTACAATTCAGATGCAAATTCCATTTTCTGTTTTCTAAACAGCTCAACACTTTCTTTTCGTAGAAGTTTGTTCAAAACATCACCCCTTAAAACCTTATTCTTGTCACTTTCCGATTTGAGAATTTGTTTGATATGCACTAAATTGCCTTCGTGGGCAAAGTTACCTGCATGTTTTCTATTTTGTTTTGATATGACTCATCAATCTTATGCCACTCTAATGGGCTTCTAACAAACGTTTTGCCAAAAGCAGTTTCTACGTTTTGTATAATATGCTGTTCTACAGTTTTATCAACATTCCCAAACAAAATGATTCTGGTACTGTTTTTACACATTTTAAGCACATATCTGTTTCTAAAATACCGTCATTCGTAAAAACCAGAATTGCAAACGGTTCCACCTCAGATTCGGCATCACTGACTGCAAGTTCGGTAGTGTCAATCCCCTTCCGAAAAATCAGCTCGCTTCCCGTCCACACTATGGCAAGTGTAAGGTCTTCCGGGAAAGCTCGCTTTACAACCTGGAACGGTTTGCTTCTGATTTCAAACGAGGAAGCCTGTTTCCCACTTGTTTGATATCGCACATCTTGTTCGCCTATTTAGAAATACAATAATTTGCAATTTTTCAGTGCTGATTATAATAGTTAGTCATATCCGTACAAAACCCATTTTACTTACCATGCATCAATTCGTTGTGTAAACTTTCCTTTATTTTTGCCAGTATGTCATCCACGGTTTGTGGAATATTCTTCATATATTTATCCAACAGCACTGGGTAAAATTTACGAAGATAATCCTGCTGTGTCTGTATAGTTTTACCCACAGAAAAGGCAACAACTTCAAAAACTGCCCGGTCCAGAACTCAACAAACTCCTGGGTTTTATATGCACACGACCAGCCTAGTTGCTGTTTTAGCTTGATAGGGATATCTCCATAATGCTCGTGCTTGTGACGAATTAGCGTGAACAAGTCGGTTGGTGATTTGGTGTTGTAGGTATCACGCCCTATTGACCTCCAAAACGAATATTTAGTTGCTAGCATGTCATAATAGCCCATTTTTGCAAGCGCCGTTCCCCAACAGCCATTCAATCCAACAATGTTGAGCTTTGCTGCCTCCGCTTCCAGCAGGTTTTTTTATTTTTGTTTTTCAAAAACTTTTTGGGTGTTCAACGAGAAATTGTTTGTTGTAACTGGAGTCCAAAAATATGGATGGGAAAGCAAAACGTCGATAGGAATCACGCCTGTAAAATTTGATTTAAAGAATGAAATTGTAGACATATTTTTAGTAAATGCATTATTTAAATTATAATTTGATCAGCATTCAATATAAATATTTATAGTGGTAATTTGTACTGACTACAACGTATAATTTATAAACTGCACAAAACAACAGTTTTTCAAGTCTTATACTTTTTAAATGTCTAACGGTTTAACAATAACTAAATTTTTATTCTCTTTCCACGGTTTGTTAGACCGTAAAAGTAATAATTCACAACTAATATATCAATTGTTTTTACAAAAATCTGTAGCAATTTAATCACAGTTTTGTAATTACTTTTACTGACTTTTTGGTTGAAGGTATTTTAAGTTTGTTAACAGATTTAGACAGCAACAACGAAACCTCTGCAGTGGAGTGTCTGAGTCACAAACCACTTCAGTCGAATGCTAATATGCTTCTGAGTTGGATCTTTGTAGGTAGTTCAGAACTAAAAGTTTGAGAACGGCTTCGAAAGTACTAATCATTTAAGAGTTTGTAAAAAGCCCACCAAAAACTTCCAGCTAAATAGACCAACCTTTTCATCTAATTTTCAGAAAAATGATTACATTGTAGATACCCAAAGCTGTATAAAGCAAAAACTGTACTGTATATCCATAAAGAACTTTTGGTACATACGTGAACGGCAATAATAAGGTTTTTGAATGTGCTGTTCAGGTGCTACAGTAAAATTCCACCTTAAACTACGTAAGGGTCCATCCAACTCACTAAATGTGTACATGTGTAAACCGCACAAACCACTGCACCCAGCAAACCGTAATATAATCCTTTAAAAATACTAAACTAATCCTTTAAAAAAAGAAGAAATAGGATTTAAAAGTGCTTGGCTGACAGACTCGAGCAACTCCGAAAATGTACTGTGCAAGGATTCATTTTACACGAATGTTCAATTTCAACCTACCAATACCAGGATGTAATAGATAAGTCAAATGTTTTCTAACACTATTTTGCTAAAAATAATTCTTTCAACGTTTTTATTTCACTAAAGGAATGTACTGGATTAGATATATGCTTATTAACAATACGTTTGTTTCTGCTTGGTTGCGCTTGTGACACTTGCTCAGAAAATATGCTGGTCAAGTATGCATTCTACACGAATGTTCTGCTTAAGTATATGTAATGCAGCGATTTACTAGATGAATCATCATGTTTTCTAAGAATACTTGGTGATATTGTAGCACGTATCTACTACTGCTTTCAAGCTAATAACCAGTTGATGGCAAGCCAATCAAAATGCTCGCTGCGAAAGACGATGAGTTTCCGGAATACAAAAGACTCCGAAATTTTGAGCTACTACATAAGCTTTAAATCAATAATAAGTGGCCATTTACCCTGGTTTAGAGCCCATTTACCCTGGTTTAGAGCCCATTTACCCTGGTTTGGAGCCCATTTACCCTGGTTTAGAGCCCATTTACCCTGGTTTAGAGCCCATTTACCCTGGTTTGGAGCCCATTTACCCTGGTTTAGAGCCCATTTACCCTGGTTTAGAGCCCATTTACCCAGGTTTGGAGCCCATTTACCCTGGTTTGGAGCCCATTTACCCTGGTTTAGAGCCCATTTACCCTGGTTTAGAGCCCATTTACTCTGGTTTAGAGCCCATTTACTCTGGTTTAGACCCATTTACTCTGGTTTAGACCCATTTAGCTTGGTTTAAAGCCCATTTACTCTGGTTTAGAGCCCATTTACTCTGGTTTAGAGCCCATTTACTCTGGTTTAGACCCATTTAGCCTGGTTTAAAGCCCATTTACTCTGGTTTAGACCCATTTAGCCTGGTCTACGGAAAATAAAGTGGACACACGGACACACGGACACACGGACACACGGACACACTCACGGACACGACATCTTAAATAGCTCTCCTGCAGACGCAGCGAGCTAATAAGCTATTCTGTACGGCTATGCAGCATTCCGAGTGCATGCATTATTGAAACCTCAGCATTTCCACTTTAATGAACCAAAAAGCAAAAAAATCACTTCACAATTCAATATTTACATGCAACAAGTCCAAACTACCATGCATGATACAGTTGTTTCAAACATGTAATGGGCTGTGTAGTGCGGCGTAGATGAGAAGCCAAGCCAGTTGTACGAATGTGGGATTCAATTTATATACAACTTGTGAACATGACAAGTTGATATCCTCTTGAGATTTTGTAGGGTAGTAAAAAAATAGAAAAGGACAAGATCAGCAGAAAATACTCATATTTCTGCTTTATGAAACACTGGACAGTATACGCTTTAGCCCCTATAAACACTGAAATCTGCTTGTGGAAGAAATATTTTAAAATGGCCTTTCTAACAAAATATGCAGAGTATTTCTTAATTATATTGGTATAATACATCAAACTCTAAATATATGGTTGTAGTAGAAAACATTGAATTTAAAAATGAAGCTTAGAAAACAAAAACTTTCAACAATTGCATTTTGGCATAATTTTGTAAGTAGAAATGTCATCTGTTTGATATCAAGAACTAACCTGAACACATGAATGATTAATCTTTTTAAGAAATCATATACTATTCCATCAGTCAGATGTGCAAGAGATAATTCTATTGTTTAAATACTTTTCTTTAAATCTATTTAATTTTAACCGCATTGGTACATGATTCAAATGAAACGCTTTAAAAAGTCAATGAAAATATGTGTCAGATGTTTGAGTATGGTTAATACATAATTCACTAAGAATTCACAAAGTTTCAAACTTTTATTTTGCATAATGTTAAATTACGTGGACGGTTGGCAAAATTTCTGTGTATGATGAGTTGAGGTTACAAATAATATAAATTATGAGTTTTTATGAATAGCCTGAAAGCCGGAACGTTTTTATTTTTATTATTACAGTAGTTAAATCAAGTAGTAGTATTTAATTTACAAAATAAGTATTTTACTAAATAAGCTTTTATATTATAAACAAATAAATAACTTATAATTATAAATGCTTCAGCAGCAAACTCGACATATGAGCACAATTGAAATACTAAAAAGCATTGCCATAAACATAAAACACACCTTAGTACACGTTTTAATAAATATTATTAGGCTTACAGTTTTAACCTTTATTTTAGAGTTTGTCATCTTACCAAACGTTACCGATTAAACTTTAAGCCAAACTTCGGAAAAATATGAAGCCTGAATTTATTTATTTATTGCGTGCAAAGCAATTTGAAACGTGGAATTTTTGTTTAACATAGGTTCTGCCAGCAGTTTTCTAGCTCTACTAGTATAAATATCGCGAGGATTATAAACTGTGGTACTAATTTTCTGTATCTCAAATGGCATTTTGCCTTCGATATTTTTCACGTGAGTATCCACCTTATATTTTGTCACTAACAGTTTAACAATATCGTCGGACCCAACACGCACAGCGTAATGCAATGTAGTCCAATCCCATGAATCTACAGCGTGTACATTAGCTCCACACTTTATTAATTTTTCCACTGCACTTGCGGGGAAATCTTTGGAAATTGCATGATGAAGCGGTTGCATGCCTGGATTCTCAAGAACGTCACGCCGATATGTTTTAGATGTGCTATTAAAGTCAGCATTGTATTCTTTATATATGCTCAAGAGATATTCCCACAGTTTTACGCATTCTTTAGGATACTCCTGATTTTGAAAGTTTAAAATCTTAATAACGTTTGCTAGCGGCGTGTCTCCCTTGCTGTCAACCATATCAATAAAGCCTGCACAGTTGACCTGTTGCATTCCTTGGATGAATATCCAAATGTAATTTCTAAGACAATTTTCTAGTTCGTCCATTGGACCTTCAGTCCACTGCACTCTACCGTGAATCACACTATTTCCATGCTCGTCTGGTAAATATAAGCTAGCTTGCTGGTGGCGAACAAGAAAGTCGTGAATGTAGCGAAACACTTGTGGGCTCATTCCTAAACCTACATTTGCAAAGCAATTGAATAATTTCTTTCGATTGTATTTTTCTGGATAGTTGTCTGCAAAATATGCAGCCAGTTGATCAAACTCTTGGTACTGGAATTTCTCGTTCACAAACTGATTCGGCCGACGATTCAACCAGACAAGAATGTCACTAAAAATGTCATGTTTACGTAATTTGGCTGTTAGGAAGCCTTTTCCAATAAACTGTTCATTTTGAACCTACTTATTAAAAATGTTATACTGCAGAAATTCTAATGTGCAAAGAAACAAGTCTGGTTTGTACACAGTGAATGACGTAGTTTCTTCCATGAGCATTTCAGATGGCGTCATAAATTTTGGTTGCTAGTCTAATTTCCAATTAAATGCCATGTTAACGTAAAAAGTCTGGAAGCTTGCTTTTGGAGCCGTGATTCTTTTTCCACAACTTAGTAAAAAACTGACAGATGCCAGGAAAACTAATTGCAAGCTTGCATTCTGTCTTTCTAGACTCAAGTGATATTTCAAACAAAACTGATCGAAAATCTTCTAAAAAACCTTGATCGTCTTTTTGTACCCCTAAATAGCAGCCTTCTGATATTACCTTGTAGAAAAACCGGGTCACAGCATACTCTGCAAATGTAAAATGAATAAACTTGATCGGTTTCACACTTTTGACTAAACCTTGATTCAAGAACAGCGATATCCAATTCTTTTGAACTGCCTAAGTCCGAAGACAAATATTTTAACGTTTTTTCTTTTCCAAAAATATCTGCGTGTGGGTCTGAATGTAGGTAAAGTACAAGGGCTAGTGCGTAGCACGTTAAGGTTATGTACATATTCATAACATAAACATTAACCAGTGGTTTGTCTAGCTTGTGCAAGTTCTTCTTTCTAAAGTAGATGCCAAACAACTGATCAAACAGCTTCTCGTATAAATCGACTTCGTCAAGATTTTTAAGTGCTTCGTTAAGTTTACCGGACTTAGCGTTGTCCAACAGAACATCTGCTATCATTTGACAAACTAATGGTGCTTTGGACATGCTACCACTTTCACCATATACACAAATGTTTACACACTTTTCAGCAAATGCCTTTAGCTCTGGAGTTGCCTCAATGTTTTTGTCTATATTCTGCCATCACCTTAACATAAATCTTGCTTGAGTTTTTGGAGAAAATGGTGCGAGCCTGTGGCCAAATACGGCAAAATTGGTAGCAAATTTTCCCATTAAATGTTCCCTTGCTGTAGCAAAAACCCTGACAGTTTGGAATTCTTTCCTTGATGTATTAATAACGTCTACTCCAGCCAGAAACATGTCCTGAAGAAGCTCACCTAAACTATCCAAAACCATTTCAAAAAATATGTCGTTGCTGCTTTCGCTATTTAGCCAGTGATGAACAAGCGCTTTTTCTGTTTCGGTACAACAGAGCAGTTTTGTCAAAGCCTCTTAAATTTTCTGTTTTGTTGCCGATTTAACAGCATCAACTTCTGATTTTTTGTATTGAAGAACTAAGGCTTGCACAAAGGCCTTCATTGTCAATGAAACTACTATTCTAGTTTTATGCTTGCTTTGTAGCGCACAAGCCAGGTGTTTACTAAACTCTGACTTTCCACTGCCAAGTTCGTCAAATATTAAGAACACATTCGTTTTGTCCACGTTTGATAATTTCCGTGATAAACTTTCGGATTCTGATATTTTGATAGCATATTTGGCACAGCGTTTTGCGGAGCTGCTGTAGTTGCCCTTGGTAGCAACATATTTAAATTGCTTGTTACCCATGTATTCAAGCAAATGCACATTACTATACAAAGCACTCTCAGGCATTACGTAAAAATGTAAGTATGTAAAAATATTTACAATTTGTCGTTTGATTTGACATTTTATAACAAAGATAATTTTGCATAGATTTCAGGAAAGGTGTAGCAAAAATGGTGTAAAAGTGCCCGATACGCATTTGCAATACAGAATTCTACAGATACTAGGCGTACTAATGAACCAACAGAAGCATTTAATAACCGCTGTCATTCTTGTGATAATACCGGTTAACTCTCTGTCAGTGGTTACCATTTGCAACTTAAATCATCAGAAGAAGGCCATTTTGTAGAATTATGTATGTTTGCTGGACATATTGCAATTGGCTCAATGGACTTTTTAGTATTTATGGAAAACTTTGCGCAACTGTTTGCCACTTCAGAGGATGCACTGAAAACAATGAAAACTGCAATTCGAGTCGACAAGTTTGTCAGTCGCAGAGACCTACGTAATCATATTAGATTTATTAGAAGCTGCACTAATATAAAAGCTAGTTTTGCTTCCTTAAATTTTATCGACAATTTAACGCCGCTAAACTGTCTTGATTTTTCAAACGATATTACGGGTAATCTGTTACTACTAACAAAGTAGTCACATTGTCGTTTAAAACAAAACTGTGTCATTTTAAATGTTTGTATTTTCTAAGACGATTTAAAGATCCAATACATAATACGCAACGTACGTCAGTTCGTTTCCTGTGAGCACGTGTACTCTAATACTAGCTACATGTTTTAGAATGAATTCTATTGCGAATGCACTTTTCCGTATGTCCTTATGCTTTATATGCACTAAAACATGACAAACTGACGTGAAGATTAAATTATTGACAATTTAAGTAAGCGCTCTTTACATATGGTTTTAATGGTTTCAAGTAATCAAAAATCTATATAAACATCCATTCAAACAGTTGCAGTAAAACTTTCTTCCAATCTAGTTCGCATTCCTTTTCTAAGTTAAGCTGTTGAGACATACAATTTTAAAACAAATGATTGAAATGCTATAATATTAGTTAGATCTTGATATCACATCACATACATGTTCAAGCTTGTTTGCTTTTAAAAGTTAACTCACTAATTTTCCATTCTTTATGCATTCTTCCGCTGAAATATTATGCTTTACTTGATTATCTAGCAATAAGGTGGTACGATAAGAACACAGATTTTGTCGCCTCAGATCTTTGTACCAGTACAAATCGCAGCTGCATACTAGTGGATTGGCTATGAAAGAGATAGGTTAAAGTTCTAAATAAATATTTGGTTTGATATTGGCAGTGTTTTCAATTGTGAGACACATAAAAGAAATTTCTTAAAAGTAATATTCAGAAATTCCAACTGATGAATATTAGGTTCGAACACAGTAAATTCTAAATCCGTAAGTAGATTGTGGGACAAATTGAGGTGCTTCAGATAAGGCAAATGTTCAAATGCAAATTTCGAGAAACCAGTGATTCTGCAAAATGCAAATTTTTTGCGCATTAAAAGCTGATTAGAATTAGCTATAACCTGGAACTGTCCACCTGTGCATTAAAAAAGTTGACTAAATGTTGCATTCATATGAAGTCTAAACCTAAACTAGGTGCAAAATATCCTATAAAACTGATAAGGCGCAAGCAATGGTTATCCTAAACGGTACTCCGTTGTATAACCTAAGTTGTAACTGTCCAATGAGTACAGTTTTGATTCTATGTAAGAAACATGCATAGAATCCTATTGCAATATATGTAAGAGATAGGTATCTTTAGACCCCAAAAAGTGGTCTTGCGCAACCGAGTTGGAGTGTGTGTCCATTGACACTATTAATCTACGCAAAACGAACTTTTGAATGACATATGACTTGTAACTGTACGCCGTGGGCCCAAGCTCCATAAGAATGAATATGGTCCTCTGAGTACGAAATTATCGATTTCGTAACTGGGTACCAAACTAATAACAGGTTTGGTGTAAGTTTTAAACGAATTTAAGAACATGTCAGGTTTATTCAGTGACAAAATATAGCTCATCGTTTGAAGAAGTAAAAGTAAATTATAATTTGTGAGTTAAACACAGTGTGTCTTACCACACCAAAGTTTATTTCAATAAAACTGATAATAATTAATCACGCAAATTAGGAATTTCAGCATAAACTTGGTTCAACGTATAATTACTACTGATCCACCTGAAAGATGTTTCAATAGATTTGAGTAGATTATAGATTTATAAAAATATGAATCCATGAGTTTACTTTAACAACAAGACAAGAAGAAACAATGGATTCAATGTTCCATGTTACATTATTTGCTTCATTTGAAGTGTTTTTGAAATACACGCAACATAAATTGCCTTGTGATTCTCTACCGAACAACCCTATCGTATTCGAATCCGCTGAGTAATTTTATCTTCCATTTTATTAGTAATCAGCAGTCAACTTTAATTTGGTACATACTTTAAAACCAAAAGTGAATGATGTATATGGATATGGAGCTGAGTCTCGTATTTTGCAGCTAATGATTTTTTAGCAGGGAAATATGTTTGGACAGAACTGTTATATAGTATTTAGAGGTTTGCCATGGAATCTAGGAATTTTGCAGTTCTAATTGTCAGTTTGTTGGTCCCAAGAATGTACCGTTAAAATAATAAAACAAAATGTGTACTTAAATAATACAAAAGTGATAAAACTGATTTTTATTCGATAATTTGAAATATCACAACAAAAAGAACTATGAAATACTTTCAAATTGTGAGTGTTTAAAAATTAAAATATGAGAACAAAACAGTTTTACCCAAAAATAATATTGAGTGATATTTAAAAAAGTATTGCTCATGAAGCGCTAGCGCTAAAATAGTTAAGGCAGATGGTGTGGAAGCTATTCTTCCAGAAAGTTCTGGAAAAACACGTTGGGAGCATAATATGTGGATTTCGCATACTTCGATAGCAATATTTAAAATTATCAGTTTTAAGTCGACGTAATAGAAAACCGGTTTTCACATTCCAACATATTTACTCTATCATTGATTTCTAGATATTCTTTGGGAGGATGTGTTGTCTTGTGCATTTTGTTTTCAGTGTTTAACATTATAACATCTCAACCTAAGTATGGAATTCAATAAATCAATCTAGAAATGGTAAGTAAAAAAATTTACGTGTAGAAAAAGTATACACATCATCAACTACACAGTTGGAAACTTTATTTTCAGCTCTATGTCAGTTCTATTTCAGCTTCACTTTATGCATACACAGCTTAGAAACGCTACGCAGCAGAACAAAGACAAGTGAGAGCATGCACACAATAGCACAGCAACCTCAGTTTGATAGAGCAAGTAAAAGCGACTGAACGGACGGAATATGTGTAACATGTAACATGACAGTTTTTTTATTGACATGACATGACTCATGTATCTAGCGAAAAACCTAAAACGTAGCAAGCCGAATTGAAATCCAAACACCAGACACTCCCTTCAACACAGGGATAGATACATAAAGCCGTACAGTACCATACCATTTTAAAGGGTATACTTTCAGTTCTGTTTTCTCTTTTGTCCCGTCAACAAACAAAAACAACAGCTGTCGTAAACTGCTCTAACAAAAGTTACTAATTTTTGTACTGTAAAAATGAGCTCTCTAATACAATATTATTCAGCGTGTACAAACGCAATTGAGCCGAGTGAAAATTGCGAAGTGCCTTTCTCGGTAAACATGGTATTTAATCTTGACGAGGTAAGAATTTTCCAAGCACATTCCATAATAAACATCATTTTTCCGTAATAATTTAATTTTTACATCTTTAAATACAACACGAATAAATTGTAAGCACAGCCAGGGTTTCAACAAATATTTGAAATTTTAAATTAATTTTTCATAATTTCAGTTACTGGATATAATTGTAAATCAAGTCATCACCCACAAACACTTCAGAATGGGAAATCGTAAAAAGGATATCCGTTCTTTGCGGTTGGTTTCGAAAAACTGGCTTTCTTCCGTGTCAAGAGTGCTCTATAAAAATAGCTTGCCATTGATTAAGTTTGAGTTTGGGCAATCAAGCACCTCGGCTGAAAACGTCGAACAGTATGCTCAAACCCTGCGTAAATTTGTAAAAGAGTTTGCTTCTGCGTTCTCTTCTAACAACAAGAATGCGCCTACATTTAGTCTTGATATTGGTTTCTTGTTTTTCCAAAATGGAAATTTTCCCATATTGCAAAGTTGTTTGGCTCAATGTGGACAGGGTCTTGTGAAACTTAAAATTAAGTTGTCAAAACCTACCGATCTACCTTGTACGCTGCCAAAATTTACCTTGCCGGTTTTAAGGAAGCTAATAACTAATGATGGGTCAAGTATATTGGATACATTTTCGGAAGAAGAATCAGAAACCGAGGAGGATCATCAAGAGATGACATGCATATCTAACACTGGCAACCTCTTGAAACATTTGCTGGAGGGCAGCAGTTCCTTGCAAGAGCTTACATTTCAAAATACAGTTGGTTTGGATATTTTGGGATTTGACAACATTTTACTACCTTCCACATTGTGGAAATTGGGGGTAAATGCTATTGGCAAAAAGGATATACCAATTCTCTCAAAAAATGTGTTGCCAAAACTATCTAATCTATCTATGAGAATTGACGAGATAACAGTTTTGGATGATTCGTTCTTCAACATGTTAAAAAACTGGAAGAAATCATTGAAGGAATTACAAATTTTGTTTACCCGTCAAGATGATATGATGTCACTAAACAATATACGTTTTCCGGTTATGGAAAAGCTTGATTCACTCAACCTTACACAGCCAAAGTTTGATCCCAACAGAAATGATAGAAGTCTGGAAATGTGTTTCCCATGCCTTACACATTTAAATGCGTCGTTTTTCGAATTTGAATTTGAAATGTGGTGCGTGAATTCCGTTTTTCAACTTGTAAAAGAGCTGCGTATCTATTTGTATGATAATGAGGGACTAAGTCATGTTCCCATAAATTTGCGGAACATTCAACTTACTCACATGGCTTTCCCAAATGTCACATCATTAGAAGTAAATGTGTCAGGAAGTGATCCTTCTGTGCTTCAGTACATTTTCAAGGAAATGGTACAACTGAAAATTTTGCATGTAGCTGCTTATGAGACCGAATCAGCAAGCTCCAACCTTTGGGATGCCTTATTAATTGGAACATCCGTTGAAACTTTGGAGATAGTCAAAGATGATTTGGACAACCCAAGCAATGCAACAGCTCTAGAAAGTGCAGACATTCCTTCCATCAGATGTCTGAAAAGTACGGGTGTTTGAGTTGTTTGTGTATGCTGCTGAAATATTTAAAACGATTTTTTTTGTTTTATTCAGATCTTTCAAATCTGGATCTTTCTTCATACAAAAAAAATGGGAAGGTCCAGCACGGCACGCAGCTCATTTCAGAAGTTTCCTTTATTTATGGTTTTTTCAAAATGCCAGAACTTCACTCGTTATATCTAGAGGGAAGGTTTAAGGTACATTCAATTTTCATTTTAAAAACAATTGATATATAATCGAAAAAAATAAATGACTATGTTTTAATTATTTAATAATACAGATATCTGATGCAATGCAAAAATTCCTGAAACCAAAGAAAGGACCGTTTTTAACTATTCTTTAGAAACGATAGTAATGCTAATAAACCAAGAAACATGGAGCATTTTATAATATACATATATTTATAATAATAAGTTCAATAAGTTGTTTAGTTAGTTTCGGTGGAAACTCTGAGAAAATAGCATTTACTCTATTTTTTATCTTTTGAAAATATATGTAGGCAATTCAAAAGACTTTCTACTGAATTGCGAAAATCTTAATATCTACATTTAATTATATGTTATGTAGTTTTTTGTAATTTAGCTCGCTAAAAAACAAAATCATCCACACTTAAGGTTTGATATTTTTTCAAAACTTACTATTTTAAATAACTGTATACTAGTAAATTAAGTTTAACCGTACAATATTAAGCAAGCATATTTGCGTTTATTTTTTGCATCAACAAATGTGTAAAAATGTATTTGCTAAAAATATTAATGCCCAAATAGCATTTTAATAAGTAAAGGATTTACGGCATAAAAATTTATTAAAGTGTTTACAATATAAATGTTATTTTATACCCGCTTTTTAAATGGAAACTTGGGTGTGAAAATTTGTGTAAAATATGCAATGACCGTATTGAATTAAGAACTAATTATCAAATAAGTAATGTTTTAGTAATATTTTATGCTTTAAACTTTAATAATTTCATTTATTTGTAAAACCATTGGTTCTGCACAGTACTAAATCAATAAAAACATAAAAAGGATACTTATTTTACTTCATCAATGAATCAATCTGCTTCACTTTATTCATGCAAAATTGAAAAACGCTGTGCAATATGCACCACAAGAAAGAAAAACGCGAAACGGGCTATAGGCTATAGCAGCACAATCCACCACTAGAACTCAGCTGCTCTTGTTGTTGTGTGTGTCCGAAACCCAATATTATCTCTGTTCAAACTCCATACACTGACAACTTGGATTTATTTTTGGGTTCCACTCTTTCCAAGTTTTTAAATGTGCATTGTGTATATGTCTAAAATTTAATTTCAGATAATCAAAGATAATTAAAAATGAACATACAAACAGCCCCTGGCAACTGTCACCTTTGTGCTTCTAAGGTTTCAAACATTATTCCAGCCAGCCAGAAATGGTTGGACGAGTTATTAGTTCAGGATGTTATCTTTGGAAACTGTGGGACAACTGGGGAGCAAGGCAATGACATTGATAACGATAAGGTGCTCACGTGTCAACACTGTTTTGGAGTGGTGTCCAGTGCAATGGATAAACAGGAACGGGCGGTGGAAATGGAGGAACATGTGAGATGTCTTGAAGGACAGATTTTGGAGGCACGGAAGGAGCTTCACGGGATTATGGAGGGATTTTATGGGGACTTGAAGAAAATAAAGAGGATTGTGAATCCAAGGAAAAAGAGGAAGGGATTGGAGGGAAGAAGGGGGGTAAAAAACAGGAAACGGGTTTTGGAGGGTAAGGCGTTTGGATTGAATTTCTAAATATTTCATTGAACAAAAACTGAAGGAATTTTTTGGCGTTTTAGTCACTGATGACCTTCAGGATTGCCCGAAGGATGTCAACTTGAAAACCGGTGGGACAAGAAAAGCGGTGGGGGTTCAGGAGGAACCTGAAAGTGACGAGGAAATGGAGGTGAAGCAGGAAGTGGTGTTCAGTGATTTTAATGAGTCGGGGGATGACGAGGAGGATTTGGAGGAGGCTTTAGGGAGGATTACGGAGGAAAATGAAGACTTTAAGGTGAAACAGGAAGTCAAAATGGAGGCATTTAGTGACGCTGAAGAAGTGGAGGATCCTCAGTTTGAAGATTGTAACAATTTGGAGGAATCCCCTGATCCGCCTCCCAAAGAGACCACTGAAAGTCGCTACAATTACATAAATCTTCACCGCCGACTTCAACGAAACTGTAGCCTGTACAAAGCCAGTAACCTAGCCACCGCCTCCATGCCCCCTTTCACCCGTCACATAATTCAAGGTGTAATGCGCAGAGAAGCCATTCGTCAAGCCATGGCCCAACAAAATGTTCCAAGACAGCGAAAATACTCCAAAGAAGTAGAAGGTCCTCAACTTCATTACGACTTGGACAAGAAGGTCCTTCTGGTGCAAAATGTGGAGGTGGTGATTAACGAGCACCTTAAAAGTCTTCACTGTAGTCAATGTCCCTATTTTCAAAGGCGAGAGGATAACAAGCTTCAAGATAAAAAGGCGCACTGGAAGGGTTTAAGTCACATCCGGAATCACATTTTGGGGCGTCACTTGAAGCAATTTAAGTGTAAATTTTGTGGGGTGTGTCTTTCGTGTCATCCTAGAGATCATGAGAAAATTTGTGGGAGTAAAATAAATCAGCAGGAGGGAGGTGGGCTACTGTGTGACATTTGTGGACAGGAGATTAAACAAGCTAAAAGATTGAAATGGCATCGGTGGAATCATTTAAGTGAGGAGGAAAAAGCGGAGGAACTTAGAAATGGAAGGGGACCTCCGGAACCAGTCAAGAGAAGAGAGAGGGAGGAGCCTGTGGCGTGTCCAAAATGTGGCAAGTTATTTGGATGGAGGGCTACGTTAAAGATTCATGAAGAAAGACATTGTCCATCATTGGGCAAGATAAGAAAGAAACCTAATAAACCGAGGAAAATGATAAGTGAGATTGATAAGGTTGGGAAGAGGGTTGGACCAATGGTAAGTTGTCGAAAGGGATGTGGAAAGACTTTTTGCAAGGGAGGGGGAAGGACAACGCATGAGAAAAGGTGTGGGGGACCGGGTTCGGTGATTAAAAGAGGGAGACCGAAGAAGATTAAAACTGGGGAGGGTCCCAAAAATGGTCCAGGGTCTGTGGTGAAAAGAGGGAGACCGAAGAAAAGTAAAAATTGGAAGGATTCGAAGAAAGAGGAAGTGGAGACTAAACTGTTACAGAATGAAGAAATGAAGGATTAGTATTTTCAGATTTCAGAAATAAGTGATTTAATTTAGTTTTTGAAAAGAATCAGTACAGGATATATTTAGACGGTAAATTAGCTTTGTTTTTGGGTTAAGGGTGGTTTCAGTCGACCACATTCATATACCAACTAATTTTGTTCCGGGGGAGATGGTCATGGAATGCGGGTGATTAAATCAATAATGAAGATTGGTTAATTAATCAAAAAAGTAAGTAAATTTTTAAGATTGTAATTACTTTTAATTGATTTGGTATTAATTATTTGACGATTGAGCTGAGTTTTGGTACGTTGTTTTATATTTTGTAGTGAGCAAGAACAAAGGAAAGAAAGGATGCCATACTGGATGGAGAGGAGGAACTGGAGGGGATGGTTGTGCTTTCTTCTGGGTTCTGGAGGAGATACGGAGGAGGGGGAAACAAGAGAAGCGGAGGGGATGAGGGAGGAGGTGGATGTGTTGGACAGCAAGAAGGGGGTGGGTTTAGGAAATATTAAGGTGGTTGGCGGAGGAGAAGGTTTTCTTTAATTCAGTTTCTACATTAATATATTATTGAGTAGCGTGTATCTAATCGAATATGTAGATTAGCGATAATGAAACTGAATGTCAAATCAACCAGTTTATTTTACCAATATGTTCATTTAAAAATAAAAGGTTTTTCAAAATTATGCCGTACCAAAACCAGAAACTCTCAATGTCAACCATGTTCATACAAAACAGATGGGAACGAATTTTTTCAAATGCGTGTAATTTTAAGATATCTGTAGGATTTGTCGAAAACAAACATTTTAAAGGGTGCACGGGGAGAATTACAAATTTTAAATTACAAATGACACATTTTACAAAAGAGAGAATTACAAAATCC
Organism: Entomobrya proxima; assembly: GCA_029691765.1. NCBI lineage: Eukaryota > Metazoa > Arthropoda > Collembola > Entomobryomorpha > Entomobryidae > Entomobrya > Entomobrya proxima. The sequence continues at coordinate 52,625,260 of CM056172.1, forward strand.
AGAATTACAAATGAAAATGTACATGAATTACAAAAATTCTATCCGCCATTTTTTCTTTAATTCTACACTAAATACTATATAAATTTTAAACCAAAACATTGATTCAACTAATTGGAATCATTTTTACTCACTCATCAATACGTATTATGCTATAATGTAATAGGACATTTTACTGAATCCTACTCACTATTAATACAAACAGTATAGAACGACACTCGTTTTATGTTCACATTTTTGGAAGTAATTTAGCAGTATTTATTTAGTCTTCTCAAATTTCATCCAAATGGTTAGTAAACAATGTAACCTGCTGGAACGTTTTAATACCCATGTGACCTTCTTCTAGAATAAATTTATTAACAGTAGCTCTAGCAGGACACAGTCAACTCTATTTTTGTGAGTACATTTGAAAGACGACTGTACTGTTTAAAAACATGCATGCAGCAAGAATTAATCTTGTTTCCTCACTGATGAACGATATTTCTAAAAGAACCACGCTATTCATGTGAGCTTAATTGAAGTAAGTTTGAAATTTCTATGAAAGGTTTTTCTAAAAATTACTCGGTTTTATTTAGCTGTGTTTCAAATGTACTCTAAAATGCTAGTTTGAATTTTTGTAATTTACGTATTTAGGAGAAAAAAACATTTGTAATTTGAGACTTTGTAATAGAAAATTTGTAATTCATGTATTTTGTAATTTGTGGTTTTGTAAATCGGTGTCCGGTAAAGAAGTCGAAACATAGAAGTCGAATGGTATTAAAGTCGACGGTAAGAAAGGCGAAACCATTATGGGCGAATAGGTAAAAATGTCGAACCCCATTTTGGGCGAACTGAAGTAGGTAAAAATGTCGAACGCCTTTCTGGGCGAATAGAACCAAAGAAAAAGTCGAACTTTTTTGGGCGACTATGAACATATAAAATGAGCTTCCAAAAAGTATACTCTGAGAGTTCAAAAAGTACACTACCATCTTTCTTAGAGTTAATTATGCATAGCTACATCACCTTTACATTAGCATATGTAGTGGCCATATTTCCGGTCGCCCTAGCATAGCCACTATAGTGAGGTTTGACTGTATATATAAACTTTTGACTTTTGTGCATTGATTGCAGATGAAGTCAGACTGTTCTCATAACTAATCTGTCACTACTTATATATTTCATAAACCAAATCAACTAGCGAATTTATTCTCGTTTGGGTTTCAAGATACACAACCTGTGTTTTCAAGACCGCGGATACGTTGGTTTAGTAGAGTAAGTCATATCATAATGGAACCCTTTTATTGCATGTTTCTTGGATTCCTGCAAAGAAATACGATTCATTGAAACCGACGATGATAAGTTACAAAGAATTGTTTGTCAATATAACTCATATTTGAGCACATATGATTATTTGAATGGAGTAGAAAGATATATGCATGAGTATTTACTAGAAATCGATGGATGAGCAGGTTTTAAAACCTGTTAATGTATCCAGTTTAAAGTTATTTTAACACATTTTAATAAAACGATAAAGAAAATATGTGACCATTTGATTTGTATGTGTAGCTTTAAAACTAAACAAACTTTTAAAAAATTTCCAGTATGATGTCAAAAAAGCATGATGAAAATCAAAGACTGAAACGAGAATTGCAAGTAATGTTAAGTGTAAAATCTAAGGTGTAAAATAGGTTCGACTTTTTTACCGTTTGTATTCGACCATAATGTTTTCGACTTTGATGCCTCATTTTTTCGATCATAATGCTTTCGACTTTTTTACCATTTTCATTCGACTACAATGGCTTCGACTTTTGTACCGTCGACTTTATTACCATTCGACATTTATGTTTCGACTTCTTTACAGTAGACCTTGTAAATCTCCCCTAAGACCATTTTAAAGACCATATCAGGTTGATATTATCAATTGACAATAAGTCAGAGTAAGACCACTATCTCTGCAGGAAAAATATGAAGTGTTAACTATATTATGTATTATGAAAAATTGTTTAGCTTAACAAATAATATTGCACAAATGATAATTTTATTGCAAATATTTTTTTGTCTTTATGCACCAAAATAAACTGTGGAAGATCTTGCTTAAAATATGGTTATCATCTTGTTTCATTGTTTTAAAAGGTATGCGATGTCATTTTACAAAGCATACGGAACTCAAGTTATTGAGGTTTAAAAATAACAATATATAAAATTCTAAACGCAAACTTTTCGTTAACAATTACTTTGAAACATTCATTCAGCTAATAAGTTAGCGTTAACAAATCAAACGTTATTTCCGATAACCTTACTATAATTATGTTCTAATGCTATTTCAATTTTCACTCTGGCGTTTTCCTGCCAGCCCTGGATTTTGTACTGCATTGCACTTCTATACTCCGGATGTTCCTTTTTTCTGTGACGATACATATTTGACACGTTTCTATATAACTTCCCACAAACATAACATAACATTTTGTTGGTTTCATTTCAGGATTGGGTAGTCTAGGACCAAACGGGCAGTTAAATTTCTTATGACGTAGAAGTTGTATTTTACCAATCATTGCTCCACACTGATTGCATCTTACTTTAGGTACAAATCTTATTTTTGGAAATGTCACAAGATTTGGTTCTGCAGAATTTGGAACAACAGAACTTTCAAACAGTTTCTCTTGACTTTTTATCCACTCTTTTTCCAATTCCGCTTCTCCTAAGGGATCTTTTTCAGCGCGTCCTGGACAATGCATTTTTAAATGTCTCCAAATACCAGCTTTGTTCATTACTCTGTCACACTGCTTACATTTTACGTCAGTTTTTCTCCCTGTTATTATGCCACTTTCTGGATGGGCCATTCTAATATGTCGAAGCAAATTACTGGAACTGGGAAACGCCATGGGACACATGTCGCATTGGGTTTTCCCTTCATTTAACATTTGTCCTGCGTGCACGGGTTTCCAAGGTTTATTGCGATTACGTAGTTGACGTTTTCGTTTGGCCTTACAAGATAATTTTTCTTTATGACGAGATATTCCATGTCTGGTGAACCATTTTTGACACTGATGACACTGTGTCTTAACTCTCCCTTCACGCCCTGGACAATGAATTCTTAAATGTCGCCCAATATTATGCTTATGTACAGCTCGGTCACACTGCTCACATTTAACTTTGTTCTGTTTATGTTATTTGAACGATGGACAATTTTCGTATGTCGAAGCAAACTGCTGGAACTGGGGAGTATTTTGTGACAAATGTCGCATTTTGTTTTTTCTTCATTAGCCCTGCAATGTTTGCTTTATGACGAGCAAGATTATTTTTGCTATACCATTTATGACACTGATCACATTGTTCGTGATTTGGCAAATTACCTTGTTTGATTTTAGGTTTTAGAATACTTGCTTGGGAAGCTGGCCTTGAAATAGATGCTTCTTTACAACTTTGCGGAATAATTGTTTCCAAAGACTCCGTTTTTATCACAACTGGTTCCTCTGAATAGTAATCAGTCGAATATTCATCTTCCTTTGAAGATTTTAATGCCGTAAGTCTTACTTCCGGTAGAACCTGCTTCAGTCTGGTTTCACCTAAAGTTTAAAAAGAGTAAATTAGGTTCATACCAATACCAATTAATTTTTACAAAATAATGGTTTCACTTACAACTTGTTTTTAGCCTGCTTCTCAGTAATTTCACTACTGAATGATAATTCTGTTCATTTTCAATTTCTTCTGCTAGATTTTTATCCAAAATAGTTTGTAAGTGTTGTGCTAAAATAAGTGTTTAATGTAGTAGTGTATGCTTGCGCTAGTTTAAATGAATGCCGTTGGCTTGTATTTCTTACTACTTATCCTCCTAGCATATATTGTCTGATCCTGATGTCGCTTTGTTCTAAGATACCCCTTTTTTTAAAGAAAATTAATCTTCATGTCCAACTGGTCGTTAGACAGGTTTGTCAACATAAAACTCTACCAGTTACATTTATTAAATTTATATCCGAAGCCAAATTGATTTACCTTTTCACAAAATAGAAAACTGTTTCTAGGGTTCTTCGCTTATTTTCCCTTTCAAACCTAATAAGTGTTTCCCTGATCTTCGAGTTCTTAAATATTCCTTCCCTAGTCCTCAAATGAAATGAATATAATGCAATTACGATCCAGTCAAATATGCTCAGATATGCATCATACGTTAGACAATATCATCAATTTCATCAGTTTATTTTCTCTCTGTTTCTCACCGTTAGTCAAGAAATGATCGGCCACTCTGGTGGAAAAACCTCACCAATTGGCTATGATCTCTTCTCTTTCTCGGGAGAGTGATCTTTACAGTTCTGTTTCAAACTGCCGACTGGATGAAGAGCAGTGGAGGCACTCGGCCTTAAATACTGCTCGATTCTCCAGCGTGGCTTACATTTTGCATTTAAAATTACATTGTAATATTTTGTTGCTTATTTGTATGCCACTGCCTTCCCTTCCGCCTTTGTTTTAATGCATCTAAAAATACTCCCAAAAACTTTTCCACACTACACAAACAACAAACGAGCAAGTGTCCCCAACTGTTCCACTTTCTGTTTCTCCCATCATCCCTGCCCACTGTTCTCAGAAAAAATTCCCACTCCCACAAACTCTTGCCCTTTCTCATCGTAAATCTGGGTGACAAGTGGCAATAAAATCACCATCCCTTTCCTCTCCTTTTTCTACCCCAACACATACCCCATTCCCCCAAAATTTGCTCTCCTGAGCAAACCCAAGGCGGAAGTGAAAGCAGCGTACTTTCATCAAAACATCTTTATCATCGAAGTTCATTTGTTCTCAACATCCAAATAGAATATAAAATGAAAAATAAATAAATAAATAATTATTAAATAATAAGTGTACTATGCAAAGCCCGGAGTATCTATTGTCTTCTCTAAAGAGAACCGTTGACGATGGTAAAGTCGGCGACTTCATCTCTGTTGGCTGGACCCTGAAACTTGTGTCCCCCTTTTAAGTCCATATACTGTGCTAAGACGTTGGTCTCTCTGTGCACAAAGTTGCTTCTCCAGCTGCCGCTGCTGCTTTTTTTTCTCAGCCTCGATTTCCTCTTGGGGTCTACAAAGCCGGATTCGCCATGGAAGATGCAAACGTAGTCATACTCTCGGCTGCTGCTTTCTCTTGGATTAACAGATCTCTAGTCTGTCTTCCTGGCCATATGTTTTTGCTTGTAGAAATCTCTATACTCTTCATTTTTCTTTCTAGCTCTCCTTCTTCTCTTTCTTTGCTTCTGCTTTTCTTGCATGTGAATAACCTTAAATATGTTTTAGTAACCTTAATAGCCTGTGGGTAACCTTAATTGCCTGTCGGTAACCTTAATTGCCTGTCGGTAACCTTAATTCCCTGTCGGTAACCTTAATTGCCTATAAGTAACCTTAATTGCCTATAAGTAACCTTAATTGCCTATAAGTAACCTTAATTGCCTATAAGTAACCTTAATTGCCTATAAGTAACCTTAATTGCCTTCCGGTAACCTTAATTGCCTATAAGTAACCTTAATTGCCTATAAGTAACCTTAATTGCCTATAAGTAACCTTAATTGCCTATAAGTAACCTTAATTGCCTTCCGGTAACCTTAATTGCCTATAAGTAACCTTAATTGCCATCCGGTAACCTTATTTGCATTTCGATAACCTTAATTGCCTCTCGGTAACCTTAACAGTCTTCCGGTAACCTTAATTGCCTTTCGATAATCTTATTTGCCTTCCGGTAACCTTAATTGCCTGTCGGTAACCTTAATTGCCTTCCGGTAACCTTAATTGCCTATAAGTAACCTTAATTGCCTATAAGTAACCTTAATTGCCTATAAGTAACCTTAATTGCCTATAAGTAACCTTAATTGCCTTCCGGTAACCTTAATTGCCTATAAGTAACCTTAATTGCCATCCGGTAACCTTATTTGCATTTCGATAACCTTAATTGCCTCTCGGTAACCTTAACAGTCTTCCGGTAACCTTAATTGCCTTCCAGTAACCTTAATTGACTATCAGTAACCTTAATGGCATATCAGTAACCTTAATTGCCTCTCGGTAACCTTAATAGTCTTCCGGTAACCTTAATTGCCTTCCAGTAACCTTATTTGCCTATCAGTAACCTTAATTGCCTTCCAGTAACCTTAATTGCCATCTGGTAACCTTATTTGCCATCTGGTAACCCTAATTGCTTTCCGGTAACCTTAATTGCCTTGCGATAACCTAAATTGCGTCTTGGTAATCTTAAATGCAGGAAAATCACATTATTTGTATGTGAGTAATCTTATTTGCCTGTAAGTAGACTTATTTACACATGTATAATCTGAATTGCAGGTGGGTAACCTTAATAGCCTGTGAGCAACTTTAGATGCTCTTCGGTAACCTTAATTGCATATTGGTAGTCTTAATTGTCTATCCGTCACCTTAATTGTTTATCAGTAACCTTAATTGTCTATCAGTAACCTTAATTGTCTATCAGTAACCTTAATTGTTTATCAGTAACCTTAATTGTCTATCAGTAATCTTAATTGCCTTCCGGTAACCTTAAATGCCTGAAAATAACTTTATTTGTACGTGAGTAATCTTATTTGGCATGTGTAATCTTATTTGCTTATGAGTAATCCTATTTGCTTATGAGTAATCCTATTTGCACATGTGTAATCTTAATTGCACATGTGTAATCTTAATTGCAGGTGGGTAACCTTAAATGCAATTCGGTAACCTTAATTGCTTGTGGATAACTTAAATTGCATGCGGGTAACCTTAAATGTTTGCGGTTAACCTTTGGATAACCTTAATTGCCGTTGGATAACCTTAATTGCCAATGGGTGACCTTAAATGTATGAACATAAACTTATTTGTACGTGAGTAATCTTATTTGCACATGTGTAATCTAAATTTCATTTGGATAACTTAAATAGCATGTGAGTAACTTTAAATGGAAACGGATATCCTTAATTGCCGTGGGGTAACCTTAATTGTCTTTTAATAACCTTAATTGCATGTGGGTAACCTCTTTTGCTTGTGGGTAACCTTATTTGCAGGTGAGTAACCTTAATTGCAGGTAGGTAACCTTAAATGAATTAAGATAATCTTAATAGTTCGTGGATCACCTTAATTGCATATGGGTAATCTTAAAAGATGTCTGGTAACCTTAATAACAGGTGGGTAACCTTATTATACTATTACTCTCTTATCCCTATTCGTTACCGTTTTCATTATAAACTACATATTACCTTTTTCAAGCAACTCTTTTACCTTTTATCTCTCAAACTCTTCTAAGACTAGGGATTTTCTGTACGACATTCTTTTTACCGGTTTTGCTCCTGGTAGTAACTTAATTTCGCGAAAATGTCCTTTTATCTCTCCTACTTCACCTTCTTTTGCAAACACACTCTCAAACTCCCTTAAAACCTCATAATTCTTTCCCCTCAAAACCCCTCTCATTTTCCTTCCATTCTTTCCCCTCTAAACCCCTCTCATTTTATATCAATTTTTCCCTTCTAAACCCCTCTCATTTTCCTTCAATTCTTTCCCCTCTAAACCCCTCTCATTTCCCCTCAATTCTTTCCCCTCTAAACCCCTCTCATTTCCCCTCAATTCTTTCCCCTCTAAACCCCTCTCATTTCCCCTCAATTCTTTCCCCTCTAAACCCCTCTCATTTCCCCTCAATTCTTTCCCCTCTAAACCCCTCTCATTTTCCTTCAATTCTTTCCCCTCTAAACCCTTTTCACATTTCTTCATTTCTTTCTCAATCATTAAATCACACTCTTCCTTCATCCTTACAACTGCAATACTACCTATTTTCATACTCTTTGGAACCACTATCTCACTTTCTGTTACATTACACGCAGGAAGCAATAAACCCTTTTGCCCTAATCCCCTCCTCACAAAAATCCGTAGCATTACTAATCCCTTTTTTACAAATGGTCATGGTCTTGCCCAGTAATTCTATTTTCATTACCCTTCTGATCTAAGTCAACTTCAATGAGCTTCATTGTTCTAGGTGCGAGCCCCACACTTATTTTATTTCTTAGAAAACTTTCCATCTCCTCTCCATCTACTACCACATTACAAAAAAAAGAAACTCCTTTTCATTCATCTTCTCTTCTCCTCCCTCTGCTTCTAAAATAAGAAGTGGAATACTGACATTTTTAAATATGAAATTTCCGGAGTTGAAATCTAAAATGGTTTGATATTTCTACTAAAAATCCACACCCAGAATTGCTTGAAATTTAAAATCTCGAATTACATACATATAATGTTTTACTGGTCGAGCCCCCCTAATTCTATTATTACTTCTGAAATTCCCACAACATTTATTGGTACTCCGTGTGCTGAATCTAAACTTATCTGAGTCTGAAGTGCTCGTATATTTTTATCGTTAACAAGTGAATCAGTGATAATAGATACGGCTGCACCGCTATCTATTATTACTTCTTTGTCGCGAGTATTTAATCTATCGTGTACTTTAGCAATCTGAGTGTCATTCACAAATATTTTCACTTCTAGTTTCTCTGTTGGAGTGGCGGATCTGCGGGAGGGACAGTCCGGCTATCGCCGTTTCCCTGGTCTGCAGGAGCAGAAGCCTGATATTGAAATCTTCCTTGAGAATTTATAATTCTGCAGTTTCTAGCATAATGCCCTACTCGGTCGCAGTTAAAGCAACGCTGTGGCGGTGGCCCAGCTTGTTGGCTCATTGTGTATACCATCTTTTCTAGGATGTCTGTCTGCTTAAGCATCATGCTCTGCATTTTTCTTAGCATTTCTTTTACCTCATTACTCTCCTGTCTATCAGCAATAGCCACTTCAGTCAAGTCACTTCTATGCTGAATAAGAAACTGAGTTTCCTGTACTTTTCTTATTGCGGTTAACACGTCCTCAATAGTTTTGGGATCCATGAGATTTACTCTGTCTAAATATGATGGCAATAGCCCCTTTATGCATATCCTGACCATTTTGCTCTCAGCCATGGCAGCATCAACCCTTTTACACAAATCGACCACTTGATACACATACTGTTCTGGTGTTTCCCCAATTTGCTGTTTTCTTGTTCCTAGCTTTTGTTCCGCTATTTCTACCTGTGCCACTGAAGCAAATGCATCGTTAAATGCTGCTTTTAGAGCCTGATAGGTGTACCCTAGAGTTGTGGTCGTACCGGTAGTGACTGGTGGATGTGCTTTATCGTAAGACTGAAACCACAACAATGCTGTATCATCCAGATAAACTGGAAAATACTGCTTTTTCATGTCATCATTCCATGAATTACAATCTGCGGCACGTTCAAACTGTTGAAGATGTTTTTCCGCATCTTGGCTTTTACTACCGGTAAATGTTTTTGGAACAACAGGTACTCTGGCTACTTTTGCTGCCATTTTCTACGATTTTATATGTGAAATATATTTTCCCTAAAAACTAAACTTGCAGTTTACCCCAATAAAGTTAACTTACATCAGTAACTATTTTTAGATTACGGGATTTCTAGGAATATCTCGGTGGTGCCTCCATTTTATGTTGTGCTAAAATAAGTGTTTAATGTAGTAGTGTATGCTTGCGCTAGTTTAAATGAATGCCGTTGGCTTGTATTTCTTACTACTTATCCTCCTAGCATATATTGTCTGATCCTGATGTCGCTTTGTTCTAAGATACCCCTTTTTTTAAAGAAAATTAATCTTCATGTCCAACTGGTCGTTAGACAGGTTTGTCAACATAAAACTCTACCAGTTACATTTATTAAATTTATATCCGAAGCCAAATTGATTTACCTTTTCACAAAATAGAAAACTGTTTCTAGGGTTCTTCGCTTATTTTCCCTTTCAAACCTAATAAGTGTTTCCCTGATCTTCGAGTTCTTAAATATTCCTTCCCTAGTCCTCAAATGAAATGAATATAATGCAATTACGATCCAGTCAAATATGCTCAGATATGCATCATACGTTAGACAATATCATCAATTTCATCAGTTTATTTTCTCTCTGTTTCTCACCGTTAGTCAAGAAATGATCGGCCACTCTGGTGGAAAAACCTCACCAATTGGCTATGATCTCTTCTCTTTCTCGGGAGAGTGATCTTTACAGTTCTGTTTCAAACTGCCGACTGGATGAAGAGCAGTGGAGGCACTCGGCCTTAAATACTGCTCGATTCTCCAGCGTGGCTTACATTTTGCATTTAAAATTACATTGTAATATTTTGTTGCTTATTTGTATGCCACTGCCTTCCCTTCCGCCTTTGTTTTAATGCATCTAAAAATACTCCCAAAAACTTTCCCACACTACACAAACAACAAACGAGCAAGTGTCCCCAACTGTTCCACTTTCTGTTTCTCCCATCATCCCTGCCCACTGTTCTCAGAAAAAATTCCCACTCCCACAAACTCTTGCCCTTTCTCATCGTAAATCTGGGTGACAAGTGGCAATAAAATCACCATCCCTTTCCTCTCCTTTTTCTACCCCAACAGTAAGCTTTGCAGCTTATTGTCCACTTTCATCTGTAGCACCTCCAGCTCAGTACATAGTTTTGTTAATTGTTTGACAATGTAACCGCAATTTTCACAAAGGGACACTACACAATTCCGACACTGGTTGATTAGCTGGTCACTTTCCTTCAAGTCAGAATTTGGTAAACTTTCCCGGAGAAATTGCTTGGGACTTAGTTTCAGGTAACGAAAAATAGCCCATAAGGAATGCTTGAAAGGCTGATTTAAATGAACTATTGCATCAGCATCAAGGTGTTCAGTTGTAATAAAAATGCTGCCGGAATCTAAACAGTCAAATTTGTCAGAGCTACTAATGCTTTGATTTAGTTTGGTAAAACAGAGAAAACATTTATTTCCAGTTTTTAGTGAGAGGGTATTGTTGGAAGATTTCTTCAGATTAACTGATTCAACTGCCATTTTGACCAACAAAATCAAATATTTTTGGAATGAGTGAAATCAGAAAAAAATCCAGAAAAAGTGTTATGGATAAAATGTTGTATGGCTTTTACGGCAGCCACAACAAAATAAGCAGCTGAGTTTGTTGTGACGCTGGTGAGTTCTACTAGTCGTGCTGTGTGCCGATATAGCTCTCATTTGTCTTTGTTGCGGTGCTCAGCGTTTTTCAGCTTTGCATGCATAAAGTGAAGTTGATGCAGTGAAATATTCAATGCATTTACATTTTGTGCGGGTTGAAAGAGAAATTCATCCCGTCCATATTTTCCCTAATAGTAATAGAGTTCAATTTATCCAAAGAGGTGCAAACACGGTATCCTTGTTGGAGGAATAGGTTTTTGTAGAGAGAATGTAGAAAAACTACTTGGTCGTAACGTAAGCACATTTTTGAAGGCAGTTTAAGATTTTCAAAAAAATTAAATAAGCTTTTGTGTTACTAAAGATAATCATGTACTCTAGATACATGCTTACAAAACTTACATAACCTTCATAAGTGATTTTCAAAAAATACCTAACTGAAGGGCTTAATGAAATTTGAAACCACTTGCTTTAACTATTATTATGAGTTTTTGATTATATTGTATGTGCCACTGTTAAAGCGGTTTCATGCACGAAAGTTAATACATTTCAGATTAATTGATAAACAGTTTTATTGCCAGCTTAAGCATAATTTGCTTATCAGACTGCGGTGGCTCAATTTGAACATAACTTTAATAAACGATGACCCCAAAAATAGTTATAGTAAAAAACATAAATGCTATAACGCCCCACACTATCATTAAAAAGTAGCCAACTTAATCTACATGACACTCTTGTTTGCTGCTTCATTACCAAATACACAGCAAAATGTGTAAAAACAAATAGAAATACTTCATCCACAATGCGAAATAAACATTTAAATCAATGAGATCACCTTTCTGTGGATTATACCTTTGAGCTTTACAAAAAAAACTTTAAAGCCCTCAACGGAAACCGCCCAGTTTTATTGTTGCACAAGTATGAGCTAGTTGGCTCGTCATATAATATTTTTAATCACATTAATATACAACTTTATTACAAATTACACAAACTCACTCAGTACAAAGCTATTTACTTGCAAATAAATTCTGCAAAAAAGCCAGCCAATTTCTCTTGTATAGGTTAAGCTCCAACCAGATAGCATCCGGCTTAGGTCATCATAATCTTAAATATCCCCATAAACTTTAGCATTTAGACTGTTGACTAGTTTTTTGGCCATATTTGGTATTGGCTTTCTGATAAGGCTTTTTTATCAAAACGGCAAAACCGATTTTAAAACCTTATATGAAGTGATACCATTATCCTCTTAAGTAGCTCTTACATGCGTACAAAAAGTTCTATAAATATCGGCTACAAAGTGAGCATTTGCTAACTGTTAACCAAAAAGTCTGGTAAAACACAATTTGTTCCCTACTCTTTTAAAATGACTCCTACGCGACCATCTGGAAGCGACAGGTTTATCAGTGAAGGAAATCATCTGATTGTTTCTGACGTAGAGGAAAACATTTCTTTTATTTTCGAGCAGTTCAGAAAGTGTGCCAAAAATGAGGGAACATTTGAAGACCTAGTTGAAGCCCACGAGGCCCTAGCGAAAGTGCTACCGAAGGCCAAGGATATTTACAAAGAGCGGAAACAAAAAATCGACGAAGTGGAACCAATTAAAATGGACAACGCCGCCATTATAGATGAATACTGTGAAAATATTCACCTGGCATTGATTTCGTACACAATTGAGGGCGGCCCTTACACCGAATTCAATGAAGAAACTAGAAAACTGCTTACTGGCCAGATTTCAAGCTCAGACTACAGATTCACCAACTACCTGATACACTTGTTGTTAGGCCTTACCTTATTCCGCAACACGAAGCAGGAAAATCCCAAAGTATTATATCGAGGTGTTCATTCGTTCACCGACAACATGACGGCGGGGAAGATATTTGTTCAACATTCCCGAGCTTAGTATCCACAACGGCGTCACTTCAAGTTGCTAAGGTATTTGCTTCTGCTAAAGGTGGCAATGGAGCCATTTTCAGAATCAAAATTGGGGATCAGGACCTTAGTGGATTGGCCATAAAAAACCATTCGGCTGAAGAGCATGAAGAGGAGTTTCTTCTGGTACCAACACGCGCTTATGAAATAACCGGTTTTGAGGTTGTTAACGGTACGAGGTTTATCGATTGTATTGTTTCACATGGAATTCAATTATCATATGATCATATTTGGAATTCTATATCATTGTGATTGCTTTGAAGCAATAACAAATTTCAAATTATGGTCAGTAAGTAGCATTGCCAAATGTCCTTTAAATACTGTCATATAAACCAACTGCAGCAAAAAAAATTACAGAGAAATTAACTGAATAGTATTTGTAGCTTTGTCCATTATTTTTAGTAAGTATTAATTTGCAATAAATCAAGTTGTTTTCTAGAGGGGACATAAGACCATGTTGTTAATGTGCTTTTTACTAATAAAAATATTCTAAAAATGGACTTAACGACTACTTTGCATCCAACAGCATCATAACGGCACGCAAGTCTTTAAATTTGCATATACAGTGCTATCTCCATTTTTTGTTGGCGCAGAATTAGTATAATCATTCAATCACTTAATAATCATTACATCCAAAAATTGCATTTAATAACGCTGTAGTTACTTTAAAAAGTATACAAAAAATGCCTGAATGTCAGTCAGACTTAGACTTTAATTACTTTAGGTCCAATGCAAATAGCAAAGATAATGAAATATTTATTATATTGATGATAAAAGTAGTTTATCATTAGAGTAGTTCCAACTGCTCATCAAAGGGGTTTTCAAGTGCATTACTGTTGTATGCATGTGAACTATATTCATGATATACTTATTGGGTTTACATCCAAAATCCTAAACTTTTTTCAATAGTTCATTCTTATTACCAATCTGTTATGATTTTGCAGAGTGCTGTAAGCCGTACAAAGCTAAAATGTATTATACAAATGCTCAAAGGCCAATAAAATCAAAAATCAAACCGAAAATCCTGTTGGCTAAGAACCAAGAACAATGAGAAATCTTACACACGTGTCTTTTTTAAACTTAATTGAGTACATCGAGCCACACGCCTTCAATAAACTTGGAAAAACGCTCAGAAGTATTGATTTAAGTGGAAATAGGTATTCCTCTAAACATTGTAGTAATTTTATAGAACATTACGTTTAAGCTTAACAATTTGCATTTTGCAGAATCACTGGATTCTCGCAATTTGCATGTAAACATTTGCCTTATCTGAAGCACCTCAATTTGTCCCACAATCTGCTTACGCATTTAGAATTTACTGCGTTTCAACCTGTAATTCATCAGTTGGAATATTTGAAGACTGCTGGTAAGAAACTTCTTTTATTATGTGTCTCACAATTGGAAAATACTGTCAACACCTAAACTAAATTTTTCTTTAAAACTATAAACCTGTCTCTCTGATAGGCAATCCCCTGGTATGTAGCTGCGATTTGTACTGGTACAATGACCTGAGGTTACAAAATCTGTGTTCTTATCGCACCACCTTATTGCTAGATAATCAAGTAAAGCATGATATTTCAGCAGGGGAATACATAAGAAATGGAAAATTAGTGAGATAACTTTTAAAAGCAGATACGCTTCAACATGTGATGTGATATCAAGACGTGAATAATATTATAGCTTTTCAATCATTTGTATTAAAATTTTATATCTGAACAGATTAACTTAGGAAAGGAATGCGAACTAGATTGGAAAATTTTTTTACTGCAAATGTTGGAATGGATGTTTGTATAGATTTTGAATTACTTGAAACCATTAAAAACACAATGAACACAGCGCTTACTCAAATTTTCAATGATTTAATCTTCACGTCAGTTTGTCATGTTTTAGTGCATATTGGCTTGATGTAAAATAAAGCTTATGGATATACGGACAAGTGCGTTTTATGTATTGGTCTTAGAAAATACAAATATTTAAAATGACACAGCTTTGTTTTAAACGACACTGTAACTATTTTGTAAGCAATAGCAGATTAACCGTAATATCGTTTGAGAAATCAAGACAGTTTAAAGGTGTTAAATTGTCAATGAAGTTGAGAGAAGCCAAACTTGCTTTTATATTAGTGCAGCTTCTAATAAATCTAATATGACTACGTAGGTCTGTGCGGCTGACAAACTTGTCGACTCCAATTGCAATTTTCATCGTTTTAAGTGCATCCTCTGAAGTGGAAAACAGTTGCGCAAAATTTTCAATAAATATTAAAACGTCCATTGAGCCAATCGCCACAAGTCCAGCAAACATACACATTTCCACAAAATGGCCTTCATCTGATGATTTAAGTTGCACAATGGTAACCACTGACAGAGAGTTAACCGGAATTATTACAAGAATTACAGCGGTTATTAGATGCTTCTGTTGGTTCATTAGTACGCCGAGTATCTGTAGAATTCTGTATTGCAAATACGTATTCGGATTTTTTATACCGGTTGACGGTTGTGCTACACCTTTCCTGAAATCTATGCAAAAACATCTTTGTTATAAAATATGCATTTGCATTCAAACGATAAATTGTACATATTTTTAAATACTTACATTTTTATGTAATGTCTAAATACAAGAGTGCAAATAATTTGCAATCCAGAATAGGACACGGAACAAATGCTTGCTGAAAAACTCCAAGTAACGTAGTTAACCAGAAAAAACCGACACTTTTAGAATGTAGTTTATAAACTGACTGAAGAATGTTTCAGATTGGAAAATATTTAAAACCTGGCACTCTGGTACAATCCAGCTAGCTGCCACGGCTGGTGCGCAAGGATTATCCCACCAATGTCCAAACACATAAATGTTGGGTAAGGCTAAAGTCATGATGTGTCCACCGTATGCCATGGCTAGGTTTAATTTGTCTAAAAGGGACAATGTTTGCTTTTTTGGGGGCTTCTTAGGGAACATGTAAGGAAATTGGAGTAATCCGTTGACATATAAACAAATAACTTCTGCATTTTGTTTGCAAACTTGGATCAAAATGAAGTCCGCTACCCAAGCACATACTACTAATGTAAACATTGGCCTGTCAATTGCCTTTGTTTTGTACAGACTATCGTACAGAAATCTATACACACCACCAAATACAAGAACTAGCCATATAAATGTAAATATATGCAGTTTTCTATTTAGCACCCTTTTCTTCTCTTGGTATGGGGATTGAATATGCATTTGCTTTTTTTGTTTGTTCCAAGTAAGTAGCAAGCCACCGAAAAGACTGGGAACCAGGCAGGCAGCGCCAAAGAAATCTAAATAGTTCTGAATCATTTAGGATAAGAAAAATGACGACACACACATTTCAACAGTTCGTAGTTTGACAATACTAACCGAAACTTAATTTTATGATTATTGTTTGACCTGACCTTAAATGATATTTTCATTAATAAATGTACTAAGTGCTTACGTGTCGCTTTTCTTCGCTTCTTACACAAGTGTTTTTGGCGGCGAGTACATGCAAAAATGATGATGTTTTCTCAACTTTCAACCTATTGCATTGATAGATACGGTAAACTACAGTAAACTTTAATTTATTTATTTGGTGTTTTAGTGCTTCTAAATGTTGTTTTGAAAGCGTATGATTAATACCTATAACCGGCGCCAATGCAAAGTAAACTCTTAAATGTTGTTTTATGAGCCTATTATGAAAGTAATATCTTAAATGGCATTTTTGGAACCCATCAAAAACAATCCACGAAGGTATACGGTTACGGAATAAGTGTATGCTCTATTCAGTAGCTAAAGTTGGCCTACCCCGGCCCGCGTGAGATATTTTGTCAAAATAAACCCCATGCAATTTTTTATATAATCTATTTTTATAAACTAGCATATCAATCTTCCACGTAGTTGCTGCATTGTGGCGTCGAGTCTTGCTCAAGCTTTGGAATCAAGAAAAAAACTCTAACAGTACTTTCGTTACTTTGGTATTTGATGTAGCGTCGAATCGTTTTTCTTTAAAGTAAATAGTTAATTCAATACACTGAAAAGAAAGACTTAAAACTATTTTTAAAATGCGAAATACAGAGTATTTGGCACATTACACTGTAACTGCTGAATCCAACCAACCGTTAAATAAATACTTAAATGAAAACGATTGAATCCTATTTGCATCCTCTTAAGGTTATAAAATTTTAAGTTTTTGAAAATTGTTCAATAATATTATTTACTGATACTGGTATTTACGTAAACATGACTTTTTAATGACATTCTTGACATAATTATCATAAAACTTAAAATTAGATTATTTATTAAAACCGCTCTGCATTACAACTTTAAAACAGCAGATGACGGTAATTATTATGCTAATATTAGAGTACATATTTAACTATAGGAGCATGTGACACCATACAACTGGAGTGACATTATGATTGTGAGAGACATTGCCAAAGTAAATTATCAGAGTAAATTACCAGAGAAAAATCAAATAGCATATTCCGTAGCATTAGAGATTTTAAAGTTTTACACAATATAGTGCTCTGAATCAGAAAGAGGCTATTTTGCAATTTAAAGTTCTTGCAAAAGCATTGTGTTTTTTCGTGAAAATGGATTTAGTACAAGCACACGATGTGAATTAGAGTTGCCGAGTTCTTCTGGTGCTTCACGTCTTATCGGAATTTGGTTTGGATGTATTTAAAAATCTAATTCTTTTTTGCTGCCTGGAACTGACGGCACGTTTTTTTTCGTAGTATATAAAAAAGTATCTGAATTAGGGAAAAGGTTCTGGAGAAACCAAAATGTTTTTATGAATCTGAGGGTGAAGTTCCTTTCAAAGTTTTATGCATTTGGTAACTTTTGTTAGTAAGAACAAACACATGTAAACGTGTATTTGCACATAACACAAATAATAAATGAGACACCTCTTAAATATTCCGATACATATGTGGTAGTCTGCCTGCGTAATAGATATTTTAGGTCAAACCTAGGTTGTAAAAACAGAAATAGCTCATTAAGTTGGTTGCATTTCAGTCTGCCTATTGTTTACTGTTTATTACTTTTTCGAATTTTGACAGACCCATGGAATAGTTTCTTGATTTTCTAAATCAGAATAAAAATTTCTTGTTTGCTCTGTTTAATAGTATTTAGAATCTAACATTAGTAACAGGCACGTGAAATGTTAGTGTTTGTTGATATTAAGTTACTAAAAATGCATATTCACTTCGTTTACCACGACTAATGTATTTCACACATTCTATTTTAACTGTGCTGATATTAGAGTTTTATAACTGTTTTGCGGAGTTGGCGCAAACAAAATAAAACCAAAGTATTTGCGTAGTTTTATGGAAAAATAGAATTTTGTTTTCCCAAAAACAATATCATGATATAATCAGTTTACTTAAGCAATATAATAGTGTTGTTTTACCTTATCTAATAAATTCCAACATGGTTTGTACTACATGCTGAAAAGACAACTCAGCAATCATTGTATGATTTGGTAAGAACATGCATAAGGTCATTCTGGTTTAAAATTGCCATGCAGTAAGGGCTTTTCAGGTTTTATTTTCCCATGTAGTTTGCCTTCTCATATGCAATCCATCAATATGAAATATTATATTATAATACGAAACGCTTGTTTACATTGTTTACCAAAACTGTTCGAATTCAAGCATTTTCCTTTACTATGTGTGTTTATCTCTACTTTCAATAATTGTTTCTATTGAACTAACATCAACAAAATGAATTCAAATGTTTCATTGCCAACGCTAGTTTTGTTTTCCTCTTACAACGTCGTGATAAAATCTGTTTACTTATACAAAACCACTTTACGCCATTGTAATATAACATGTTCTGGATTTCATGGCCACTACGCTACTATATTGACAAGCTCGTACCAACGTACCATCATATACGTATTTTTCCGATTTCATTAAAATTCGAATTCTAAAACGGTAAAGGTAAACGTCACATTGTTTTATAATAGTATTGCAAATATCTTATCCATCGAAATCTAACATAACTGAACTGAGATATTATCCAAGAACACGCAAAATGGATTTAACGTAATATTAGTATTTTTTATATCACAAATACTGGATTACAGTAAGGAAATACAGTGCTTAAACCGCAAAACTATTGACAAACGGTGATACACCATGAACAATTTTCTATTACATTTGTCAGACATATTGTAAGAAATAATGTACTGACATACTAACAAAAGATTGTGGTAACCAAATAGTAATAATTCACTTTTGTCCTCAAAAATAAACAACAGAATGTACTGGTGCACACATACTTGGCCATTTTGATATTGTATGGTACTTTAATTTTAACGAACAAAGCATACTACAAGCTAAAGGAGATATTTTGATGATATCCAAACAAAAAATGTTTTCCTTAATTTATATACACGACTTTTACCCTCTCAATCACTTTGTTTTATTAAGAACTTGTGTAGTCAAAACACCTAATCAATTTTTTCTCATGGCCAAATTTCTGTGTGATTGTTTCCACAAACCAATTAGGGTATATAGCAGTGGTATAAATGATAGTTACCTCCTTGTCAATTAAAGCTTGTTCGTAGTTTAAATTTTAACCAGTAAAATTGCATTTATAATATTATTGTTAAGAACGTTAATGAACAACATAGTAGCATTATGGCTAAATGTAAATATTTCTCCACAGTACACAGGAAGTGCAACGTGTGCGATCCACTGCTTCAGTATTATTTTTGCATCTTTCCGCTTTGATCCAAAGCAACCAGCCTCCTTACATTTATGTCGTGCTACCTTGATAAGCTCGACACTGCATGCTCTTGTTTCTGCATTAACATGCAAGAACACCATGGTTACGCCAAGACCTCCCATGTAGAGTAGTCCAAAGAAATGGGCCATGAACGGTGGCAAATATTCTCGAGCGTTTATTGCAATCCAAATTGAAACCGTCAAAATTGCTTGAATACACATAAGAAAGGTAAAAGCCACCTGACTCAGACAATAGCGAATACTTTCAAATAAAAATCTGACTTCAAGATACGCCCTTTGCACATTTTGCAGAACTCTTAGTTCCCCTGAATTCCTGAATAGCAGATTTGTGTAGGTGTTTAACCGTTCTCGAGTTGCCATTAACATACTAATTTCTATAAGGAAGAATACAACAATATCGTGCAAAAGGTAGTGCATAATGTAGTAGGAACTTGTTAGGCAAAATGCTTGTAACATCCACTGGTTTGGAATGAGAGGGAAAGCTGGTGAGTTTTTTAGAACCACCGTGGTAATGTCCAAATTTATAAACCAAAGCACTAATGGAACCGGGCCACCAGCAAGAAGTAGGCAGGTTATTACGACAAACAATAATACTCCGAAAATATCTTCATGTAGAGGAATATTTTTAATTTTGTTGCTTTCGGGAAACAAATCTGCACCAATCAAGAGATTAGCCGTTGTAGTAAAGGCTGTGCCAAGACCAAGTATATTTTGTCGAATTGCCTTTACCCAGAGACACGAACAAATGTACCCAATAAGGAAAACTTTGTTGACAATATCATTCTCTGGAGATGCTTCAGAATACATGGTTTTATATAGAAGATCAACTACCAGGTTAATAGTCACAAAGGATAAATAGAAAATGAAACATTTGCTGCGCTTTGTAACAGTAATTGGTTGCATGTACAGAATTGGAAATTTGGAATTCATTAATCCAACTTCCAAAGAGTTGTCCAAAAATCTGCCGTAGGTTCTTAAATGCAACTGAAATGCCTTCAGAGTAAAACTGGTTAGCCATGGGTTTGATGCCAGAGTTGCGATTCCAGAAGTTTGTAAATTATTCGTCTTCATGATTTCTTTCCCTGCAACGTGATATTACGCACGTAGGGGTTTTGAGTCGTATACTTCTTTTTGAATGTTACAGTTTGTTTCCTTTTGCTTTGAATTTTCCATGTTGCCCTAAAGTATTTGAAAATCTTGGTTAGTGGTACGTATTAAGCAATCAAATATTGAACAAAATGTTCAAATTAACAGAACAAGTTACGCACCTATAGCAAAGCTTCCACTAAAGAAAATATTTTTCAATATAGAAATAAGTGATTTTTAATATAAAAAGTATTTATTTACGGATCGGGACGACATTGTGAAAACATGAGTCCCTAATTAAGTTGCTGCCAACCAAAACAGATTAGTTTGCATTATATGTTATTTGCTAACATTCCACATGTATATAGAATGTCCATAGAAGAAAATATTTATATTTTCCACTAGCCGTAATGACATTCATCTTTCTATCTTTTATAATTATTTTATGTTTGTAGTATGAGCAAGGAAAATTCAGACTTTGAGTTGTTGTTTGCAGAACAACAATTTTGTTTTATTCCCAGTGGCATTTGTGATAATATCTGCTTTCTTAAATACGTTCTTACGTCAAAATATTCTATAGCATGGTTTGGACTATGATAACTGCGTTCCACAAAAAATTATTTCCAAACACTTAAGCGTTGTGTAACTACCAACATGTATAATTAATTTATAGTAAAACAACAACAACAACTTAAATTAGAATTCCAAATTAATAGTCCACCAGAAAAGTACACAAGTGTGTAATTATTGCATTCCTGTTTATTTCAAGTGCATTGGAAATAACTATAAATTACATGTATTACATTTGTA
This sequence comes from Entomobrya proxima, assembly GCA_029691765.1. Classification (NCBI taxonomy): domain Eukaryota; kingdom Metazoa; phylum Arthropoda; class Collembola; order Entomobryomorpha; family Entomobryidae; genus Entomobrya; species Entomobrya proxima. The sequence goes on from CM056172.1 coordinate 52,646,790, forward strand.
ATGAAATATTGAATAAAAATATATATGAAATTTGAAATGTGTGCATCGAGATCTGAGATAATGACTACATGCTTGATTAGGTATAAATATTATGGTAGAAATGTGGAAAAAGTACGCTGCCAACATACACCAGCAACTGCTACATAAATTCTCCACCGGTTTTCAACTCCAAAAAACCCAATTGATACTACAATTCCTCCCAACAGCACCACAAAAATTACCAATATATTTCCATGAATAGATGTACTTTTTGCTCGTTTTGTTCTTTGCTGTGATTTATCTTTACTGGACTGAATTTTACGCATCTCACCAAGCCAATTTGTTAACAAATTCCAGCTTGTATCCAATCCAGACGGTTTATATCCATTCAGTCTTCTAGTAACTTGCTGTGAAAGTCTAGGCAACCAACCAGGAAACTTATTATTTCGCTGTGAGTTAGCAAAGTGTCCAACTCCAAATTCTATCAACGTTTCTGTTCCTACATGAATATTCTGCCGAGGGTGCAACTTTAAAAGCCTCTTCCTCATCTGTTTTACTTGAGGTTCTGGTATAATGGATGCTGCTTTTTTACACGCAATCAGCTTTTCATTAACCAAATCCCCATTACGTTTCTCATAACTTGTTAGAAAATGTGCCACTGAAGCGGACTTTGAATTCCAAGTGAAAAGATTTGGATGAAGTAAAGTGTGGTTGGTAAAATAATTTAAACTATGGGACTTATAAGCTCTTAAAGCTTCCATTTCCGAATACACTTTAACACCCTCACTGTTTATATAAAAATGATTGTTTATCCTTGTCAAGTTTGCAAGTTTTCCAGGCTTTAGGCCCATACCACCATATATCTGACCTATGCCTACAAAAACTTCAAATGAATTTTCAACTAGTTCAGAAAACAGCTTGTACTCAACATTTGCTCGAGGTGCTACAAGCCTATCAATATTTTCTCGTTTGTAAGCATTGCTAATGACAATACTTGCCAGGAACATGGAACATAATGGCATCTTAAAAACTCGGCTTTTAGCAACTTTACTTGAAAATGGATCACCTTGCTCAACTAACAATTTATAGCAACCCCTTAAATAAGGCTCAAAACTGTACAGATTTCTACCTATTTCACCATACTGATGAACGTACTTGAAGATTACTGGACTAAATACAACGTACACCAAAAATATGCAAAGCCAACAGTAGACATCGTAACTAGCCACCAGCTCAGGAAAGCCTAGTCCGCTTATTCCGGACTGTCCACAGCCAATAAATTTGTATTTTAATCTTGAGAAAAGTGGTTGCAGCGTCATGTTAGTCACAGGTCGGGTTACAGTGGCAAATGTAAGAAGAGCTGGTTTCTCACCTAAAACTTGCAAGGCTTCACCACCTAGAGTTGAGTTTGGCAGGATAATTCTCCACATCCAGAACCGCTGGATGCTTAGAAAAAGTTTTAAATTCTGTTCTCTGAAGCTGTACCGCAATCGTTTTAATCGTGTTCGTTGTTTTACAAGCTGACGGTATAGGCTACCGTGTGTGTTGGAATAAGCTAGTTGTATTTTAAGCTGATTTGGAAACACGACGTTTGCATATTTGCTTTTCAAATTAATCAATAAGTTTTCATGTACCGGTGCCTCAACCAGATTTGGTTTACACGGAAAGTGATAACACCGTTTTTGCATACTTAAAACTGCCATCTGGTTTTTAGTAGATGATTTAGTTTGCAGATGTCCGTATACATCAAAATCTCCAAAGTACCAGCGGCTCTGGAGCTGCATACCCTGTAACCACGTTTTATACGAATCTTTTGGAGAAGTCAATGTAACTAGTAGATACACACGTAGTAAATATGCTTGTGTAGTTAGAAAATAAGCTAGAAGATCGCTTCTTAGATATGGTTCTACTGCCAGTGGATCAGCAAATGGTGGCCAATACCAAAAGCTCATTGGTGGTTTTGAGGGTTGTGGATGTTGCTCTGGGTAAACATCTAGGTGAAATTCACAATGGCATGGTTTGGATTTTGCGGAAAATGTTAAAAAGTTTGTTTTAGCACAAATGCCAAATACATATTCCCACTTTTTCCACCGCTCATGCTCAGGTCCACCAAATATGAAATCAGAAGTAAAACACTTAAACAGTGGATTTGACTGATTAGAAGAGGCTACAAGTGAGCTAGTGTTGTCGTAGAATAATCCATGGAAATCGAAATAAATTGGAATGCTAGACACATTTGATGCAAAAATGGAGTTGTGATACGGAACACGTGTGAAACGCTTTTTATTTGTCTCAATGTTTTTATTGCTCAGGTGTCTTACAATGGTTGGTATTGGCAGATTTATATTTGCAGTGATTTCGTAGGTTGTACGTTGAACGAAACATTTTTCATGAGGGGCCAGATATTCAGTAGCTGCTTGACTAAATTTATTTTCAAAATCATACAAGCTCCAGATATTTTTACGTCTTGCATGAATATTGAGAATACAGACGCTTACGAAAATCAGAATTGTACAATAGTTCGACATATTGCAAAACTGTCTTATATTAACGGAGAGGACGCGAAATATTTTAGATCAAAGTTAATGCTTGATAAAATTAAACAACAACAGATTAATACATTGCGCGCTTGTGGTTTCAATAATTTGTCGAGCTTTGTCTGTGGTTCGCTATTGAATGCGGTTATACGGTAGTTCAGGGACAGTGTTGACTTATATTAAGCATTTTTTCCCCTTAGCCAAGTTTAATTATTTTTGTTCTCAGTGACCGTGCATGCTAGTTCGCAATTGTAATACGGAAGGCATTACAATGTCTATTAGTAATGTGAACTTATTTTTGTTTGCTTCTTCTTTTATTTGTTTATTCCAACCAAACGTAATTAAAACCCTATACTTTAGAAGAGTCTCCTCCCTTGAGTGCACAAATATGCTTATACATACACGTGTTTGCTAGTTATTAAAAATAGGAAATGAATTTGTCTGCTTTCTGTAGTAAGCATCTCTGCACAACACACGCGCCAGTAATGCCTACTAGCGACACATGCAAGGAACTTGCTACTGCTGGATATTTCAGTATTTATTTTTTTATTTACATAGTGAAAAGTGAGAAAAATGTTTTGCCCACAATAAAAACACTTTATAATGTCTATGCCCCTTAGATAAGGCCCAGGTCCCTGTGCACCACTGTAGGTAATGCCTTACTACTTTTTCCCAACTTGTGCAATGCCCAACCCAATGCCGAATGTGAGATGCTTATGAACACAGGCCACATGCCTGCAGAATGAGCCATGAGAGAACAGCTCTCGACGGTTGCGGTTACTCAAGTGGCGAGCTGAACTGCCACAACTTTATTATATATCTTCATCTTTGCTCTATTGAGTACAATATGAGTCATGTTGAATGCGTACGAGACGCGACGACAGTCACAGGCTGTCATACTCGCTACAACTTATACGTTTTTCTTGAAAATATAAAAACAACTTATGCTGTAGATGTTGTCATAAACTATTTACACAACAAATGCTGTAATAACTAGGTAACTTGTTTTGCATTTTCTCTATGGTAGTTGGTTTGTTACATTTCACTATTAAGTTGAATGTATTTTTTAGCTTATTGCAAAAATTTGTATACGAGAAGTCAACGAATGTTACTGTAAAGAAAACTGCTAAAGTTTGTCTTTCAAACTGCATCATAACTGCTTGACCTATTTGATATCGTTTATAAACCATTACATGTTCAAACTTTAAGTATTGAGTGTAAAGACGTTTTGGTACAGAGTCGACATTTAATTTAAACAGTGTTAGATATAATAGTGCAAATTTACAAATGACAGTAGTCTTAAAAAACATATAAGCATAGGTTAAACCATAGCGCACTAAAACTAAACGTACTGGTGAATTTAAAAACAGAGAAGAAATATTCCAGCAAATGGCAAGTGTAAGCCAGGTTACTGGATCACTCACGGCTGGCGGTTAAACTGAAGGCAAACATGTAATAAAATAGCACACAAGTACCGCGAATCAGCCAAGCCAGTCCACTGACTTACCTTTTAAAATGTTTTTGAATTCTAGAAATTATTAATTTGTTATTATTATTTAAAGTTTAGTATTTTCACATAATTTTAAACATATTTTTTTTCGGTTGCCATCAAGTTTTACCCTTTCTAATCAGCTTGAGAAGACTCTCTGTATTCCTGAGAACTACAGGCTCCGAGTCAAGTTTGATTCTCCAAGTTATCAAACTTGCAATTGTTTTGCTGTAAGTCATGGTTAGAAAATGAATTGATATCTCGTTTGAAAGGTTTACGGACGACCGGAGAATGTCGACCTTTTGTTTTAGGGAAAAAATATTTGGTTTATAAATGATTGAAAGCACGAAAATTGTAAAAGCTGCAGATATAATGTAAACCATGGATGAAATAATGCACATTGCACATTGCACAGCAGGATGCACCGATGCCGATGCACGGATGATATGTTTTGACGAGATTTCCAAGCTCGTGTTTTAGGACACCAATACAAAGTCATGAAAGGAAATGTCAAACTGGAAAACGCTTGACAAATATCACAAGCTTTATAAAGTAGAGATGTCATTTTGCAAACCCAAATCCTGTTGCTAAATGAAAAGTGTTTTTTCCCTAGTTTGGAGATAAAGTTATGAACCCGCAGGGAAACACAGTTTGCTAGGTTTTGTTTTTAGTTGTAGTTGTACCTTTCCAAATGTTGAGTATGGGATTACTTAAGCCTGTAAAATAAGGTTATACGTGTAGCCAAAAAAGCATTGCGTTTTTGCAAAAATATGTTTTTGAAAAAGTAAAATCAATTGTTTGTTTGGTTTAAAAATTGTATATAACCCTTTTTTACGCAAACTTATATTTTTTAAAGTTAAAGCAAGCACAGAAATGTTACTATTTCTAGTATGCACCAAAGAAACAACTATTTTAGCCACCAAAAATCAACTATTTCGACAGCGCATATATTCTGACAATACTTGTTACCTACCATATAACCTGTTTTTGATTTGAAGCAAAAGTATAAGTTTCTTATAAACATATTTATTGCAATAATTGTGTGCCAAAATGCAAAATTTTGTGTAATAATTAAATAAACTAATATTATGCGTGTAACTTGATCCAATACTTGTTCGGGTTTTTACCACAAGAAAGATTGTCTTCTGCAAAATAAATCCCACAAAAGCAGGCCATCGTTCTCTATCCATTTTATGTAGTTCTCCAACACGTAACACAATAAGTGGACAGCTTCTAACCAATTTGTTTGAAAAACGCGTGTTTGCAATACAACGCAATTTTACTAAAATTTTCCTTGAATATACCATTATTAGGATGGCCGCATCAAGAACGTAGTAACATATGGAAGTAGATAATGTCATCATTACAAACAGTAATAGTTCAAAATTTCGAGGTAGTTGAACATTAAATGTTAACAAGGTGTACAGTATTATGATAATTGCTGCAGCACCAAAGAACTGTATAGTGGTCCACAAATAGTGTTGAAAGCATTGGTTGCCAAGAATGACCAAAATTTGAATTTGTCGATAGTATAAAACAATACGCAGGACTGATTCGGTTCCGCTTACAAGTTTCCTAAGTATTTTGAATAGAATTAATTAAAGTCAGTACGATAGCCAAAATGGTATTTTATAGAAAAACTTAAGAAACTTTACCTTAATTCTTTTAGATAGTAAGCAATTTCATACAAAGTTACATGTCCAACTATTGCAGCGGCAGCAGCATATATTCCAACAGGCAGTAACTCTATTACATGTGGAACAAATTCAGCAGTTTTTGGAACACTTTCACAAAATCCCCACATCAGAAAAATATCCTGGTTTCCGGCAAGACCGGGAATAAACGTAACGGCTATTGGAATCAAAACCCCATAAAGCAGAACAGAGTTTGTGAAAATGCACAGCAATAGCAGTGAAAATGCGGTTGAGTTTTTGGGTATACATATTCTGATAGAAAATGAATTTTGCATTTTAAAAATTGAGTTAAAAAGATTACACACTTCCTGAGCCTTCCAATTAAACATTATAAGTACTGATACACATCCAAGTTTTAGATTTAGTAATAATCCGCGAAATACCAGAAATACCAAATTTGGATTTGGGTGTTTGTGTGTGTATAACTCTGTGGTTGAATATAACAGAAAAACGCACCAGAACAAACTCCAAAATATTGGTCTGGGATTTGAGTTTGCTTTGAGACGCAAACAAAATCGATAGCTTGTAGATTTTATCGGAATTATTGAAAACATTCCATTTCCAATGGAGAAGGTCAGGTTAAGGATTTGTTTAACTGCTGTAGACAGCATTTTGGTATAGGTGTTTTAGCTTCAAGAGAGCTAAGCTAACGAATGTGTCAAAAACTATACTTGAGTATGATTTCGAAGTTTCTGAGACAATATTTCGAGTTAGGTATATGAGGTACATCACTACTATCTTATATAATTGTCTAACAGATAGGGCTTAACATGGGAATACCTGGAAAAAAAGCATTTTTGTCACTATAAACACCAGGTTAGACGAACATATTTTCTTTGCTGAATATTTGATAAAATGGAATATTACAATCCAGAATTATGGAATAACATCAACAAAGTTAGTCCCATTGCATGTCAAAACCTTTTACGACCGTCATAGCAGCTTTTTCGAAATCAGTCTTGTGTTTAACTGTAACATTAATTATCAGTTTCCACTTCATAATCACAACTTTACAATTTAATTATTCCTAATATTTTATTCTGCCAAGTAATAGTTTCAAAGTCACCTTTTCTGTGCACAGTAAGTTTTTAGTTTTGTAAACTTGCTTATATGGTAAAATATTAGATATTTACACAAATGACACGCCTGAGACGCAAGTTATGTACCAATTACAAATCTGGTTCCATAAGACCCAGCGTTTTAAACAGTTTCGTGGCGTCCTTGTGTTGGCAGCGTTTCTTGAATTCAAAATGAATGCCAATTCTAATCAAAATGTTGTTGCTAATTTTACAAAGAACTTTCTGTTGCAAGCAAGATTTGTTTCAAATGACAAGCTAGGCTGCTTATGATAAGCTTACTATAACTGCATGAGGCTCTTCAGAATGAACACAACAGTTTATTGTTTATTAATTTGCATTAAATAGAAACAATGTGCTGTTGTTTTGATTAAAAATACTTTATTTGTGTGAGGGTGTGTATAATCCAAACATACACTGTAACGAAAATGCACCCAAGATTACAATTATTCGATAAACTATTCTTTTACATTTACCGAATATGTATTTATATACAAGAATTATCAACCTGCAAATAGCCTTTCGAGACTCAACTATCATTAATATTGTTCTACCAGTATAACCGACATCCAATATATAGAATATGGTAACAATATTTCCTTCCATATTTGGTTTGACAGGAGGCAAAGTTGTAACCCCCACACTATCTCCAAGAGTAAAATTTATCCACCTTTCAAACAAGCCGGATGCTTTTAGGCCACTTATTCTCCAAGGTATGTTAAGAGGAAAACAACCCTGCAATGTTATCTCAATTGTGTAATTTCCATAAACGTCGTGTCCAATATCCACTGTTGAATTACCACGACGTTGCAATCTTCGTGCAAGCTGGTTACACATATACTCAGGTAATATCAATGCTGCATTACTGCATGCTTCAAGTTCTTTTGCTAGTGCAAGTCTATCCTTTTTTATTAAAACTTCTCCAGCTTGTGATACGTTAAATTTTCCCGACGGCACTAGGCTTGAAAAAAACTTCAATTGTATTTTGAAGTGCAGAGCTATGCAACAGGCTGACATCCATTACAGTCAATAACAATACATTATCCAGAATACTGCGTGATTTGTAGTTCATTACATAGGCTTCCGAAGCGACAAATTGAGATACGTCATCTGACATACGATCAATAGAATGTTTGTGAAGACGAAAACTTACCCAGTCAAGTTTCACTTGATAGTAATCAGTGACCACAAAACCTATTCTTGTAAAAATGCTAAAGTTTCTACTTACCAGTTCTGATATATTAGTGTACGGTACGTGTAATCTGGGTTGTTTCATCATATAGACATTGGTGTTTTTGTAGGCGTTGCTAATCACAATCCCCATTAAAAGAAAACTAATCAAAATATTTCTACCTTGGGCTATTCGGAAAGCTATTGCCGGTATTGGGTCACCCTGTTCAACAAGAACTTTAAACAAAGCCAGTAAGTTCGTTGAATATTTGTAAAGAAAAGAGAAAACATTTTCATGGTCACAGAACAAACCCGTAACGCACAAAGCCAGCATCAAAGTTAATCCATATATATGGAGCCAAATGTATTTGTCAAAAACATTAACAAATTCAATGAATGCAAGTCCATTGATATCTTTTGGTTTTCCGCAACTAACAAATTTCATTGTTTTAAGCCGGTTTTGAATGCTTGTTTTCTGTGAGTAGTACTTGATGTCAGTTTCGTCAGTTTGTAAACCTTCCGATGATTCCCCTTCCAAAACTTTGAGTTGCAGTTTCTCTAGCAGATTTAACGATTTATCGTCATCTTAAGATTTCCGTTGATGCACAGAATATCTCCAATTAAGTAACTTGAGTTGCCTAATATGTCGTGTATTAAGTGTGCGTATGCGTGGTACAAATTTTGCGGATTATCCTTAAATAAATGCGCTCCTAAGATATTAGAACTTATTTTACAATCTTGCAATAATTTTAATATCCATTTGAATTTGAATTTGAATTTGATCTTTATTGTCTAGCCTTTTCAGTACTATGTACTGGTACAAACACATACAATGTATACAAAACACATTAAATTCATGTATCAGTACAGGTACAAACGTTCTGTTCTCCATAAGGTGACAACTAACTAATATAGATAATATACTAGCTACATAGTCTTAAAAATTAATTATTGGTCAGATCAATTATGTTGTTTTACATGTTCAGTAAACTTAAGCCTTAGAACATTCCGAGTCATATTTTCAATACATTGTTAAGTATTAATATTTTACAATCATCCAGTATCAAACGAAAACATTAAAAATAAACAAGTTCCATAAAGGAATAACAAGATTTCAACAAAACTACATGACATACTCGAAGATGACAAGAAATTATTGAGATGATACAAAGCTTTGAAAAATAATACTATAAGTTTTATGGATTTTTTCCAATTTATACGAGATTTTGTATTTTTACATGTCGCATTGCTTTGCAGTTCAAATTCAGGGACACAAATAGGACATGCCCATGATTTGCTTTGCTTAGACTCGTAGTATGATATATCATTAAGTTCAAAACTACATTTATATCTATGGTAGTACTGAAAACAGTACACACATTGTAGAAACCCTTCTAATTCTCCTTCAGTTTTTACAATTTCACACTTCTTAAAAATTACTGTGAATTGCTGGCCGTTGTACATAATAGGTTCTTCATCAGGGTAGGCTAGGCGTCCACATAATGCGCAATCCGGTCCATAAAAATACTCCTCACTGTCCTCCGGCAATTCCGCATTGTAGTACCAGTAGTCCTCCACGTCCAATATGTAAGGTTGAAACACAGGATCAAATTCAGACAGTTCGGTGAGTATAATATTTGAGGAGTTAGCTGTCTTGATGATATCCTCAATTTTATAGTCGCTGGCCATCCTTCCTTTCAACATTTATTTCAGTTTTGCTGTCCAGCTGCATATACTTGCATTCATTCATCCATCCTTCCTTCAAGTTAGGTGGTCATCTCATGAATACATTTGGCGATTCGATTTTGTCTCGGATTTCAGTCATCAAAAGAAATTGTAATCAGCAGCAAATTCGATCATCAATATAGCCGTTACTTTATTTATTTAACAATTCACTTGCCTATGAAGTGTTTTTGACGCTCCAAAGGAGTGTGGGTTCAGTGCCAGGCATAGCCTCAACAACACTGAAATTGACCTTGTGGCTAGTCCACCGCACCCCGATTGCCATCTACTGGAATCTAGTCATCCTTCCTTCCCTTCCATCCTTCTACTTGACTAGGTTTAGGTGTAGCGGGGAGAAGGTGCAGCCATCTGTGGAGCCGAGATGTAGATGTTCCTCGGCATGGTCCCTTGCCTCCAATGAAATGGTGGATTTAAAGTACTTTCAAACTCAATTAAGCAGTGTTTTTTTCACTTCCTTTTTATTAGCAGCAAAAGCGCACACTTCATTTCACTTGTGCGATAAGTTTTGTAAAAAAAAAGTTAGTTAAATCCGTCAAAAAAGTTAATCAGAAGGCTCTGTTCTGTCAGTTGGCCGTCAAGATTGTAATATCACTAAAAAGCACTGATAAAAAACCGTTTTTTGGTTAGTTTTTTGTCTCACTTGAAAGAGCATTTTTCTTTGTGTGCCCTTAGTCACTTTAAAAAATAAATAGTTAGTTTAATCAGTCAAAAAAAATTAAAAGAACAAAAAATTAAAACAAAAATATTCGGAGCGAGGAGCTAAGCATGTTGCTGCTCGCTCTGCTGCTGCAGTCTGTATTTAGTGGCAATATCCAAAATAACTGCGACGTTTGTCCTGATCTCAACTGAAGTTCAGACAAAGTTGTTGCTTCTACACGTTCCTTCCAAGTGACAATTGGGATTTTGATTTTCTTCAAGTGGGATGCTTGCTAATCGTAAGTATCTGCAAATGTAAATTCTACGACGGCTGTTGAACAGTATTCCAACAAGCTACAAGCATCTCTAGATAACACTTTTCTAATTAGAAAGATTCCGTTTGCGTTTTTTGGATTGAATTCATACTGAACTTTTAGCTGGTCATATTTGCTTTTGTTGGCATTGTCCAAGATTATGTGGTAAGATGGTTGGCTTCTGGTTATCTTCGGGTTAAATAACCATAAGTATTTCATTGTGCTGACAGCAACTTCCGGCAAATACAAATTTATAAATAGCAAATAATTCCACGGTTTCACTAAGAAGATAAATTTTGATTCGTCTAAAGTTACGCAAAACTCTCCATAAGTTAATTCCGTATATGTCAAGGTTTTAAATAGTGTTGATGCCTTACATTTTAAATGCGCATTAAACGAAACATTAAAGGCAACAGGCATTTGAGAGGGAACCCATGCAATACCGTATACAGACTGTTTTTCAAAGTTGCATTTCCTGCATTCTAGAATGTACGGCATCATGCTTCTTAAAATATATGGTTGTTCTATGTTGTTTGCAATATTTGTAGATCTAAAGTTGTTTATGATAACTAATGTATGTGAATTTTTGAAAGGCCGTAGCACATCGTTTAAATTCGAGACTTCAGGCCAGCTTTCCACAAACTGCTTTTTTGTCTTCTTTTTCCAATAAACAGCTTTTAAAGTAAGCGGAGATGCAGTTTTGTATTTTTTCGACAGTCCGGGATTTATTCGGGGAGTCAAATTTAATTTTATGGTAAGACACAGTTTTCCAGCACAGCACAGAATTAGGAGCTAGGAGAAGAAAAACATAAGCCGCAAGTGTGCAAGTCATTGTGATGGTTTCTCTTGAGAGCAGTAGCCCAATGCATGCAGCTTATGTGGTTTTTTAGCTTAGCACTTAGCATTGCATGTCCGGACTGAATGTGTCAGGAAATGCCATGCCTATTCCAACAACACAAGGTTATACTCAAATGATATCTTGACTTACAATCCAGCAATTGACTAACATGAATACTATGCCGAAACAAGTAAAGTGGAATTTAAGTAAAACTAAACAGTTTTCCCTTGTTGATGCTTCTTTACATACATTGAGTTCAGTGAATTCCTGTATATTGCGGACTTATTCAGACTAACCAGGAGAATTTGTAATACTCTAAGCACTCCAAAACCATTCTCTGATAGGTCTAAAACAGACGCTTGAAACGATTCGTATTCGTAGCGTGTCAACTGAATTTGTTTTTATTTCTGTCAGATTTAGCTTTTGGCTATAAATTATGCTATTATTCTTAGCGCTCTACATTTAGTTGTTTTTGAAGTGTTCCACGTTTAGTTGGTTTCATGTTTCTACTGCTACTTCGTTATCGTTTCAAATATAGTTGTTGTTTTTGGGAATACAATAAATCTTGAAAGTGGTTTAATACTAAAACAAGTTAACCGAGTCTATATACCTTCTAGTTAAATTTGATACAAATGGTTTTACTGGTAATTTGTTAAGTTTATTTTTGTTTAAAATTTTTTTTGCAAAAATATGGCAGCAGGTCTATTTACACTTTGAACTCAACTTGCATATTACAATCTCCATAATCAATACAAATAAAGCAATGCCAATACAAACACCACTCAACAGAAAAGTCGATTGTATGCGACTGTTTAACCGCAGAGGTGTTGGCTCGTTCAACGCATCTAATTCTGTAGGAGTTATCACTTTAAATCGGTCCTGCACTCTCAATGCTAAAGTCAACCATGCCAACTTCCTACTCCAAAAACTTAAAATTCCAGATTCTACAATTATTGTACTAACTTTACCGACTTCCAAAGTTTTATACGGGATTTCCACAATAAACTGAATGTTCCTAACTGAAGTTAATGTTTCGCCAAGATGGCATTTATGACCGATTCTTTTGCAATTTCATAAGCTTTTGACCATTTATCCAATACCATAGGCCAAGGCAGCACTAAAACTGTTTTGGTTTCAAGCGCTAAAGTTTGAGGAATTTTAGCATCTTGCAAAATTTCTGGGTGAGTTAGCATAGCGTTTAAAATTTTAACTCCAGAACTTCTAATGTGACGCAACAAACTTTGTCTGGGAAATACTAATGAATAGTTGTACTTCTCAAAGTCTTCCAAATTCAACACTTCTTCTTGAACTGGAGCTACCATTAGACTAGTTAATTTACCAGCGTATTCGTTTATAAGGACCATACACATAAATGTCCAAAGCACAAACAGATAATTATACTTGTATATATTACCTGTAACACTGGGAGTTAATAAAACTGATATAATTGATAGAACTGAGTATAAAAATGATGATCGATGATCACAGGAAACTTCCAGATATTCTCTTTTTTCCAACGTGGCAAGTCACAATACACATAATTTAGCGGCACTGTTGGAATCTGCACAAAATTTAAACAACGGGTTACATTGACGTCATACAAGTTACAGCACGTGCTCTACCGCACGTTCACCTTAGCCCTTCAGCCGACAACCTAGATCCCTACAGCCGAATACCAGGAACTCTTCCGCCGAATACCAAGAACTCTTCAGCCGATTATCAGGAACTCTTCAGCTGATTATCAGGAACTCTTCAGCCGAATACCAGGAACTCTTCAGCCGATTATCAGGAACTCTTCAGCCGAATACCAGGAATTCTTCAGCCCATTCCCAGGAACTCTTCAGCCGAATACCAAGAACCCTTCAGCCGAAACCCACGGGTACCCACGTGTAGTACGGGTTACCCACGTGTAGTTCGGGTTCCCCACGTGTAGTACGGGTTCCCCACGTGTAGCACGGGTTACCCACGTGTAGCACGGGTTACCCACGTGTAGTACAGGATACCCAAGTGTAGTTGTATGACTACCCACGTGTAGTACGGGTTACCCACGTCTAACACTAGTTACTCACGAGTAGTACAGGATACCCATGTGTAGTTCGGGTTACACACGAGTAGTATAAGTACCCAATTGTAGTACGGGTTATTCAAGTGTAGCACGTGTACTCACAGGTAGTACAGGTACCCACGGGTAGTACGGGTACCCACGGGTAGATCGGGTTACTAACGTGTAGTACGGGTTATCCACAGGTTACTGGTATGTGCAGTTTATCGCCACCACATGTAATACAACCTAAGTTAGTGTATTTAAACTTAACCACGTGTAATTTACCTCCATCATACGATGGCTACGCAACTAACACGCAAAAAGTACTGTAAAGTATCTTCTTATAAAAACACTTAAATCTGATTTACACTATATCGAAAAATACTTAATGCGCAACATTGAACGCATAAGGTTCTACAACTGATCTAAAAATATCTCATTGACTCACTTGCTGACATATGAGACCAGATTTGATTTAAACTACCTCGAGTAATATTTGGTGCGCAATAGTTCAAAAACATTTTTCTGGTAGAACAAGCAATTGTGATCCTAATGGTGGAACAAGTTTGAAATAATATTGGACGCATAAAGTTCTATAAAGGATCAAAAATATCTCATTGACTGATTTGCTGATATAAGAGATCAGACTTTGATTTAAACTACCTCGAGTAATATTTGGTTTGCAATAGTTTAAAAACATTTTTCTGGTAGAACAAGCAATTGTGATCCTAATGGCGGAACAAGTTTGAAAAAGTATTGAACGCATAAAGTTTTATAAAGTATCTAAAAATATCTCATTGACTGACTTGCTGATATAAGAGACCAGACTTTGATTAAGAATACCTGGAGTAATATTTTGTGCGGAATAGTCTGAAAAGTGGTTTCTAGTAGAACAAGCAATTGGGAGTCTAACGGTGGTAAGACTTTAAAAAATATTGGACACATAAAGTTCTATAAATTATCTAACTTATTTGTATGGCAAAAATATCTCAATGTATCAATTATAAAGGATCTAAAAATATCTCATTGACTGACTTGCTGATATAAGAGACCAGATTTTGATTTAAAATACCTCGAGTAATATTTGGTGCGCAATAGTCTGAAAACATTTTTCTTTAAGTACAAGCAATTGTGATCCTAATAGTAATAACACTTTGAAAAAATACTGGACGCATAAAGTTCTATAAAAGATCTAAAAATATCTCTTTGACTGACTTGCTGATATAAGAGACCAGATTTTGATTTAAAATACCTCGAGTAATATTTAGTGCGCAATAGTCTGAAAACATTTTTCTCGTAGTACAAGCAATTGTGATCCTAAAAGTAGTAAAACTTTGAAAAAATACTGGACGCATAAAGTTTTATAAAGAATCTAAAAATATCTCATTGACTGACTTGCTGATATATGAGACCAGATTTTGATTTAAAATACCTCGAGTAATATTTGGTGCGCAATAGTTCGAAAACTGGCTTCTGGTAGAACAAGCAATTGTGAGTCTAACAATGGCATAACTTTAAAAAAATACTGGACGCATAAAGTTTTATAAAGGATCTAAAAATATCTCATTGACTGACTTGCTGATATATGAGACCAGATTTTGATTTAAAATACCTCGAGTAATATTTAGTGCGCAATAGTTTAAAAACACTTTTCTGGTAGAACAAGCAATTGTGATCCTAATGGCGGAACAAGTTTTAAAACGTATTGGACGCATAAAGTTTTATAAAGTATCTAAAAATATCTCATTGACTGACTTGCTAATACATGAGACCAGATTTTGATTTGAAATACCTGGAGTAATATTTGGTGCGCAATAGTCTAAAACATTTTTCTGGTAGTACAAGCAATTGTGATCCTTAAAGTAGTAAAACTTTGAAAAAATACTGGACGCATAAAGTTTGATAAAGGATCTAAAAATATCTCATTGACTTACTTGCTGATATATGAGACCAGATTTTGAGTTCAAATACCTCGAGTATTGTTTAGTGCGCAATAGTTTTGAAACATTGTTCTGGTAGAACAAGCAATTGTGAGTCTAATGGTGGTAAAACTTTGAAAAAATATTGGACGCATGAAGTTGTATAAAAGATCTAAAAATATCTCATTGACTGACTTGCTGACATATGAGACCTGATTTTGATTTGAAATACCTGGAGTAATATTTGGTGGGTAATAGTCTTGAAACATTTTTCTGGTAGAACAAGCAATTTTGATTCTAATGGAGGTAAAACCTTGAAAAAATATTGGACGCATAAAGTTTTATAAAAGATCTAAAAATATCTCATTGACTGACTTGCTGATACATGAGACCAGATTTTGATTTGAAATACCTGGAGCAATATTTGGTGCGCAATAGTCTGAAAAGTGGTTTCTGATAGAACAAGCAATTGTGATTCTAATGGTGGTAAAACCTTGAAAAAATATTGGACGCATAAAGTTTAATAAAAGATCTAAAAATATCTCATTGACTGACTTGCTGATATATGAGACCAGATTTTGATTTGAAATACCTGAAGTAATATTTGGTGCGCAATAGTTTCGAAACATTTGCTGGTAGAACAAGCAATTGTGATTTTATGGAGGTAAAACCTTCAAAAAATATTGGACGCATGAAGTTGTATAAAAGATCTAAAAATATCTCATTGACTGACTTGCTGACATATGGGACCAGATTTTGATTTGAAATACCTGGAGTAATATTTGGTGCGCAATAGTTTTGAAACATTTTTCTGGTAGAACAAGCAATTGTGATTCTAATGGTGGTAAAACCTTGAAAAAATATTCGACGCATAAAGTTTTTAAAGGATACAAAAATATCTCACTGACTGACTTGCTTATATATGAGACCAGATTTTGATTTAAAATACCTCGAGTAATATTTTGTGCGCAATAGTCTGAAAAGTGGTTTCTAGTAGAACAAGCAATTGGGAGTCTAACGGTGGTAAGGCTTTAAAAAATATTGGACGCATAAAGTTCTATAAATTATCTAACTTATTTGTATGGCAAAAATATCTCAATGTATCAATTTTTGTGCGCAAAGTCCAGTAAAGAATCCAAAATGCCGCTTTACTCACTAAATGATTTATGATATTTCACCATTCTGATTATGAGGGTGAATGTAAGTAGATAAGTTTCAAATAAAATGTTTCCGGTTATATATATTGCACATGCAAAAAGGATCTGTTTGTATAAATGGATTTGTTTGTTTCTAAAGCTGAACCAAGTTAGTCTTCATATGGTTCATACGATTGCAACTTTTTAAGAGTTTTAACAAAATGTGTCCTTGATTTCAGAATCCAGGTAAGATAATTGATTAAAAAACTGACGCAATCAAACCTTATAATCAATTTGGTGTTCGAAAGGTGTTTGTTTTGTTTCAGCACTAGCACAAGAAAGCCTTTTATATACTGGCGTAACCTTCAATATAAACTTTTACTTCACGCAACTTTGGGTAAACTTTCGTAAATGTATGCGGGTAACTTGATTTTCTTGTGGCTAATTAATTTGAATCGGTAAGTTAATTGTTCATCGGTAACCTTAGTTGGTCACGCGTAACCTTAATTGATCATGGGTAACAATATTTTTCCAATTATAGCGTTAATCGTTCATGAGTAACCTTATACAACCTAGGAAACCTTACAATTGCCTTAATAACTTTAGCAACGCCAGGATCAAATTATAATTACTAGGGCAACCTTACAAACACCTGGGTAGCCTTCCAGATACCTGGGTAACCTTAGAAATACCAGAGTAACCTTGCAAACACCTGGGTAACCTTACAAATACCTGGATAACCTTACAAATACCTGGGGAACCTTGCAAATACCTGGGTAACCTTGCAAACACCTGGGTAACCGTACAAACACCTGATTGACATTACAAATACCTGGGTAACTTTGCTGTGCATGGGTAACCATATTTATTCATGTATATCTTTAATTGTTCATGGATAAGCTTAATTGTTCATGGGTAACTTTTTTTGTTCATGGGTAACCTTAATTGTTCATGGGTAACCTTAATTGTTCATGGGTAACCTTAATTGTTCATGGGTAACCTTAATTGTTCATGGGTAACCTTAATTGTTCATGGGTAACCTTAATTGTTCATGGGTAACCTTAATTGTTCATGGGTAACCTTAATTGTTCATGGGCAACCTTAATTGTTCATGGGTAACCTTAATTGTTCATGGGTAACCTTAATTGTTCATGGGTAACCTTAATTGTTCATCGGTAACTTTAATTGTTCATGGGTAACCTTAATTGTTCATGGGTAACTTTAATTGTTTATGGGTAACCTTAGTTGTTCATGGGTAACCTTAATTGTTCATGGGTAACTTTAATTGTTCATGGGTAACCTTAATTGTTCATGGGTAACCTTAATTGTTCATGGGTAACCTTAATTGTTTATGGGTAACCTTAATTGTTCATGGGTAACAATAATTATTTATGGGTAACCTTAATTGTTCATGGGTAACCTTAATTGTTCATGGGTAACCTTAATTGTTCATGGGTAACCTTAATTGTTCATGGGTAACCTTAATTGTTCATGGGTAACCTTAATTGTTCATGGGTAACCTTAATTGTTCATGGGTAACCTTAATTGTTCATCGGTAACTTTAATTGTTCATAGGTAACCTTAATTTTTCATCGGTAACTTTAATTGTTCATGGGTAAGCTTAATTGTTTATGGGTAACCTTAATTGTTCATGGGTAACTTTAATTGTTCATGGGTAACCTTAATTGTTCATGGGTAACCTTTTTTGTTCATGGGTAACCTTAATTGTACATGGGTATCCTTAATTGTTCATGGGTAACCTTTTTTGTTCATGGGTAACCTTTTTTGTTCATGGGTAACCTTAATTGTTCATGGGTAACCTTAATTGTTCATCGGTAACTTTAATTGTTCATGGGTAACCTTAATTTTTCATCGGTAACTTTAATTGTTCATGGGTAAGCTTAATTGTTCATGGGTAACCTTAATTGTTCATGGGTAACCTTAATTGTTCATCGGTAACTTTAATTGTTCATAGGTAACCTTAATTTTTCATCGGTAACTTTAATTGTTCATGGGTAAGCTTAATTGTTTATGGGTAACCTTAATTGTTCATGGGTAACTTTAATTGTTCATGGGTAACCTTAATTGTTCATGGGTAACCTTTTTTGTTCATGGGTAACCTTAATTGTACATGGGTATCCTTAATTGTTCATGGGTAACCTTTTTTGTTCATGGGTAACCTTTTTTGTTCATGGGTAACCTTAATTGTTCATGGGTAACCTTAATTGTTCATCGGTAACTTTAATTGTTCATGGGTAACCTTAATTTTTCATCGGTAACTTTAATTGTTCATGGGTAAGCTTAATTGTTCATGGGTAACCTTAATTGTTCATGGGTAACCTTAATTGTTCATGGGTAACCTTAATTGTTCATGGGTAACGTGAATTGTTAATGCGTGACCTTCATCCTAATTGTTCATGGGTAACCTTTTTTGTTCATGGGTAACCTTAATTGTTCATGGGTAACGTTAATTGTTAATGCGTGACCTTCATCCTAATTGTTCATGCGTAACCCTAATTGTATTTGATAAGGCATCAGTATGTGAGTGTGTATGTTTCAAGCAGCTGCGTTGGGCGCATTTGCGTCTCTTAAAAAATTTGATAAAATTTGGCATCATACCTACAGGTAGGAAAGTAGCGAAATCAGGTGTACAAATTTATTAAACCTATACCAAAAAATGATTTCCTGAACCGTTTTCTGTTGAACAACGTAGTTGGTCAAATATAGTGATATTACAAAAATACTTTTTCACTTCTAACTTTTGCCCACATAAATATATTTTTCAGTTAAACAAAAGTCTTGGTCAGATCCCGTATAATTCCAAACTATATATTTAGTTTTCTGATGAACAACTTGTTAGTCTGACTGAACAAGTCAAATGCCAAGTTTAAATGCACCATTAATTAATTATGACTTCCACCCTTTTAAGTTTCATATGTATGTAGTATGTTTCCGACAATATTTGAAGTTTGTTGTTAGATATCAAAACGTGTACTATCAGTGCGATTTGTTTTAAAAATATAATGTATTTCTGATATTAAGGATGTATAATAAGAAAGTGACAAAATTAAAGCTTATGTAAAAACACACCAGCAAACTTAACTATGTTTTACTTAACTGTCGTTAGATACACCAAGCTCCGTAGTTTATTGACAAAAATACGCCAGACTATTCTGACCTTTCTGGCTTTTATGTCGATTTTAAAGCGCAGAATTTGAATGGAAGACAATTTCTAGAACTAATGAGTTTAAGTCTGGATTATAATTTTGTCATTTACGAAAACCTATTATTTTACCAACATAGACGTATAGAGTCGGATAATGCTGCGAGTGTTGTAGTTGCGAATAATGTGTAGTGTTTCGAGAAATTAAAAAGATTTTTGCTAGTCGAACTGAAATAATTTTTAATAAAAGGTTTCTTGTTGGCATATTCTTGATTGTTGAAAGATCAAATATTCCAGATATGAATGTATGGTTAAATGTAATGCTTTAGCGCAGATACCTAAAATTCAAACACGAATGCAGTGAAACTAGACTGAACTAGTTAAATGAAACTAGTTAAATTTCTAGATGTCAATGTATCTATTAATAATGAAAATGTAGATGTACTTTATTTTACTCAAAACCAATGGCTTGGCAATTATATCTACACGCTAAATCAAATCACCCCAAACACCTTAAAATTTCCTTATTTCTCTCGCAGGGACTTAGAATCATAAGAACATGCAGTAATCAAAGCGGCAGAATGAATGCTATTATGAAGCTTTATGAGAGATTCTTGGAAAGAGGCTATTGCAAAGATAAGCTACTTCTGATTTTAGATAAGCTTTTCAATTTAGACAGGTCAAATTAATAATTCCCCGTGGTATACTACGCGAACATTTGGCTATTCGTAATCCTGAAATAATATTAAAGTACTGCAGTAGTGAAGACAACGAAGATAATAGGACCGCCAACAAAGCCTCTATTTACGGCATTTTTCCGTTTTATGATTCTGTTGGCAAGTACAAAGATATTCTAAAAATAGTATTGTTACACACGTTCAAAAAGAAATAACTGAACTAGATACTAGTGATATATTCTACTCCGCACATGGACGCACGTAATGCTGACGTCGACTTTGTAAAATACAGAGCGAGAGAGTTGGAACTCAAAATTGTATTCAAGCGTACCAAAGTAGTCCGTGTAGTGTAGTCCGTTTTAAAGTAAAATTTTAAGCGATTTTAATTGAAATTTGTTTTATTCAAGGGGAGAATCGGTGAAATATTTTAAATATCTTAAATATTTGCAACATTATAGTTTGATTGTAATTAGGATAACATGTAATTCAGTTTTTTAAAAATTAATTGTAACTTTGACGAAATTGCTACTTGCAAATTCGAAACGCGTTGCTTGAATAAGGTTATCTACTGAACCAATCATTCTGTCGTGTCGATAAAAAGTTAGTCGCACATAACCAGCATAATCTGAAATCATCTTTAGTTATTTCTTCAAAATATCAGTATAAGTTTACAATTATGTACAGTAAAATTTATTATCAGTTTTCCGGAGTTTTTAACGTATGACTTTTCAAAAAGTGTTCCTCAATTCATATTAATATGCTTCTTCGGGAAGCAATAGTTCCAGTAATATTCACTAACAATTGAGCTTTCAGAAGAACTGTGATTTGCCATTGATTTTACTTTTGTGTACAAATTACATTCGTGCCGACTTTTTTTACATTTTTCTGGAATCTGGTTTCGAATCAAATTTTGGTGTCAGCATTGTGGCCAAATGTTTTTGCTGCTCTTAGTTAATGTAATTGTACTACAGTTCCATGTGTCCTAGCATTACTAAAAGCCCAATTTCAAAGCTATTAGAAACAGGCTACCAAACCTTCTTGTAAATGATTAGTGCTTTAATAATACCCAAAGTTTCTGGTACTTCGATATTGAAAATTTTGCTAGAGGTTATCCATACCAACTAAGAAGCTGTAGAGGGAATGGTTTTATCACATTTTATAAAGAAACGAATTCTGAGTATATTTTGTGAATTCGTTTAGTCATACAAGTTCTCTGGATCGTTTGGCTAACGATTTGGTGTAAAACGTTTGGTACCCGGAAATTTGTTAGGTGGCGCCACCTAACGTCGAATGCACGTGTGAGCTAAAAATAAAGATATCTCACCGAGGTAATATTTTCTTAAAGTCTTTAAGGTCTAATGCATCATTTATATATCATGTTTCTTTCTGTTTTAAATGATAAGTGTGACTTTTTAAAATTTAAACAATTTTTGTCGCTTTACTTATTATACATCCTTTATATGTTTAAATAAAATGACGATTACCCTACCGACAAATTGCTTTATTCCGTAGTCCCTTGAAACGGAGACATTCGAGAGAACAACTCAAGTATTATTAGACTATGGTTTAGAATAATCCTGATTTTCGTGTTGTAGAGTATGGATTCGTTAACTGATGGGTAAGGTGCTCATGAGAAATTATTTAATGTGTGAGCCTGGCATGACCTCTCCAACCCCCTTTAACCCTAACCCACTATTTTGTCATCTCAATCTCAACCACTAGCTTATGCAATGCAATGCAATCTCTCAGGGCATGTTCCTGCCATTAACTCTTTTGAAAACCACCAATCAATCATTCTATCAATCAACTAACTACTTTGAACTATTTATTAAAGTACTTTTGAACTTAGGAAATGTTTACAAGAGAATGCGCAATACAAAATATTATGTGGTTGCTGCTCAAGTTCCTCTGCCAAGACTGGTGATCTTTCTGTGCACTTTGCTGGTAGTGGTGCAGAGCGAAACGACGACGACGAAAAGCAAAACATGGCTCTGCTCTTAATGGCTGGTGAATTGACTAAAGCGGTAGATACGAACAGCTGTATCACAATGCCCCTCAACGGCTTTAGAAAATATTAGTATCGAGTTGTTAGTATCAACTTCCTTCTTGGTATTAGTATCGGCTTCAGCTTTGGTTGGGGTTAATATTAAGTAAAGAGTGATACTAATACAGTCTGGGTAAAATCGTTAAGCACTTTACATGGGATCGTTACAGCGTGCATGATTTCTGATTTTTGCAATATGTTACATATGTTTGAATTTTTGTTGATTGTAGATAGATGTGATAAATTTTGTAGATTTTTGCAAAATAGTTTTGCGGAACTCTACTCAGTAAGAGAGCGAGACCAAAAAAGCTCGTTAGTGGTAACAGCTCTGAATCAAAATATTATAATTAATTACTAAATGCTAGGATTACCAGGATGTATGTAATTTGGGAAGAAAAAAACTACATGAATAGTAGTATTCCAGCCGCTTAATCCCTAATGGAATTTTTGCAGACTCTCCCATATTTTTACACTAGTTACCAAACCTTTACTTTATGGCCTATTTGCTCTCCGCACGGCTCTGGCCGGATCTATTGATCTTTTGAGCCGACCAGTACTTTTGATATAATGCAAAAGACTGGCTGGAGTAGCTTGTCGAATACCTTCAGCATCAAGGGTTTGCCCCTCCAGCGCATCACATCGCATCACTACGAACCTATCACATTTTCCTAAGAAATGTAGGCTCGTTTCCTCTTCCATCCCGCAATTGGGACAGATGTTCGAGGGTTCCATCCCCAGCTTGTGGAGATGACCCTTTAATATCGAATGTCCAGTCATGATCTGGACAAACGATCTCAGTGCATCGCGCTCAAGGGAACTTACAAAAGCTCCCACAGATCGCGAAGGCAAGTTAATTAGCGTCTTAGTGACGCAGCAGTTATTCCTGTTCTTCCACAACTTAGAGTGCTGACTGTCACCCCAATCTCTAACAGCGCTCTTTACTGTGCTCATTGAAACTGGAATAATCGGTTCCGGGCCTTCCACTGTTAACTCAGAGGCTTGCTTAGCCAACGCGTCCACAGCTTCATTCCTGGTAAACCCACTATGTGCAGGAATCCAAGCGAGATTTACCTCGTGCAACAGCGCCAGTTGGCGCAGCCGCTCAAAGCACTCTCCCACCAACGAAGTCATGTACCACCAGCTCCTGAGAGCTTCTATGGCACTTCGACTGTCAGAGTATATAAAAATCGTCCTCCTTCCTTTCAGGAGGAGATATAGTTTCCTCGCCAGGTTTGAAATGGCCAGGACTTCTGCTTGAAATACCGTAGCACTCCTACCCAGAGGTATGAGTTCATGCTCGGTATTTCCATCAATGGTGTACGTGAACGCCGCACCTGTACTTTCGCGGAACCTCGAGCCGTCTGTGTAGCACGTCACAGAGCTTGGTGAGTGTTCTGGCTCACCTCTCTTATCCCACGATTCTCTTGACGGAATGATCATTTTAAAGCCCCCTTCTACCAGTGGGCGACTATTCCGAAGATCACAAGGCCACTCTAGTAAAGGAATCTCCCTCCACACTCCCAGAGAAGCGCCGGAGTGAGTTAACCTTGAGAACGCACCTTGTGGATTACCAGGATAATGATTAAGTATTTGTAAGGTTATCCAGTTATTTGTAAGGTTACCCAGGCATTTGTAAGGTTACCCAGGCATTTGTAAGGCTACCCAGGCATTTGTAAGGTTACCCAGGCATTTGTAAGGTTACCCAAATATTTGAAAGGTTACCCAGGTATTTATATATATGGTTACCCATGTTATACATGTATTTGTAAGGTTACTCTAGTAATTCTAATTTGATCCAGGTATTGCCAGGTATTACTATGGCAATTTGTAAGGTTACTTAGGTTGTTTTAGGATCCTATAAACAGTTAACGGTATACATGTATAAATATTGTTACCCATGATCAATTAAGGTTACCGATGAACAGTTAACGTTATACATGAACCTTTAAGGTTAAACATTAAGATTTATGGTAACCCATTCGCAATTCAGGTTACCCATGAACAGTTAACGTTATACATGAACAGTTAACGTTATACTGGAACAGTTAACGTTATACTGGAACAGTTAACGTTATACTGGAACAGTTAACGTTATACTGGAACAGTTAACGTTATACTGGAACAGTTAACGTTATACTGGAACAGTTAACGTTATACTGGAACAGTTAACGTTATACTGGAACAGTTAACGTTATACTGGAACAGTTAACGTTATACTGGAACAGTTAACGTTATACATGAACAGTTAACGTTATACATGAACAGTTAACGTTATACATGAACAGTTAACGTTATACATGAACAGTTAACGTTATACTGGAACAGTTAACGTTATACTGGAACAGTTAACGTTATACATGAACAGTTAACGTTATACTGGAACAGTTAACGTTATACTGGAACAGTTAACGTTATACATGAACAATACTATATAATTATAGTACTATATACTATATAATACTATATAGTTATATTAAAGTTACCCATGATCAATTATGGCTACCCTTGAACAATTACGGTTACCCATGAACAATTATGGTTACCGATGAACAGTTAACGTTATACATGAACATTTAAGGTTAAACATTAAGATTTAAGGTAACCCATTCGCAATTCAGGTTACCCATGAACAGTTAACGTTATACATGAACAGTTAACGTTATACTGGAGCAGTTAACGTTATACTGGAACAGTTAACGTTATACTGAAACAGTTAACGTTATACTGGAACAGTTAACGTTATACATGAACAGTTAACGTTATACTGGAACAGTTAACGTTATACTGGAACAGTTAACGTTATACTGAAACAGTTAACGTTATACTGGAACAGTTAACGTTATACTGGAACAGTTAACGTTATACTGGAACAGTTAACGTTATACTGGAACAGTTAACGTTATACATGAACAATACTATATAATTATAGTACTATATACTATATAAGACTATATAGTTATATTAAAGTTACCCATGATCAATTATGGCTACCCGTGAACAATTACGGTTACCCATGAACAATTATGGTTACCCATGAACAATTATGGTTACCCATGAACAATTAAGGTTACCCGTGAGCAATTAATGCTACCCTTGAGTAGTTAATGGTATTCATGAACAATTGAAGTTACCCATGAGCAATTAATGTTACCCTTGAACCGTTAACGGTATACATGAAAAAATGTTGTTACCAACAAATAATTATTGTTACCCATGAACAATTTGGGTTACCCTTCAACAATTAAGGTTACCCCTGAACAAATAAGGCTATCCGTGAACAATTAAGGTCACCCGTGGGCAATTAAGGTTACCCATGAACAACTAAGGTTACCCGTTGGCAAATAAGGTTACCTTTGAATTGTTAATGGTATACATGAGTAAATATTGTTACCCATAAATAATTATTGTTACCCATGAACAATAAAAGTTACCCATGAACAATTAAAGTTACCAATGAACAATTAAAGTTACCCTTGAACAATTAAAGTTACCCATGAACAACTAGGGTTACCCTTGATCAATTAAGGTTACCCGTCAACAATTAAAGTTACCCAAGAACAATTAGAGTTGCCCAGGAACAATTAGTTTTACCCATGAACAATTAAGGTTATCTGTCCGCAATTAAGTTTACCCATGAACAAATAACGTTATGCATGAACAATTAACGTTATACATGAACATTTAAGGTTACACATTAGCAACTCAGGTTATTAATGAACAGTGAACAGTATACATGAATAAATATGCTTGCCCATTAACAATTAGGGTTGCCCATGAACAAATGTGGTAATTCAGGTTAAACCGAAGCATTCTAATTTTCATAATATTAAGTTTTAGGGAAACCTACGCACACCCAACATAAAAATTATGCGCGTTTAACTTGATGTACCTTTTAACTCAAATTAATCACAATCAAATAAAGATGAAAATAATTTGGGTTAAATTAACCCGGTTATTCACAGCTTATTCACGTTAAACACAAATATTTTATGTTAACCACAATTATTGGATGTTTACCATTATCAATTCAAGTTAATAACACATATTTCATGTTAACCACTATCAATTTAGGTTAACCACAACTATTTTGGGTCAACCAAAAATATTTGACTTGCCAAAATTATTCAGATATCCTACAGTTTTTTAATTTAACCCACGTATGCAAGG
Organism: Entomobrya proxima; assembly: GCA_029691765.1. Taxonomy (NCBI): domain Eukaryota; kingdom Metazoa; phylum Arthropoda; class Collembola; order Entomobryomorpha; family Entomobryidae; genus Entomobrya; species Entomobrya proxima. The sequence goes on from CM056172.1 coordinate 52,673,416, forward strand.
AGTAATTTACAATTATTTGAAGTTGTCCATAATTATTCAATGTTAACCACAAGCCATTTAAATAACCACATTTAACTTAAATAGCCACAAGAAAATCAAGTTACCCACATACATTTACGAAAGTTTACCCAAAGTTGCGTGAAGTAAAGGTTTATATTGAAGGTTACGCCAGTATATAAAAGGCTTTCTTGTGCTAGTGCTGAAACAAAACAAACACCTTTCGAACACCAAATTGATTATAAGGTTTGATTGCGTCAGTTTTTTAATCAATTATCTTACCTGGATTCTGAAATCAAGGACACATTTTGTTAAAACTCTTAAAAAGTTGCAATCGTGCAACCATATGAAGACTAACTTGGTTCAGCTTTAGAAACAAACAAATCCATTATTTATAAAAACAGATCCTATTTGCTTGTGCAATATATATAACCGGAAACATTTTATTTGAAACTTATTTACTTACATTGACCCTCATAATCAGAATGGTGAAACATCATATATCATTTAGTGAGTAAAGCGGAATTTTGGATTCTTTACTGGACCTTGCGCACAAAAATTGATACATTGAGATATTTTTGCCATACAAGTAAGTTATAAGCCATAATTTATAGAACTTTATGCGTCCAATATTTTTCAAAGTTTTACCAAAATTAGAATCTCACTTGCTTGTTCTACATGAAAAATGTTTCAAAACTATTGCGCACAAAATATTACTCCAGGTATTTCATATCAAAATCTGGTCTCATATATCAGCAAGTCAGTCAATGAGATATTTTTAGATTCTTTATAAAACTTTATGCGTCGAATATTTTTTCAAAGTTTTACTACTTTTAGGATCACAATTGCTTGTACTACCAGAAAAATGTTTTCAGACTATTGCGCACCAAATATTACTCCAGGTATTTCAAATCAAAATCTGGTCTCATATATCAGCAAGTCAGTCAATGAGATATTGTTTAATCCTTTATAGAACTTTATGCGTCCAATATTTTTTCAAAGTTTTGCAACCATTAGAATCACATTTGCTTGTTCTACCAAAACCACTTTTTGAACTATTGCGCACCAAATATTACTCGAGGTATTTTAAATCAAAATCTGGTCTCATATATCAGCAAGTCAGTCAATGAGATATTTTTAGATCCTTTGTAGAACTTTATGCGTCCAGTATTTTTTCAAAGTTTTACTACTTTTAGGATCACAATTGCTTGTACTACCAGAAAAATGTTTTCAGACTATTGCGCACCAAATATTACTCCAGGTATTTCAAATCAAAATCTGGTCTCATATATCAGCAAGTCAGTCAATGAGATATTGTTTAATCCTTTGTAGAACTTTATGCGTCCAGTATTTTTTCAAAGTTTTACTAATATTAGAATCACAGTTGCTTGTACTACCAGAAAAATGTTTTCAGACTATTGTGCACCAAATATTGCTCAAGGTATTTTAAATCAAAATCTGGTCTCATATATCAGCAAGTCAGTCAATGAGATATTTTTAGATCCTTTATAAAACTTTATGCGTCCAGTATTTTTTCAAAGTTCTATTACTATTAGGATCACAATTGCTTGTACTACCAGAAAAATGTTTTCAGACTATTGCGCACCAAATATTACTAGAGGTATTTTAAATCAAAATCTGGTCTCTTATATCAGCAAGTCAGTCAATGAGATATTTTTAGATCCTTTATAAAACTTTATGCGTCCAGTATTTTTTCAAAGTCTTACTACTTTTAGGATCACAATTGCTTGTACTACCAGAAAAATGTTTTCAGACTATTGCGCACCAAATATTACTCCAGGTATTTTAAATCAAAATCTGGTCTCATGTATTAGCAAGTCAGTCAATGAGATATTTTTAGATACTTTATAAAACCTTATGCGTCCAATACTTTTTCAAACTTGTTCCGCCGTTAGGATCACAATTGCTTGTTCTACCAGAAAAGTGTTTTTGAACTATTGCGCACCAAATATTACTCGAGGTACTTTAAATCAAAATCGGGTCTCATATATCAGCAAGTCAGTCAATGAGATATTTTTAGATCTTTTATAGAACTTTATGCGTCCAGTATTTTTTCAAAGTGTTATTACTATTAGGATCACAATTGCTTGTTCTTATAGAAAAATGTTTTCAGACTATTGCGCACCAAATATTACTCCAGGTATTTCAAATCAAAATCTGGTCTCATGTATTAGCAAGTCAGTCAATGAGATATTTTTAGATACTTTATAAAACCTTATGCGTCCAATACTTTTTCAAACTTGTTCCGCCGTTAGGATCACAATTGCTTGTTCTACCAGAAAAGTGTTTTTGAACTATTGCGCACCAAATATTACTCGAGGTACTTTAAATCAAAATCGGGTCTCATATATCAGCAAGTCAGTCAATGAGATATTTTTAGATCTTTTATAGAACTTTATGCGTCCAGTATTTTTTCAAAGTGTTATTACTATTAGGATCACAATTGCTTGTTCTTATAGAAAAATGTTTTCAGACTATTGCGCACCAAATATTACTCCAGGTATTTCAAATCAAAATCTGGTCTCATATATCAGCAAGTCAGTCAATGAGATATTTTTAGATACTTTATAAAACCTTATGCGTCCAATACTTTTTCAAACTTGTTCCGCCATTAGGATCACAATTGCTTGTTCTACCAGAAAAGTGTTTTTGAACTATTGCGCACCAAATATTACTCGAGGTACTTTAAATCAAAATCGGGTCTCATATATCAGCAAGTCAGTCAATGAGATATTTTTAGATCTTTTATAGAACTTTATGCGTCCAGTATTTTTTCAAAGTGTTATTACTATTAGGATCACAATTGCTTGTTCTTATAGAAAAATGTTTTCAGACTATTGCGCACCAAATATTACTCCAGGTATTTCAAATCAAAATCTGGTCTCATATATCAGCAAGTCAGTCAATGAGATATTTTTAGATACTTTATAAAACCTTATGCGTCCAATACTTTTTCAAACTTGTTCCGCCATTAGGATCACAATTGCTTGTTCTACCAGAAAAGTGTTTTTGAACTATTGCGCACTAAATATTACTCGAGGTACTTTAAATCAAAATCGGGTCTCATATATCAGCAAGTCAGTCAATGAGATATTGTTTGATCCTTTATAGAACTTTATGCGTCCAATATTTTTCAAAGTTTTGCAACCATTAGAATCACATTTGCTTGTTCTACCAAAACCACTTTTCGAACTATTGCGCACCAAATATTACTCGAGGTATTTTAAATCAAAATCTGGTCTCATACATCAGCAAGTCAGTCAATGAGATATTTTTAGATCCTTTGTAGAACTTTATGCGTCCAAAAATTTTTCAAAGTTTTACTAATATTAGAATCACAGTTGCTTGTACTACCAGAAAAATGTTTTCAGACTATTGTGCACCAAATAATACTCGAGGTATTTTAAATCAAAATCTGGTCTCATATATCAGCAAGTCAGTCAATGAGATATTTTTAGATCCTTTATAAAACTTTATGCGTCCAGTATTTTTTCAAAGTTCTATTACTATTAGGATCACAATTGCTTGTGCTACCAGAAAAATGTTTTCAGACTATTGCGCACCAAATATTACTCGAGGTATTTTAAATCAAAATCTGGTCTCTTATATCAGCAAGTCAGTCAATGAGATATTTTTAGATTCTTTATAAAACTTTATGCGTCCAGTATTTTTTAAAAGTTATACCACTGTTAGACTCACAATTGCTTGTTCTACCAGAAGCCAGTTTTCGAACTATTGCGCACCAAATATTACTCGAGGTACTTTAAATCAAAATCGGGTCTCATATATCAGCAAGTCAGTCAATGAGATATTTTTAGATCCTTTATAAAACTTTATGCGTCCAGTATTTTTTTAAAGTTATACCATTGTTAGACTCACAATTGCTTGTTCTACCAGAAGCCAGTTTTCGAATTATTGCGCACCAAATATTACTCGAGGTATTTTAAATCAAAATCTGGTCTCATATATCAGCAAGTCAGTCAATGAGATATTTTTAAATTCTTTATACAACTTTATGCGACCAGTATTTTTTCAAAGTGTTATTACTATTAGGATCACAATTGCTTGTTCTTATAGAAAAATGTTTTCAGACTATTGCGCACCAAATATTACTCCAGGTATTTCAAATCAAAATCTGGTCTCATATATCAGCAAGTCAGTCAATGAGATATTTTTAGATACTTTATAAAACCTTATGCGTCCAATACTTTTTCAAACTTGTTCCGCCATTAGGATCACAATTGCTTGTTCTACCAGAAAAGTGTTTTTGAACTATTGCGCACTAAATATTACTCGAGGTACTTTAAATCAAAATCGGGTCTCATATATCAGCAAGTCAGTCAATGAGATATTGTTTGATCCTTTATAGAACTTTATGCGTCCAATATTTTTCAAAGTTTTGCAACCATTAGAATCACATTTGCTTGTTCTACCAAAACCACTTTTCGAACTATTGCGCACCAAATACTACTCGAGGTATTTTAAATCAAAATCTGGTCTCATACATCAGCAAGTCAGTCAATGAGATATTTTTAGATCCTTTGTAGAACTTTATGCGTCCAAAAATTTTTCAAAGTTTTACTAATATTAGAATCACAGTTGCTTGTACTACCAGAAAAATGTTTTCAGACTATTGTGCACCAAATAATACTCGAGGTATTTTAAATCAAAATCTGGTCTCATATATCAGCAAGTCAGTCAATGAGATATTTTTAGATCCTTTATAAAACTTTATGCGTCCAGTATTTTTTCAAAGTTCTATTACTATTAGGATCACAATTGCTTGTGCTACCAGAAAAATGTTTTCAGACTATTGCGCACCAAATATTACTCGAGGTATTTTAAATCAAAATCTGGTCTCTTATATCAGCAAGTCAGTCAATGAGATATTTTTAGATTCTTTATAAAACTTTATGCGTCCAGTATTTTTTAAAAGTTATACCACTGTTAGACTCACAATTGCTTGTTCTACCAGAAGCCAGTTTTCGAACTATTGCGCACCAAATATTACTCGAGGTACTTTAAATCAAAATCGGGTCTCATATATCAGCAAGTCAGTCAATGAGATATTTTTAGATCCTTTATAAAACTTTATGCGTCCAGTATTTTTTTAAAGTTATACCATTGTTAGACTCACAATTGCTTGTTCTACCAGAAGCCAGTTTTCGAACTATTGCGCACCAAATATTACTCGAGGTATTTTAAATCAAAATCTGGTCTCATATATCAGCAAGTCAGTCAATGAGATATTTTTAAATTCTTTATACAACTTTATGCGACCAGTATTTTTTCAAAGTTTTACTACTTTTAGGATCACAATTGCTTGTACTACCAGAAAAATGTTTTCAGACTATTGCGCACCAAATATTACTCGAGGTATTTTAAATCAAAATCTGGTCTCTTACATCAGCAAGTCAGTCAATGAGATATTTTTAGATCCTTTATAATTGATACATTGAGATATTTTTGCCATACAAATAAGTTAGATAATTTATAGAACTTTATGCGTCCAATATTTTTTAAAGTCTTACCACCGTTAGACTCCCAATTGCTTGTTCTACTAGAAACCACTTTTCAGACTATTCCGCACAAAATATTACTCCAGGTATTTTTAATCAAAGTCTGGTCTCTTATATCAGCAAGTCAGTCAATGAGATATTTTTAGATACTTTATAAAACTTTATGCGTTCAATACTTTTTCAAACTTGTTCCGCCATTAGGATCACAATTGCTGGTTCTACCAGAAAAATATTTTTGAACTATTGCAAACCAAATAGTACTCGAGGTAGTTTAAATCAAAATCTGATCTCTTATATCAGCAAATCAGTCAATGAGATATTTTTGATCCTTTATAGAACTTTATGCGTCCAATATTATTTCAAACTTGTTCCACCATTAGGATCACAATTGCTTGTTCTACCAGAAAAATGTTTTTGAACTATTGCGCACCAAATATTACTCGAGGTAGTTTAAATCAAATCTGGTCTCATATGTCAGCAAGTGAGTCAATGAGATATTTTTAGATCCGTTGTAGAACCTTATGCGTTCAATGTTGCGCATTAAGTATTTTTCGATATAGTGTAAATCAGATTTAAGTGTTTTTATAAGAAGATACTTTACAGTACTTTTTGCGTGTTAGTTGCGTAGCCATCGTATGATGGAGGTAAATTACACGTGGTTAAGTTTAAATACACTAACTTAGGTTGTATTACATGTGGTGGCGATAAACTGCACATACCTGTAACCTGTGGATAACCCGTACTACACGTTAGTAACCCGATCTACCCGTGGGTACCCGTACTACCCGTGGGTACCCGTACTACCCGTGGGTACCTGTACTACCTGTGAGTACACGTGCTACACTTGAATAACCCGTACTACAATTGAGTACTTATACTACTCGTGTGTAACCCGAACTACACATGGGTATCCTGTACTACTCGTGAGTAACTAGTGTTAGACGTGGGTAACCCGTACTACACGTGGGTAGTCATACAACTACACTTGGGTATCCTGTACTACACGTGGGTAACCCGTGCTACACGTGGGTAACCCGTGCTACACGTGGGGAACCCGAACTACACGTGGGTAACCCGTACTACACGTGGGATATCCCGTACTACACGTGGGATATCCCGTACTACACGTGGGTACCCGTGGGTTTCGGCTGAAGGGTTCTTGGTATTCGGCTGAAGAGTTCCTGGGAATGGGCTGAAGAATTCCTGGTATTCGGCTGAAGAGTTCCTGATAATCGGCTGAAGAGTTCCTGGTATTCGGCTGAAGAGTTCCTGATAATCGGCTGAAGAGTTCCTGATAATCGGCTGAAGAGTTCTTGGTATTCGGCGGAAGAGTTTTTGGTATTCGGCTGTAGGGATCTAGGTTATCGGCTGAAGGGCTAAGGTGAACGTGCGGTAGAGCACGTGCTGTAACTTGTATGACGTTTTACATTGCACGTTTTTTATTCCAGGCTTGTCACAGGTTTACTGAATTTCGTTCACTATGTCCAGCCGTGGGTATGTATAAAGCTAGCGTTGGTTCAATATTTTCCAAAGGTGATACATTATCAGGTTGCGTTACTAATGTGGCGTTAAGAACTCTGGCAATGTCGTTACATAAGGCAAAAATTCCGTTAACACGACTTGCTCCGTTGTGCATGTCACGCATTTTTGAAAATTTTGACAAGCTTTGTTCCAAATCGTTTTGAGAATAGTTTGACCAATTTATAATAAACGTTTTGTATGAATTTACTGGCGGGAAAGAAATTACAAACCAAAATATATGAATGAGCTTGCTTTTTACCATGAAGATTTCCATATCATTGTTGTCTCTGGTTTACCGTTTCCTTTTACTACATTTTGGCTTTACGGAGTGAAAATCGCTTCTAATTATTCTAAGTATACAAATCGTGTGCATTAGCGGACTAAGCACTCAAACAAACATGTCGTAACCATATTCTACGTAACATGTTTTGATTTTAATCAACACATTTTAGGATAATTTGGAGCAATAAAGCGTGCACAGTAAACTTGTTATATAGAATGTACCCACTGACATGATCAGTATTGGTGAATGTTTAATGTTTATTTATTTAGTTAAAACGTTTATGTAATCTCGAGACAAGCCCTAATGTACTTGTCTGTTCAGTTGAAAATTGATAAGTTTTATTGGTCGACTTGCATTTGACATTTGCAAAAATAATCTGGCACGATTGTATAAGACTAACAAACACTCAACGGCATGTGACAATTTTATAATGTTTTTGTCGTGGATTCTATAGTGTATAGTTCAAGTTGCTTTAGGATTTAAAAACATTACTTTGTCTAATCCTGTTTATACTACAACTGACGTAACCTCTCATTCTGCAAAATTGTGACTAAAGGGTGTTTCCTAATTCTTGGCCCAAACGCTGTAAAACAGTATTGTCAATTTATGTATATCTGTAGCTCTTTAGTGCATTGTCATATTACGTTTTAGAGCCAATTGTCACTGATTAGCATTCTTCCTTTTGCGCCGTACTGCTCTAAAAATATCGCTTTTAGACTTGCTTGCTCTTGCTCAGTTTGCTACATGTTGGAATGTCCTACGGTAACGAAGTTTTAATTTTTTAATACATTGTAAAAGGTTTATTTCTTATCTTCAAAACAAGCTCTAACACATTTCATATAATACTAATGCTTGAATGCGTGCTTAGTTCTTTAGATGTTCCGAGAAGTACAGATTTTTTCATTTACAGGCAAGAAGGGAAAAGGATTATATTTTTTAAAATGCATTTTAGGTACTTGGCTAACATGTTAAGTAAAATGCATTAGAATGCATTGCAGATAACACAGAGCGGGTCGGGATACAGCTTTGTTTTGAATGTGTTTATATATATTCTAGATGTGTATTTATGTACCTAAACCAAAAGAACTATATATTCGCTGTGAGCTTTGGTGGAAAATGTGTAGGTAGCCATTCCATTCGTAGCTCTGCTGCATACAACTTTTTTCTCGTTCTGGTATACAATGATGTAAACCCATAATGAAGTTTGCTTGCTGGTGAGAATAGAAGATTAGGTATTGGAAAGGCCTTCTGTGCATAACAGAAAACCTATAGTGCAAAGGTATTCTCCGCTTGCAGTTACCAATTCTTACCACGTTCTCTAATTTTATTAGAAACCTGAAGCGCATTATTGCTTTGCTTCTGTTTATAATGCGTTCGAACAAAATGTGGTGTGATAATACATTATAGCATGTAACATTCTATCGTAAACATCTGTTTTTATTTTAGTGTACTGACTGATTTTTTTATTAACTTGAACTCAATTGGGCGTATTGGCAGTGTTTTGAAGTGAAATTGGTTAGGAAAATTCAAAGTTTCAACCACTGGATGGAAAACACTCAATTTGACAACTACACAAATTCGTCAGTAATATTTCCATGATGGCGAACGACCGAAACACTAAAACACTGACTTCCTGGCAGAAGCATAAAAGAAAACAGTATCGAAAGAAACCCTCAGAAGTGAAACCGGATGAAAAGCGTCACAAGTGCAAATATTGTCCAAAGACATTCCGTCTTGAACAATCCCGTCACATGCATCAGCGTATTCACACCGGTGACAAAAGGAAGAAATGTCATCTCTGTGGCAAAGCATTTATTCAAAATACCCAACTTAAACGTCACCTAGAAGCCCACTATGGAATCAAACCATTTGCTTGCGTCTTCTGTCCAAAGGAATTTGGTTCCAAGGTCATGCTGGAAACCCATTTAAGAACGCATATTATGGAAAAGCCCCACGAATGTCCAATTTGCGGACGAGGCTTTGCAGACCATTCCGCACGAAAGCGTCATGTTGACAGTCACACTGGCTTGCATCCCGTTCGTTAAATTTGCAAATATTGTGGAAAGAAGTTTTCTCACAACGGCCATTATATAATTCATTTAAGAGTGCATACCAAGGAAAAACCGTTCAAGTGTGAAATTTGTCCTGATAAAAGCTACACTCAAAAGCAGCACTTGGCTAACCACATGCGCATTTTTCATCAACGAGAAAGGAACTATGGGTGTCGATTTTGTTCAAAACGGTTTGCTACAAACCACCAATTGCAAAAACATGTAAGGCATATTCACACCAAACCAGATGAAAAACCATTCAAGTGTGATAAATGCGAGGAAGTGTTTAAGCACCATGGTAGCCTGAAACATCACGACATTATGGTACATCAAGGAGGAATAAAGCTTCACGAATGCCGGGAATGTGGAAAACGTTTCAGTCATCAAGGTTATTTAAGCAAACACATTAAACTTGTGCACCAGAAAATTCGCAAGTGCGTCTGCATATTTTGCGGAAAGGCAAATGGCCAGTGTGGAAACTTCAATACTCACTTTCGAACACATATTCAAGAACGGCCCTGGGAATGCAACACTTGTGGAAAGGGGTTTTCCTGCAAACCGGATGTGAAAAGACATGCTAGACGACACGATGATATAATGCGGTATGAATGCCTGTTTTGTGGAGGATTGTGGAAACAGAAATGAAGTTATGACATGCACGTCCGAAGACATTTGGGAGAGAAAATTTATTGTTTTGCAGTATGTGTGGCTATGAATCTATGGATGGAGTGCAAGCCCAGAGACATTTAATTAATGTGCATGGGAAGATAAAACCGCACAAGTGTGGAGAATGTGGAAACAGGTTTAGTGGACGAGGCGACTTGAATCAACATATGCGGAACATGCATTCCTAAAAATGAGTAAGTAAAACAAGTATATTAAGGGTTTCGTTATAAGTAAGGAATATGACTCATGAATTGTTTTGTACTTTGTATAGGTTTTCAATAAGTGAGTATAAAAAGGGATGCAAAGAATGAATTTGGACCACTACTAACCGTCTATTCAGGAATGGAATTATAGTACTTTCATATTTAAGTAATTACAAAAGGAACTTTATATAAACCAACTTCAGTTATAATTATTACTTGTAAAGCAGGAAGTATTCAGAAAAAACACAAAATTGTGCAAGTTTGATTTGGAATTCATTTGTAGGAAAAGGTAGTTTATGTTTTGAAAACAAAGTTTTCTATTTACCTTTGATACCAAACATTTACGTTTTGATTTACAAATTACTTCGTTTTATGAAACCTTAGTTTGATAATATATTTATTTTCTGATTAGCAAATTTACATATTTTCAATATTTTCTAAATTACGTACTTTTGTTGTGTTAGTAACTATGCATAATTGCAATTATGTATTACTCGATACAAGTATTTGAACTAATTAGTATTGGTATGCCATATCGGGTAGCTGTATAAATGATATTACTAGATTACATTTTAATAAAGTGCTTGGCACATTTTTAGCCAAAGTTTTCTCCTTGTTGTTAATGTTGTTGTATAATATTTAGCCGTTTGTTACGATAGTGTTGTGTAAAATAAAGTATTAATTTGAAATATAAAAAAACAATACTATTTACAAGCAAAAAAGTTAGATGAGGTGAGATTTTATAAACAGCAATCATCAAGTATCACATTGGTTTTATAAGAATACATAATAAACGCACTATTGTAAACGTACTGCACTAGGACAAATAAAAGTAAAGATTTTTGAACTTCACAAAACACTCTTATTCAAATGAAAACATGGATTTGGTTGTTGGTTTCAAATATGCTTTTATTTTCAAAAACATTTCAGCTTATTGAATTTAGTTTTATATTCCAAAGAACAACATGTTAATAACTTTGATAATGGTTTATATATCGATTTATTTGAGATATATTGACGCGATGAACACAATATATCGTGGCATACCAGCATCATGTAAACGGAATTTTCTGGCAGTGTTTTTAGCACACAGAATTTTCTCCGGTTTTATTCAGTGTATTTTCTATTTGTCAATGCTAATAAAACGATGTCACTTACTGCCTGCTGTAGGGTGATATAAAGCAGCTTGGAAACAATTAGATGTTGAAAAACTGAATCAAATATTCATGTCACAAATTAGTTATTGATTTTATCCATCATTTGGCCAGGTTCTAGCAAACAGTTTTTAATTATCTTCATGGAAGAAAACAACGCACAACTTACTTCGACAAGACGTTTGATTGTGTATTTGCTAAATAAAATTGCTAACTTCCTCTGAATAAATGAAAGTTGTGTTTTAGTTTTCTAAGAGTTGGTACATTACATTCTGACTTGTTATTTGTATATAGCATTGCTGTTTTTCAAACACATCTTCCCAAAAGAAAGTATTGATGGGAAGGCTTTAGAGGTGACGTTTCAAACCGCAATGAATACAGAGCAATAACAAGAATCTGGTTTTTTCAAGAATTTTTTTCGCAAACCTTTAGCATATGGAGTAGGCAGAATACGCATTGGACATCATATCTACAATTTGGTCTAATCAATATTTGTGCAGACAGCTTCCTATTTATTTTACTGGTCCAAGTTTCTATATAAAGTTGATTAGCTATTAGGAAATAATTTCTCCAATAAATATAACTACAACACTGTTTCATTCGACATAACACTTTTAACGAAATTTCCACGTTTCAAAATGATTTTTTTACACAGACTAATAATAATCATTCTTTTGGTTTTGCCTGTGTCTGTATTTTCTTTAGGCACCATTGTTTATCAAAAAATTAATATTTACAACAATAACTCGTACTTGGATTCGAGAATCGGGAAGTGCGTCCACTTGCATTACGACACGGGCAGATGCTTAGTCGAAAAAGAAGCTACCAAGCTGTACAAAAACAATTTTCCACCAGTTAAAAACCTGAATGAAGTTCTGAAACCTTTCAAAAACTCACATACCTTAATAGTCGTAAATAATTTTCAGTCCACCAATATTGCAAACAATTTGGACCAAGCGATTATTCTGAGAAGCATGACGCCATATGCATCAGCATGCATTGATTGTTACACTTCAGAATACTGGCCCAAAGATACAATGTATAGCGTGGCTTGGGTTCCATCACAAATGCCGGTGTCATTTAATGATTCGTCAATGTTTAATACCTTAGCAGCATGGACACTTATAACCGAATATTGTGTTACGTTTGAGAAAATAAAATTTATCATGTCTGTAAAACCTTGGAACTATTTGCTTTATGTAAGCGTATATCTGCCAGAAGTTGCCGTTAGTAAATTAGAACACTTCTGGTTGTTTCAGGTACGGACACAAGTAACACAACCTTCTTGTCATATATTCCTTGATACTGCCAACAACAGGAACTATAAAAAACTGCGACTTCAAAGAACAATAAACGCTAAGAAAACCAACGGACTATTTCTATTTGGAAAACTGTCAACCGTCAATGTAAATAGTGTGCTTTTATATGATACAGCAACTGTTACAGAATTTTCATTTATTGACTATTACGAGTGGCAAGCACCAATCTACAACAAAACGATAATACCGCTTGTAAACTGGAAAACGCAAATAGAAGCAACGACTTTGCTAAAAATTCAGTGGATGGCAGGGCTTCAGGCACATTTGGTATGGAAAGCGCCACAAGAAACAAGCTCATTAGAAATAACCAAAGCGTATGAAGACTGTGAAACAGGTTTTAAAGATAATCCCAAATTGCACCAATTTAAAAATAATTTAGAGCGACTGTACTATGCTTATTTTAGTTTGTTAAAAAACATAATGGGAAACTCAAGCTACGTTTCTGCTGACAAGTTATGTACTAACAACAAAATCAGGCCATATCTTGATAGGGGTTTTGCAGATAATCCGAAACTGGCTGTAGCGGAAAAAGAAGTGTCTAGCCACTTTAAAATTTATGCTTATTATTCTCAACAAATAAGCATTAAAAATCAGTTAAGAACTATAAGATTTGTAAGCTGTGGACAGCCTAAAGACATAACTGCATTGCTGTTTAAAGAGTTTGTGAATATCTTATATCTTTGATTTGTATGTGTGGATATGTCTACTTGGATGTACACTTGTATTAGCTACATGTGTTACGGGTTCTGCTCGGTGATATTCAAAGTATTTCCTATTTGCTTCACAAATACTCCAGGTGTTTACTAGCATTATTTAAAGTACTTGTTGAGCAGGGAGACCCCATACCAACACTAATCTTTCGAAAATTGCACGGCAGAAATATTCTGGCTTGTTTTCTCCTAATGGGAATTGTGCTAAGTAACGCGTACAAAAACACAAACGTTTACAACTTGACGCAGCCCAGGTTTCATATACCGTATGCAAATGTGTCAGTAGTAGTGATGAATGCGCAACAGTCGAAAAAAGAGATAGGGCAAATGACTCATAGGCTTTGTAAGTAAAATGAGCATAGGTGCTATAGGTGCCATAGGGGCTATGGCCATTTCCTTGTAGTACTACTACAGGTGAATGGGCAATACGGATAAGTGGCAAGAAACGTAATGCAAAATATGTTGAATCGAGTGGTTTACATATTAGCATTTGCAAAAAGCCAAAAAGATGTTATAATATAGAACGTTTATTAATGGACAATGTAATTAATAAAATGACCAAAGGTGGTAGGGGCTATGGCCATTTGCTTGCTGTACTACTACTGCTGACTGTGGTAAGTGACAAGAAAACCAGTGTAAACCAATGAATTGACTGCATACATATTTTTTGCAAAATGACAAAAAAGGTGGTATGAATCATATGTCATGCATAACAATCGAAAATAAGTCATATAAGAAAAAGAGCTATGACACATAGTATTAATAGCAAAAGGGGCGTTGGTATAATTATGTTTTTTGAGGTTCTACTACTACTACTACTATGCAAAAAACGTTATCAAACCTGCTCAAGTGCAAACATTTGACTTGTAGCATTTGTAAAGTGGCAAAGGGGCAATATGTGTCAGATATTGAAGAAATAAAAGTCGACAAGGATAAAAAACCATGACAAGTTGCATTTGCAAATAGTCAAGAGGCCGTAGGGAATGGGGTGTATAGTATTTCCGTGAATTGCTGGTGACCGAGTACGATGACAAGTGTGCAATGCTGATTACAGATTTACATTACATTACAAATAGCACGTGCAAATGAACATTATATGATTGAGGTAGTAGTCTATTTGCATGATAAATGAAAGTGATAATAATGTGGTCAAAAAAATGCTATCAATGAGATAAAAACCATGCCATTGGTAACAATAAAAAACAAGTTATTATGCTTTTGATAATACATGTTATAAACTTGTGTCCATTCATAAAAAATATTATTGAATGCAATGATTTAACATACGGTTATGCATGTTTGCACACATTTTACGAATAAAATGATCTATACAGCAGTAGCTACGTATCAATGGCAATCAGTCGCCGTTTTGCAAACCTTTGACTATGAGTGTTTGCTCATATACTTTTTCATGTATAATATTTCTAGTACACCGCAGAAGAAGAAACGTTGCTTTAATAGTAATAAAATGTCGTGTATATATTGACAATCGCAACCCTGCTGGATAAAATTATGAAATTTTTATAGAATTCGCATTATCCAAACCTTTTTTTAGGGAAGACATGATAGGCTTTGATATTACGATTATTGTATGGGTCTGCATATATCGCAGAATTTAGTACCTTAAAGGGTTATGTTGTGAAACAAATATATTTAGCAGATTACTGGACGTCAAACTATGTGCTTGCAAAGTGGTTGTGCTTAATTTGACATCGGATCCCTAAAGTATGGACACATGTAGTCAGATAGGTGGAAAAATGAATATGATGAGGAAGTGCTGATTGCAGTTACGAATAGAATGATGTGGTGAGAATTATAAATACAAAAAACAAAACACAAAGTGATGAAACAAGATCTCGGCAATTGATTGACAAGTAGAATTCAAAGTGCATTTTTTAATATTTAAATCGAATAATTAAAAATAAAGTGTAACAATTTTATTAGTAAAACTAATCTACAAATAAAAAAACTGAATTTGCATAATTCCTGCGGAAATGTTTGCCATTTTTTTTAAATATATTTTTTTCTTTAAAAAACGTGTGTGTGTGTGTGTGTGTGTGTGTGAGTGAAGGAAATGGAAATGTCCTTACATTTTAAAACTCAAAGCAAGCACTCTTGTAGGTATATAAACTCCATGAAATTTTGCACAATAGCTACAATAGGAAAAATGTCGTCTACAACCGAGGAACTTAATCAAGCGCTGAAAGCGCAAAAAAGTCTTGCAACAAAATATAGTAACAACGTCACGCAACAAGCCAGTCTCCTAGCAGGTATAATTGCTAGTGAGATGGCTATAAAAAAGTGCAAGGAAGAAATTCCGGAGAAGCAGAAAAAATTGGATAAATTGTGTGGTGACTATCCAAAACTTAAAATGGACTGGGAGAATAAAAAAATCCAGATCAAGGGTAAGGAATCACATTTCACACTAAAAATCTATCGTAACAATCACAACTGTAAAAACTACTTTATTTTTATTACAGAACTAAAAGAAAGGTTAGCTGCAGAAAAACTGCTACCATTCAGAGCAAAGGACAAAAACAGAAATTCTATGCGAAGGATAATTCGCAAAAGGAATATCGACTCTGACGATGATGATGTGGCTGAAGAAGATGCTTATGGCTACGACGCCGGAGATGATGACGCTGGAGATGAGAGCGGTCTCGCTAGACCATACAGTGTTGTGAATCAAGTGAAAAAGGTGAAACTAGATTTTGGGTCAGGACGTAGGTTGTCTAATAAACCATTAACATTGCAGGAAAAAAAACAACAAATGGAGGAAAAAAGAAGGCAACTAATCGAAGTTGCATTGTCTGAAGTGGAGCAAATTCTACAGGCTGAAAATATTCAAAACGAAGAACAAGCCCTTGCCACATGTACTTTGTAATAAATGTTAACTAAACATTCAACGTTATTTAGAATTACTTTGAGTTTTTTTATTTTGATAACAAAACCTGTCCAAACACGAGTGGCATGAACAAACCTGAATAAAAATCGATACATATTGTAGTGATCTGATCATCGAAGGCAAGAATAGTTTTTAAGGTACATAGATTCCTTTTCTCATAGGCTATTTTGGATGTGGTATTTACATCTTAATGATGACTGATATCATGTATTTTCAATACTCTTTGTTGGTTACTTGCACAAATACGTTATTTTTGTATTAATGGCATGCTGTCAGTCTGCTGAGCCATCCTGTCAAACCAGTTTTCTTATAACGTATTTTGTAAATGACTCATACACTCGTCGAAATGTCGTAGCAAAGAACAATCATGATGAATGGTAGAAGAAAAAACCTCTAGTGTATAAACGCAAACAAACGTTATTGCACTTATATTCTTACTACATTTGTGAAGGACAAGGTCATGGTGAGTCATTGGGAGTAGCAAAATATGAGCAATAATGAAATTTCATGAAATGAGTTGCTATTTCGGGCAGTAATTTTCACAGAACTATGACAAAAGCAAATATGTTCGTGGCTTTTCGTTTTATAGCTTAAATGGGATCGTTTTTCATTCTTTTGTCAACCCAATAAAATTTCAAACCAAAAATGGAATACATATATTAAAACTCTAACGTAATCTGACACACATAAGTGTCACAAAAAATTGCAACTATCTCTGTTGTTTTTTTTTTACATTACTTGATTGCCATAATTAATTTGAGCAAACATTGTTAGACAAAGAAACTTTAAGAAGAAAGATGTACTTTAACTAACATACGATCAAGTAGCAAATGCAAAAAATAGATGTCATATAACGTTGTTTCTTTATGCCAAATACGAAAATGCCAAAATACCCAAAAATATTTGAATAAATATTTGGTGCATTTATCGATAACGTGAACAAAGACAGTCATGTCAATAGAAAATAATGTTGATATACCAAATAGAGCTTTTGTATGAATTTTCATGAAAAATCATGATTCTTTGTGACTAATGACAGAATGATATGATTGCTATGGCGTTTGAAGCCATTTTCTTGCAGAGCATGAAATGTTTCTTGTATCCATTACCTACTTATTAGGAAGTCGATACATAAAACAGGAATTTTTCCAAAATCATATATTTTATAGGTCTTTTTCTATATATTTTACCTTTTGAAACTATTCCGGTATGTCGTGTAGAATGCTTGCTCTGAGTATAACACACTCAAAACGCTGTTGACCATGATCACTAGCTTGTTTTTTTGCATAAATTTATTCTGAGTTTTTCTGACTTTAGTCATTTGCTGCGTATTGGGTGAAAAGTTGGAGCTAATAAAGTGTTAGTTCATTCCGTTTGACAACCAAAATGTAGGTAGTGTTCTTTAAATGCAGAACACGACTTTTCGGAACAGCATGCAAAATGACAGTGACCGTCGCATTCGATAACCGTAATGGATTAATTACTTCCTATTTTCAAATAAAGTACAAAAACTGTCTTCAACATTCAGGATGCTGGAGAAAACTATGATATGTTGAAAAATATTGACATTTTGCTTGTTGAAAAACAATCTTCTTCTCACCATCAACCGTCATGCACTTTGCAATGCCACAATAATTTCTAAACCCACTTTAAAATGAAAAAAAAAAACGTTTTATTCACGTTATTTTATATTACTCAACACAAGCATTAATCAGAATTGAATTGCATATATGCTAACGATACACTAATGATACAACCAGCTAGTCTGCAAATTTAGTGTAAAAGAGACACTGTCGAAACACGTTTTTGAATAAAAGTTCAAGTTGGAGACAAGAATAGAAGGTTTAGACTCAAGATCCTACAGTTTCTGTTATAAATAGAAGTGCCATCTACAAATTATAAATATTTGTTATTGTATTATATAAGGATATATTTCATTACATGACTTGAGTTAATTACATGACAATAATTTTAAAAAGTAGTTTCTTCTTGTATGATGTTGATCATTTCGACTCTTTCCCTCACTCTTCTTTCAACAACTATTTCGTTTCTCTTTCCTTGAAGTATTAATGCGAATAACAAAAACAAAATACAACACAAAAGGAAAATTGTGTAGAACATGTCTACACCAAATCTTTCATCAATCTCACGAAAAATCGTAACATTGAGCCTTGTCTGGTTAATGTCGAATACTCTAGCTACAGGAAAAGTTTCAATATTTTTTTCAAGATCCTCCACTGAATCAACATTTGTTTCGTTTTCATTTGAAGTTTGAAAAGTTTCAACACTTTTGTTCACGACAGGTCGATTGTCGTTAGCAACAATGGCGTTGGGTTGATGCGTAACATTCACATCCAGGGGGTGGCTGGTGCTGTTACTAATCCCGGTTTCAGGTTGTAATGAATCCTTTTTTAATTTAAAAATAAAAATATGTGTATGTAAAATTAACTGAAAACCTAATGATTTGAGATGAACTTACATCCAATATGATAACGCTTGCAGAAACAGGCATTGTCATGTAACGATTTGTAGACGAGTGAGGCTTGGTAGTATTTGCAAATTCTGACTGAGTGTCAGAATCTTCATTGACAGGCGGATGTGTGTACGTATCGTTTCTTTTTGTGGGCGGTCTTGTCATATGTATGTAAGAAGTTGCTATTTCCACATTTTTATGTTTTTCATGGAATTGTTTAACAGTCAAATTAGACTGTAAATCAGATCCGGAAAAGTTATCGGAGATTTTATTTTCTTCTTGTCGTATTGAGAAATTTTGTGTTGTGTTGATATCCTTTCTTTCACTTTGAGTAATATCATCTCGTGACTCAAACTCAAAAGAATCAGCAGGATGAACCACAAAACCGTGACTAATATTTTGTGATTCTTTGTTAAGTGTAGTTACGTTTTGTAAATCTGATGTAATGTAATCAGTCTGCCCCGTCGGTTGTTCAGTGACAGTGAGAATATCAGTTTCTTTTGATCGTACTTGGGCTTCTGCTTCAGAAGCAGCGTGAACAGATTGAATCAGGTCGGCGGATTTGCATGCTTTTGGCTTAGTTGCTTTGAAAAGTAGGTTCACAATGGAGGTTTCCCTATCACAATAAGATTTGGTTTTTGTCACAATCCAAACACAAGAATTTTCAGTACAATCAAGACACGCAAATAAGTTTGTGCATCCGCCTACCAACAGTGGTAAAACAAAGAAAATGAAAGCTGCTTTCATTTTTGCTATTATCAAATTGCTGTGATGCACGTACAGTTTTTTAAAAAACTTATTTGATAATATTTAAATTTTTGTAGCTTTGGAAAAAACTGATCTCTTTTGCAAATTTTCAAAATGTGTTGATTGGTATGAAGTAAAATTGATGTCGAATTACAGAAATAGTGAAATGAAAAGTACTTCATAAATTTTAAGGAATATGCAATATGAGCAAGTGTGTGAGCTCACTTGAGATTGTCAAATGAGATTTTGTACTGCTGTCTTATTCAATAATAAACTCAAATCGTATGTCTCCAGCAATAAAAGCTGCTTCTGTGTGACTAAAACTTGACAAAGTCATTTTTGTCATCTAGTACCTAGCACATACTTGATTTTTGAAAATGTTACCCTAACCTCTGCATCCTTCTGATGGTGGTGTCTGTAGTAAATTTATTTTTTTGGAGTTTCTCATATTTGCTACTGTTAAACTTATGTGATTTGAGTATAACAATGCTATTAAAAACTTTATCCGTAAAAATATGAACTGTCGAAAGAACACTTTTAAATGACTTCAAAACTCATAAAGCTCATAAAGCTCAAACCAAACCTTCAATTCTCCAGCAGCAGTTTTCTGTTTGAATACTGCCGACATGAACGACATGCATTTTTTTGATCAGCAAGAATATACGTGGAGTTTGTTTTGAATTTTTTATTATTTCATTAGGGCTTTTTTTAACTTATCATATATCATTTTAAAATTAAACCATTGACAAATGTGGTAATCAGGAATTGAAAAAAGCAGCAAACAAAGAATTTTGACAAACCTTAATTTTTATAATCGTGGTCTAAAATGGATGTAAAAAAAGTATTGAGTCACTGATAACCTGGGATTCATTGAATCAACCTACGACCGTTGGTTGACGGCTGACCAGATGGCTCACAATATTACTTAATCTTGAGTGATACTTAATAAAACACAATCAGTTGAGTTTAGTTTTCTCTGAGATTGTGCACTGTTACTGCAAAATCATAATTACCAACTGTTCGCATTCTCAATCTAATTCCGTCGTGTTTAGAGTTTTTGCATGAAATGCAAAAATATGTATATAGTGACATGTTGCAACTATAATGAGTCTGGTATTTTCATCTGACCACTCATTTTTATTACCCTTATACGCATGCTCCCCCATTAGCGTTTAGTATTGGTTTTATTTTTGTTTATTATCATTTTTTCTTTGTCAGGAATTAGCGTTTTTTACTTTAAGAGCATGGTCGAAATCAGTGATATCCATGAAAATAATATTGGAAGGAACATTGTAGATATCAATAGTCAGTCTGGTGTCACACATATTGTTACATAAACCAAACATCCGTCATCAATCACGTCTATGCTCACTACGACAATCAAAAATCTGTTTGTAGTATATCTGCATCACAGACAATGTTACATTACATGACAAACGTGTTGCCATGCATTTGCACCACATGCCATGTAGCCAGTTTTTGAAAAAATTGAAAATATGAATGATGGATATGGCATACATTCATTCAAGCAGTATTTTGCAAGTAACCTAAGATTTAATTTACGTCATTTCATTCAATTTTCAGCGTTTTCCCCGTCTAATTCGGCTCAAAAATTTCTATGATACATATTTGCGTATCATCTAACTTTGTCTTTGGAAATGACAACTTCTTAGTTAAACACTCGATAGGAATAACGTTTGGATACACAATTCAGGAATATGTCTTCAAAAAAGTTGAGTCAGGCTCAAACTTGAAGATTCATATGGACAAAAAGCATAAATTCGAGCACAATCGCAATTTTAAATTGGATCCATTTTTGTTTCTAAAATACTTTTCACATTCTCAAATCACAATTCCATCAAATTTCTAACAGCAGTTTCCAAAGAAAATACCGAATAAAAAAACGCAAAAACCTAAATCAGAAGCATTTCCATGAATAATAACAACTCATATTATCTACCCTCTATAATACCTAACAACAGACATTTTTCTAGCTAAAGTACATGCAAATTTTGCTACTTCAAAGTGTTTTCCTTTTGCTGGAAAACTCTACGTAGTACATTTCTGAAAAAAATATATGTATTTTGTTATTCTGTCGCATTGAGCAGATGGTTCTAGCCATTTTGTGCTGTGCCAGTTATTAAAATCGTCGATGTTTGTGCTTGGCATTGACAGAAATCTCTGAAACATGAGTCATTCCAGTATAATCTACATCATAAAAATCTGAAGACGATAAATAAAACACTGAAGATATGAAAAGCAGTACTCGGGTGCAAAAGCGGAAAAGCAATACATGGTCATTAAGACTCTGGTTTCTTTTTTGCTCAATCTACCACATCAAAATAAGCATATAATTTTAGTATAAACGACTAGTAAAGAATGCTAATTGCTTGCTATTAATTTTTACGACAGAGATTACAGAGAGTACATACAGATAAAAATAAGTCACTTGTAATTTTTCAAAGTAAAGATGCGACCTACGTTCATTGTACTTTATCTTTAATCAAGAGCTGAATCTAGAAACATTAACGGTGTTTTCCGGTGATATACAATTGCATAGGTACAACTTCTTTTATATGCTAGCACGATCAATGCTGTTCGGTGTCATATTGATTGTTAGTTTTCAATACCAGTTTTACGTAAAAAATATAACCTTGTGATTTTCTGAGATGTAAAAATACTGTCAAAATCATGAAAATGGGAGAGGATTATCAAGACAAAGTATGTAGTAGGATATTTCACTTGCTTTAGCATTTGTTGTTTTTTCATTTTAAATATTTTTCTTCTGATATAAAAGTGTTTTTGAGAATAGTTAGAGCATGATTGACATATCCCTAAATACTTTATGTTTGACTTTCGTGATTACCCAGTATATAAAATGCAAATTTACACAGGTGTAAATTCAGGTAGAGTGGCATTGCACACTAATTTTGGTACATTATTTATTTGTTGCACAATAAAAATCGATATGCGGGCTATACTTGTAGCTCCATAGTGTAAATGGAACAGTCTTAGCGTGTAAAAACCTACTTAGAAAATAAATGTTGATCCTAAAATCTACTTTAGTGGTTTAGTTTTGGTCTATTATTAATAATCTTGACAAAAGTGGTAGCTGTCGTATAGTATGTAAATTTGCATACAAAATTCATGTTAACATAGCTTAGGTTAGCAGAAATAACCTTATAAAGTTTTGGTTACGTCGTTCTGTAACATGATAATTATGATTAACGCTTGCTATCCGGCATCATGTAAGTAGCAACAACAAATGAAAAACGAGAAAAACGAAGCAAGAAATTGTTTTCGTACTCTGATAACCAAGTACATCAGATTGCATCCTGTGCATAAATTTACATCTGGAGTCTGTTTCACCGAAATTTTTCAT
Source organism: Entomobrya proxima (assembly GCA_029691765.1). Classification (NCBI taxonomy): domain Eukaryota; kingdom Metazoa; phylum Arthropoda; class Collembola; order Entomobryomorpha; family Entomobryidae; genus Entomobrya; species Entomobrya proxima. The sequence goes on from CM056172.1 coordinate 52,696,367, forward strand.
TGCTTCATTATCATTATCTCATTAAATTTTGTATTTACGATACATGCAAGAATTAATGATAATCAGCAATGAGCCGCGCTGGTGAACCAGACCCATGGTCATAAGCCACATATAATAGCTAGGAGAAACCCAAAACTAGACCGTATAACAACTTGTGTTCTGCAGATTTTTGAAACAATAAATTTAGATTCTCAAAAAATGTTGCATAAAAGGGCATGTTTGAGATAATATTGCATAAATTTTTATTTGTGCAATATATTGATGCAGAATTTAATAGCAAGAAAAACAAAATATAAACGTAGTAAAATTTACTATTTTTTGAATTTTTACTTAACTTTTAGCTGCAAAGCAATTTGATTTGATGTTAGAATTAAGTATGCAATTTTAAATGTCAAAAGTTTGTAAAAGAAAGAAAGCATAAAGCATCAAGTCTAGTAGTACATGTCGTCTAAAGGTAAAACAACAAGGTTTATTGAAATTCAGAAAAGCTACTAGAATTCCTATTTTTTTGTATGGATCAACTTAAATTACACAGTGAATTTGTATATAGCATGAACGAGTGTATTGTTTTCTGCATTGGATGACTAGGATAAATAACTGTTATTCATCTTGTAAATGACTGTTGTAAAAATATCTAAATCTCATGGTAGAAATTATTCATTAGTCTTGTGAATTGGCAGTCACTCTAGAAACCTTTAAAGATAATCAGTTTGTTTTAAAAAACACACTTTTCCTTTTGCTTTTCCATTTATCTTTGATTCAACAAAAGTTTAAACGAATTAATAAAGTTGCATAACCTCGTTATAAGAAATAATTGTTTTTCTACTAATAAAAGAGGTACACATTCTTACTATAAATCAGTTTATAAGACTGGTGGGACTGTATAATCACAAAAATGAAACAACGTTACGAATCAACTTTTACAAAGTAATTTTATTAAAAGTATTTAAGAACAGAAGGAATGTTTTTTTGTTTGAGAAAAATGAAATTATTTTAATGAAAAAACAAGAGTTTACAACTTAATCTATCTTACTTTGTACTCTTTTAATCATCGGGAGTTCCAAACACCTCCTCAACTTCATTTTCCTCCGACCCGTCTGTTTTTTCAGTCTTTGCACAATCTTCTTGCTTGACAGGAATGTCAGGGGACGAAACTGCACCCTCATTTGCTTTGGTTTGTTGGCTTGACAGAAGGGGTGTCCGCTCGTGCTCTCTACAATAATCTGCCCAAACTAAAAAAACAAAAAATTCATTAGTATAGTTAAGCCTTATGTAATAGCTATTCATATAATTTAACACAATCTGTTAAGAAATTCTGGACATTATTCCTTAAAATGTACTTACGTCGCTGATCCATAGTATTATATCGTGCTCTGCGGTTAGTAGTGTCTATTCGTCTTGTCACTTCCGCTTCCCTGAGAAGATCTAGAGCTGGTTGTTGAAAATGAATTTGTTCCTCGTCCAAAGTGTCCTCCTCGTTTAGAGGCACAAACCCTTCCAACTGCTTTCCTTTAGCCTTTTGCTCGTTCCATGACATAACAGCCAAACCAAGAAGAAAAATAGTGAGGATACTGGTTATCACACCGGCAGTCCATATCCATTTAGATGGTTTAAGATTTGACCGTTGAGTAGTAAAGGATGGCAGGGTGGAGCTAGTGGACATTGGAGGCTGTGACGATGGCGATGGCTTTGGTTTTAAGGTTGTTGGAGGTGACTTTGGACATATCCAAAACAAATTTGGAGGAACGACTAAAGTAGATCCTTGAGGACAGAGAGGCGCTAACGGAACACATTGGCTTTTATCCGAAGAAGTACACCAAGTACACTTTATTTTTGTACAGTCACGACAGTTTTTGAGATCAACACAACACATGACCAAGTTCATTCCCAGCAGAAGATAAAACATTAAAATCAAAGCCCAGGGCAATAATCGGTCTAAAATACAGAAAATAAAAAGGAATGGTTAATACAGCCATGATGATCACAACTCTACAAAATAATATTGTCAAATCGTTTGTCTTACTGCCTTGTCGAATGTTCCTAGACCTCTTGTCTGTGCTGTTGTAAGTAGAAGTTGTATTGAAGTACTTGGTAAATTGGGGAATGAAGCAGGTCGCCAGCGCTTTAACACTTTCCTTTGTGCGGCTGAATACGCCGAAGCCATTCGGCATGATGTTCCATGGCTCTCCGACTCGCTTGGTGTTCATTTGAACTGCGTCCATGGTGGCAGCGGAGACGGTAGGGCCCGACAGCAAAGTTCTTGGAGGTGGATTATCAAACTGGCCTGGCTTGTTTGCAAAGAACACCCTCGTGTTGATTCTTTTGGTGACCACAACAAACGTAAGTTTCACTTCGGTCTCGTGGTACCTTACATCCAGCTCTTTCTGCTAGAAAATTCAAAAGAAAAGCATGAAAAAAGTATGTAAAACATGAATGCGCATTGCACAGTCAACACTAAATTTACAATATAAGTAATTTGAATCATTAAAGGTTACTTTATTCTCTGCGAGTTCCACATCATACACGTAATTCAGTTGACTATCACCCACTCCGTTACGGAACATGAGAACCCGTTCGGGAACACAACTTTTCTCTAGAATGATCAAGTCGACGGTAGGGCGATGTTCCAAAGTTCGTGGAGGTGGATTATCAAACTGGCCTGGCTTGTTTGCAAAGAACACCCTCGTGTTGATTCTTTTGGTGACCACAACAAACGTAAGTTTCACTTCGGTCTCGTGGTACCTTACATCCAGCTCTTTCTGCTAGAAAATTCAAAAGAAAAGCATGAAATAGGTATGTAAAACATGAATGCGCATTGCACAGTCAACACTAAATTTACAATAAAAGTAATTTGAATCATTAAAAGTTACTTTATTCTCTGCGAGTTCCACATCATACACGTAACGCAGTTGACTATCACCCACTCCGTCACGGAACATGAGAACCCTTTCGGAAAGACAACTATTCTCTTCTTTGAAGGCGTCTAGCCACTCTGAAAAGAAGAAAATGAATCATCATTACATGCGTGAATAATTAATGATAATAACTAGTCGCACAAGTAAAATTGTCAGGATATTTGTCTTACTGCTAATGTCTGTGTACATATCCCTGTACAGGTCAGCTGTGCTGCGATGAGTAGAAGTCATGCTGAAGTACTTGGTGAATAGTGGCAAACTGGTGGCTACCATCGCCCAAACACTCATTCCCTTGGCTCCGTGGTAGACGTCAAAATCAATGACCATGATGTTCATGAGATGAAGGTTGATGGTCCAAGGCTCTCTGACTAGCTTGGCGTTCATCATGATCTTGGTCGCGATGGACATGACTCGCTTGGAAGTCTCGTTCTTGACAAGGAAACACTGACTTGGGATACCCACGTCGACGCTGAGACGCTTCTTAACGACCGCATACAAGTCCAGCGTGTTTGGTAGGTTGATTTGAAGAAACAGCATTTGGGAATTCGTGTTATTCTTGAGAAGATCGTCCACAGTTCGCAAGTACATCTGAGCATGAGTGTCTGCCATCTTGATACTAAAAGTCAACAAACAAAATATGGTTTAGTTTCCATTTTCAAAAAATATTACATGAAAACAGGTGTTGTGGAATATAAATGCTCACTTACACTTCTTTTGAATTGTTAATTCGCATGCTGAATGGATTGGTTACTTTGGACATTGTCAGCCCGTGGTTGTCCACACTATCAGCATCCCGTTGCGGAACGAGAACAACCCAAATATCCATGTTGACTGTCAACAACACCTGTTTCGCTGAAAATTCACCAAATAAAAAATGCAATTTAGAAGATATTCAGTAATCAAATTAAGATAAAATTGTATTTAATTTTGATGGCTACTTACAACAAATGGCTAGAATGAAGTCACCCTTCGTGTCCACAGGCTGTTGTTGTTCCTTTGCAAAAATGATTGACCATTCAGACATTATGTACACTTTGACAAAAACGCAGTTGTAGATATTGATACCAATGACCAGAGTATTTCTGAACTTTCCACACTTCAAGGAAGGCAAATGAGCACACAAAGAAATGGTTTTGCTGTGATACAGGTGCCAAAACCGCAAAACTCAGTAAAAAAAGGAGTAAAATGCGCTGAGGGCTGAGCAAAACGTGTTAAGATGGTTCTGCTTTGGATGTTCACCACGTGCATTTCATACTTGTTTTGGTTTGGTATTTCTGTGTATACCATTAAGTGGCGCCGTTTTTTCACTAGAACTCAACGAAATGGTAGGGCAATATGAGTTTAGATTTCAAATCAAGTTACATAACAATGTTTTTTGACGTTACATTGCACACTCATTCAACAAACCAGATGGACTGATTTTTCCAGCCTTATCCGATTCACAAAATCGGCTCTACCGTAATTCTAACTAATCAATTTGGATTTGTTGATGGAATTTGCGACAGTTGCGAAATAGCTTATTCAGTAAACCTTAGCCCCAAAAAATTAACATAGACATTTTGGACCAACTTTGAGATCTTCCAAACCCAATTTTCAATCATTTTACAACCAACTTACATAGCATTTTTTCTTTTGGTTTATGATTAAACTTTATGGTTTAATTCAATAAAATATCAATATATGAATAAATAACTTGTACAGCTCACAGGGTTTTTTCAATACCATATAATGTTTTTTATTATTATTTTTAGTAATAATCCAAATATTATTCTATCTGTTGGGAGTAAAAACGGAAATTGCATTACAACACACATTATTTGATCCACAGTGTGTAAAATTAAATTGGATCAAGCTCTTAAATCATTCTATTTCATGCAATAATATGCAATGAATGTGCCTGAATATGTTATAACAGCATCATGTTTCATTATTATTATTATTATTATTATTATTATGAAAACTATACCATTTACTGTGGCTTTCAACTTATTCGCCTCTCTATGTGTGGGATGTTTGAGTTGGTTGGCAGGTTGGATGAGGATGTTCCAGCATTATGACAACCATAAAAATGTCACTTTCTTTAAATACAGAAAGTGACATTTTCGAACTATGATAGCATGAATGATCCTTTATCATCCGATTTTTTCATAACAACATGTTCCTGCACAAATGTGTCAAATGCTATAAGTCTCCTCAAATGAAAGTACAAGACCAACCAAACCGCACATTTATAATTAACACTAAGTGTGGTCCTGCAATGCCGATTCTAATGAAAGCCTTTAACATTGAGCTGTTTGCATAAACTCAAACATTTCCCTCGGAGCCAGGCGAATAAGTTGAAAGCTAGAGTCTATCACCAACAACAACTGTTTTTTATTTATTTATTTTGACTATTCTGCTTATACAAGATTAATCAAGACACTTTATTGTTACAATGTCTTTCCTTTCGCTTAATGGAACGCTCTTTTTTACCACATTATTATCACTTTCATTCATCATGTAATTACACTACTAAAACAATAATCGTAGAACCAAGCCTATCATGTCTTTCCATCTATATTGCTATTTTTGGTTTGAAATTTTATTGGGTTGACAAAAGAATGAAAAACGATCCCATTTAAGCTATAAAACGAAAAGCCACGAACATATTTGCTTTTGTCATAGTTCTGTGAAAATTACTGCCCGAAATAGCAACTCATTTCATGAAATTTCATTATTGCTCATATTTTGCTACTCCCAATGACTCACCATGACCTTGTCCTTCACAAATGTAGTAAGAATATAAGTGCAATAACGTTTGTTTGCGTTTATACACTAGAGGTTTTTTCTTCTACCATTCATCATGATTGTTCTTTGCTACGACATTTCGACGAGTGTATGAGTCATTTACAAAATACGTTATAAGAAAACTGGTTTGACAGGATGGCTCAGCAGACTGACAGCATGCCATTAATACAAAAATAACGTATTTGTGCAAGTAACCAACAAAGAGTATTGAAAATACATGATATCAGTCATCATTAAGATGTAAATACCACATCCAAAATAGCCTATGAGAAAAGGAATCTATGTACCTTAAAAACTATTCTTGCCTTCGATGATCAGATCACTACAATATGTATCGATTTTTATTCAGGTTTGTTCATGCCACTCGTGTTTGGACAGGTTTTGTTATCAAAATAAAAAAACTCAAAGTAATTCTAAATAACGTTGAATGTTTAGTTAACATTTATTACAAAGTACATGTGGCAAGGGCTTGTTCTTCGTTTTGAATATTTTCAGCCTGTAGAATTTGCTCCACTTCAGACAATGCAACTTCGATTAGTTGCCTTCTTTTTTCCTCCATTTGTTGTTTTTTTTCCTGCAATGTTAATGGTTTATTAGACAACCTACGTCCTGACCCAAAATCTAGTTTCACCTTTTTCACTTGATTCACAACACTGTATGGTCTAGCGAGACCGCTCTCATCTCCAGCGTCATCATCTCCGGCGTCGTAGCCATAAGCATCTTCTTCAGCCACATCATCATCGTCAGAGTCGATATTCCTTTTGCGAATTATCCTTCGCATAGAATTTCTGTTTTTGTCCTTTGCTCTGAATGGTAGCAGTTTTTCTGCAGCTAACCTTTCTTTTAGTTCTGTAATAAAAATAAAGTAGTTTTTACAGTTGTGATTGTTACGATAGATTTTTAGTGTGAAATGTGATTCCTTACCCTTGATCTGGATTTTTTTATTCTCCCAGTCCATTTTAAGTTTTGGATAGTCACCACACAATTTATCCAATTTTTTCTGCTTCTCCGGAATTTCTTCCTTGCACTTTTTTATAGCCATCTCACTAGCAATTATACCTGCTAGGAGACTGGCTTGTTGCGTGACGTTGTTACTATATTTTGTTGCAAGACTTTTTTGCGCTTTCAGCGCTTGATTAAGTTCCTCGGTTGTAGACGACATTTTTCCTATTGTAGCTATTGTGCAAAATTTCATGGAGTTTATATACCTACAAGAGTGCTTGCTTTGAGTTTTAAAATGTAAGGACATTTCCATTTCCTTCACTCACACACACACACACACACACACACACACGTTTTTTAAAGAAAAAAATATATTTAAAAAAAATGGCAAACATTTCCGCAGGAATTATGCAAATTCAGTTTTTTTATTTGTAGATTAGTTTTACTAATAAAATTGTTACACTTTATTTTTAATTATTCGATTTAAATATTAAAAAATGCACTTTGAATTCTACTTGTCAATCAATTGCCGAGATCTTGTTTCATCACTTTGTGTTTTGTTTTTTGTATTTATAATTCTCACCACATCATTCTATTCGTAACTGCAATCAGCACTTCCTCATCATATTCATTTTTCCACCTATCTGACTACATGTGTCCATACTTTAGGGATCCGATGTCAAATTAAGCACAACCACTTTGCAAGCACATAGTTTGACGTCCAGTAATCTGCTAAATATATTTGTTTCACAACATAACCCTTTAAGGTACTAAATTCTGCGATATATGCAGACCCATACAATAATCGTAATATCAAAGCCTATCATGTCTTCCCTAAAAAAAGGTTTGGATAATGCGAATTCTATAAAAATTTCATAATTTTATCCAGCAGGGTTGCGATTGTCAATATATACACGACATTTTATTACTATTAAAGCAACGTTTCTTCTTCTGCGGTGTACTAGAAATATTATACATGAAAAAGTATATGAGCAAACACTCATAGTCAAAGGTTTGCAAAACGGCGACTGATTGCCATTGATACGTAGCTACTGCTGTATAGATCATTTTATTCGTAAAATGTGTGCAAACATGCATAACCGTATGTTAAATCATTGCATTCAATAATATTTTTTATGAATGGACACAAGTTTATAACATGTATTATCAAAAGCATAATAACTTGTTTTTTATTGTTACCAATGGCATGGTTTTTATCTCATTGATAGCATTTTTTTGACCACATTATTATCACTTTCATTTATCATGCAAATAGACTACTACCTCAATCATATAATGTTCATTTGCACGTGCTATTTGTAATGTAATGTAAATCTGTAATCAGCATTGCACACTTGTCATCGTACTCGGTCACCAGCAATTCACGGAAATACTATACACCCCATTCCCTACGGCCTCTTGACTATTTGCAAATGCAACTTGTCATGGTTTTTTATCCTTGTCGACTTTTATTTCTTCAATATCTGACACATATTGCCCCTTTGCCACTTTACAAATGCTACAAGTCAAATGTTTGCACTTGAGCAGGTTTGATAACGTTTTTTGCATAGTAGTAGTAGTAGTAGAACCTCAAAAAACATAATTATACCAACGCCCCTTTTGCTATTAATACTATGTGTCATAGCTCTTTTTCTTATATGACTTATTTTCGATTGTTATGCATGACATATGATTCATACCACCTTTTTTGTCATTTTGCAAAAAATATGTATGCAGTCAATTCATTGGTTTACACTGGTTTTCTTGTCACTTACCACAGTCAGCAGTAGTAGTACAGCAAGCAAATGGCCATAGCCCCTACCACCTTTGGTCATTTTATTAATTACATTGTCCATTAATAAACGTTCTATATTATAACATCTTTTTGGCTTTTTGCAAATGCTAATATGTAAACCACTCGATTCAACATATTTTGCATTACGTTTCTTGCCACTTATCCGTATTGCCCATTCACCTGTAGTAGTACTACAAGGAAATGGCCATAGCCCCTATGGCACCTATAGCACCTATGCTCATTTTACTTACAAAGCCTATGAGTCATTTGCCCTATCTCTTTTTTCGACTGTTGCGCATTCATCACTACTACTTGTGTCAGAGCTGGTTACTAGGAACTTCACCATATTTACAAGAATACATTGGGTGAACAAATATACATTCAATCAATTACGCCAATATTTGCAATCCGGCGCAAAACTAGAACTTGGTGCACATTTCATTTATATTTCTACAGACGTATTGATGGGCACGGCTCTGCATCATTTTATTTATTCAGAGATGTATATGCTACATAAACGGTTTTTAAACCACGTTTTATTGGATACAGTGAACAAAGTTAGCAAGATGCATAAGTCAGTGCTTGAAAACACAATTAAACTTCTTTCAACGCAAGTACCCTTAGACAAACTATATATAACTCGAGCTTCAGAAGAAATAATTGAGAAGGACCAAATTGCCTAAGAAACAGAAGTTGAAACTTGCAACAACACTGCAATAATATTACCTATATGCACTATATAAACTTAGAGGGTTCATTTCCATTACATATACCTTTCAAAATGAGTGGATTAAAAGCATCAGGTTTGGTAGAATGGTGGATGAGTATTACTTCTGGTCCTAATATCCCAGCTGCCGCGTTGTCACCATTGAAACCAAATATGAAAGGCAATACTGTAATAATTTTTTACATTTTGGCAGCTGGCTTCTCCGGGGCAACAATTATTCTTGTCGTGGACTTTTAAATATTTAGGTGTGCACCTTGATTCAAATTTGCAATTTGTGAAGCATTATGATAATGTAAATAATAAGGTAAAGACTGCATTATCAAAACTCAACTCTATAAAGAGATTTTTACTCCTAATTTATTAAAAACGTTGCTATCATGTTTTGCGGTTAGTATCTTAGATTATTGTCTCTTAATTTGGTCTATTCAGACAGATTTACAATTACAATCTATACAGGATAAAATTAATAATTTTTTGATTTGTTACTATTATCCCAGATTATACAAATTTTATAGATTGGATAGAAAAATGTTTTCCAAGTGTAAAACACGGATTCAGGCTAGTGAACTATTGTTTAAGGCAAATGTACTTACAGTTCAGGATAGGAGAACTATTGCTCTTCTCAAGTTTATCGATAGAAACAGATTTATAGATACTTTTGACAACTGGTTTCCCCTTGATCCGGAAAACCCTTATGCTAGATTCAAACTTGAGAAGTGCATTTCAGAAAGGTATAAACAATCGGTGAAATGGTGTTGTCATATTACCTGGAATAAGTTTGTCAATAAATGTAAACCTAAACCTGAGGATAGCTTCAGTAATTTTCTAGAATCTTGTTTGTCAAAATTATTAGATCAAAGAATAGTTTAATGTTCTATTTTTAAATTTTGTTTTGATAAATTGTTGATGTTTTATGGCTTTGTCTGGTATGATATATCTGTCTTTGGCTAAGGGACCCAGTTGACACTGGGAGATATATTCACTTGTTTTAGAATTGATAGCAGTAGCAAGTTTATTGTAAATTGGCAACTGATTCTGATAACAAGTAAAATAAAACGAATCAATCAATCAATCAATCGTTGAAGCTAGAAAACTTATCTGGATCATGCTGGTAACTGTTGTCTGTTATGTTGCAATCCAGTGTAAAAGAACAGCAATCTTTTTGAAGATGTTTTATTACTGTTCACAACCCGTGGTATTGAAATGTTTTCCAAGCCGCATAATTTTCTTGCTAATATAAACAGTTTTTATTTATATTTGAATAGATTAAGCGTTAATTAAAAAAGAAAGTATACTTTGTGATATGGATACTGAAAGTAAGCTTGTTGATAACCTTTACAAATGAAAATGCATGCTTCCTCTACAAGCTAGTGTTTAGACCAGCTTAACTGTACTATAATCTCTGAGTTTATGTACTAAATATTTATATTAAGCTATACTGTTACAAGCACACAAGTATTAGCAACTGTATACCCACAGTTTATGCATTCAATATAATATAATTCGTTACAGTCGTCGTTCTCATTTGTCAGAGTCAACAGTATGTTAAAAACCTATCAAACACTAATGCAAAATGATACAGTTTTTTGTTATTGCCTCTCCTTTGGAGTTTATGTTGGAATCTGACTGCATCTAATTACGTAAGCATGGTGGGGTATTGCAGAGAACGTTGTTAGGTATATAACTTCGGATATCTGTTGCAATACAAACATGACTTACTTTCCAATCCTTACATCTGTGGGTTACACTGGTCATTTGATATTAAAAATAGCAGCAACAGTACACTTCTCACAAAGTTTCAGTTATTTTAAATTTCAGTGGTTTGACTAAACTGTTGTTTGCTAAGTGTCCACAATGGTTTTCACTTGTTAACACTGAGTTCATTTATGGTTAGGGTTATTGAATTCAGTAGTCAACACACTTGTTCAAAGGGCCCTAAAAATTTGCAATGGGGAAAAATTGAAAAAAGAATTGCTGCATATAAAAAATGTACTTATTTTCAAAAACAGTTATCCACGCAAATGGGTAGAAGCAGCGATCAAAAGAGTTATACAAAATTTCAACCGTCCCAAAGTGGCTTCACAGCATGATTTACCACGCGTGATTCTCCCTTACGTAAGAGGTCTAACTGAATCCCTTTCAAAACTAATCATGCGACACTTGGGAAACTCTATTGGATATATCCCTTTTACAAGAATGTCTAACTTGTTAAATGCCCACAAAACCAAAAATGCAAATATTAATGCAGGAGTTTACGTAGTAGAATGTTCTTGCGGCCACAAATACATTGGTCAAACGGGAAGAGACCTAAAAGAGCGGTTACGTGAGCACAAACGTCATTGCAAAAATGGTGACCAGCAATCTACAATTTCTGAACACATTTGGAATAACATTCAACACACCGACGATCATGCTATTGATTGGGATAGCGCTAAAATAGTCATCAGGGAACCTCAACAGCGGCTGCGTGAAAAAAGGATACTGTCATCATTACTAACGCCATACAAGAGAAAATTCCCTTGATGAACCGTAAGGATAAGCGTGGTCGTAACAACATCGACAACTTCTGGAGTCCATTGTTACGAATCCTTTACAAAATAAAATGGAGTAGCTAAAATCATTTTATTTTTTTACAACTTATATTTTGTTGGAATCTTTGCGTTATTATTATCCCTGATGAGGACTTCTGCAAAACGAGTCGAAACGTCGGTTTAATAAAATTGTTAAAACCTCTACACTCGTAGTACCCAAAAACTCTCATTTATCTTATTGAATTCAGATGTGTCTTGTAAATAAGCTATTGATTTAGAGCTTTAAATTATATATAATATTATTTTTTCTTGCTAACCTATTTTAATATCAGAAAAGCTTTGAAAACATCTATAAACACAAATAATTTGGTAGGATTAAACTTAACTTGAAAAAAAAATAACTAAAAGTCTAATTTAAAAGCAAATAGCTCCACTTATTTGGCTATTTGGTATCCTAAATTGTCAAAATCAAAATATAGCGACATGACAAAAAACATGGATTTCTATAATTCCACTACTTGCAGTCCTTCAGAATTAAATTACCTCACCTTCAATTGGAAACAAAAATAACCTCAATGTTATGACATTTTGGAGGCTGCACCATTTTTCCAAATTTACTCACAGTCGTGCCAGACCCAGATTTAACATGTTTTCAAACAAGCTTCTGCAAATACTGCATCTCACCTTTAAATTTGGTCAAAAGGCAGGTGGAATAGCGTTAGATTTTAACATGAAAAACCTAACAATGACATACAATAACAATCGAGCCATCAGAGTCAGTATGCCAGGTTCGTGGCTTATCTTAAGGACCCAAGCCTACGCCCCCAACTATCATTTAGTCACTTACGCAACAGCCCGAATCTCAAATGGACAGGTTATCATGTATCATGCATTTCATTCATACCCAATTCCTTGTCCTTTGTGATCTCGGATTCGTCAGAAGTTCAGGTTCCAAGTTTTCCAAAGGGTTGAGATTAGCAATGGATACCAATCAGGATACTAAAGGTCAATTCCTTGTGTGAATGTATGATAAGTTTTTTAGAGTTCAACTGATGAATTAATGCGTGCTTCAATTTAATCATTTCATGAGTTTCACAAGTTGGCTGAAGAGCTGTGTTCGGGTTCGCACTTCACACGTCATGAGTTCAGCACACATAAAATCATTCTCCATGCACACGACACATTACTGAATTTAATGGTTCATTAACTTTGATCAGGCACTTTATTATCATTCAAAATTGATATGCACAATGTCTATTGACCAATAACAATTTTAGCTTGTAACGTTTCCTCAGAAATATATATATACAGAATATTTCCTCTCTAGATTCCCAATTTCATGTCACTAGTCTACTTGCTACTTGGTAGCTCTCTATTTCCCAACTAACCTTGCCTCTCTCATAAGCTTAACATTGATCTCTGTACATTTCTTATGACGATCACGTCTCCTCCTCTCTCAAAATACCGATAGTCAAGCTCTCGCTCCTTCTCAATGACTTCTCTCTGGCCTGTCTGAGACCAGGTTTCCTCTCATCACCTCCCCAAAGTCCCCCTGGGGATGGTCGCCTCCCCTCCGGATTTTACCTTTCCCTTGAGCTTTGCTAACCTGCTCAACCTTCTTTCTTTGCTTAGCATTCTGATGCTGTTTTCTACGTCTTTGCTTGTTAATCTGTGGGAAAAGCTCATTAAACTTTCTACGATTATTAGCTATTTCTCTCGCTATTTCCGGAGTGACTAAGGTTTTGTCTTTGTACTTACAACCTCCTGAAACGTGACCTGGATTCTCTCTCCAACAAATATAACAATAATCCTGACTCGTCTTAGCTTTGCTCGTAGTTTGAGGCAAATCGAAGAGTGATTTCTCTAGTTGAATCCAAACTTTTTGTCCTATTTGTACCTCGCTACCTGAGGGAATCTCAACATTCTCATTCACAGTCATACTCTCATCATGATCATTCTCAACATGTGATATATTATTTGAAATAGTAAATTCAACATCGTCAATTAATGAGTCTGCATCTACGTTTAAAATCAGCTCATCTGGGCTTGGCTCTGCGATCATCATCTGGTCATTCTCAATAGTAATTCGCAAATCCACCTCCATCTCTTCGTCATGCTGCTCTGGTTGCGATATTGGATTTTCTGCCTCCACATCCTTCTCTTTGGTCATTTTAGGTGCGGTTTGGGCCTCTGAACTTTTGGCAACTTCCACAATATCTTTGGTTGATGGAACTGATGAGATTTTAGTCTTTTTGACAGGGTCAACAGTTTGACAACCTGTCTTTTTAGTTGTGTTCTTCGTTGTTTCACCTTTACGCTTTCTCTCTTTGGGGTCAACAATATGACTACCCTTTCGCTGCTGTTTGGGGTCAACAATTTGACTTCCCTTGCGGCTAACTGAAACATGAATAGAAGACACAATATTTTTAAGCTTCTTAATGTCCTCTGGTGACGTGTATATCATCTCATTCAAAGTTCTAGTGGAAATGTGTGCTGTTTTGGCAATATTGTTCATTTCGTGATCCTTCAACACGTAGTTTGGCCACAAATCTCGTCTTTTCGCTACACCATCTCTCCAATTGAAAATCTCTTCTAGCATTTTTACTCTGTCTGCTCTGACTTTCTGGTCATCCCGAATGTCACGAAAATTATCATGGATCTTCCTCTGGTTGGTTTTGTTTGTCATTTTACGTGTCACTTCATAGAACACGGTACTTTCTTCTGGCCTCATGGTTTTAAAATAGCCTTTCATATTCTGCCACAGTAACAATTGATAATATGCATCTTCCTGTGCATATTTTTCTAATCTTTTTGGAAGTCTCCCTTTCTCGTCACGGATGTTCCAATCGGAAAATTGGCCTAATGACTCATCTTTTGACATCTTCTCACCCATCCAATCTTCAACAACATAATCCAACTTTCTCGTCTCACCACGAATAGCTTGGTGGATGATTTGGGTGTCAACTATGCCAACTGGACAGATATTGAAATACTGTTGAAAGCATTTCAGGTCTTGCCACGCTCCATGCATAACTTTAATGAAGTTAGGGTCTTCCAAAATCGGTTTTAACTTTTGTACTTCTCGCCACATTGGTAGACAGTCAACAATGAAATCTCGATATTTGGTAGAGATTTGTATGATGGTAGGGTAAGCACCATGATAGCACATCGTAAGGCTGTTCTCCATATCTACTCCAACTTCCTTCACCTCCAAACTATTAAGATGGGACAACAATTCGTCAACCAACTTAACGTTATCCACCCAATAAAGGTGTCTGGGGAGTTGTGGTTTGACTGGACCCATTGGTAACACTACGAATTCTTCTGGAACGGTCCAACTGTCAATTACGCCCTTAAATGGATGTATTAGTGGAATTGGAATAGGACTGTGTAAACGAATTAGAGCTGCTCGATGGAATTCTGGATATTTTTCCTTCTTGTCAAATGGGCGGACTCGGCATTTACCGTACAACAGTTCCGCTCGTCTCTTCTGCTCCCAGAATTTACTTGAACTAGGGTGGTTCATCTTTCCTGTAAATTTCGTAGAATTGAGAGGTCAACAATTTGACACTACTCTTGAAAACAAATTAATTTCACACCTATTCCTACGCTAATTGTTTTAATATTATGAAGTTTCATGTACGTATATATGTATATAGGTACTTATATTTTTATTAAACTAATAGGTAACTATTTTTAAGCACGCGAAAAAATGTTATGCGTGAAAATTCTTTAGTGTTACGAAGTTAATTCTCATTTTCCTTCTTTTCCTTCTCACAACATTCGTATTAACACGACATTCTGGTGAAATTATGTCGCTCTTTTTGCCCCGGTGATTATATTTCTTCATGTCTGCGACATGGCGATAGAAAATAACTTCTCCTTTCGGTATCAATTTTATTTCAAACGTCAAGTCATTTGATTTTTCACCAAGTTGGTATGGGCCAATATATCTTCTTGTCATTTTCTGCATTACTTTTGCAGCTTTGTTGGACTGTTGGTGATTCTTTACAAGTACAATATCACCAGTTTGGAAATTATGATCTCTCCTTTTCCTGTCAGCATGGACTTTGCTAACAGCTTGCACTTTCTTGATGTTCTCTCGTACAATTTTAATAATTTCTTGTAGCTTTTCAGGAAGCTTTTTAAGTTCATTTAGAACTTCTTTGTCATCAAATTCTGTGATCTTTTGAATTTCTCGATCAAATGCTGTCGGAATTTCTCTCTAAAGATTTAATAACGCTGGAGTCACTTGTGTACTGTCATTGACAGATGTATTGATGGCAAATGCGAATCGACGGATGTACTCATCCCATTTATTTTGCTTCTCGGAAACATATGCCTGTAACATTTGTTTGATGACTTGTATTGTCCTTTCTGCTTGATTCGGCTGCGGATGATAAGGAGCCGTAAAAACATGTTCAATTCCATATCCTAAACAAAGTGATGACATTTGTTTTGAAGTAAATTGACTCGCATTGTCCGACACAAGTTTCTGTGGTGGTCCAAACCTCAGGAAAATTTCTTTCTCTAGTATTTCAGCTGTCGTTGCTGCTGTCGCTTCTCGTACTGGAAAAACTTCAACCCATTTTGACAAACTATCTACGACAATTAAGCAGTAAGCATTTTGCTTTTGGGTTCGTACAAGTGGACCGAGATAGTCGATGAAGATTTTACCAAATACTTTCGTCGGTATGTCCATGGACTGCAACAAGCCTTGGGGCAGCTGTCTGCTCGCCTTGCTTGCTTGACACGCCTCACATGTCTGTACATACTCACGAATTTCTTTGTTCATGTCTTCCCAGAATGCTCTTCTGCGAATTCTTCTTATGGTGTTCTTTACTCCTAAGTGCCCTGCTTCAGGAGCATCATGAAATAACTCCAACAACTCTTTCCGTAGACTTTTGGGAATTACGGGAACGAAATATTCTTCTTTCTTCTATTCTAAAACTTGTTTGGTGTTTGTGATGTTCTTTGGTTTTACCGGAATAGCAATTTCTTCTCCTTTCTTTTTTCCTATGACAATTGTATTGTCATCTTTAGAAATATTTTTCTTTTGTGGACTTTTGTTCTGCGTCGTCTGAGCTTGAACCAACTTCGGTTTACTCGAACTTTGGCGCGCCTTGCTGGAAAATCCCTTGATTTTCTTTACGGTGGTACCTACCGCCGACGCAAGTGATGAGGAAGCCTTTCCCTTCTTGGGTGCCTTTTTACACCGTTCCTCCTCTTCATCAGAAGAGTCACACGAGGCTTCCATAAGCTCACTCGTGTTGTTCCAACTCTCTTTCCCGGTGTCCCCAATCATATTTATAAGTCCTGTGATTTCTTCATCACTTTTATCTTTGTTCCAGACCAAAATTCTCTTCATGAGAATTTCTTCAATTAATTTGAAACCTTTTGCCTCATTTGTTTTTCCATTTGACTCTTTGATGAGTTTTATTAATGGTGCGCAATAGGCATCTTTGCCTTGTTCTTCTTTTAGTCTTTCTAAGGTTATACGATTTTCAAAATTTGCACTACATACTGGTGCAAAACAAATATCATCTCCATCGTCGGTGACTTTTGGATCTGTTTTCAGTCCTTTGACTGGATGACGACTAAGTACGTCTGGTTCTACATTTTCTTTTCCGCTCTTGAGGATGATGTCTGCGTTCCACGAGGCAATTTCTATTGCCCATCGATTTATTTTTGGCTTTTTGTCTTTCATAAGTCGAATGAAATTTAGGGCTCGGTTATCCACTTGGATTGTGAATTTGTGTCCTTCAATGAACTCTCGGAACTTGGAGTAACCAAATATAATGGCAAAAGCTTCTAATTCGTAAATGTGATAATTTCGTTCGCCCTTTCTCAGTAAACGACTTGCGAACGCGATTGGCCGATCGTGTCCGTCAATTCGATTTACTAACACGGCTCCAACTCCTACCGATGACGCGTCCGTCTTAAGAATGATAGGGTGGTTGTAGTCGATGCTTGAAAGAACTACATCTTTGCAGATCTTCTTTTTGCATATTTCAAAAGCTTGTTGTTGTTCTCCAGTCCAGATGTATGGTACATCCTTCTTCATTAATCGCCAAAGTGGTTCTGCGTAGCCCATAAAGTTTTCTAGGAACGCGTGGTACCAGTTACAGAGACCGAGGAAACTCAATAGATCACTCTTGTTCTCTGGCACTGGATATTCTTTGATAGCACGAACAGTCTCTGGCTTCTTTCTTATTCCATCTTGGCCGATGATGTGACCAAGGTACTCCACCTGCCGTTTCATAAAGTCACACTTTTTGATATTAAGGGAAATGTTTGCTTCTTTCAATCTCTGCAAGATAAGCTCTAAATGGTGAAGATGCTCCTCCACAGTTCTGCTGTAAATGATTATATCATCCAGATACACTTGACAAAACACTCCAATGTAACCATGGAGCACTTCTCTCATCAGATTTTGGTATGTGAATGGCGCATTCTTCAAACCAAAAGGCATTACTAACATTTCATAGTGCCCATCTTGTGTAATGAACGCTGCTTTTCCTATTGATTCTTCTGCTAAGAGTACTTGCCAGTACCCATGTTCGGCATCAAGGCTGGTGTAAATCATTCCGTATGGAATGGATCTGAGCATACTATGGATTGATTCCATTGGAGAAGCGTTATCTTCTGTTTGTGCGTTGAGTAGTTTGTAATCAAAACATATTCGTAAGTCGCCATTTTTCTTTGGACGTACCACAACTGGTGCTGCATAAGGAGATCTGGATGGTCGGCAAATACCAGCTTCAAGCATGCTGTCGACATATTCATTGATCTTCTTTCTTATCTCCGGAGAATATCGATATGGCCGCAGTTTGACAGGTTTGCCGTTGTCTTCTATCACATGATATGTTTTGTTTGTTCTCCCAATAGTACCATCTTTCCTCACCACAGTTGGGTATTTGTCTAGAAGTTTCTTAATTTTCTCATTTAGTTCTTCTTCTGTATATTTCTTCTCTTTTCGAAGAAGTAATACGTATATGTATCCTTTCTCATCTACTAATCCGTCAATGGGGTAACACATTTTTGGTTTGCAACCAAACCAGAATTTTCTACAATGTATGTCAGGAACTAGATGATATTTGTCCATGAATTTCTCACCAATGAAAATCTCCATCGGCAAATCTTCCATGACATAATATTCTTCTTCGCATTTCTTTAAACCAATTTGCATTGTCATTTTGACTTTCCCAATTGATCGGTAATTTGTTTTGTTTGCGCATACTAACACAGTCTTTCCTTGTGGTAGTAACTCGAGGCTTAAACGGTCTGCTAATTTTTTGTCAATTAAATTGGGTTTACAACCCGTATCAAGTAAGGCTCTGACTTTTGACTCATTTACTTCTACATTTATCCAAGGTGTTCCCTCAGTGACTATATTAAATATTGGGAATAGACACGGTGAGGTTTCCGTGTCCTCCCTTATTCGTTTAAATCATCTTCGACCTCCTCCACCTCGTTAACATTCATGGCAATGCCATGTGCACTTGGACATTCAGCTTGTTTATGCCCAAACCCACTGCAATTTCTACATCTATTCGGTCTTGCTGAGGGGTTAGGATTATTGTTTCCACGATTCCCTCGTTTTGGTGGGTATGTATAACGTAGGCTGGAAGATGTACTAGGTTGGCTTTGATCTTCATTATGTGGCTGATGAGATTGATTTTCAGTTTGACGATTATGATTTCCAGAACCTCTAAATCTATTTCTTCCGCGTCCCCCTCTTCCTCGTGAACTCATACCTCTATTGTTATGAGAGTTTTGAGTCTGTTTATTCTGATTTCCACTTGATTGATTGAAAGATTGATCTTTTTGTGAATTTGACTTCTTTGGAAGTGGGTACATGCGAGGGACGGCAATCCGTCCACCTCTGGAACGATCTTTGGCTACAAGTGTTGTTGTAGCTTTCTCGCAAGCTTGCACCAACTCTTCGACATCATTGTAATAACTGGATCCCACAATCTCTGACAATCTGATATGTAATGTAGCTTGTACATGTTCCAGCAACGTCGGTACGTCAGCATCAGGAAAGCAATTTCTTGCCAAGTCCATTGTGTCGTAAATGAACTGTTCTGTTGGTTCATCAAGAGACTGACGATTGAAGAGCAGAGTTCTTAGGCGTTTGGTTTTTGCCATGTTACTCTCAAATCTCCCTTTGAAAATCTCTTTAAATTTATCCCAGGACTCAAATTTTTCCTGGTTAGCTGCGTACCAAGTTTTGCATTGCTCAGGCAAAAATGCCTTTATATATGTAATAAACTGACTTTCTTTCACTCCAGATGCCTTCATGTAGGTTTCTAAATCTTGTAGGTAGTTTTCTGCATTTATTCGTTCGTTGAATATCGGTGCCGGTATTGTTGGTGATGTATGGCTGCGATTCCCCTTAATTGCGGCGATAAGATTATCAACTATTGCTTCTCCTTTCAGGGTTTTTAAATCTTCCTCTACTTTCTGTAATCTCCGCAAAACTTGTTGTTCTAATTCATCAATTCTGTTGTTGATCTCATCTTTTTGATCACTCATCTTCAGATCTATATCATGTTTTTCGTAATAAGCCATTTTGAACAACTGTTGTGGGTTAGGTTTAATTACTGTCTCAGCAGAATTATCTGTATCCTCCCCCGACGACTCGTTTGGCACAGGGCTCCCTTTCGGAGTCTCAACAGTGTCCGTTAAAGAATCTTCGAATGGGTCAACGTCGCCTTCTTCTACTTGAACTTTTTGTTCGTTATCTTCTTTTGCTGTTGATATTTCCGGTGTATTAGGCTTTGGGTTATCTGCTATTGATGAACTGGCTTGTTGGGGTTCTATTGATTTTTCACGGTATGTTTTCCCAGCCCTTGTGGTACTGGTGCCGCGTTTAGGACCTCCAAGTCCTTTTAATTCCCGACTCATCAATTTTTTAGAACAAGTCACTTTCACTCAAAACTCAGTATTTTCCCAATAACCTTAATTACAAATGAATTTATGTGTGTGCATGATATTCTAGTCTGATCTAAATTCAATTTTTCTTGTGTGTGTATAATATGTGCTTTAACTGGTCAGCAATCTGACAACAGTAATGTGGGAATATGTATTTTCATGAAATAACGGAAACACAATAGTTCACGTTTGTGTGAGGACTACAGTAAATCACTCACCTTTAATTTCGAGTTGCATAATATGTAGTTTGCATGAATTTTGTTTTACCTTGATTTTCAGGAATTATGACTGTTGCTGATGGAACACTATTGTTCACATTAATGAGGACTGCAATCAATCACTCAACAGCAACACCATGAACTGCTATTTGCAATTCGTACATGCAATGCACTGCCCATGAAATATTATTATGCACTGTTCACTTCACTTTTATGTAACCTTCGTAAATCTCAGATTTGTATTATGCTTAATTTGGAAAACTGGTCATGTTCGCCATGCCAGGTTCGTGGCTTATCTTAAGGACCCAAGCCTACGCCCCCAACTATCATTTAGTCACTTACGCAACAGCCCGAATCTCAAATGGACAGGTTATCATGTATCATGCATTTCATTCATACCCAATTCCTTGTCCTTTGTGATCTCGGATTCGTCAGAAGTTCAGGTTCCAAGTTTTCCAAAGGGTTGAGATTAGCAATGGATACCAATCAGGATACTAAAGGTCAATTCCTTGTGTGAATGTATGATAAGTTTTTTAGAGTTCAACTGATGAATTAATGCGTGCTTCAATTTAATCATTTCATGAGTTTCACAAGTTGGCTGAAGAGCTGTGTTCGGGTTCGCACTTCACACGTCATGAGTTCAGCACACATAAAATCATTCTCCATGCACACGACACATTACTGAATTTAATGGTTCATTAACTTTGATCAGGCACTTTATTATCATTCAAAATTGATATGCACAATGTCTATTGACCAATAACAATTTTTAGCTTGTAACGTTTCCTCAGAAATATATATATACAGAATATTTCCTCTCTAGATTCCCAATTTCATGTCACTAGTCTACTTGCTACTTGGTAGCTCTCTATTTCCCAACTAACCTTGCCTCTCTCATAAGCTTAACATTGATCTCTGTACATTTCTTATGACGATCACGTCTCCTCCTCTCTCAAAATACCGATAGTCAAGCTCTCGCTCCTTCTCAATGACTTCTCTCTGGCCTGTCTGAGACCAGGTTTCCTCTCAAGTATACCATTTTACTGCAATGTAATTTGGTCAGTGGCCTGCCTTATTCCAATGCGAAACTCCTGGCTTTGTGGAGACACAGATGACTTTTACCTGACGTTTGCTTGGTGGCTGGGTCTCTGTGGATTTCTAATGCTTCAAACCGTGGTGCACTGGAATGCAAAGGAAGTTTGTTCGCACTGGACTGGTTGGCTGCCATTTACAGAAACCTTATATGGTAGTTTAAGATTTTTTTCAAACTTAAAAAACAATTTAAAAAGTTATGAACTAACGTAACATGGAGTACATATTATGGTTTTTTTAGCTCAAGATTATAAAAAACGACACAGTCATAAATTCTACTTTATGTTGCTTGACGTAACTCTGTTTCTTGCGATTGTAACATTTGTACTTCTGTACATTGGTGAATTGTTATTGATTACAATATTTCCGCAAAAATTAATATTTATAGGAAGATTTATACCAACCAAATATTTTACGGTTTATGTTTACATGTTAACTACAACCTTTCAAGCATACTTATTTTCATCTTTATTGTCTGGAACTATATTAACATTGTTTTTATCAACAATTTATAGCTTTTACCTGTTCTACTTAATAACGCATGAATTGCGACTTGGAAAAAGTGATTACATTTGTAAAAATTATATACGTAGCTATGCAGGTCTACCGGTAACTTTTAAAGCATTGTATATTGGCCATGCAAATATGTTCATTAATTGTAATTGTGGTTTGTACTTGTTGGGGTTTAACGCAATTTTGGAATTTATTGCAATTTTTCTAAGTTTTACAATAACACAATAATGGTCAAAGTTTCAGTTATTACCATTACTACTTATGATGATTGGAGACGGCCTTGTGCTAATTAGTTGGACTTTTATTTTACAAGTAGGCTGTCTGCTTTCTGTGGATGGGAACAAAACGTTTAGGACGTGGCAAACACATGACTGGGGGAATGGAAAAAGGAACATGATAATGAAAAAGTTTTGTACAGGCTGTAAACCTATTTTGTACTCATATGGAAAGCAGTATGTAATTCGTAGACTAAGTGTTCCAAAATTTCACAAAGGAGTTGTTCGAGGCACCGTAAGGGCGTTGCTTATGGCCAGATAAATTTTGTTCAGGTAAGAAAAATGAAAATATTCTGAATTGAACGAAATAAAACATTTATTTTATAAAATTAACTAATGATTAATGCTTAACGTCAATCATTTCTTTAATCTTTTTCCAAAACCCTGTTCATCTCTCGACCTAAACAGTAACAAGTACCTGCAAGTACTTGTACATAAATATTATGAACACAAAATATAAAAGTGCTAACTATGAATACTTTTGTATGCATATTAACAAAATTTAGTCTCTGGTTTCCTTTTAAAATTCATTATCAAACAAAAACACCATAGTATGTACATGTCACGATTTTTCTCAAATTCATGAAATATTTACTAAATGTAATACTATCTCTGCACTTACATTTTGAATAAGTAGCAGTTTCAGGATGTTACTACTAAGTAGTAACTACTTAAGTATGTCTGAAGCTACACGTTTTGGACAATATAGGTCATACGTAATTCACAAGTAGAAAATTTCACACACACATACATACTGTGGAAATTAGCCGAAATTTTGGATGTTCGTCAGATAATAGTTAGGTTTAAACAAGTGAATTTAAATTTGATTCTGAATGGTTGTACTATCTAGCATTATTATCAGGTTATATGGACTGCAATAACCAACAAATTGCGATAACTTGGACATTTGTGAACCACCACTGCGTTGTGAGTGAGTAATAGCTTGGTCGGTTATGTATCAGGTCGGAGAATGAACATTAAGATGTTGGGATTAAGTTAGAAAAAATCGGTTTATAATAATCCCATTGTTCAATGTTTTGGTCGGAGAATGAGCAGGCGGCGGTTGAGCATGT
Source organism: Entomobrya proxima (assembly GCA_029691765.1). Taxonomy (NCBI): domain Eukaryota; kingdom Metazoa; phylum Arthropoda; class Collembola; order Entomobryomorpha; family Entomobryidae; genus Entomobrya; species Entomobrya proxima. Next base: position 52,720,172 of record CM056172.1, read on the forward strand.
ACCGAAAGTTCAGCTAATACGATTGCATTGTTACAATCTTTGCAAAGCTGGTCTAAGCTCCAACTTGCAAAGGAAACAAAAGAAAAACATTTGAAGGAATTAGGATTGTGCATGTTCCCCGCTGGAAATTCTGTCTCAAAAGTAAAAATCCATATACGTATTCTCTTCACGTTTTAAAAAAGGTCGTCGTTTCTAGAAATGGAAAAAGACATGTGCTGGCATTTAGGTGTATTTTGTGCTTGCATGCTTGACTTGAATATATGTACTTACAAAATAAAATTTTAACAGGATTTTATCACTTCAGAAAAGGATTAAAAACATTACCTGAACAGTTGGAAAATACAGAGACATATTATTAAATATCGTTTCCGAAAGATATTATGGGACAACTGGTATCCACCAGTTTAAATATTCATTGAAACGAAAGCAATGGAAATTGAGGAAAGTTGAAAGGAATGCATCCTTGCTGTGGTAGAAGGAAAAGGATTATATGCGGAATGAAAAAGTGCATTTATACGCGTTCTGATGTACCTCTTTCAGTAAACAAGGAATATTTAGGTACATCAGTAAAACTGCTTCAGTACACATGTATGTATTTATGTACGTATGTAAAGGAAATATAGGTAGTAAACGAGGGAATGTGCACATTGTTGTGCACTGTGGTAAGGGGAACCGAAAAAGAACGCGCTGAAACGGTCAGCTGCGCCCAGCAGATAATTTCGGCAGAGTCAAAAATAGTGTGGAACTAAAATACGCGACCGATTGTTTTATCCCGCGCAACTTATAGGTTCAGCTCGACCGACAAAATAAGCTTGTAGTCTGGGAGCACCTTAAGATAAGATTGCTGCTGCTGGCTTGGATGAAGGTGGAAATTATCAGAAACAAGATGCGATGGGTTGGGATAGTGAATAATGAGCAAAAACAATCGCCTGCTGATGAATTGTGGATGTTTTTCTTTTATGCAATCAGTTCAGCTAAAATTTTTGATACATTGTGAGTTTAGCAAATGGGTCAGAAATTATGGACATGTCAATTTGTCCGGACATTATGTCCAAGACATGTCAATTTGTCACAAAAATTTTGAATTTGACAAAAAATGACATGGACGAATAATGTACATGTCAATTTGACAAATTGACATGTCATGTCCACAAAAATTTGAAAAATGACATATTGCCAACTTTAACATTATTTGTATTTAGCGTACAACTTTGAATGGTACTTTTGTACTTGTACCCAGCTTACCTAAGCTTTTTACTACCTATTTTCTTTACATACGTACATACATACATACGTGTGTACTAAAGCAGTTCTACTGATGTATGTGAATATTCTTGGTTTGCTGAAAGACCTACATCAGAACGCGTATGAATGCACTTTTTTATTCTGCATAATCCCATTCCTTCTACCACACCAAGGATGCATTGTATTCAATTTTCCTCAATTTCTATTGTTCTCGCTTCAATCAATAAACTGGTGGATACCAGTTGTCCCATAATGTATTTCGAAAACGATATAGAATAATATGTCTCTGTATTTTCCAACTGTTCAGGTAATGTTTTTAATCCTTTTCTGAACTGATTAAATTCTCTTAAAAATTAAATATTATTTTGTACGTACAAGTATTCAAATTAAGCATGCAAGCACAATATGCACCTAAATGCCAGCACATAATTTTTTCAAAACATGTCTGGAAACAACGACCTTTTTTTAAAATGTGAAACAATACGTTTTTAAACACTTTTTGGCTGCTATTGCCGGATACAACCGTAATATGATTTGCTTGTGTAGACAAGAACGCAGTTAATATACAGCAAAAATTATTTGCCTGGTGTAGAAAACAACGTGGACAGACGGGCGGATGTTCAGATGAACACACTACATCTTAAATAGCTTTTCTCGGAAGCAGCAAGCTAACAAGGCAATCTTGGCCACTCTATTGGTCTCCCAGACGTGAAATCAGAGCACAAAAAGAAACTAAACTTTTGCATACAGAATTCGTGAAAAATATTGGGATCCTTGAGTGACTGGTTTTTGCTTAGTAAAGATTGTAACAATGTAATTAACTTACTTGTTATCTGAACTTCCAGCATATTCCAGTTCTTGGCTTTTGAAACGTTTTAACTGTTTGCTGCTAGATTTAACATTCCTTTGGCTTGGCTTTGTCATTAGTTCTCTTGTTCTTGTTATTATTAACGATGACAAGCTTCGCACACACTTTAATTGAAGTCGGCATTTCTGTTTCGCTAAAATCGAAATCTTCATTGATTGCTGGAATCCGGAACCTGGTAAAAATGTGTTTGAATCGGTATGGTTTTCGTATAGTTACTTTAGGTTTCTTGTTTTAATTTAGATACATTCTAGTCCATTACTAGTAGGATTCATGAATTCACAGATTCACACACGCGTACTCATATTACGTGATATTGCAAAACTATGTATTTTAACGAACATTTGTAATATGAGGGCTTATACGTAGGTTTTGTTCACAAATGTTACGTTTTATGAGCGTAAGTGTTTAACCACGCGTTGAGTGGTTCTGGTAATTTATAATAAAATCTTTATGCAATGGTTAATATTTTGGGTTTTATTTTGTTTACGTTTATTGAATTAGGATGCTTCCTAAGGATGAAATATTGTTTTTAAACTTTATATTATAGAGAATATTTGTATAGTCTTAAAAATTACTAATTTAATGTAGAAAAAGCTTTTACAACAAAAGCATCAATAATCCCAAAACACCCATGGTAAACGGTAAGCCATTATAATGCAGAAGTCGGATTCAGATACAAACCGTGGCCAACTAAAACTCAAGCTGAATAGTTTGGACCCTATTGAATCTGGTCTAAACAGTTGTGTCCACGTACCCTGGTTTTGTACCATATTATACAGAACATCTGCAGCCAAACAGACGACCAATGGACACCAATATCTTAAATAGCGGTCTTGCAGAAACAGCGAGCTACTAATTTGCTACAACTAAACCTTATTCGTTTAAACTGCAATTAAAATTTTAAATTAAAAATCAAATAGCTCAATTTGTTTGGCTGTTTGGCTTAGTAAGATACGAAAATCAAATTGGAATTTGAATATCGACATGACCAAATTTAGGTTTTGTCCTAATTCCACCACGTGTCGTCCTTCAGCACATAAATACTTTACCTTCAATTAAAACAAATATATCCTCAACGATGTGGCATTTTAGAAACTGTGCACCAACTTCAAATTGGCTCAAGCTCGTGCCAAATTTTCTCCCAACATGATTTCAAACAAACTACAGCAAATGCTGCATTGCACGTTTAAATTTGGTCAAAAGGCAAGCGGCGTAGCTTTAAATTTTAACGTACAAAATCTAACAATGACATACAACACCAACTCAGCTATAAGAGTCAATATAATGCTTTATTGCAATATAGTTTGGGCAGTTGCTTGCCTCATTCCAATGCAAAACTCTTGGTTTTGTGGAGACAAAGATAATTTCTGTTTGACGTTTGCGTGGTGGCTTGGTCTCTGTGGTTTTTTGATGCTTCAAACTGCAGTGCACTGGTTTGGAAAGGAACTTTGTTCACATTGGACTGGCTGGCTTTCCTTTATAAAAAGCATACATGGTCATTTTAAAAAATAATGACAAACTTACTAACTATTTTTAAATTATGAATTAACTCAACATGTAGTGTAATATTTTTGTGATTTAAGATACAGATTCCAAAACACGGCAAAGTCATAAATTCTATTTTGTTTTGCTCTATTTCTTGCGATTGTATCATTTGTAATTCTGTACACTGGTGGATTGTTTTTGATTGCTTTATTTCCACAAAGTTTAATATTTATGGGAAGATTTATACCAACCAAATATTTTACGTTTTATGTATATGTGTTAACTACAACGTTTCAAGCATACTTGTTTTTGTCCGTATTGTCAGGTACCATATCAATATTGTTTCTGTCAATAATTTATAGCTTTTACATGTACTATTTTATAACATATGAATTGCGATTAGAAAAAAGTAATTATATTTTCAAAGATGATATACGTAGCTATACAGGTCTACCAGTAATTTACAAAGCATTGTATGTGTGCCATGCAAATATGTTGATCATTTGTAGGGCCGGCTTGTACTTGTTGTGGTTCTACGTAATTTTGGAGTTTATTGCTATATTTCTAAGTTTTGCCATAATAGAATATTGGTCAAAGCTTCAGCTGTTGTCATTACTACTTATGATGATTGGGGACGGCCTTGTGCTAGTTAGTTGGACTTTTATTTTACAAGTAGGCTGCTTGCTCTCTGCAGGTGGAAACAAAATAATTAGAACGTGGCAAAAACATGATTGGGGAAAAGACAAAAGGAACATGATAATGAGAAGGTTCTGTGGAGGCTGCCAAACGATTTTGTACTCGTATGGAAAGCAGTATGTAATTGGTAGACTAAGTGTTCCAACGTTTCACAAAGGAGTTGTTCGGGGCACATTAAGGAAGCTGCTTATGGCCAGATAACCTTGGTTCGTTAAAAAAATAGCATGCTCTAAATTCAAAGAAATAAGCATTTTTGTCGTTACCTCTAAACTAATAAAAATATCATTTGCATTTTGTACAAGTTAAATAATTGCCAAACTAAATATGTTAAGCTATATATAAAACTTAAATTGCTAAGCTAATATTAAGTGAGCAGCATTAGAATTTTAAGATTTGGTTCCAGAAATGACCTTAAGCAGATATGAGCACCACAGAACTCGTATCTTCCATCATTGAAGACAAAATGAAACAATTAAAGCCCTACTAATGCAAAGGTGAACTTGCTAGACTGATTTCAAAATGTTTACTTGAAATGTAAGAACTGATATATACAATTATATGATATAGGGAGAAGGAGTTTTGGTGTTTTTCACATTTTTTGAGCATTTCGTCAAAATTGGCACATATGTACACTTTTATCTTGTGAATTCAAAAATAGTAATATTTTGGTCTCAGGGTGACGATGTCAGTAAAAAAATGATGACCAAACGTGAACATTTTCATGTTTTCGAGGAATACTAGGATTTTCGTAGTTTTTTGAGGATAACTTTTGTATGCATCCAAATCTCGAAAATCGCCGGGATGCCCATCCTAGAATATTTATTGCTTGTTTTAACAAAACAAACCTCAAGACAAAATTCGGTTCCATGGTGGAGATATTTGGAAAAATGTATAGGCATGTATACCAAACTTGACAGAATCCATCGTGCCAAAAGTGACAGAATGCTGTTTCAATCTGCGTCATCCAAATTGTCTCATTAATATACCAAATTAAAGCCAATAAAAAACGACAGGATCGTGTTTCTCAGTTTTTTGAAATACACACTTACAAGGAAGTTATGACCATATTAGTGAAACTTTCCATTTTGTCTAAAAATCCATCACTTTGTAAATATGGTCATAACTTTCATGTAAGTGTGTATTTCAAAAAACTGAGAAACACGATCCTGTCGTTTTCTATTGGCTTTAATTTGGTATATTAATGAGACAATTTGGATGACGCAGATTGAAACAGCATTCTGTCACTTTTGGCACGATGGATTCTGTCAAGTTTGGTATACATGCCTATATATTTTTCCAAATATCTCCACCATGGAACCGAATTTTTTCTTGAAATTTGTTTTGTTTAAACAAGCAATAAATCTTCTAGGATGGGCATCCCGGCGATTTTCGAGATTCGGATGCATACAAAAGTTATCCTCAAAAAACTACGAAAATCCTAGTATTCCTCGAAAACATGAAAATGGTCACATTTGGTCATCAATTTTTTACTGACATCGTCACCCTGAGACCAAAATATTACTATTTTTGAATTCACAAGATAAAAGTGTACTTATGTGCCAATTTTGACGAAAATCGGAGAAAGTGCCCAAAATTTGTGAAAATCACCAAAACTCCTTCTCAGGATATTTATACGGCTTTCACAGTAATATCGAATCTCTATATCACAATAACATAGGCTTTCCTAAAAAATCTTGGTTTCCTTTAATGCAATTGAAATAAAAGAATGCTTGATTATTATTTTCTTTCCGTGTATTTGGTATCGGAATGTTGCAGTTGCAAGCACGGAACAGGCTTGTGTAAACAGAAGCAGGTTATGTGGGCATACCACGACATGAATACATAAATCACTCTACAATCATTATATTTGAAGCAGCTTATTGAGGATTATTATTGCTATTAATGCGAAAAATATACGGTTTTTGTGCACTTGCAAACGTCGAAATGCTGCATGCTGAATGGATTAGTTGCATTTCCAATAAGCGTATTCGTTTATTCAGGTACTCGTTGAACATACTAATGCTTTATTAAATTCAACTGAACGTTTAGCGACAAATGTAAGGCGAAGTATAATTAAATGCATACATCCCATTTTCATAAACATTTCGGTACTGTATATATGTCGATTACTAAGAGCTGTTGAATTTCATTACAATTTTGATCTCAAAGCTTTTCCAAAAGAATTCATGTTATAGTTTAACACAAGTATTTATCTTCGATTCTAATAGTCAACTGAATAAATTTTGCTAAATAAATATAAGCTTTGAAATGGCTAATCAACCAATGGCCGTGCATACGGTATTTTTCCAAGAACTGGTAAGTTAAACAAAATTCAAATTATTTATAATCGTGTTAAATTTTATTAATTAAAATTGTCATTGATTAGATGCTAGACAAAAGTTTGGATTATGCCATGTATACAAATTGGGGAACTAGGCATGATGACAACATTAGATCGCTACGCCTGGTTCAAAAAACCTGAAAAGAAAGCATTTCCAAATTCACTTTTAACTACCTGGAGCCTCTGTACCGTTTACGGTTAACCAAGAATACCCGCTAAATAAATCACACCAAGTTGTACAAGCCAACGGAAAAGCTCTTGACAGATTTGTCAGCTTTTGGAATTCTAGAAATGCAACAAAGCCTGCACCCACATTTGGCTTGCGCATTGAGCAAAACTTTTTCAAATTGAAAATTATAGCAGCTTAAACGCCTGCTTTCGTCAATGCAGTCAAGGATTAGTAAAAATAGATATAAATATTCCATTGAATGGCGGAACATTGCCAGGTATGTTTCCTCGGCTTGACATATCAGTTTTAAAGTATTTGTCTGTATTGCTGAGCCCGTAAGAAATAGATCTTCCCGAAGACGAAATGGAAGAATTTGATGTCAGCCACGGTGCAAACATCATGCACTTCCTGCAACCTGCAATCTCTCCTAAGCCTAAAAAAATTGTTTGAAATATTTCTCACTGGATAGTGAAGAAGGTATTTTGCCACAATCTATTTCTTACGTTGGCTTGCCACCTGCAGTAAACATAACATTGAAACAGCTTGTGAAAATAGGGGTCCAGAACTGGATTTACTAATTCAAAATCATTTGCCGAACTTAACCTACCTTACATTGTGCATTTTAATGGATCAAATTCCGCAATGTAGACTATGCTGTTTAACATCTTTACAAAGTTTCAAAAACGCTGCGTTGTCTTAAAGTGGAATCAAAACACTCAAGATACTTATTCGCGCCTCAAACTGCCATCCAAGTTGTATATTTGAATTTTCCTGTGATGGAAAAGCTGGAAAACTTGTATTTAATAGCTACAAATTGTGAACTAGTTAACACGCTGTCTATATCTACGGTATTTCCAGAACTGGTAAAGTTATCTCTTTTCCACCAAACGGAAAAAATGTTAGGCAAGTCGATCTCAAATGGAATACTGAGTACAATCAAATCGCTGAAGTTAGAGCTAACTGAAGAAGATTCCGTACAGTGTCGATTAATTTGAAAAACATAGAGAGTATCCATTTGACCCTTTCTAATGTTTGTAAATTGTTTTTGACCATTTCGGGAACGGAAACTAGTGGATGGAAGTACATGTTTAAAGAAATGCGACAATTGACTCTTTTTTTTAAATTCGGCTGGAGAAAAGTGAGACTATTGTCAATTCAAAACATTGGGATTCTTTGCTACTTGTTGTGTCTGTAAATGTATTGGAAATGCTAAGCGACGCTTCTGAAATAAAAAAAAACTTAGAGGATTCCGAAGAAATGCCATGCATAAGATTGCTTTTGGGTTTGACAAACTGCATATGTAATAATTTAAACTATATTTTGATAAAATATTTTGACTAATAACTGTTTTTAGAACTTGCATGTTACTATAAAGCTAAATACAAATTTTGAATACCTAAACTCAAAGAATATAGAATAGTGAAACTGGTCTAAACTCCAACTTGATTTTAGAACTAACAACGTTCAGCCTAGATACTTTACCATGTGCTCTTTGTGAACCATTAATTTCCAACCTGTCCTTTAATCTAGCTTTTATGAAGATGCCCAAAGTTTGCTGGTTAGACCTCAGAGGCAGATTTGTCGTAAGTTTTCTTAATTATTGAGAATAGAATTTGTTAACTGCACCTGAATCAAAATTGTGACTGATAAAGTACAAATGTTGTTACAGGTTTCCGAGTCTCAATCATAAGCTATAAAAAAGGAATGAAAAGACAATGGTGGTATTTTTGGAACAACAAACTGGGATTGCACACCTTACTAAACGTAACTTAAGGCGTCGTCCACTAATGACGTCACTTTAAAAAACCGATCTTTCGAGTGACCCACTGACCCCTGTCACTATTTTTTAACATTGTAGGATAGGGCACTTAACATAGGCCGTCACCTTCCAACCCGAGTGACCCACCGACCCCTAAAAGTGATGTCATTAATGGATGACGCCTAAGGCACTGGGACACCTGGTGGGATAGTATCTTTTCAATTTAGACAAAATAAATTATTCAGGTGGGTGTAAGTTTGTTCTATACAAAGCATAATAGTTCCAAACTTAATGTAATAATAATCTTAATATAAGCTTGTAATTCCATTATAAATAAATCTGACCTGACAAAAAGGATATGGGTAACTTGCTACCATTGTGATCAAAATGTGTAACCAGGGTTATAATGCTGAAATTTTGCTAACAAATTTTCATTTGTTTTGAAATTCTGGTTCTCTTAATACCTCATATATGCCGTGTAGGTTTAAAATGCTTGACTTCTTGATTTATTTTACTTTAACGGTCAAACGGTTATGCATTTTCATAAACTTACATCAGAATCGTTAATATAATCAAACACGGACCTAAAAGCATGTGCCGCATGCTAGGGTGACGGACCTTTCACATTTCCGCCGTTGCCACTAGGACTTAATTCCCATTTCGACTTTCCCATTTGACAAATTTCACACGAGGACAAGTTTCCCATTTGCAAATATTCCCATGCCACACGAACAGACTTCCCACGACAAATTTTCAAGTAATATTAGAAAAAAGCAACGCATTACTGTAAAAACTCGGTTTATGTCCAGGGGCAAAATTTCAAATTTGAGGTCTCAGACCCGGCTTTAATTCGAGGCCGGTTATAGACCGGGGCAGGGCAGAAATCCAAATCTACGAGTTTTCTTTATAAGTTGATAGTAAAATCGCAAAAATTGCTTGCAATATTTTGAAACTTTGGAGATATTTTAAAAGTTTTTTTGTGAAATTTTGTTAGCAATATACCTAAATATCCGGTGGCCGGGTATAAACAAAGGTCCGGGTATAATTCGAGTTTTTACGGTAAATCAAAACATAGAGCATTTATTATTGGCCAATGCTTAGCGTGAGTGGACACTGTCATGTATTCATTATGTAACATCAAACAATAATTACACAGTTTAATTTTTGTCTTGAACTTCTTCTGATAATTGTAGTGTCATATACTTTACGCTTTCTAGACCTTTTGATTGGAGCCGTATTGTATTGCTCCGCAAAAGCATTTTCACTAACAACTTGTGTCGGTATTTCGTCAGTTTTATTTGCACCAGATCGTAACTTTTTGGGTGGATTTTGAATGTCTAAAGCGTTCATAGCGTCTGCCTTTTTCTTAAAATTAAAATGACGAGGTTTATGAATCATATAAGTTTCATACAAGTTCCTTAGGCCCTTGTCATAAGGGTTCCTTATTAGTGATTGTGTGAAGTGAATTAAGAACTCTCTGAATTAAGATAATAAAACTTGTTATTTAAAACAATTTTCTTGTTTTTACGCTTATCTTGAGACATCTTTAATAATATTTAATGTTCAGTAGTGAGAAGGAGAGTGATCAAGTTTATAATTTCAGCGTAATCAGTGCTTAGCTACATCTGGAAATTGAAGGACGAACTTGTATGTATTTCATTGCAAGTTGTATAAGTGTCGCGCATGAACGAAATCAAGCTATGTCTATGTTGCAGATGAAATGGGAAAAAATGAAGTGGGAAATATATCCGTGGGAGAAAATGGGAAAAAGGTGCAAATGGGAAATTTTCAAACGTGTGGGAATTGTCCAATGGGAATGTCGAAATGGGAAGAAAGTCCTAGTGGCAACGGCGGAAATGTGAAAGGTCCTAAACCCGCATGCTATTGGTCCCTTTTGGATCATTTGAAATCGTCGTGACCTTTGACCTTGCAGTTGACCACTTGGAACTAACTTAAAAAAACTTTGAATATTGATGCTTGCAAAGTGCTTGCAAAAAACATTTTACGAAAATCTTCGAAAATGCGGCTTCTGGAACTTTTCAATTATAAAATCTGCTAAAAACGGACATACGATTTCGAATTTTAAAATATAGACATTGGATTCGGTAATTTGATAAAGAACGCATCTATAATCATGTTCTGCACAGGCATGGTGGTGGGTTTTATTAACGGGGTGGGTATACCCATTTTACCCGTTTTTACCCATGCCCACTTAGCAAAAATTTATGTGGGTTTTTTGGGCAAAATGGGTAAAATAAAATACTGGGGTAAATTGATACACAAAAATTAAATGCTGGGGTAAAATGTTACATAAAAGCATGCATTGATAGGACTCAGCTAGAGGCAATATCATTTATTAAACAAGAAATCAAACGAGAGAAACAAACAACATAATATTATGTTTGTTGTTCGTCTTAATACATCTATTAAGTACATTTTGGGCAGTTTTAGACAGTCATGCCTGGTAATCAGTTCTGCCATTCATTTTGAACACTTTTTCTGGAGTTTTTTTTAAAAAGTAGCTTAGGAAAGGGTTTTTGGGTAGTAATCTATGGATTTTGTAGGGTAGTTTTTTGCAGAAAGACTGAGTAGAACAAGTGAAAACAGTCAACTACTAATTTGAAAAATAATAAGATGTTGTGGACACCATCTGAAAAGCACAGCAGTTTAATTGAACGCTGGTCTTGAATTCATCTTGTCTAAATTAAAAAGCCTAGCAATACATGGACAACTCTAGTCGTATGTGAGATTCTTCAATGACATAAAGGTATTACATGTATTTAGATAGGAAAACCCATTTTTACCCATTAAAACCCAAAAAACCCAAATATTACCCATAAAACCCATTTTTACCCAGCCCGCGGGTTTTTTTTAAAATACCCGCGGGTACCACCATGCCTGGTTCTGCATGCTATAGGTCGCTTGTGAAAATTTTGAAATCGTCGTGACCTTTTGACTTTAAAGTTGACTTTATGTGCCCATCTTCGAAATTATATGAGCCAAGTCGCCTCTAAGCAATATACAAAAAGAATTTTTGAAAAAGTTGAAAAATGCGGCTTCTAGAGCATCCAGAGACACACGGACAGACAGACAGAAGAACAGGACAAAACTAATAACTTGCTTCTTAAGTCGCAAGTTAATAAATCTGTCTGGTTCTAAGAATGTTTCTATGAAATCGAATCGATTTCATTTGGTAGAGTGCTCCGTGTTACAAAAATATGGGATGAATCCTTTTTACTCTTTACCCTATATTGCTAATCATTTTAAAGTTGAGTTCAAGTAGAAATACGTTATTCAGAAAATAATAGCCTCTAAACGCTGAGTTGTTTACTTATGTGGCTCTGTTAAACGTTATGTGAATGATGCGGCGCGTTTATTGTACATATGTATACTTGTTACTTGTCTGTAGTTATTTTTTAAACATACCTAGTTCATTTGGACTGTTATAATTTTTATTTTTCGAACCGAGCTTAACTGGACATTAGCAACGCCCTTACGGTGCCTCGAACAACTCCTTTGTGAAATTTTGGAACACTTAGTCTACCAATTACATACTGCTTTCCATACGAGTACAAAACAGGTTGGCAACCTCGACAAAACTTTTTCATTATCTTGATCCTTCTGTTATCCCCCCAATCATGTTTTTGCCATGTCCTAATAGTTTTGTTTCCTCCAACGGAAAGCAAGCAACCTACTTGCAAAATAAAAGTCCAACTACTTAGCACAAGGCTGTCCCCAATCATCATAAGTATTAAGGCGCCATCCACTAATGACGTCACTTTAAAAAGCCGATTTTTCGAGTGACCCACTGACCCCTGTCACTATTTTTTAACATTGCAGGATAGGGCACTAAACAGAGGCCGTCACTTTTTAACCATAGTGACCCACTGACCTTTTAAAGTGACGTCATTAATGGACGACGCCTAAGGGTAATAACTGAAACTTTGACCAGTATTGTACTATGGCAAAACTGAAGAAAATGGCAATAAACTCCAAAATTGCGTTAAACCACAACAAATACAAGCCACAATTACAATTAATGAACATATTTGCATGGCCTACATAGAATGCTTTGTAAGTAACTGGTAAACCTGAATAGCTACGTATATCATCTTTACAAATATATTTACTTTTTCCAAGTCGCAATTCATGCGTTATAAAATAGTACATATAAAAGCTATAAATTATTGACAAAAACAATGTTGATATAGTTCCAGATAATACGGACGAAAGTAAGTATGCTTGAAAGATTGTAAATAACATGTATACATAAAACGTAAAATATTTGGTTGGTATAAATCTTCCCATAAATATTAAACTTTGCGGAAATGTTGTGATCAATAACAGATTACCAATGTACAGAAGAACAAATATTACAATTGCAAAAAATAGACTTATATCAAGCAAAAGAAAATACAATTTATGGCTTTGCCGTTTGGGATGACCTGGAACTTAAAAGATAAAAATATTCACTACATGTTACGTTAGTTCATGTTTTCTTGATTATGTATAAAAAATTTTATAAAATCTTGAAGTACCTTGTAAGCCATTTATAAAGGGCAACCAACCAGACCAATGCGAACAAACTTCCTTTCCAAACCAGTGCACTACAGTTTGAAGCATGAGAAACCCACAAAGACCCAACCACCAAGCAAACGTCAAATAAAAACCTTTTGTGTCTCCATTATGCCAGGAGTTTTGCATTGGAATAAGGCAAGCGACAGCCCAAATTACATTGCAGTAAAATATTATACTGGCTCTTGTGGCTGCATTGTTGTTGTATATCATTGTTAGATTTTTCATGTTAAAATCAAAGGCTATTCCGCCTACCTTTTGACCAAACTTAAAAGTAAAGTACAGCGTATGCAGTAACTTGTTTGAAAACATGTTGGAGTGAACAAGTGTGAGCCAATTTTGAATGGTGTAGGTTCTAAATTGTCACAGCACTGAGACTATTTTTCTTACCAAGGTTTGTTCTAAAGGACGACAAGTAGTGGAATTAGGCAAATTCTTATTTTTACATTTGTTAGGTTTTGGTAATTTAACAATCCAAATAACAACTAATATGACCAATTTGATTTGAAAATTTGACTAAATAGTAGTTGTAGCTAAAAACATAAAGGTTTTTCCTGGTAATTTGTTTGCTCTTAATAATGCTGGTGTTTTTTGCGATACTAAAACTGATTTACAAGACTAATATGTTGTATAATTTAATGTTTCAAATAATACTTTCAGTTTTAAGAGGTACTTAATACTGTGTAATTCCATAAGCCGAACAAAAATAAACCCAACCAAATAAATGTTAACCAGTATATAAACACATTACCGTAAATTGTCGGAACCAGTCAATACTCAATTAAGCCAACATACGCATAAAAGTTAACATTTGTAAAGGGAACATATGTATAAGCAGCCACCATATTAAAATATTTAATTGTTCTTTGAACATGATCGGAAATTGTTGCGTAAATATGACCACATTTTTATATTACGTAAATGGATAAAAAGTATTCGTAAAACTATACAACGATTTTCAGCCATGTTCCCGTCATGCCAGCAATTTAAACTATAAACGTAAATAACTTTGAACTTTAAGAGGGTATCTAAAAATAGTACAAAATGTCGATTACGTCAAAAGTTTTTAATTCTAAAAAGTGGATTTTAACACAAGTATATATCTTTGCTCACAAAAACACGCAATGTAGTTTATTTATTAAAGCAGCGTAGCTTGACACAAATGATGTTTGACACATGGGAGCATTTTATAAAATTGCGAGGCTAACTACCTATTAAATAAAGTAAGTAAATTATAACCCATCACAAGTTAGGCCTACAATGTCAATCCACTGCTGGACGATGGTCTCTCAGTAAATGAGGATCAGCCATTTAAAAATAAGTGAGGAATAAGGCTAACTAAAATTTCATATACATGTAAATACATGTAATTATATGGGTGAAGTTTGGGACCAGGTAAAAATATTTTGAGTTGTTATGACTTTTGAGTACTGATTTTAGGTTTTCTGGTTTAATTTTGATATTGTGGTCCTTTACCGTTTGAATTCATGAATTGACAGAAATACAAACACACATTATGTGATGTTGCAAAAACTGTATTTTAAACAATAGTTATAATATGAAGGCTTATGCACAGGATTTTTTACAAATGTAAGATTTCATGCACATAACAGCTTAACCAAGTCTTGACTGGTTTTGATAATTTATATTAAAAATTTTGCTTTCAATAAACTGGAAATAAACTTTTTTATTCTGTGCTTATGTTTTTGTACATTTATTGATTTAAGATGCTTCTGGAGACTAACATATTACTTTTTTTATATTTATATTATAAATAATAATTGTTTTAATTTGGAAATCTATTTTAATATAGGAAAAGCCTTGAAAACACAAACATCAATAAACCCAAAAACATGGTCCATGGTAAACCACTAGAATATGTTCGTTGCTTAAACGATATGAACATAAATTTAGGAAAAACATATAAACCAGAAAGGCAGGTTCAAAAACTAATATATCACAAATTAAAAGCCAAGCTGCTCAGTTTACCCATTTAGCCTGGTTGAGGCCCCAAACAAAATGTCTACAGCCACACGGACAAACAAATAGAAATTGACATCATTCTTGTCTTGCAGAAGCAGCGAGCTGGTAATTTACTAAGTCCAAACCTTTATTCGTTTAAACTGCAACTAAAAGATTAATTTACAAATAGAATAGTTTATTTGGATTTCCACATTGTTAAATCAAATAGGATTATTGACATGACTAAGTTTTGCACTAATTCCACCACGTGTCGTCCTTCAGTACACAAATACTTTACCTTCAATTGCGAACAAAAACTTCCGCAATGATGTGGCATTAAAATGCCGTCAAATGCATGAAACCCTAGATCATTTTTCCAGATTGACTCACGCTCAAGCAAGATTTTTACTCAAGATATTTTCAAACAGGCTACTGCAAATGCTGCACTTTACTTTTAAGTTTGGCCAAAAGACAAGCGGAATAGCTTTAAATTTTAACATGGAAAATCTAACAATGACATACAACAAGAATGCAGCCATTTTTTTTAAATTGGTGCAATATCAAAATGAACAGCACATTACACGTCGAACTTTTTAATAGACAGAATTTTATTGGCTACTAGTTTCGCTGAATAATTGCTTCCTCAGGCCGATTCTGTGCATTAAAATTAAGTTTTCGCACAAAAAATTACATTAAATTAAAATAACTTTTTTGGCAAAAATGCCATCGCACTGTTGTGCTTTCGTCAGTCAAGTAAAATGTTTATTTCGGAGCTTCTCATAGTGAGAAGTGCTACAATAATAATGGATGAGCTAAAAACAGCAATTACTAAGAAAGTTGACTTGAGACAAGCCGTGCAATACCAGTTTGAAATACATTACCATAAGGCACGTATGGAGTTTATTAAAAAGTTCAACATTAAGAAGATTGACTGGGAAACATTCCAGAGTAAAATTAAACATGTTGAACCAGCCTGGAGAAAGTTACACCATCCACCACCGGATAGCTTACGCAACAAATATGCCGAAGGAATCACCGGAAGGATTTATCAAAATCAGGAATGTTTTGACCCTCAACGCCTCTCTGAGGAATTCAATCAGTTTTTAGCCGACGGAGAAGCAGCAGTGGCCCATATGAGGAAGAAACAAAAAACCATTGACACCAGAGAAAATTCTGGAAATTCTACCACTTCCGAAAATAGTCCTTCTTCAGAAATCTCAATGGACACTGTCCACAAAAATGGAGCACAACAGGCCCGTAAGGACAATCATGTTACGCCTCATTCCACCCACGAAGACTTTTCATCAATTCTCCAACAAATTAAATGACAAGATGTCACCACCAAACCAAATACTAGGAAACGACGCTTTGTAAATATGAATAAGGTATTTGGTTTCAACATGCGTTCAAAGAAAGAATATAATTTTTTCTACAAATTGTACTTACAGTCTAAAGAGCTAAACCATTTGCATAATCTAACCACAGTTAAGTTACCAGAACGTTTCAACTGCTTACTAAGCCTAGGTTTAAAATACTGTTACAATATAAGGCCTAACAAAAATGAAATAATAGCTCAGTTTAGTGAGGCAGTAAGAAAGATATCATGGAATCTGTATTTCAAACGGATGGAAAATACGGATAAACCCGAGGATTTAGTATTATGGTTTCACAAAAACAAGAAAGAATTCATGAAAGTGAATAAGATGAAGGGAAAAAGATGCCCAATAGAAGGCGATCTATTCAATTTTGATAGATTAATAAATGAATTTTTCTCTACTGTAAAAATTGGAAAAGTGAATACCTACTTGAGTGACTTAAGTAATGATTTCAAAACTTTTTGTTCATCTGAAAAAATTCTTGTAATCGAAGCAGACAAAAATGCAGGCTTGTGTATTGTTTATCAGAACGAATATGAGAAAGAAGTACTACGTCAACTCAATGATTTATCAACATACCACCCTACAACTGAATCCACATTTTATAGGGCCATGATAGATTATCGTGATAAATTTAAATGTTTTGAAAAGAATACAAACCTCAAAATATCACTATCCCGTATTTTACCGTCACATGACAAACCTGCAAAATTTTACATTCTTCCGAAAATTCATAAAAAGTTTGATACTTTCCCAAAGGGTAGGCCAATTAGCTCAACATTTACTAAAACCAACAAATATGCAAGTAAATTACTTGATTATGTATTAAAACCATGTACTAATTCAATTAATGATCTAATTATAGATACTCAACATTTCTTGTTGCTATTAAATCAAGTTCAGTTAGATCCTACTAAAAATACATTTTGGTCACGGTGGATGTTGAAGCTCTATATCCTAGTCTCCTTTTATCCGATTGTAAGAAACATTGTATAAATACCTACATGAATAATGATGTTAAACACCTCAACCTTAATCCCCGTCAATTAAATGAATTACTTTCTTTAAGTTTAGACTACAACTATGTACAATACAATGACCATTGGTATTATCAACATAGGGGTATTGAGATGGGGAATGCTGCCAGTGTTATGGTAGCAAACATTACAGTTTCTAAAGAAATTGCGAAAATATTCAATAATATCAGGGAATTTATTTCTTACAAACGTTTTCTTGATATTTTCTTAATTTTAGAATTGGATAACATAATGAATGTGAATGAGTGGCTGTCAGCAAAACTGGTACATAGGTACCTAAAGTTTACTTTTGAATTTAACGAACACTCAGTTAATTTTTTAGATACTACGGTCAAGCTTCTAGATAATAAAATACATACTGATTTATTTTTTAAGCCAATGTCAAAACACTTATATTTGCATGCAACCTCAAACCACCCAAACCACCTTAAAGAATCACTATTCTATTCACAAGGTTTGAGAATATGCCGCATCAGTTCTGATTTTGATGACCGATTAAAACATTTAACTGAGCTTCGTACAAAATTCGAATTAAGAGGGTATAATAGTAAAGTTTTGAATGATACTTTTGTTAGATTGTCAAATGTAAACCGTAGTGAAGCTCTAAAACCTAAGAAAAGTTTATTGATAAACTACTTAGGTATTCATAATCCTGAAATCCTTCAGGAGTATAATATTCGATACCAGCCTGAAAATTTGAGGGAAGACGAACAAAGAGACAAAGTACATATAATATTTCCTTTTTACGCATGCATTAACAGGTATTCTCAGTGTGTTAAAGATATTCTAGAAAATAACATTATGAGCAACTCTGAACAGGAGTATCTAGATCTGTACAATACTATTGATATACGTGTGGTATACTCTAGAGTTAAAAATATGAAGGAGATGCTCAAGTGAGAAGCTTGTTTGTGCCTTACCGATCACATTTTACTTGACTGACGAAAGCACAACAGTGCGATGGCATTTTTGCCAAAAAAGTTATTTTAATTTAATGTAATTTTTTGTGCGAAAACTTAATTTTAATGCACAGAATCGGTAAGCTTTTGGTGGTGATTAACCTCATTTAATTTATTATGACTTGAATATTGTGATTTGTGAACTCAACATTTTAAATGTAGAAATTGATATATTAATGTATTTCTTGTTTCATATGACTTGTTGTAGGCCAGAAGAAGCAATTATTCAGCGAAACTAGTAGCCAATAAAATTCTGTCTATTAAAAAGTTCGACGTGTAATGTGCTGTTCATTTTGATATTGCACCAATATAAAAAGAAGTGCCAGCATAATATTTTACTGCAATGTAATCTGGACAGTTGCTTGCCTTATTCCAATGCAAACCTCCTGGCTTTATAGAGACACACATGATTTCTACTTGACGTTTGCGTAGTGGTTGGGTCTCTGTGGGTTTCTAATGCTGCAAACTGTAGTGCACTGGTTTGGAAAGGAACTTTGTTCTCATTGGACTGGCTGGCTGCCCTTTATAAACAGCTTACATGGTAATTAAAGATTTTACGAATAACTTCAAAGTTAATAAAAAATGTAAGAGTTTACCTAACAGATGGTAAATATTTTGTTGTTTTTTAAGCTCCAAAATACCAAAAACGGCAAAATCAAAAATTCTATTTTCTTTTGCTTGATGTAACTCTAATTCTTGCGATTGTAACGTTTGTACTTCTGTTCGTTGGTGGATTCTTTATGATTGTCTTATTCCCGCAAAGTTTAATATTTATGGGAAGATTTATACCAACCAAATATTTTACAGTTTATATTTACGTGTTAAGTACAATGTTTCAAGCATATATTATTTCTTCCGTATTATTTGGAACTATGTCAACATTATTTTTGTCAATAATTTATAGCTTTTATATGTACAATTTTATCACGCGTGAATTCCGACTAGGAAAGAGTAATTATATTTGTAAAGATGATATACGTAGCTATACAGGTCCACCAGTTACTTACAAAGCATTGTATGTGTGCCATGCAAATATGTTGATTAATTGTAGATGTGGTTTGTACATGTTGTGGTTTAACGCAATTTTGGAGTTTATTGCAATTTTCTTCAGTTTTGCCATAATACAATATTGGTCTAAGCATCAGTTATTATCATTACTACTTATGATGATTGGGGACGGGCTTGCGCTAAGTAGTTGGACTTTTATTTTACAAGTAGGCTGCTTGCTTTCTGTGGGTGGGAACAAAACTATTAGATCATGGCAAAAACATGATTGGGGAAATAAGAACAGGAATATGATTATGAAAAGATTTTGTAGAAGTTGCCAACCTATTTTGTACTCATATGGAAAGCAGTATATAATTGGTAGACTAAGTGTTCTAAAGTTTCACAAAGGAGTTGTTCGTGGCACCGTTAGGGCTTTGCTAATGGTCAGATAAGTTTGGCTCAGATAGTAAAAATTATCGCCACATATTCTAGCCTGAAATTACTCAATTAGCTAGACTCAATATTATTTTACATACATGGAATACTCGGAAAAATATTGCTTGGTTTGTGAGTGCACCTTATGTACAATTTGAAAATTTAGCTAAGAATGCAAAAATTATTACAGCGCAGTATAAACTACAAAGCCAAAATTAAACTTTCAAAATATTGTATTTGATCGATAGCTACGCCTGAAGAACGATTTATATTATGACTTTATTGTGATTTATTCTTGTGCACGTTTTATAATGTATAATGTGTTGTTTGTTTTGAAACCACAAAATGTATTTACTTTTACATTACTACAGTCAATGCATCCTTACATCACAACATTCCATTGATTTGTGTACGCTTAAATTTCTACTCGCAAAATTGCATTTATAATATTATTATTAAGAACGTTTATATACAACATAGTAGCATTGTTGCTAAATGCAAATATTTCTCCACAGTACACAGGATGCGCAATGTGTGCAGTCCACTGCTTGAGTAGTATTTTAGCATCCTTTCGGTTTACTCCAAAGCAACAACATTCCATACATTTATGTCGTGATATCTTGATCAACTCGACACTGCAAGCTCTGGTTCCAGCATTAACATGTAAAAACACCGTAGTTACTACAAGTCCTCCAATATAAAGCAATCCAATGAAATGTGCCATTAGCGGAGGCAAAAGTTTTCGACCATTTATAGCAATCCAAACTGCAACCGTCAGACATACCTGAATACTGACAAGAAAGGTAAATGCCAGCCGACACAAACAATTGCGAATACTTTCAAATAAAAGTCTGACTTCCATGTACGCTTTTGCAACATTTTCCAGCATTCTGAATTCCTTTGACTTCTTTAGTAGTAAATTGTAAGTCTTTAACCGTTCCCAGGTTGCAAAAATCATACTAACTTCAACTAGAAAGAATATAACAATGTCGTGCATAATATACTGTGTAAGGTAGCAAGAAGTTTGCAAGCAAAACAACCAATTGTTTACAATGAACGGTTTATGTGTTTATGGCCACAGTTGCAATGTCCAAGTTAAGAAACCAAAGAAACACTGGTACAGGAACGCCATCAAAAAAGAGAACCAATACTGCAGCACACAATGATATTCCGTAAAAGTCTTTGTGTGAAGAAACTTTCTTCATTCTACTGCTTTCAGAAAACAAATCTGTACCAACCAAGTAGTTCACCGCTGTAGAAAATACCGTTCCAAGAGCAAAATGTTCAGTCGATTTGCCTTTACCCAAACACAAACAACTAGTAAAGCAATAAAAAGACTTTGTTGATAATATCAGTTGCAGGGTTTGCATGTGGATGGACCATTCTGTGGACTAGATCAATTGTTAGGTTGAAAATCATAAAGCACACAATGAAATTGAAACATTTGCTGCGCCTTGTTGCAGAAATTGGTTGCATGTATGGAAACGGAAATTTGGATTTGATTAATCCAACTGCCAAAGAGTTGTCTAGAAACTTGCCGTACGTTTTTGAATGTAACTGAAAAGCTTTCCGAGTAAATACGGTTAACCATGCGTTTGATGGAAGTGTTGCCATTTGTGACTGAAGTTTACTTTCTGGCTCTATATTCTTTCCTGAAGAAGCGTGATTCAATACAAATACATGTTGTGTTTTGTTTTCGTCGATTTCTGTTGAAACTTCACGTTTTATCAGTATTTGGTCAGCATTTTCCATATTGTGTTGTGTAATTTGCCTTAAAATATTCTTTGTGCACTGACTGGATACTATAACATTTTACTAATAAAAGAATTTACCTAGGTTTCTGAAAGGAAAAAGAAAAGGTTTAGAGGAAAATATTTCTGAAATATATGCGTCTAGGTTTTCTGAATATTTTAAATAGTAGATGGTTTTTTTAGTTTTGGTGTTTATTCACAACTAGCGCTAATATTAAAGTGATTATGCCTGCTAAACATGTTAATAGGCAATATATGGGTGTTAATAGACCATACCAGGTTGTAAAAGCAAAAACTCATTTAGTTGCTCGTACTACTAATCTGATCATCGTTGTGACAAGTCAATGAAATAGTTAATGAGTACCTAAGAAACTTCTATGTACTTTGTTACCAATACTATTGTTTTTCAAGCATTCTACTAACACTATGTGGTTGTACTAGACTTATTATATTTGGTTAGGTTTCACACCAACAAAATTAAGCAAAAGGTTTCATGCAAATTTACTGAAAATAAATACCTAGTATATATTCTTTCAAAAAACATGATTATTTAATCAGTTTTCTTCAGAGACTTAATACATTGTCGCCTTTTTTCTATGTCATTTCATTACAACACGGTTCTGTCGTTTTATTTGCATGACCACTTAACTCGTGTGTTTAAGATTTTGTATTAACATCATATTTGCTACAAAAAGTGACAAGAATGACAAATATTTTATTATCACTAAAAATAATTATTTACGTTACCACCAGAGCTCATGGTATTCACACATTCTACTCTTACTGTGTTTATGTATGTATATCTTAAGCATGTGTCTAGTATATTTTAGATTGGCAAAACGAATTCCTAAGTTTTGCGTCGTTTTGTGGAAAGTTACTGCCTTATTTTTTTCCAGACAACACCATGATACAATCAGTTTTTATAAGCATCTTACGGACGTCATTGTATGATATGAAATATTTGAACACTATACGACGATGTTGAAGAGTTTATAATAACCTCCCATTAAAAATTTATTTCCTATTCCCACAAAAATTTATATAATCTGAATGTGTACGGTCAATTTTTTCATGTAGTATTATATAATATGATGTAGTAGTTGAAATATTGTTGTATCAATTTATCTTAAAAGGCTTACGGTCATATAAAATAAAATAGAGGAAAAGACAGTAATTTTCCTTTACATTTTAAATACTAAATGACAGTTTAGATATATCTTGTTCAAAACAACACCTTTTATGACAACCCACGCATATCATTAAATTAATATATTACAGTTAAACTAATCTGCAAAAAAGTTACTGTTAGCTTAGTCTCAAAGACATTTACGGTTAAAATGCTATTTGCTTTACTGCTAGACTACAACAAAGCTAGTATTACTATCATGTCTTACATAAACTTCCAGTACTAGTGCCAAACCACTTAGTCCTAGCATTGATACCCACACCAATAGAAGAAGATGTAGTGCTACACATCAACTTTAACCGATATATCTTCACCTTTTGTATGTTGGTTCATACTCCAGCAATTATGCGCAGGATTACAACCTTTTCGCTCATCTGATATTTTGGAGTTTACTTCTTTTTGTGTCTGAATGTCAAACGTTTTTCTAAACAAGCTATATAATCCACTTTCCACCATAGATGCAACTTTGTTTTTAAAGTCTCCTAAAAAGAAATGTTCTACTCTATAAGACCTCATAATTGGTTGGCTAAAGAATGCTGGCTGATTACCAAACTCTATAACTTTTCTAGTTCCACCTGCAGCAAAGACATATTTTAAAGCTTTAACATCAATGGACCCAAGACGAAACACGGTTGTACTGTACACCATTCCTATTCTTCCCTTGGTGGAACATAATGCATCCATACTTTTCTTTCTATTAAATTTGTCACATCTGATGGAGTAACCGCTAGTCATATTTTCAACGTAGCTGCTTATATAATCATTTAATAACAGCAAACTCAATTTTGCTATGACACTTGTGAATAACTTCTGGTTAAGCTTGTTGGTCTTTGAAATATGCTCACGTATGCTGGAACCAAGTGTCAAATCAGCAAATACAAATATTTTTGAAGAATTTTTTTCAGTTCCATTACTATTTGTATTATTTAGTAACTCATGAAAAGTAGTTGGAATATTTTCTGGTGTGTACTCCTTTGTCAACTTAGTGAACATTTTAGCGTTATAACAATGCCTTAGAAATATACCTGTAAATACCCACATTATTGTCAAACCAACCACTGATTTGTTAGTGTTTGAACCAGGTTTGAGGGTAACTTCTTGTTCAACTAGTGCTGATACAGTCCAAAAGGCTAGGTTCATAGCATTTGAGAAACGAGAACTTGAAACAAATATTACAAGTAAAAAGAGCATACAAGCTATTAGACAAATCCAGATAGTCCATGACATGGGTGAAATTAATTCCAGAAGAGATCCACTAGATTTGTGTTCGTTTAAATCTAATAGAAGAAAAAAATGTACATGGTCGAATTCAGCTGCAGTCGACAGACCTTTCTGTAGGTACACATCAGCAGAATAAACATATTGAAACAAGACTGGAAGCTTTTGCATACTCAAGCAAATACCAGTGCAGTTGCGTAATTGATAATATATGTTGTGCATACATTCATGGGCTTCTAAATAGTCTGAAACACTGACAAGGTACGAATTTGCAGGAGATGGAACACAGAAACGGGATTGGCTAAGATACTCTTGGAGGTTTTGAAATAAATTTGCGAAGTAGTTTGGTATCTGCAGAAATTGTTGTCTCCACAAGGAATCGATGCTGAGTTTGTCTATATATTTTGAGACCTGTACTGTAATTAACACTGAGTTAGTAATACGTCTAATGAAGCGTCGATGGATTTTCCTGGAAAAATCAATCATTTGTGCGCAGGTGACGCAACCAAGATGTATACTCAAAATGCTAAAATTGTTTTCGTTTATGAATAGTAAAACTGTTTGAGAAGTTTCGATTATGTCAGGAATCAGAATATGAAGATCATTTTGGTGAGACAACGATAGAGTTATTTTAGCAAAAGAAATAAAATATTGTGGAACAAAGCTGTTGAATGGCAGTTTTGGGGGTTGACGCAGTATTTGAATTTGATTCCAGTTCGGGAAAAACATGGACGTTGCATCACCATTGAAAGTGTATGTTTTGGATCGTTCAACTTGAACCAAATGCACTAAACACCTGCTGTGGTAGCGTAAAGGCATAAAGAACTTGGTTGAGAAAATTAGTTCGTCAAACATATTAAACCCTGAGGAATTCTGAGATTGAATATTAGCCGCTGCTACTTCTGAAAGTACTTTTGTGAACAGATTCACGCCAAAGTCATTTGAATATGTCTTATGGAGAGCTTTATTGTAGAAATGCAAAGTGCAGTGAATAAACGACGCCAGAAAATGTGTTGCAAGCATTTTGAGCAAGTTGAATAAGTTTAGTAGAGTTACAACTTCCAACGTCAGTAATGTTTTTGCGTGTAAAACCCTTGAATTGTCCTACGAAAGATAAACTTTGTACAATTGATTGTACAATAAATTATGGGTTTACCTATTAATGAGGTTTTGCACTTAATGGTTAAATAGACGTTCAAGTTATACTGATTGGTAGGAAGATTACTGCTGTATGTCTCGCAAGTTGAACTTTCAAAACCATCCAAGTACAACATATATATCAACTTTTTGATAAGAAATGTTTTGAAAAGTTTCGAGTGTTTGACAAACAAAACCACAATTTGTTATGCGTTTTGGTTTTATCAGTAAGGTTTTCACGAAATAATTTAAATTTGAAACGCAATATCTACCTAGCAATTTGTCATGTCATAGGATTAATCAGTATTTGGGTTTCCATCCTAATATCTACAAACTTGAGCTCAAAACATGTACAACCTCAACAACCACAAGATTTTATCTTAAAAGTTATTAGAGGATATGTCCATAACAATTTCACGATAACAAAATCTTACAAGAGATGGTTATCATGAACCGTTGCAAGTATACTAGAAAAATTCTTGATGCTTGATTATTTTTGCGTGAGTTAAAACAAAAGAGTGGTATTTGGTATTCGTTGAATTTTAATATTTTTAACTAAATTAAATAATCTGCTAGCAATAAATTATACACCAACGCGTGCAAAATCATAAACTATGAAAACTAGTCCAGTATTTAATTACATGTTTTAGAATGCGCACGCAAATTTATATAACCTTGAGAAGTTTGGAAGCAAATCTTAATGCTTTTATATGTAAAAATGAAAGGTGCTTTATTCTGAAACGATTGATTTTTTGGTTGGAAAACAAAAGTACCTTCACACAACTTACCATTTACAAGTTTGCTTTACGAAACCCTTTTCCAGAACCATTACAAACAACTACGCTTGGTATTTTTGCAATTATTTTATTTTATGTAAGTACTTGAACCTTATAAATGCACAAATTAGGTTTAGAACAGCCTCGACGCTCAACAAAACTACTGCTCCTGCATACCCAACTACCAAAATATAGAAAATTGTGACAATATTTCGTTTCATGTTTGGTTTCTCTGGTGGCACCGTTTTAATTTCAGTACTATCGCCAGCCGTTAACTTCATCCACCACTCAAATACACCTGATGCTTTTAAGCCATTTATTCTCATAGGTATGTTAAGAGGAAAAACCCCCCCTAAGGTTATTTCAATCACATAATTCCCATAAACCTCTTGCCCAATATCCACTATCAGATTACCACGACTTTGAAATTTTCGTACAAGTTGTTTGCACATATACTCAGGTAATATTAATGCCACGTTATTGCAAGCTTTAAGTTCGTTTTCCAATGCAAGTCGATCCTTTTCAATTAGAACTGCTCCGGCTTTAGAGACATCAAGTTTTTCCGATGGCACGAGGTTTAACAAAACCTCATTTCTTTTTTCAAGCGCAGACCAGTGTAAACTGCTGATTTCAGTCAGAGCATTCAATAAAACATTTTCG
The DNA here is from genome assembly GCA_029691765.1 of Entomobrya proxima. Lineage (NCBI taxonomy): Eukaryota > Metazoa > Arthropoda > Collembola > Entomobryomorpha > Entomobryidae > Entomobrya > Entomobrya proxima. The sequence goes on from CM056172.1 coordinate 52,746,794, forward strand.
TAAGTAGAAGCAGCATAGAGCATATGCAATTCCGATATAACGATTTGGTATACACCGCTTGAAAAATTAGAAGGTTCAATAAAATGTTTAACATATTCGCTCATTCGAAGTGTTACACCTTCAAATGTCATTCTAACAAAATCTGTGGCAACAAAACTAATTCTTGTATAAACGCTAAAGTTTCTAGCTACAAGTTCTGATAAGTTATTGTAAGGTACATGTAATCTGGGTTGTGTCATATTGTAAACATTTGTGTTTTTGTAAGCGTTACTAAGTACATTTCCCATGAGTAGAAAACAAATGAGAATATTTCTGCCATGTGATGTCCGAAAAGCTATGGCCGGGATTGGGTCTCCCTGCTCAACAAGTAGTTTGAATAGACCTAGCAAACACGTTGAGTATTTATAAAGGAAAGAAAAAGTATTTTCAGTGTCACTTAATACACCCGTAACACATACAGCCAGCACAAAAGTACATATAAAAAGACAAAACCAAACGTATTTATCAAACACTATGACAAACTCATTGAACGATAGTCCATTGATATCTTTGGGTTTTCCACAATTGACAAACTTCATGGTTCTTAGCCGATTCAAAATTCTTATAGTGTTGGGATTAGCAACAGAATTGCCAAATTCTTCTGTTTCTGTAACAAATAGGAAAAGGTTACTCGAGAGACGTTTACTGCTATCGTACCTTTGAAACTTGCCATTGACACACATTATATTTTCAATTATGAAACTCGAGTTTCCTAATATGCTTGGTATTAAGTGTGCGAAAGCATAGTACAACTTTTTAAGATTATCTTTGAAACCATATACTGCCATGTTGTAAGCAGAGCCTATCCGACAGTCTTGTAGCATTTTTAATATTTCAATTGGTATTTGAGGTTGTGGCAAGGCCCAACGTATCTGTGACTGACTACCTGCCATCAATTGGAGCTCAAATAAGGTAGCTACTCTTACACGCTCCTTCCATTGAACAAGTGAAAATGTTATTTTTCTCAAAAGTGATGGTTGCCAATCATAAAAGTCAGCAAATGTAATATCCACAACTGCAGCTGAACCATACTCCAACAAAGTTCCGGTGTTTATGGGTAACAGTTTTCCAATTAAAAATGTTCCATTTGCGTTTTTCGGATTTAATTCTTTTTGAGCTTTCAATTTGTCATATTTGCTTAAATCAACATTGTCTAAAAATATATGGTAGGATGGTTGGCTTCGGGTAGTATCTGCGCTAAATAACCACATGTATTTTATTGTACTGACGGCAACCTCCGGCACATATAAATTTACAAACAATAAATAGTTCCACGGTTTTACTGACATGGTAAATTTAAACTCGTCCAAAGTTACACAAAATTCACTAGCCCATAGTCCGTTTCGATGAAGTTCTTGAATTTTTGTCGCTGTTTTAAATAGGCGGGAAGCCTTACATGTTAAACGATACTTGAACGAAACATTAAAAGCCACTGGCATTTGAGTAGGAACCCATGCCACGCTGTGTATAGAATTTGTGGGAAATAATGGTGAGTAGTTGCAATCTTTGCATTCCGCCAGGTATGGTGTCATGCTTCTCAAAATAATCGACTGGTCTATGTTGCTTGCAATATTTGTATATCTAAAATTGTTTATTATAATAAGTGTATTTGTGTTTTTGAATGGCAGTAGCACTTCATTTAAATTTGAAACTTGTGGCCAGTTTTCCTCAAATTGCTTTCTATCTTCTGTTTCAATCGAACAAAGGCTTATTCTAAAATATTTTGAAATGCAGTTTTTTATTTCTAAGATAGTACGTGAATTGTGGTGGGAGTCAAATTTAATCTTCTGGTAAATCACAGTTTTTAAACATAACACAAAATTATTTGCTAGTAAGGCAAACAAACAAAAAGCAAGTATGAAAGTCATTGCGATAGTTTCTCTAAGTAACTATATAATCCGATTCTGGCAACCTGCATAGTTCTTTAGCGTTCGTTTAGTCATTTTCTATCTGAATATGTTCTAACATAATTACGTATTTATATGTCTGTGGACGTTTTAAAAGAAGCTTGGCATATTATGGATGCTTATTTGGTTCTCAAAAACAAAACAACAAATTAAACCTACCACCTGCAAAAACTATCTCATTATCCAACATTGCAGATCCTATCTTTAATAAGAATATCTATAAAACCCGTTTACCTCTACAATTTTGCTATGTTGTTTGTTCCATGATTACACCATGTAGATACTAATACATACAAAAGCCCCACTTATCCTGCAATTTACCTAAATAATTTTGTTGGTTCCATGGTTCAACTACGTTCCCTACTACGCAAAACCTAACATTCGGTAATATTACCGAGTAGCCTATAGTATTACCTATAGTGAGTTTACAAGGCCATAAATAAATGGGCAACACGACTGACGCATGCTAAATTTTGGAACAATTACGAGGTAGTAAAATCGGCTCTACTTGTAACCAATACTTAAAACTTACAACATGGCATGCCAATAGTATAACAGCGGAAGAAGTAAGCAAACTTTATTAATTGCGTTCCACCAAAACGCTTAAGCATTATATAAATTAATTATCAACATTCATAATAAATGTATTGTACAACAACACCAAAAATTTAAATTAAAATTTGAGAATAATCGTCCACCAGACTAAATACACCAGTGTGTAATTATTGCATTTTATTTCAAAATTTCTTGATTTTGTAAATTACCTGCATTAATTTGGAATTGAATGAAAATTATGTATGAAAACCGTGCATAAAGATTTGAGATTATGACAAACATACTTGCTTACATAGATTATGGTAAAAATTTGGACAAATTACGCTGCCAACATATACCAACAACTGCTACATAAATTCTCCACCGGTTTTCAACTCCAAAAAACAACTGATACTAAAATTCCTGTCAAAAGTACCACAAAAATCACTAATATGTTTCCGTAAATGGATGTACTCTTTTTAGTTTTTGCTTTTTGCTGGGATTTTGTTTACATTGGTCTGAACTTTACGCATCTCACCAAGCCAATTTCTTAATGAGTTCCATCTTATATCCAATCCAGACGCTTTATATAAATCTAATCGTCTAGTAAGTTGTTGCGAAAGTCTAGGTAACCAACCAGGAAATTTACTATTTCGCTGTGAGTTGGCTAAGTGGCCGTCTCCAAATTCTATCAAAGTTTCTGTTCCTACATGGATATTTTGTCTAAGGTACATTTTAATAAGTTTCTTTTTCATCTGTTTTATTTGAGGTTCTGGCATAATAGCGGCGGCCTTCTTACATTCAACTAGCTTATCATTAATCAAATCTCTATTACGTGTTTCATAACTTGTAAGAAAATGTGCCACTGAAGTAGATTTTGAATTCCAAGCAAAAAGATTAGGAATAAGCATGCTGTGATTGTTCAAATAGTTGAATGTTGAAGACTTATATGCTTTTAAAGCTTCCACTTCCGAGTAAACTTTAAAATCCTTTGGGTTTCTGTAAAAGTGATTATTTATCTTTTTCAAGTTTGTAATGCCACCATAAATTTGACCTCTATTTGCATATATCTGGCCTATGCCTTCAAATACTTCAAAAGAATTTTCAACAAGTTGAGCAAACAGCTTATACTCAACCTTAGCTCGAGGTGATACAAGTCTATCAATATTTTCTCGTTTATAAGCATTGCTTATAACAATGCTGGCCAGAAATATAGAAAATAGTGGAATTTTAAGAACACGACTTCTAGCAATTTTACTGGAAAATGGGTCGCCTTGCTCAACCAGCAGTCTATAGCATCCTCTTAGATAATGCCCGAAACTGTACAAAGTACCAAGGCATTTGAATGTAAAGAGAGTACCGTGGATACAGAACCAGGTAAGCCATTCAGAAGGCTGGTAACTTAAAAAAGTTACGGTGGTACGTTCGTATTTGGGTTGATGTACAATCCCTGCAGCACGTATTTTCAATTTCTCTGTAGCGCAACATTTTTTGCTAAGAAATGATATTCAATGTATACAACTCTCTTGAAATTGCACCACGGAGTACTATTTGGATGCAAAACTGATCAAACATGATAACTTTGGCTTTTTGACTGAAAAGCTGCTATGAATTTCTACTCGAGACATCTCATATGCATGCAATAAAACAATCAAATATATAATTACAACACTGCATACATTGCAGTTTAATTACATACATATATTGTATATTCTGTCTCAGTTTTGTACTTTTACAACTTTTGCAATTCTTATTCTATTCTGTTATTATTACTTTTGTGATATATTACTCTGGTTTATATGATTTTATACGTGTGATTTTATAATCGTATATAAAAGGTACCAGTTTCAATATGGAATTACTATTCAAGCACTACAACGGTGATAATTCAGACCTTCATAAGATAACCCTGTAGTAAACATTGTTTACAAATTGGATGAGTTTCAAAATCTTATCATTTTCCTTTCTTTAAATCAATGATTATAAATACAAGGGCAGCCATTTTGAAAGTTGTTTTTAATCCCAAATTTTTCAACTACAAGTGAACATTTTGTAGCAAAGTATATAAATGTAATTCATTCTTCTCAAGGCAAGTTAATTTAAGTAATTAAAGCTGTGTTAAATGTGCATGAATCACCATAGTTAATTAATGTTAATATGTCCAATATTATATCCACATGTTTCTTAACTATTAAAACATTAAATTTAATTACAAAGTTGGTATTTTATAAACGTTTATTTATATTGGTGGAGTAAGGAGTATACATTGAATAGCATTTCTTAGCAAAAAATGTTGCGCTACAGAGAAATTGAAAATACGTGCTGCAGGGATTGTACATCAACCCAAATACGAACGTACCACCGTAACTTTTTTAAGTTACCAGCCTTCTGAATGGCTTACCTGGTTCTGTATCCACGGTACTCTCTTTACATTCAAATGCCTTGCAAAGTACTACCCAATTCGCCATATTCTTGAATGTACTTAAAGATTACTGGACTAAATACAAAATGCACCAAAAATATGCAAAGCCAACAGTAACCATCGTAACTAGCTACCAACTCAGGAAAACCTAATCCGCTTACGCCAGATTGTCCACAGCCAATAAATTTGTCTTGTAGTCTTGAAAAAAGAGGTTGCAGCGTCATGTTTGTCACAGGTCGCACTACAGTCGCAACTGTTAATATTACCGACTCATTCCCTAACATTTGCAAGGCTTCACCACCTAGAGTTGAGTTTGGGAGTATTGTTCTCCACATTTGAAGACGCATGATGCTTAGAAAAAGTTTTAGATCCTTTTCTCTGAAGCTGTATCTCAGTCGTTTTAGAGACGTTCTTTGTTTTACAAGCTGACGGTACAAGCTACCGTGAGTATTTGAGTATGCTAATTGTACTTTGAGATTTTTTGAAAATACAACGTTTGCATACTTGCTTTTCAAATTAGTCAATAAATTATCAAACACCGAAACCTCAACTAGTTTTGGCTTACAAGGAAATTCAGAACACCGTTGTTGCATACTTAGAACGGGCAACTGGTTTTTAGTAGGTGAAGTTGACGTGGTTTGCAGATGTCCGTATTCATCGAAATCTCCAAAGTGCCAGCGGCTCTGATATTGCAAGTCAACTAGCCACGTTTCATACAACTTCTTTGCAGGAACCAAAGTAACCAGTACATACACACGCAATAAGCTAGCCTGCGTGGTTAGAAAATAAGCAAGAAGGTCGCTTCTTAGATGCGTTTCTACTGCTAGTGGATCAGCAAATAGTGGCCAAAACCAAAAGTTTATTGGTGGCTTTGAAGGATTTTGCTTTGGATAAATGTCTAGATGAAACTCACAATGCCATGGTTTTGATTTTGCGGAAAATGCTAAAAACTTTGTTTTAGCACAAAGTCCATATATATTTTCTCCTTTTTCATTCTCAGGTCCACCAAATGTAAAATCCGAACTAGGACATTTGAACAGTGTATTTGATTGATTAAGAGAAGGTATAAGTGAGCTTACGTTGTCGTAGAATACTCCTTGAAAATCAAAATAGATTGAATTGCTGGAAACACTTGGGGTTAAAATGGCGTTGTGATCGGGTACACGATAAAAATGCTTTTTATTTTTTGCTATGTTGTTATGGCTCAGATGTCTAACAACGGCCGGTATTGGAAGGTTTATGTTTACAGTACTTTCGTAAGTTGTACGTTGAACGAAACAATGTTCATGAGGTGCCAGATAATTAGTTATTGCTTGACTAAATGTATTTACAAAGTCGTACTCGCTCAAGACATTTTTACGCTTTGCTTGAATTTTGAGAATAACAATGCTTAAGAAAACCAGGATGATACCAGTTTTCAACATATTATAAAACTGTTAACTATATACCAGGTAGACGCAACATATTTTATCTCACAGTTAATGTTTGAAAATCTAAAAGAAAAAAATAGGTTTAAAATATTGTATGTTGAGTTTTGTTTGTGGTATGCTATTGATTGTGGTTGTATCGAAGTTCACGGCCAGCGTTTTATTGACTTATAGCAGGGGATGTCTTCTCTTACCAAGTGTAATTATTTTTGTTCTCAGTAACCATGCACGCTAGTTCACAAATACAGTACGTAGGGCATCGCAAAGTCTAATACCAATTTATTTTTGTTTGCTCGTGTGGTATGTTCATATGAACAAAACGTAATTAAAATACTATATTTTGGAAGCCTCGTCTTCCTCGAGTGGACAACTATGCTTATACTTATACATATATTTGCCAGTAATCAAAAATAAAAAGCAATTTTTGAGCTCTAATAAGTAGGTATCTCTGCCTTGTTGAACAACACACGCGCCAGCAATGCCTAATTGTGGCACATGCCAGGAACTTTCCACTGCCGGATATTTTAGTATTCAAATATTTTTAATTTACATGGCAAGGAACACACTGTGTATTGCTCACAATCTGTAACACTAATGCATTCTGCATAGGAATGTAAAATCAATTAAATCGAAGCGTTCCTACTGTTGATGTTTTTATACTCTGTCCCCACAACAAGGGTTCTACTAACATCACTGTTTTACTGTTTTACTAATGCAGTTGATTTTTCAAAATCCACTATTTCACTGAATGCCATTTATTACCTGGTTGAAAAAATATTGAAAAAAGTCAACAATCGACTAAAACTGGTAAACTGTTTGAAAAACATTGTATGGTCACAACCAAATGTAATCCACCCTTGGATTGAGTAAAGCCACATGGTAGGTTCCACCTGAAAAATTTTTTTCTTGTATTTTCAAAGTTTTTGCATAAACGTAACGTATATGTGACATGTAAATATTATGCCAACTTATGTTGTCTCAAGTTGCCCCAGTAGAGGAGTACGGCGATTTGTTATTTCAGTATGCGATGGGTGAATGAATTGGCCGTAAGTCGAAATGGAAAGGGAATTGGTCGTGGAAACTTATTGTGCAAATGCACCATAGTAGGGTTGTTATTTGACCAAAATTTGGGTTAGTCACCATCAAGTTTTGTTTTTGAGAAAAAATATAATTATCATAAAATCTAATTTTTTAGGACTTATCTATTATTTTTTCGACTGTATCTCACAACCGATATTATTTTGGTAGCCAATAAAATATTGACCACTTAGAACAAACTGTGTTCTATTAATTGCAAAAGAAAATTTCAATTTTTTATAAATTGCTGAGAAGTTTTGGTCGAAAGTGTTTGTTCTCGTCTGATTTTTTACCAACTTTTAAGAATTAAAAGCTTCATAATTTCTGAACTATTACTTTTCGCTAGACAGTCATGGGTAATTCTGAAAGGGCAAAGCCTGGTTTACTTTCACTAGCAGTCTCAGGTTCAAAACCTACGACTAAAAAAAGTGACACGCCATAGTGTTGCGCAGTTCCGGTGGGACGAATTGGGTACGTTTGCGGAAAAATTCCCATAACTTTCTATTTTTGCAAAATTTTTAAAATTTGAAAAACCCCATTTTAGAATATTTAATTTGAAACATTTTGCTGCTTTAATCACGAAAATTGGACAGCCCACTAGCTTGCAGCGGCCATGTAAAGATTGCATGTTCATGTTTATCGGCGTCTAAGTATTTCAATTCTCAGTTTAAAAACTAACCTAATGTTATCGGTACGAGCTTAAATTTCTAAAATTCTGGTTTCTCATTACAAAAATATCAATTCTAGTCATCTTTTTACATCGAATTTGAAAGTCAAAATTTTAGGAATTGTAACATTACAATTCCATTTGGAATTGTAGACAACATAAGTTGGCATAATATTTACATGTCACATATAGGTTACATTTATGCAAAAACTTTGAAAATACAAGAAAAGAATTTTTCAGGTGGAACCGACCATATGGCTTTACTCATTATGTTTCTAAGGATGCAATACACTTAACAACAATATACTGTTGTGCTTCTTATATAACCAAAATGCACTCTAAATACCACAAACGGTTTTTAAAACTCAGCATTCAAGACCAAGATTAGTGGTGAGGTACTTAGAGTTTCAATTATTACTGGAACACACAGCCATACTGTTTTTATAAAACAATACAAGCAACCGCAAATCACCAAATTATGATGGCGGCATTAGTAAACACGTTTTTACCTCCAAATTTAGAGCTTCGTTTTTTTGTGTAACATATAATTCATAAAAAGTACTTACGTGTTCTATAAAAATCTAACTTGAACTTATTATAGCTTTTTTCACAAAATACCCTTTATTTCCAATTAAATTGTAGTTCATAACTTTTAAAGTGCCACAACAGTTATTACAAAAACAATTCTGCGCTACAAAGTAACTAACTGGTAACCAAATTGTACATTAAAAAACAAGAAAGTTTTTCAAAACTCTGTATTAACTTTAATTACATGAAAATAAAACTCAAAATTTTATGCAATAATAAAAAAATGTTCCCGCTTATGGTAATATTTGCTTTTGTGTGTTTCCCATAGTATGGCAGCAATGGCATAGTCTCGATTAAACCGTGGAATTACTTACTTTTTGTAAACCTGTACATGCCTAAAGTGGCGCTTCTTCTGGCGTGGACAATTCTGGAAGAAAGATACAACAACTCCAGAGAGATCAGACGCACCCATGTAGTCAACCTTTTGGACTACAAGCCACTCAAGACAGAGAGTGCAAAGGATTTGCAAGCACTTTTGGAACGAGAAGGAACGAACGGGCACACAATTCAGAGAAGTGCTTGAGGTCGTTGAAACTGTTGGGGTGCAAAACAGAGGAATGGGATGACTTAACAGTTGTTATCATCGAGAAGAAACTAGATTGTGTGACAAGAAGGGAGTGGGCTCGTCGCCTGACAGGGACAACGCCACCAACTTTCAAAGATTTGTCAACATTTCTGGTTAGCCATATTCGTGGACTTCAAGCGGCGGGCGCTAACCATCCTACACCAGCTGGACCACGGGAGGAGAAGCAGTTGAGGGTGAATTATGCGGTGACAGATTCCGGTAGTTGCCCAAATTGTAGCCAGTCCCACCAACTCCAGGCGTGTCAGGATTTCTTAGCCAGCAGCGTCAGTGACAGAAGTGCCATAGTGCGGAAGGCGAGGTTATGCTTTAATTGCCTAAAGCCTGACCACATGCTGAAAGACTGTTCTTCCCCTCGGAGGTGCAAGAAGTGCGGTAACAAACACCACACACTTCTTCACGAGGAAAAGAAAGCAGAAGCAACATCAACAACACCGTCAACCTCAAAGGAAGGAGTGCCAACTGTGCAGGGTCACCATATCGCAGCGGATGATGGTGGGCTCCTCATGACAGCTTTGGTTCAGGTTCCTGATAGGTACGGTCAAATGCAGATATGTCGTGTCTTCATTGATGGAGGATCGGGTGGTGAGTTTGTGTCAGCGGCCTGCAAAAAGCGTCTAGAACTTAGTCGTCATTCCAGCAAAGTGAAAGTGAAGGGAGTTGGTGACTCAGAGGCTGGTACGTGCACGGGGAAAGTAAAGACTACCTTGTTTAGCCGACACAACGGAATGGGATTGGAGGTAGAGTTACTAGTAATGAATAAGATTACTGGTAAGCTGCCGAGTGTAAGAAAACGTAGCGACTACAAACATTTGGAGGGGATTCCACTGGCAGATAGGGAGTGGTATATCCCAAGTGAGATTGACATCCTCATCGGAATTAAGTATTATGATGAGGTTGTGCTTAATGCCCGAAGAAGAGGAGGAAAAGGTGCTCCTGTAGCGTACGAGACTATATTCGGATGGGGGTAGCCGGAGTTTGTCCTCCTGAGGAATTTGCATCAATCAGATCTCACCATATTGCTCTCGACCCTATTCAAGAGCAACAGCAGAAGTTTTGGGTAACAAAGGAGCCATCAAAAAAGCGCATCTTGACGAAGAAGGAAGAGGCATGCGAAAACCACTTCAAGCACACTTATCAAATCGAGGAGACAGGAAGGTTTGGGGTTCGTGTTATATTTGATAAGGACAAAGTAAAATCCTTGGGCAGATCGAGGGAGTTTGCGTTAAGACGGCTACAACAGGTGGAGCGACGCCTTGTTAAAAAACCCGAACTTTCAGTGCAGTATTGGAAGTACATGAAAGAATACGAAGATTTGGGGCGCTTGAGTCAGTTGCACAGTAGTGCAAGGGGGGAGGAGATCAGGAAGACTTGTGCGGACAACCGAGTAGCCACGATCCAAGAGCTAACAGTACCAAGTTCATGGAGACATGTGGCGGGGGTGGAGAACCCCGCAGATCTTGCATCGAGGGGAACAACGGTGAAGGAGCTCTGCTAATCATCATTGTGGTGGAACGGGCCAGAGTGGTTATCATGCACCAGTTTACCAGCATTTCCCCAAGAACCCACCGAGGGGAACTTGGAGGAACGTGGACTAGCGGCAGCAGTGATGAGGACGAAAAAAGCAGAATCGCCGATTTTACTCCGTTACTTGTGTTTACAACGCTTGAAACGAATAACAGCCTGGCACTTTTGGTGGCTGATGTTTAAGATAGAGAAGACAGTGAAACAAGAACCCTTATCCGCCGTGGAGCTGCAAAGTTCTTTCAGTTTTTGGATCAGAACGGTGCAAAGACAGCACTTTGAAGACGAGTATCAGCTGTTATTGGAAAAGAAGGAAGTTGGCAAGAAAAGCAAACTAAAAGGCCTGCACCCATACATTGACAGTTATGGGATATTCCGAGTGCCTGGAAGGCTGCAGAATGTTTCGTTGGCAGTGGAGAGAAAGAATCAAGCTAGTGTCCCTGCAGACTCTCATCCGAGCAAGTTGATTGTGGATCATTACCACAAAAACAGTTTGCACAGCGGGTTCCAGTCAATATGGTCACCAATCCAGCAGGAGTTTTGGATCATCAGAGGCAGAGACACAGTAAGGCACCTTGTGCAGAGCTGTTTAAAGTGTAGGAGGTACCGGGCAAAAGTAGCAGAGCAGCTGATGGGGTCGTTACCAGCGCCACGAGTAACGCCGTTTACTCATACGGGAATGGACTATGCCGGTCCATTTGTCCTGAAGGATGTCATTGGTAGGGTGTCAAAAACTTATAAGGGCTACTTATGTGTTTTTGTTTGTTTATCTACAAAGGCTGTCTATCTTGAAGCCGCCTCATCCCTGAGTAGTGAAGCCTTTATCACTGCATTGAGAAGGTTCTTGTCCAGAAGGGGTCTTCCGTCTCAATAGTACTCAGACTGTGGGACGAAGTTTGTGGGTGCTGATCGGGAACTGAGGTCGTTTGTGAAGGGGGCAGCGGCTAACAAAGCAATAACCGACGAGTTGGGTGCCAAGGGGATCCAATGGCACTTCAATCCTCCTGGAGCACCACACTTTGGGGGACTTTGGAAGGCTGCCGTTAAACTAGTGAAGTACCACTTGCGTCGTGTCACAGGAAGCAGTCCTATGACCTATGAGCAGTTTGCAACTTTGTCACAAGTTGAAGCTGTGCTCAACTCACGATCACTGTCACCAAGATCAGCGGAGCCAGGGGATGTGAAGCCATTGACAACAGTACCAGATCCAGCGGTAACGGAGATACCAAGGAAGAGACTGAGTCAACATCAGTTTATTCAACAGCGGCTACAAGTGTTTTGGAAACGGTGGAGCCGTGAATACCTAAATTCATTACAGAAGAGAACCAAGTGGATGTGGGAAAGTGCAAATGTCCAAGTTGGTGATCTTGTCTTGTTGGCGGAAGAAACTCCTCTAGCAACGTGGAAAATGGAACGTATCCAGGGAGTGCATCCTAGTTGATGGAAGAGTTCGTGAAGTGTGTGTTAAATAGTAAATAGTGTTATTGTCACGCTTGTACCATTGTTAACTGAATCTGATGATGAGTCTACTACCAGAGCAGATGTCAATGTTCAAAATTAGATATTTGAGAAATGAACATGTTTTCATTTAAAAATCAATGTAATTTTTCAAGTTCAGTTAGTTTTGTTTACTTAGGGATAACACATTCTGAAAACCATTAAGGGTAGCTCTCTGGGGATAAAATCCCAGCATGAGCGTGTCATAGAATGTTTAGTTCCGTAACGGAACGGGTTCTGAAATTGCTCGTTAAGGCTAGTACCTCAAACTGAGCGTGTTAGAGAACCTTGTAGGATGTTCATTTTCATTTATATTTTGACTTTTATTGTTTATATGGTAAAGTAAGTTTGTAAACTTTCTCTTTTCGCTCTGGCTAGATGAGTCATCAGTGAAAGTACTAGACGATTGACGATAGTGCAATGGGGGGAGTGTTCAGAATGGAATGATGTTGTATGATGATGCAGCATGTAAAATACTAAAGAACGGTTAGGATGAAGTATTGCAATCTAGTTAAATTTGTGTGAACTAATGATTTGTATTTAGTGGTAAATTCTGTCATGTGTAAAGCACCTCGCTGGAGAGAAATGTTGGAAATTCGGTGTGCCACATCATCTTTGACGTGTAAACCCATGCCTGTTTTACTAGCTAAAATCTGTATCTTGTACATGTAAGAGTGTGAAAGAGAACGAGAGTCTGTCTATTAGAGTCGTCGTGTGAGGAGCAAAGTAAAATTGCTGTGTTCTGCAGATATTTTTACTTACCTAAATTGACTGGGTAAAATTAATCTTAATTGACTATTTCTGCTACCTATAAATTACTTGTATAAAAAATTTGACCTATCTTTCTTTTATTCCCCATAATTCTCAACAGTTTTACACAAAAGCCACATTATTCGGCCCAACATCATTTTACAACTTAACTGTGCATTTAACCATAAGTCACCATCATATCGCACTAACCAGTATTCTCTAACTAACAAAATTGCAGTCAAAACAAGCTGTCTCGTTAATTTATTACTTGTGTTATGTGCAAGTACACGTTTACATGTGTGTGTTTTTACAAACAAAAGTTACCAAAAACCAAAAACGTCGAAAGTAATTTCACCCATAGAGTCAAGAAATATTTTTGTTTCTCCAGAACTTTTTCCTAATTCAGCAACTTTGGTACACACTATAATAATTGAAAACGTGCAGGCAGTTCCAATGAACAAACAAGATGTTAAAATATATCCAACCCAAATGCCGATAAAACGTGAAGCCCCAAAAGAACTCGATGACTCCAATTCACATCGTGTGTTTGTACTAAATCCAGTTTCAGAAAGGAACATAAAAACTAACCTGCATAGCTCTAAAATGGACATTCTTGCGCCAAACCCATGGCTGACAACTTTTGCTTTGAAAGCTTTCCAGTTGCATTCAAAAACCTACGGCAAGTTTCTTGACAACTCTTTGGAAGTTGGGTTAACCAATTCCAAATTTCCGTTTCCATACATGCAATCTACTATCGATACAAAACGAAGCAAATGTTTCAAATTATATTTATCCTTTGTGATTTTTAACCTGGTGCTTGATCTCGTGCACAAAACAATTCAACCGCATGCATCTCCTGCAACTGATATTGTCAACAAAGTGTTCAATATTGGATACCTTTGTGCATGTTTTTGGGTAAACGGAATCCGACAAAACATATTTAATGCTCTTGGAACCGTATTTCCTGCAGCTGTAAACTATTTGCTTTGTACAGAGTTGTTTTCTGAAACCTGCGATATCAAGAAAGTTGACCCAAACAAAGACATTTGCGGAATATTTCTGTATCTTGTGGTAATATGCCTACTTGTTGGTGGCGGTCCGGTTCCATTGGTTCTTTGGTTTCTGAGTCTAGACGTCACAACGGTGGTCACAAGAAATTCGCCAGTATTTTCTCCAATGACACACAAGTGGATATCACGCCCATTTTGCCTGCTAAGTACTTAAGAACCTTATGCACGATATTGTCGTATTCTTTCTGATTGAAATTGGTAGGTATATGGCCACTTGGGAACGGCTGAACAAATACAAAAACCTACTACTGCAGGAATCCGTAGACCTTAGAATGCTGGAGAGTGTTGAGAGAGCCTACGCAGAAGTTAGGCTTTTATTTGAGAGTCTTCGCCATTTTCTCCGTCGGTTGGCCGTTACCTTCCTTGTGTGTATTCAAGCATATTTGACGGTTTCTATTTGGATTGCAATAAATGGTCGAGAACTTTTACCTCCACTGATGGCGTACTTCTTTGGATTGCTCTATATAGGCGGACTTGGAGTTACCATGGTGTTTCTACACGTTAATGCAGGAACAAGAGCTTGCAGTGTTGAGTTGATCAAAGTAGCACGACATAAATGTGGGCGACTGAAGCGCATATCTGGACAAAGCAGAAGAGATGCAGAAATACTGTTGAAACAGTGGCTGGCACACACACCGCTTCCTGTGTATTGTGGAGAAATATTTGCGTTTAGCAATAACACTACTATGTTGTTTATAAACGTTCTGAACAATGATATTATAAATACAATTTTGTTAGTACAAATCTAAATCACAAATCAAATATTACAATGTAAGGCTTGATCAATTGACCCATTTTATTGGAGAGAACGTTTTATTGCTGCAAGAATATCAAACACAAAAGTTTGCAGAAAAGCAAGTAGCAATGAGGTCGAAAATGACAAAAATGCTTTTAAATGAGTGTATAGATCAAAATGCTTGCTAGCCCCAGCTTGGCATATGCCATAGAGCTTATAAGCTCTTGTGTAAAATAACAACAACAAAAGCTATCGATAATATTATTAATTTTAAATAATACACTTTGTACGAATTTACAAGTAAACTTCCAAGGATACGACAAAGCGTATATTTGCACTAATTCTAATCACATTCGTAAGTGAAGTATAGTTAAGCTTTCGTAACTATGAGGTGTTGGGTTTTAGTCGTAAGCGGAGTTACAGTACATTACATAAATTGTGGAAAGCCATGTGAGTATGTTGTTTGGTGGTGGTGCTCCTCAAATGAAACGTGCATTTAGTTCCATATTCATGGAACTTGAAATCAAAATAAGCTTACACACTATTGGTTAGTGCAGATCACAGTCTGTAATCGCGAAAAAATATAGTAAACAACCGTAGTAACCGCATTGTATAGCTTATATATGTAGATATATTATATTATGTGATAAGCAATAAAGCTTGTTTGCAAAGGCAGCAAACTAATTAAGAACTTACTAGCTCGATGTTAACAATGAAGTAGACGGATAGACAAACACACTACATTTTAAATAGCTTAAATGCAAAAGCAGCGAGGTATTGAAGATATAAGGGTGCCCCGAATTGGGCAAACTGTTGAATGTATTTTTTCGTAGCAGACGTAAACATTTAAAATTTAATGTTTAATAACATTACAAAAGAGCAGATACTTGTAACCGTTTGCCGTTGTAGATTATTTTTGATGAGTTTTAGAAATGCTATTTAAGATATTGCTTTCATAATAGACTCAAAAAACAACATTTAAAAGTTTACTTTGCATTGGCGCCAGTCTTAGGTATTAATCATACGCTTACAAAACAACATTTAGAATCGCTATTGAATAAATTAAAGTTTGTACTTCACCGTAACCATAAATGCAATAAGTTGAAAGTTGAGGAAAACATCATTATTGTTGCATGTTCTCATCGAGACAAAAACACTTGTGTAATAAGCGAGGAAAAGCGACACGTAAGCACTTTGTACAATTATTAATCAAAATATCAGTTGAGGTCAAATAAAAAACAAAAACGTAGTACTAGGAGTAGGAGTAGTAGCAGTAAAGTATAGTAAAAGGTTTTAGTTAGTATTTTTGAGTATTTAATAGCCATAACTACGGATTGTGTCTGTTGTCTTTTTTCTTATCCAAAATGATTCAGAACCATTTAAATTTCTTTGGCACTGCTTGCCTAGTTCAAAATGTTTTTGGTGGCTTGCTACTTACTTGGAACAAACAGAAAAAGCTAATGCAGAATCAATCCCCATACCAAGAGAAGAAAAAGTTCCTAAATAGAAAACTGAAAATATTTGCTCTTATATGGCTAGTTCTTGTACTCGGTGGTGTGTTTAGATTATTTTACGATAGCTCATACAAAAGCAAAGCAATTGACAAACCAATGTTTACCCTAGTAGTATGTGCCTGGGCAGCCGACTACATTTTGATACAAGTTTGCAAACAAAATGCAGAAGTTATTTGTTTATATGTCAATGGACTACTTCAGTTTCCTAACATGTTCCCTAAGAAACCCCAAAAGAAGCAGACCTTGTCTCTTTTAGACAAATTAAACCTAGCTTTGGCATATGGTGGACACATCATGACTTTAGCCTTGCCAAACATTTATGTGTTTGGACATTGGGGGGATAATCCTTGCGCACCAGCCGTGGCAGCAAGCTGGATGATACCAGAGTGCCAGGTTTTAAATATTTTCCAATCGAAAACATTCTTCAATCAGTTTATAAACTACATTCTGAAAGCATGTGTTTTTCTGGTAAACTACGTTACTTGGAGTTTTTCAGCAAGCATTTGTTCCGTGTCCTATTCTGGATTGCAAATTATTTGCACTCTTGTATTTAGACATTACATAAAAGTGTAAGTATGAACAATTTATCGTTTGATGTGAAATGCATATTTTATAACAAAGATATTTTTGCATAGATTTCAGGAAAGGTGTAGCACAAATGGTGTCAAAGCGCCCGGTACGTATTTGCAATACAGAATCCTACAAATACTTGGCGTACTAATGAACCAACAAAAGCATCTAATAACCGCTGTCATTCTTGTAATAATACCGGTTAACTCTTTGTCAGTGGTTACCATTGTGCAACTTAAATCATCAGATGAAGGCCATTTTGTGGAAATGTGTATGTTTGCTGGACTTGTGGCGATTGGCTCAATGGACTTTTTAATGTTTATTGAAAATTTTGCGCAACTGTTAGCCACTTCAGAGGATGCACTGAAAACAATGAAAATTGCAATTGGAGTCGACAAGTTTGTCAGCCGCAGAGACCTACGTAGTCATATTAGATTTATTAGAAGCTGCACTAATATTAAAGCTAGTTTTGCTTCTCTAAACTTTATCTTCAATTTAACACCTCTGAACTGTCTTGATTTTACAAACGATATTACGGTTAATCTGCTACTACTTACAAAGTAGCCACAGTGTCGTTTAAAACAAGGCTGTGTCATTTTACAAGCTGGTCTGATATGGCCGTGAGTGAGTACTACGCAGTTAGAAGATTGATGACAATACTATTCACGATATTGAACTGTCCAGGAAAAAATGCATTTTTACAGCTTATACGTCAAACATCTTACTATTTATCTCAACAACATATTGACAGATATGTACTTGAACTCTGAGCCAGACTTTAGTATATCTGGACTCAATTTTGTTATTCAGCAACTAAAAAGTTTATTTGGTTTTACTCATTAGTTGCACGAAATGCAAGAAAACTGCGACTTATCAAAGCTTTATTGATTGTACGGATTACAGGAATTGACGTTCTTACAAAGTATTCAATATAATATTTTTCATTGCAATCTTTCTGAAAATTTATTTGTGTTTGGTACACAGATTTCTTTTAAAATAAACTGATTTTCCAGTAGTATGAACAACTAAAACAATGGAAATACAACCATACTACTTACGTTTCTCTGGTAATTTTTCCACGAATTACTTTTTCGGAAAAAGTTTTTCCTGTGTTTTCTCATTGGAAAAAAGGTTCCCCATCGCAAACCTCCATATTTTTGGAGTATCTGCTTCTTTTGCTAACTTATCTAACAATTTAAAAAATTTCTTTATTAGGTTTGCAACTCAACTCAAAGTAAGGATGTTGTGTCTGTTATTGCTATGTAACAAGTTAAATTGAAGTTGAACTGGGCATGCTTTTTGCGAAAAACGAATGATTTTCACACAAGCGTCTCTTTCTTTCACACTGAAAGCATTCCCGGCATAGTCCGTATAGTTTCGCAAAATGTGTAAGCTTGCACACTTTTGCCAAATTTGTGTTTTGTTTGACACAATTTCATTCCATCCGTCTAATGCTAGGAAGCCCTGGTTTGTCGTTTTGTTTGGAAATTGGTGAATACTTTCAAAATGCGTGATTGTCTCTTGGACATTTTGCAAGTTTGCTAGGTAGTCGCACTCTCCATAGCCAAGATATTGGCAGAGTGGAATTTCAGTATTTATAAAATCAAGAAGATTTAAAAGCCTAACAATTTACTTCAATATTTGCCTTAATATTTACAAAACAATAGTGATACGCTAATACCTGAACTCACAAACTTTCGGGTGGTTTCATAGCTCCCCTCTGAACACTTTTACTCTACAGCCAAATCTTTTGTGCAAGCAACTAAACTCATGTTTGTCTAGAATCTTTTCCAATGCCCGGTTTCGGATTGAGTCTTCTCCCAAATCAATACGACACACAGGACATGATGGCAAGTTTGTTGAGCAAATGTGACAAAAAGTGTGCCCACGTTGATATTGGTAATTCTCTTTTGAAGGAATTTCTAAACAAACTGGACAACAAAATTCCTTAAATTCTTCTTCCGTTTTTATAGTGTTTATTCAGTATTAAATAAATAAAAATATTCCAGGCTGTAGAGGGATTCCGATTGTGGGCTTTCAGGCAACAATTTGTGACGAGATATTCAGAAATAAAGTAGACGTATGCGAAGGAACAAGAATTCCAGGCATATAATATCATAACACATCTGACGTTAAGTATGAGATATTGAAAAACGTTTGGAATTTTACATGTAACCCCAATAAGTATATCATGAATGTAGTTCACGGGAACAAAGCAGTAATGTACTTTAAAGACTTTTGGGTGAGTAATTGTAACTACTCTCACAAGTGATTCAATTTTATATCAATAAAAACACTTTATTATCTAGTTAGGTAATATGCAGTGTAAATAAAAACTTCCTTAACTCCAAGTCTGTTACTGGTATGCTGCAACCGGTTTCATCGTTTTATTTATTCGACATCATCAGGCAGCTTAAATTAAAATGAATGGAAATAAAAAATTCATTGAGAATTTGTATGAAACGTACAGAAACCATATTATGTGACAATTAGTTAAAATATTATACTATTATTTACTCAGATATTAAAATGTATTATGTGTTAACTAGTCGTTTCACATAAAAACGGTCAACTATTGACAAAAGATTCCTGTATAATACAGTGGATATAATATTTTACATTTGAATCCTCAACAAAACTAGAATAAATTGAATATTACTATTTTCGGAATTTAACACAAAAATTGATTACCTTCAAATTGTTAGACAAATTCTAAAAATATTCACGACTTTATTGTTACATTTTAGGAAGGAATGTCCGTTTACGCTAGTTGTTGTACATAGAATGCTTGAGTCAATATGAAGTAGAGAAGACAGAAATAAAATATATTATGCGAGCCAAAAAATCCAGCTTTAACATTAACAGTATATGTGAAAAATGAACTGGACTATTTTGGCTCTTTTTCATGAGAAATGAATGGGCTTCACGGATGCAGGTATAAGTAGTAACTCAAGCTTACCAAAGGATACCTATTTATGGTTTTTTGTATGGAGTTTGGAATAGAATAAGCTATTTGTATTCTAATGTCTTGTGCATGCTTTAACAAATCCTCGTCTTTGCATTGTTTTAGTTCGTTGTAAAATGCATTCTTAAGTATTTTACCTGAACCAGGAATATTTTTATAGAACGGTATTACAACAAAGGAATTAGTATTATTATTATTAGTATTTACCGCGGTATTACTATTATAATTTACTAATATTTCTGGATGATGCATTGACAAAAATGAGACAAAGAATGCTTTTCCAGACTTTCTGGTGAATAGTTAACAAATGCTAACTTTGTAGCCGATATTTATAGAACTTTTTTGCATGCATATATGAGATATTTAAAAGGATAAAGGCATCAAAGGCTTCAATCAAATTCATTCTTAAGTGCAGTTTTGTCGTTAAGTATAGAGCCTTATCTGAAAGCCATAACCATATTATATGACCAACACATAAGTCATCAGTTTAATTGCCAAAATTTATGGCAATATTTAAGCTTATGATGACCTTAGCCGGATGCTTTCTGGTGGGAGCTTAACGTATCCAAGAGGAATTAGTTGGCTTTTCGCAGAATTTACTTGCAAATAAATAGCTTTGTACTGAATTTATGTCATTTGTAATAAAGTTGGATATTAAAGTGATTAAAAATATATGATGAGCCAACTAGAACATATTTGTGCAACAATAAAACTGGGTGTTTTCCGCTGAAGTTTATTTGTAATGATCTAACGTATAATCCCGGAAAAGGTGATCTCATTGATAGAAATATTTATTACGTATTGCGGATGCAGTTTTTTATTTGTTTTTCACACGGTTTTGCTGTGTATTTTGTAATGAAGCAGCAAACGAGTGGTAGATTAAGCTGGCCAAATTTTTAATATAGTGCGGGCGTTGTAGTCTATAGCCAGTAAACTAATCTCTGCTATTTCTTGTACCGTCGTTTTCTAAGGTTTAAGCTGAACCACCGCGGTCTGATAAGCAAATTCTGCTTAAGCTTGCAATAAAACTGCCATTCACTGCGTTTTAACAGTGGCACAAACAATATAAATGCAAAACTCTCACACAAGTATTTCCACGTAAGATTCCGTCATGGTTTGCCAATTGCAAATGTATACAGACTTAAACCGCCCTATTGTTTTGCTCCGTTGCTTTCTTAGGATGTTGTTAAGTGCCAAACATTTGACATATTTTAGGTTCCAAAATTCACCATTATCTGCTGTTTTAAAGTTGTAATGCAGAGCGGTTTTAATAAATAATCTAATTTTAAGTTTTATGATAATTATGTCAAGAATGTCATTAAAAAGTCATGTTTACGTAAATACCAGTATCAGTAAATAATATTATTGAACAATTTTCAAAAACTTAAAATTTTATAACCTTAAGAGGATGCAAATAGGATTCAATCGTTTTCATTTAAGTATTTAATTAACGGTTGGTTGGATTCAGCAGTTACAGTGTAATGTGCCAAATACTCTGTATTTCGCATTTTAAAAATAGTTTTAAGTCTTTCTTTTCAGTGTATTGAATTAACTATATACTTTAAAGAAAAACGATTCGACGCTACATCAAATACCCAAGTAACGAAAGTACTGTTAGGGTTTTTTTCTTGATTCCAAAGCTTGAGCAAGACTCGACGCCACAATGCAGCAACTACGTGGAAGATTGATATGCTAGTTTATAAAAATAGATTATATAAAAAATTGCATGGGGTTTATTTTGACAAAATATCTCACGCGGGCCGGGGTAGGCCAACTTTAGCTACTGTCTCTGTTCTACCAAAATAAATAATAATGTTAGGAACTCTGGCAAATTTCATAGCTTAGATTCCGATTCCGGTAGCGTTTTCATTAAAACTGAACAACTTGATTCAGATGCAATAACTCATTCAAATCAGCATTTCAAGCATTCTTTATGGGCTATTTTTCGTTACCTAAAAATAAATCCGAAGCAGTTTCTCAGACAAACTTTACCAAATTGTGACTTGAAGGAAAATTACCAGCTAATGAATCAGTGTCGAAATTGTGTAGTGCCTCTTTGTAAAAATTGTGGTTACATTGTCGACCAATTAACAAAACTGTGTACAGAATTGGAAGTGCTACAAATGAAGGTGGACAGTAAGCTGCTAAGCTTTCAAACAATTTTGCAGAAGAATCAGGCAGAACAAACTGAGAATGAACAAGATTACTATTCAGTAATGAAATCACTGAGAAACAAAATAAAAACATGTTGTAAGTGAAACCATTATTTAGTAAAAATTATTAAATATGAACCTAATATTAACATTTTTTAAACCTTAGGTGATACCAAACTGAAGCAGGTTCTACCTACAGTAAACCTAGCAACATTTAAATCGTTGGGAATAGCTGAATCTTTGACTGATTACTATTCAGAGGAACCAGTTGTGATAAAAACGGAGTCTTTGGAAACAATTCATGTAGAAAATGCCCAATTAAAACTGCTATTTTAACCGGCTTGCTATCTAACTTTCCTCAGAAGATTCACTTTGTTCGTTTTGCCGGATTGACGGTTATGGCTATTCCACAGTGATGGTGGTGGTACGCACTACTAAGCCTACTTTTCCCTAAAAAGTTCTCTATTTTTATGGGCAAAAATAACTTGCAAGCTACACCGTTTCTTGTAGTTTTCAACAAAACTATTAACTTTATTTCCCTCAAAGTTACAACAAATATGACCAGCAATTAGCTCTCTTGCTGAAGGCCACGTCACTCTATTCTACTTACACTGCACGCAGGCAAACAACTACTTACTACTTTTTATCCGAAAAAGTAAAGCCCAAGACTGCAATGAGAACGACTACGAAAAAATTACATGAAATGACCAACGGCCATACACTAGCAGATTACAGACACACGGAGAATTAACGGACAAATTTCTACAATATTACAAAGAAAAGGAACAGAAACGGGAATTATCTGGCATACAGCATTCTAGGCTCGCGCCCAGCATCGTATCTTGCCACCACTGGTGGACTCAAATAATTCCCTTTGTTCCAAAATGTACAATATTGGCGTGACATTTCCCACAATTCCGCAAAGTTGTAAAGAAGCATCTATTTCAAAGCCAGCTTCCCAACCAAGTATTCTAAAACCTAAAATCAAACAAGGTAATTTGCCAAATCACGAACAATGTGATAAGTGTCATAATTGGTATAGCAAAAATAACCTTTCTCGTCATAAAACCAAACACTGCAAGGCTACACCTACACCTAATGAAGAAAAAACAAAATGCGACATTTGCCACAAGATACTTCCTACTTCCAGCAGTTTGCTTCGACATACCAAAATTGCCCATCGTTCAAATAACATAAGAAGAACAAAAACACAGAACAAAGTAAAATGTGAGCAGTGTGACCGAGCTGTACTTAAGCATAATATTGGGCGACATTTAAGAATTCATTGTCCAGGGCGTGAGGGGAGAGTTAAGACACAGTGTCATCAGTGTCAAAAATGGTTCACCAGACATGGAATGTTTCGTCATAAAGAAAAATTATCTTGTAAGGCCACACGCAAACGCCAACTACGTAATCGCAATAAACCTTGGAAACCCGTGCATGCGGGAGAAATGTTAAATGAAGGTAAAACCCAATGCGACATGTGTTCCATGGCGTTTCCCAGTTCCAGTAATTTGCTTCGACATATCAGAATGGCCCATCCAGAAAGTGGCATAATAACAGGGAGAAAAACTGACGTAAAATGTAAGCAGTGCGACAGAGTAATGAACAAAGCTGGCATTTGGAGACATTTAAAAATGCATTGTCCGGGACGCGCTGAAAAAGATCCTCTAGGAGAAGCGGAATTGGAAAAGGAGTGGATAAAAAGTCAAGAGAAACTGACCGAAAGTTTTATTGCTCCAAATTCTGTGACATTTTCTAAAATAAGATTTGTACCTAAAGTAAGATGCAACCAGTGTGGAGCAATGATTGGTAAAAAGAAACTTCCACGTCATAGGAAGTTTAACTGTCCGTTTGGTTCTAGACTACCCAATCCTGAATTGAAACCAGCAAAATGTAATGTTTGTGGGAAATATTATAGAAGTTTGTCAAATATGTGTCGTCACAGAAAAAAGGAACATCCGGAGTATAGAAGAGCAATGCAGTACAAAATGCAGAGTTGGCAACAAAACGCCAAAGTGAAAAGTGAAATCGCATTAGAACATAATTATAGTAACGTTATTGGAAATAACGTTTGATTTGTTAATAGTGCTGGGCTCATGCATCATGTACATGAAAGATCATGTCATGTATCTTGGTCATGTCAT
The DNA here is from genome assembly GCA_029691765.1 of Entomobrya proxima. Lineage (NCBI taxonomy): Eukaryota > Metazoa > Arthropoda > Collembola > Entomobryomorpha > Entomobryidae > Entomobrya > Entomobrya proxima. Next base: position 52,770,964 of record CM056172.1, read on the forward strand.
GCCAAATTACATGACATGACATGAGGGACTGCTACATGACCCATTACATGACATGAATACTAGTACATGACATGAATTACATGCATGTACATGCATGTAAAACAAGGAAGAAATAATTGACAAATTTGCCATCAGTCACCAGTTTCTTAGATATTTTTGCGTAAAATCAGAGAGAATTGATTCTTTTTTTTCAAATTTTATATTTAAATTCTAAAACTAAAGAAGTAAGTTAGCTTTCACGATATTTTTATAACACTGGGCACCCATAAAACCTTTAAAATTTTTAGGCTACTTAGATTTCAAAGAAATTTTTATTGCTTCATGTACATGACCCATGTACATGCATGTACATGATACATGACATGCATGTACATGATACATGACATGACATGAAGCTTTAGTACATGAAGCAGAACTTGACATGACATGACATTGGGGTTTTGAAATGTACATGCCATGAATACGATTTTTGGTACATGACATGCCATGAGTCCAGCACTATTTGTTAACACTAACTTATTAGCTGGATGAATGTTTCAAAGTAGTTGCTATTAGCAACTTGCTAAAGAAAAGTTTGCGTTTAGACTTTTATATGTTGTTATTTTTAAACCTGAATAACTTGAGTTCCGTATGTTTATGTAAAATGTTGTTGCATATCTTTTAAAACAATGTTTTATTAAACAATGAAACAATATGATAACCATATTTTAAGCAAGATCTTCCACAGTTTATTTTGGTGCATAAAGACAAAAAAATATTTGCAATAAAATTATCATTTGTGCAATATTATTTGTTAACCTAACCTAAACAATTTTTCGTAATACATAATATAGTCATCACTTCATATGTTTCCTTAATGTCAGTTGATGTGGTCCTAAAAACGTTTGTTTGCAACAAATCCTACAGATATCTTAAAATTACACGCATTTGAAAATATTATGTTCCTATCTGTTTTGTGAACATGGTTGACATTGAGAGTTTCTGGTTTTGGTACGACATAATTTTGAAAAGCCTTTAATTTTTAAATGCACATTTAAAGAACATGGAGAATCATAAGCATTGCATGCTTTTATTTAAAATTCGGAATACATAATAACAATCTGATAGTTTATATTGGTAAATTTGATTTCGCATTCAGTTCCATTATCGCTAATCTACATATTTGATTAGATACACGCTACTCAATAATATATTACTGCAGTAACTGAATTAAAGAAAAGCTCCTCCTCCTCCCCCACCCACCTTAATATTTTCGAAAGTCATTCCCTTCTTGCTGTCAAAACCAATAAACCCACGTACTCCCTCATCCCCTCCACTTCTCTTGTTTCCCCTTCATCCGCATCTCCTCCAGAACCCAGAAGAAATCGTAACCATCCCCTCCAGATCCTCCTCCCTATCCACTACGGTGTCCTTTCTTTCCCTTGTTCTTGTCCACTACAAAATATAAAGCAAATGTATCAAAAATCACCTCCAATTCCAAACAATTAAAGCTAATCACAATCTTAATAATTTACTTACTTTGTTAATTAATTAACCAATTTTGATTACTAATCTAATCAACTACAATCCAAATCCATCTCCTAGGTAAATTGGTCATTGACAGAAGTGCATCTCGTCAATCGTCAACCTCCATTCATCCCCTGACATACAAAATCTAGGGCCCATTCCAACCTCCCATTTCCCAGAATAATCTCCCAAAACCACCCTTAAACTCAAAACAAACAAATTTACCGTCTAAATAAATTCTGTACTGGTTCGTTACAAAACTCCGTAAAACCAAACGACTTATTTCTGAAAACACTAATCCCTCATTTCTTCATTCTGTGACAATTTAGTCTCCACTTCCTCTTTCTTCGAACCCTCCCTCCCTTTACTTTTCTTCAGTCTTCCTCTTTTCACCACCCACCCTGGACCACTTTTCTTACCCTCCCCAGTTTTAATCTTCTTCGGTCTCCCTCTTTTTATCACCGATCCGGGTCCCCCACACCTTTTCTCATGAGTAGTTCTTCCACCTCCCTTGCAAAAAGTCTTTCCACATCCCTTTCGACAACTTACCATTGGTCCAACCCTCTTAAACTTATCAATCTCACTTATCTTTTTCCTCGGTTTATTAGGTTTCTTTCTTATCTTTCCCAACGATGGACAATGTCTTTCTTCATGAATTTTTAGCGTAGCCCTCCATCCAAATAACTTGCCACATTTTGGACACGCCACAGGCTCCTCCCTCTCCCTTCTTTTTACCGGTTCTGGAGTCCCCTTCCATTTCTAAGTTCCTCCGCCTCTTCCTCCTCACTTAAATGATTCCAACGGTGCCATTTTAAACGTTTAGCTTGTTTAATCTCCTGTCCACAAATGTCACACAATAGACCACCTTCCTCCTGACCTATTTTACTCCCACAAATTTTCTCATGATCTCTAGGATGACAGGAAAGATAAACGCCACAAAATTTACACTTAAATTGTTTCAAATGACGACCCAAAATGTGATTTCTCATGTGACTCAAGCCCTTCCAGTGAGCCTTTTTATCCTTAGGCTTGTTATCCTCTCGCTTTTGAAAATAAGAACATTGACTACAGTGAAGACTTTTCAGGTCTTCGTTAACCACCACCTCCACATTTTGCACCAGAAGGACCTTCTTGTCAATATCGTAATGAAGCTGAGGACCTTCTACTTCCTTGGAGTATTTTCGCTGTCTTGGAACATTTTGTTGGGCCATGGCTTGACGAATGGCTTCTCTGCGCATTACACCTTGAATTATGTGACGCGTGAAAGGGGGCATGGAGGCGGTGGCCAGGGTACTGGTTGGATTCGACCAAGGGTGGGGCAGTAGAAGTTGGGGACTTAAAAAATTTTCAATGCATTTTTTTTGTAGCACAACACCCCAATATGAACATACCAATCTACTTAAAATCAAATTCTGAACAACTTTTACCATGTATCATTTTGCCCCATCACCCATAGTTTTCGAGATATGGCCACCCTCTGGACATTGACAAATTTTTGGGATCTACACTCACCCCTATAACACCCCAATTTAAACATACCAATCGACTCAGAAGTGAATTCCAAACAACTTTTACCATATACCATTTTGCCCCATCACCCTTAGTTTTCGAGATATGGCCACCCTCTGGACATTGACAAATTTTTGGGATCTACACTCACCCTTATAACACCCCAATATTAACATACCAGTTGACTCAGAATCGAATTCTGAACAACTTTTACCATGTATCATTTTGCCCTATCACCCCTAGTTTTCGAGATATGGCCACCCTCTGGACATTGACAATTTTTTGGGATCTACGCTCACCCTTATAACACCCCAATTTAAACATACCAATCGACTCAGAAGTGAATTCCAAACAACTTTTACCATATACCATTTTGCCCCATCACCCTTAGTTTTCGAGATATGGCCACCCTCTGGACATTGACAAATTTTTGGGATCTACACTCACCCTTATAACACCCCAATATTAACATACTAGTTGACTCAGAATCGAATTCTGAACAACTTTTACCATGTATCATTTTGCCCTATCACCCCTAGTTTTCGAGATATGGCCACCCTCTGGACATTGACAATTTTTTGGGATCTACGCTCACCCTTATAACACCCCAATATTAACACACCAATCGACTCAGAATCGAATTCTGAACAACTTTTACCATGTATCATTTTGCCCCATCACCCCTAGTTTTCGAGATATGGACACCCTCTGGACATTGACAATTTTTTGGGATCTACGCTCACCCTTATAACACCCCAATATGAATACGTCAATCGACTCAGAATTAAATTCTGAACAACTTTTACTTAAAACCTGTTTTTGGTTTGACGCTTAGTTTTCTGTTTGGCGTTCTACTATTAAAATTTTGTTAATCCCTTAAAACCCCTACAATATCCATATCAAACGACTCAGAATTAAATTCCAAGCAACGTTTGCCCAATGACATGTTTTCGTTTGACGCCAAATATAGAATTTGTTGGCGTCTGCTGGATACAAAATGTTGCAAATATTAATTCTGTAGAGATTTTCTAATTTTCTTTGTAATCTAATTGTTGTGGCCAATTTGGGTTAACATAAACATTGGCATCTCGAAAGATTGGTTAATCGACGATAAATTGAAGTTAGTACATTATATTTTAAGCTAAGTAATTAACTAGCTGTCTGTAACTGAAGGTCTGGATTCTACACGAGAACTTCAAGGAAAATGCTTAAAAAACAATTTAGATACAATGGTGTAATATTTGGTTTGAAAAAACTAAAGAAATCATTATCCATCAAATAAAATTAAGGGCTACTATAAAATTACTCTTAGTTAAGGGAACCAAAGTATTTCTCAAAGTCAATTGAAATTAATACTTATTTTTGTTTTTTGGTGTATTTTGTAATACTCCATTCACAAGTTTGTTACTGGTAGTCATAATTTTGTGAATTATCTGAATAGGGTTCCCAAGAAATAAATTTTTCCAATAACATAGTATATAGATCTGTTAAAGTTGGTGGGAAACTATGGTGCAGTAACCCGTTTGATGAGTTTGCAGTTCAAAGCTTATCAACATGTATCGTTCTTATTTTTAAATACTCTATAGATTTCCCGACTAACACTAACTTTCGAAAAGGCTTCGAAATGCATTCGAAATGTTCTAAATTCCTTCGCTAAAATAACTTTCGGATTTCGAAGTGCAGGCGATTCTGTTTAGATTCTTTTACGTGTCCAATTTACGATTCCATACAAATACCTTTAGCTGAGTTCGAAACGAATTCTATTTATATTCTTTCTATCGAACAAAAATGACATCAATTGACCTCATTCTAAATGAATTCGTTCTGACTACTGTAGTCCGAATCTTACAATGAATAAGCGATAAACGGCAAGTCAGTGAGCATATTTTTTCTCAGTTCACCCCTAGTAATATGAACCAGAATTAAAAACCAACACATTGTCAGCTTTCTGCTGTGAGCTGTATCCGCAGCATTCTGCCAAAACCGAGCACATTATTTCCAAGAAGCTGGTGATTTCCCTTGTGTAAATTATTTATCACATTATGGCTAGTAAGAACGGAGTTTTGGACCGATTTGCAGTTGTAGAGTTTCCAACTGAGCTTACCGTTGAAATTGTTTCTACTAAATGGCTTAGTTCTGATAACAAAAGTTGCTACTGGTACAACGTATTTAAAAGTTAGCTTCAGAATATCATTCTGACCCACGCTGATCCCTTAGGCAGTGCAAATTCCAAATTAATCTGGAGTTCCTATTCAACTAGAGTGCTTAAAGTGTACGGTAAGTAAAACATGACAGCAATAGTACTAAATATTATTTAGCTACTCTTTTCTCATTCCAAACTTTTAAAACTTGATTTTCTTTTATTGATTTCAAGACACATATGAACAAGCCCGGTCAAACATCGATGCTGCTCAGTACACCTCTAACTTGGATTCCGCTGATGAGCATCAACTTCCAAGAAGACGACGCGGGGGAGGACGAAAATCCAATTCAGTAAAACCGACACCGGTAGAAAACCGACGGGTATCATCATCCTCAGGTGCTTCATCTGATGCTTGCGAGGATTCATTTCTGCTAAACCACAAGTTACAAGATACTCCCCAGCAGCAAAGGTTGTTTCGTCAACTTCAGGAAGGCTCGGCAAGGGAAAGTAGTGGTCGTCGGCATGGGATTGGTAATTACATCTCAACCTGTAGCATACTGTTAAGGTTTATTGTCAGATACCTAACTTTGAACATCCTACCAGGTACATTGGAACCTAATGAGTTGATATCGTATTTGGACACGGTGCGTCCGGAAACTACAACCAGAAGCAGCCAGTCATCCTCGACCTCATCACCCAGCTTCTCGGATGTAATTAATTTACTTCAATGTATTCAACGGGAGGTCCAAGAAGAAAAGGAAAACAATAAACGTGCGTAATCAATGTAACAAAATTGCAACATGATAAGCTGTGACAACATTTACAATTTAAGTACTTTCATTCAGGTTTTCAAGAAATTGTGATTACTCGGCTGGTTAACCTAGAAACGGACGTGAAGGAACTTTTAGCAAGGACAAATAACCAATCTGGAACTGTAACTTTGGCCGAAAATTTGGATTTTGACTTGCCCGTTAGCTCATTGGATGAGTTTACAAAACTACGTGTCTGGCTTGAAAATGAAGATAACTTTAAGAAATTGGTATTTTAAAGTATTTTAATACAAGAGGATACATGAGGAAGTAATTACATGCTTATAATTACATGTTATTGTGTTACGTTTTCCTAAGCTCGTCCATTCTTGGTGGGAAATCAGTTGCCTCAAAACTAAGCCTTACTGGACGTGGAAAGAGATCTTATGACGGATTTCGAGGATCTTCCATTTATATACCAGATACCATTATGTTACGTTATATTTTTATGCCTTGTGGACAATCCTATTTTTGTATTCCATTATTACAAAATTGTACAAAATAAATAATATTTCTTTGTAGTTAACAGCTGTATTTGTGTTGCACAAGCGTATACTGATAACCTTCTTTTAGCATCCCGTAAGCCGAATATTTACTTGCTGAACTCATTCTATATGAATTCGTACTGCATTCTCATATTGCACAGACTTTCTAAATGCGTTCTATTAAAGTTCGAATTTGCGAACGTTAGCTTCTGTTTGGCTTCTCCCTGTCGAATTCGATACGAACATCGACGCTGCGACAAAATCGGATGCGAATAGAATCGGCTTAGCGAATAAAAAAAGAACTCGTTTCGAATGCGGAGTGTGGCTCGGGTTTGAAATTATTTGTCATTTTAATTGTTTTCTCAAACTGAACATGCACCTTGTATACTTGGTACGATTTGGTATTACCAAGTATTTGTCCGAACGGTTGATGGTTTTCATATTTTGCCCGTTAATATAATATGAATATGTTCGTTTTGTAGTTGATGTGATTTATTGTATTAAAGTAGGTGCTCCTGGTTGATAAAACTTAATTCTTCCCAATATATCTGTATACTTGTGCCTTAGTAAATATTTTTACATGCACAACATATTGCTACGAAAACATACAAACAAAAAATTGCTCAACTGCACTACACATTTATAAATTGAACAGTACAACAAGCAAAAATGTATTCCACTTCAATAAAATATTATTACAATCCTATATAAACATCGCTGGTAGTTTATATTGGTCTACGTCGTCTAGCGAATATAGGTGGCCGTAGAGTCCGATTACAAGTACATTTACAATGCCAAAATTTTGCATTCCAATTCCACTTCTGCGTTTATAGTTTCCAATTTGAATTGCATTCCAATTCATACTGTGGGATTTATAGTCAAGTTCAAAGTTTCAGTTGCATTCATATTTTACTTTCATATTCTCATGTGATGTTTAGAGTACAATACAATGCAAATGCAATGCATCGATTGTGGTACCAAAATAGGAAGTACAATGCCAAAATCAAGAGTTGGATTCTTTCCAACTCTCGAGAGTAGGAAAGTAGGAAAACACAAATGCAAAGTCTAAACTATCAACATGCGAAATGCAATTTCAAATGTGACTTGGAATACAAAATCAACCAGTTTCTAATTTTGCGTTTATAGTTTTCACATTTACAATTGAATTCAGTAAAATGCAAAAACAAGCATTTCATCATGTATTTGTACTTGTAATCGTACTCTACGGGGACCCTAACGTCTTGCTGGAAGCTTGAGCACAATTGCTTTAAAACTTACTTTAGAATAACTACGGATTTGTTTATCTATTTTCGTTCTATTTTAGGTTTATCTATTCCAGATGAATTTTGCTCGAATAAGCTACATTGTTCTGTGATCAGCTAAAATACACTAAGGTATGCTGAAATACACTAAGGCATGCTGAGATATGCTAGGATCTGCTGAGATATGCTAGGATCTGCTGAGATATGCTAGGATCTGCTGAGATATGCTAGGATCTGCTGAGATATGCTAGGATCTGCTGAGATATGCTAGGATCTGCTGAGATATGCTAGGATCTGCTGAGATATGCTAGGATCTGCTGAGATATGCTAGGATCTGCTGAGATATGCTAGGATCTGCTGAGATATGCTAGGATCTGCTGAGATATGCTGGGATCTGCTGAGATATGCTAGGATCTGCTGAGATATGCTAGGATCTGCTGAGATATGCTAGGATCTGCTGAGATATGCTAGGATCTGCTGAGATATGCTAGGATCTGCTGAGATATGCTAGGATCTGCTGAGATATGCTGGGATCTGCTGAGATATGCTAGGATCTGCTGAGATATGCTAGGATCTGCTGAGATATGCTAGGATCTGCTGAGATATGCTAGGATCTGCTGAGATATGCTAGGATCTGCTGAGATATGCTAGGATCTGCTGAGATATGCTGGGATCTGCTGAGATATGCTAGGATCTGCTGAGATATGCTAGGATCTGCTGAGATATGCTAGGATCTGCTGAGATATGCTAGGATCTGCTGAGATATGCTAGGATCTGCTGAGATATGCTAGGATCTGCTGAGATATGCTAGGATCTGCTAAGATATGCTAGGATCTGCTGAGATATGCTAGGATCTGCTGAGATATGCTAGGGTCTGCTGAGATATGCTAGGGTCTGCTGAGATATGCTAGGATCTGCTGAGATATGCTAGGATCTGCTGAGATATGCTAGGATCTGCTGAGATATGCTAGGATCTGCTGAGATATGCTAGGATCTGCTGAGATATGCCAGGATCTGCTGCGATATGCCAGGATATGCTAGGATCTGCTACATTATCGTGGCATCTACAAAAGTATAGTAGGAACTGCTGTATTCAGGTTGGATCATTTATCTAATGTTAGTAAACAATGTGTGTTGCTGTACATTTTTGTTGCAAAGATAAAAATAATTTTGTCACAATGAAATTCGTGGGTAAATTCTGGTAAGTTTTGAGTAAGCATCGTTCAACCTGCATATGTTATTAACATTTTTCGTATATAAATTAAGAACGTGTCCCTTGAAGCTCTTTAAGCTTGAACTATAAAGTGTAAATTAATTGCTATTTCTATTTAATAGGAAACCGTACTTTTATTTTGGATACGATATATGTATATTCAAAACAAACTTATTATACGGATTCCATATTATGGAAAGTACAAATGTTGCATTGTTGCATAAAATGTTTATGATTAAGTATATATAAAATCAATACGTTAAATTATTTATGCATTACTATTAACTTGTGCTGTGGAATTGATTAGTAGAATACAAACAATTCCGTACACAAAAGAAACAAATTGATGATGCAAGTCAAAAAGGTTTACCAGCCTTCCTGAGCATGCACACTTACATGTTGAGAATGTAATAAACTAGTTTTTATGGACAACTGAAACTATCCCTTATTTCAATGTGACTACTATTTAGTGTAGAAAACCCTTAAAGGTTAAAGGCGTATTAAAGTTTAAACGTGAACCTGTAATATCGTAGAACACTTTTATGTTTGTATTTTTTTAAGAATTTCGTTAAGAAGCTAGACAATCGGGATGATAAAATTGATGAATTGGAAATTTACACAAACGGACATATGTAATATTATCATATTACCTATTAGAAATAAAGTGCCAATGTAGTTTACATGATAATAAGTTGAGTACGACTTAAAGCAAATTCAAATAAGGCAATTTCCCACTTAAGTTTATTCAGGGAACACTGCTTCGATGGTAAATGTGTGAAATGGTTATCCGTGTTCTATGAAATCCAATCTACTGCATTACCAACAGCACTATGAAATATGATGCAAGATGGATTTAAAGTAAACACAAGCACTAGAATACCTTTCAGCAAAAACTTGGCATCAGTGATATTCAGCTATAATGTAGCAGTGCTATAATGAAACCTGTGGGTATGCAAATGCCAGCAAAGGCAATCTCAAGAATTGGTTATAAATGTCAATGAAATAAAGTACGCCATATAGTCAGTTAACAACATACAGAAAATACCAGTGCATTGCTTGGAAAACATGAAAAATCCCATGTTCTGCTTACTTTGCAAAGTATTAACTGTGTGTTTTTAATTAAAGGTCAATAAAATTTTAAATTTGTGTGTATCTTAGAATATTTTGACGGATATTGTAAAGAAACTGATACTAAACGTCACTATGTGATAAATACGTTGACTAGTGCAACTGACAAGTGTCCACCTGTAAATTTTTACCTTTGGGGTGTATTAGACATTTAACCACATTAAATAAGATATCCGTATCAGAAAAACAAAGACGTTTCAAATTAAAACAGCATTGTTTTTCATTATTACTCACATACGCCATGTTACTTATACAGATTAAACAGCTTACTGTAATATTCTATGGATGTTACATACTATGTTTCATACTTCTGTAGTTGGAAATATGGATTATTTGTCAGTTAAACAGCACTGTAAACAAACGAGCTTTAGCCAAAACTTTCTACAGTCTGTTGCCTATAAGTACCTAATAGCTGAAGGAAATAATCGTTAAATACACTGTTAAACAACACCACAAACAAACGAGCTTTAGTCAAAACTTTCTACAGTATGTTGGCAATAAGTCCCTAATAGCTGAAGGAAATAATCGTTAAATACACTGTTAAACAACACTACAAACAAACGAGCTTTAGTCAAAACTTTCTACAGTATGTTGGCAATAAGTCCCTAATAGCTGAAGGAAATAATCGTTAAATACACTGTTAAACAACACTACAAACAAACGAGCTTTAGTCAAAACTTTCTACAGTATGTTGGCAATAAGTCCCCAATAGCTGCAGGAAATAATCGTTAAATACACTGTTAAACATCACTACAAACAAACGAGCTTTAGCCAAAACATTCTACAGTCTGTTTGCTATGTCCCTAAAAACTTTAGAAAAAACTCGCTAAATACACTAGTTAACAACAAGGCAAATAAGCTGGCTTTAGCAAGAATCATCTCCAGTCTGTAAGCTATAACTCCCTAACAGCTGAGGAATATATTCGGTAAATACACCGTTTGACATGACGACAAACAAATTCCCTTAGGGCAAAAAAACCTTTGCCAAATCGTAAGCTATATCTTTCTAATAGGTCAGTACTACATTCGAGGAATAAACTGATTTATGGTTTATCCAAGCGGTGCAAGACGTCAGTAATGAAATTAATAATGCAATGTATCAACGAATTTAATAAAATTTATATATGTTGTAAAGTGAATGTAAAACTAGATAGTAAATGTTTAAACGTGTTAACGTCTCTCTTTTATTGGCGCTCGTTATTGCTTAAACAACATGTACGTGTAAATTTGACATTACACTGTTTGATGGACAATTTAACAAAATGGCCGCTAATTGCTTCAATTTAGTGTATTCAGTGTGTGTAGTTTTCAAAAGAGTATTTTTGTTATTATACTCGTTAGCTAAATTTAACATTAGTCCAATTCTGTCATTCTTTTTATGCTTATTCTAGTCAAGAACTGGACCATCCTTGCTCTTGATTTGAATAGAATTTCCGTCATCAACCGTTTGAACGATTTCTATGGCAAGTGTCGCTTTGTGTCCAGCATGATTTTTACCTTCTTAGCGGGACTAGCATTGTCTGTTGCTTGCATCTATGAAGTGTGAAGATATAAAGCCAAATTAAAACGTATGCAGAACCTCCGTGTATATACACAAAGGAATTTGGATGCACAAAAGTATGTTTATTCAAGGAAAATATTTTATTTTCTTCTTTGTGCAAGTATTCAAAACTTATGTAAAAATAATTATAAGTAACCTAATCATGTATTTAAAATTTAGAAATCTTGAGACTGCATAACAACAACACAAGAACAGTTCCTTGCACTGTGTGTGGCAAATTGTTTCAGGAATTTCGGGATATGGAAGTTTATAGAAGTGACTGTCATGGAAGAAACATGAATTAATAGGAATTAAAAGTTTTTAATCATAAAATCTATTCTGAAATTAGCTTATGCCAAATATTTTTATCTCCATTAAAATTATAAGGAAAATGACAAAATCAGACAATACAGTCTTGTACTTACACGATAACAAATCTCTTGACTTGTTAATTCCGTCTGTTTAGTTTTCAAAAATGAATTTTGGTTTTCTCTTTAGCCAACTCAAACATATGTCGAATGATGTCAAACCTGTCACGCTTGTTCTTGTCAAGAACTGGTCCACCCTTGCTCTCGCTTTGTATAGAATTTCCGTAAGCTATATCGCATTAAAACCTGAACAAAATATTCGTTAAATAAATAGAAAAACAACACTGCAAACAAACTAGCTTTAGCCAAAACTTGTAAGCAAAATAAAGTTTGTTAACTCGTTGTACTTAAGTTCCGTATGCAGATATTCTTAAACTAACCAATGGGCAATGAACTTATCCAAATAAAAATAACTCCAAAATGCCACATCAGATCCATTTTACAATCATATATTTGTAAGTTGAAAGTTTGAAAAATAACATTTTGTTTTAATTTTGTTTATACCAAATGATTTTTATGTGAGGTGAGATGGAGTTTGGTTACATGATCTGGAAACTACAGTGTAACTATACTGATTGCTCGTATATTTAAGCTATGTATTGTGTTTTATAAAAGGTTTTGTATGATTAATTAAACGTTTCAGTAGTATTTAGTCTGATGTTTTTTTTGGTTAAAATGATATCTATTGTACAAGTTGACGTCAAATATAAACTATCCTAAGTATGGCCTTGTTTCTAGTTTTAGCAAAGATAATTTTGTTTATCATACAGGACTCTGCAGTACAATAAGATATTCATGTAAATAAAATCTTGTTTATTATATTGTTTAATCTTTTAAAATATAAATATGATTTTGTTTATTAAACTGGGCTCTCCTAATTAATTAGTTATTAAATACAAACATAATGTTGTTTATTATACTGGCCTCTCCAGTATACTAAATTATTAAATGTATACATGATTTTGTTTATTATACTGGCCTCTCCAGTATAAGCAATTATTAAATGTATGTATGATTTAGTTTATTATACTGGGCTCTCCAGTTATTTGGTTATCTAGCTGTTATGGTTATGTGCAGTCGTCACATTCACAATCGTCAGTACTTATTGGTGTGTTTCCAGGCCCGGGATATACTCTCTTTATGTCGTCGAAATACCGAAACATTCGAGTTCCCATGTTTCTCCTTGTAGCGGGAACCTGGTCCAATATATTTCGCCTGTACAAGTACTCCCCAATGTAGTTTGGTATCATCTCAACGGATCGACATTGTCGGAGAAAACTTTTCAGGTCTCTCCATGCTCTTTCTAACGTGTTAGTGAACACTCGGACAACCGTTAAATTCAGAGTAGGAATCACTCTACCTAAACGCGGGTGTCCGCTTGGAACAAAAGCAGGCAACCGACGAACATATCTTCTGGAATGATTCACCGCACAATGACCCGAAAATCCTAATACTTCACAAGTCCTGTACATTCTTGCTTCATCACTCATAATAAACGAGCCTTGGGCTATGTGTTGTTGCATTAACGGAAACAAAGTGTTTCGTTTCTTGTTTCCAATTTGGACTACAAACCGCCTTCTCGTAAGACGGCTTATGCCTCCAAACACCCAAAGGGCTCTTCGAAGTCTTCTTCCTCTATGGTATTTTGGGGTAAACAAGTGTGACTCGTCCACTTCAACCACATCAGCATCTCCACCAATTTGCTCTTCATCGTGACTATGGACAACTCTACATATTTCCCGTAAGAAAGAGTAAAAATCAACTGCTGTCGACACGTGAACTTCTGCATGAGTAGCAGCTTGCGTTACGGGCACACGGAAAAACCAGCATATAATAAGGCGAAACGTTTGAAGAAACGAAATATGCACATTTTCAAAAAATGTTCCTCTGAGGGGACTAATTCGAGGTCTGTTGCAGGCTCGTCTGTGACAGATCCATCTAAAACCAAGCTTATATTGTGGCACTACTTCACGGGACATCCGAAAGTCGCAAACAGGACAGTCCACATACTCGGGAATGAGACCTAAATCGTAGGCAGCCTGGATAGCAGTTTGCTCATCGTGTATAGTTGCCCCAAAAGTAAACAAGTTGAAGTGGTCCGAATTAAGCAGTTGTAGGAAAGCCATTTTGAAAGCCCCTTCCTCCTTCACCAAGAACCTCAATCCGCCTTTGAAGCCGTCTCCTCCTGCAAGCCTTTACAACAGTTAAAATAATCAATCAATCAGTCACCTGATTCACTCCCAAGAAAACAATAATCACCTATAAATTCTTACCTGTCACGAGCCAACGTCTCCCCCAACAATTTGAAGTGACCTTCAAGATCTCCACACAATAACTTCACTTGCTGCAACCCAACAATCAAAATTAAACAATTTCAAACCTAATCAGAAGTTCTGATTCAGAACTCCAAAACAATTCCCAAAAACCCACCACATGATTTAATTAATTTCCCTAAATACCAGTAAAGTAACAAGTTTACATAAGTTCAGCAACCTGTTTACCTTTTAAAAATGCTAAATTATTTATTGCACAGGAACCTAGTCAAGTTAACCAATTTTTTAATTTAAAAAACTTGTGAAATTATTTGCAATATTTCGTTCAAGCTTAGACTTCAGCACAATAAAAATACAGCTGGCCTTGTTAACTGAACCAAAATTTACAATTGTCACCGTCTGTTAACATACGGCGTCAAAGTACATCACTATTTCTAAAGCGCTGTACAGTTGAATTTTGCAGAAAGTTGAAGGTGTTTTTATTTATTAAATAAATTGCACATTTGAAAATCAAGTCTTGTATGTCACAGAATAATGACAAGAATTTTTGCTTTGAAAAGTGAGTGCTTCTACATGATTTTACCCAGTCTAATTAAAATGCTTTAAATGGTCCAGAGTGAGTCTAAGGTCTAAAATTCATGTTAAAATTGCAACACAATCTTGTGATAACGTTTAGATGTATAAAAAATGAAACGCAAGTTTTTAAAAAGTTTGATGTAAAAACAAATATCTAAATTATTTAATTAATTATTGACATTGGTCAACAATAAAGCATGTATTGGCATTTGAAATTCTTAAATCATCGAACAAAAAATTAGCGTTGAACATTGTTTTAAAATCTAGCCTGTTGAACGTGCTAGTAGTAAATTTAAATGGCTTACCCGATATTTTCCAGCACAACTTGTTGTATATGACTTTGACATTTTGAGCAATGATAACACAAAGGTTATGTAAAATATTTTTTAGTTCAACTCGGGGTTGTTAAGCGTCTCCAGCAATAAATATTCCAGTTCTACAACATAAAGATCACTAAGTTCGTCAAGCATCATAAAAAGTTTTATGCAAAACATTTTTTCAATACCTGGCAGCATATACATTTATTGCACATATATTGTAATTATAAAGCCGTTTGTGTTTAAGAATTGAACTGAAAGATTTTCAGAAATAATGTAAACTGATAATGGCTTTATTTAAATAATACAATTATTAGCTTGCGCTGTTTAAGATGAAGATATTTAAAATGTCCGTCTACTTTATTTAAATACTTGCACAAATAAACGAACAAAATGTTTACCTTGAACAAACATAGTTTTGGGCCTCCAAATTCGTTTGTGTATACCGTATTTTCCCAATTAAACGCAGTCTCCCATTTAGGCGCAGCTCCCAAATAAACGCAGCTGCGTTTAAGGGAAAAAAAGTTGTTCCAGCAAAATAAACGCAGCTCCCAAATAAACGCAGCCCTCAAATAAGCGCAGCCCTTTTTGGGTAGCAAATTTTGACAAATTTGAATTGTTATTGTCAAACAATGAACTGGTACTCATTTTCCTAGTTTTTTGCATGTAAATTGTTAGTTTTAAGGGAAAGTAGGCAAATTTTGTAATAAAAATGATTCCCGGGAGCCGAATTTGTGTTGTTAGATGGCTACTATTGTCACATTTTGACTAAAATTAAGCAATTTTTTCTTTCAGTTTGGCAGTAAATTTTACTAAAATTTGATTTTTGGAAATAAACGCAGCTCTCAATTAATCGCAGCTCCCAAATAAACGCAGCTGCGTTTAGGGGTTCAATTTTTGCCGAAGCAAAACAAACGCAGCTGCGTTTATTTGGGAAAATACGGTATACTGATTTAGTTATCGTTGCTCGTGTTCATAGCGGCAGTTTATTGCAACACAATCTGTGCTTCGTCAAGACCTCTCCTTCATACTAATAATATGCATAATAGATTTGTTAAATTTAAAAGGTATGAAATTTATATTATAAGCAAAATATTGCTTTTGTCCGAATCTGATGCCTAGTGTTTGATCTAACCACTTGAAGAATCTTGATGATGTCAATCTTGAAGAATCGCAGTTCTGTCTAATGAAAAATAGAAAGGTGGTACGGTGTACTCTTCGTAAATAAACAATAAGATTGCGGTACTACATGCTATAGAAATAGTTCCAACGGTTGATGTCGAAAATTCTATACAAAACGTGAGCAAGCTTTGTCCAGCTCCTGACGAGAAGATGCGTAAAAATAATGACATCGTTAGACTTATGTTTAAGTTAGCAAAAGAGACCAATAATTATTTGGTACTAGTCATTTTTAATATCTAGCTTTCCCAACGTGCAAATGGTAAATTTAAATGGCTTACCCGAAAGCTTCCAGCAAAACCTAGTGTATGTAACTTGACCAATAAAACCAATGAAAACAGTTTTGATATATAAAAAGGGTGGAGAGTCCACACTTTCTTGGATCGGAGAGATTGTTCCCTGGAGGAATCTTGCTGGAACACCTCTCTGGAAAGGATTCAAAATTACTAAAGAGCAGCAATCATTATCTGTCCGCTAAAACATTTGAAACCAACGTGAATTTGTATCTAAACAAAAATTTCTAAATAGGTTTACATTTTTAAGTAGAATAACATTTCTAAATTAGCAAGCATTACAAATAGGTTTGCGTCTCTAAATTAGCATACGTTATAAATAGATTTGCATCTCTAAATTAGCAAGCATTAAAAATAGGTTTACATTTCTAAATTAGCAAACATTTATAAACAAAAAACTGACAAAACATTCTTTAGAAGAAACAATAAATTTTACTAATAATATTAATAATTGTACTTTTGGTACACAATAAGTCTATAACGGATGACTTTCCGTTTTGTTCACGAAACCAAACCATTGCTATTCATTTTCCTAAACTAACAAAATCATAAGCCAAAGGTGTGCATGTACCATTAAAATTGTTACATAATTCACAATTGCTTCTATCATTCTTGTATTTTTGTTACACTTAAATGTCACGTTTGTGTAGGGTTTTCTTTTGGAAAGGGTCCGCCCAATTCACACGTTCGAAAATAATGCTTTTCATAAATGAGCCACTTTCAAACTTCGAGCATATTTGTACACCTCCTTTGTATGATAATAATGGCTTCCATTTTCTTACCATTTTTTTCAACCTTGGCCGTCACATCCCCGTCAGTTCCCCGTTCCCCTCCTGTCCCAGTTCTGGATCTACTCCGAGAAACAAACAAAAGGCTATACTCTATGAGTTGAAAGCATGGAAAGAAAACATTTCACCATGCTTCTCAAATCAAGCCCTTGCTCTAAATCTAAAGCATCACACTTAAGCTGCTGACAATTTTCCCTCAAGTGCTGAACAATCAAGAAGGTGGAGTGTCTCATAGATTAGCAGACTAGATGATAGAAAACCTACTTTGTCTAAAGTACTAAGGTGCGGCGCGAGGAAGGTAGAAAATAAACAGACGCAAACACACAATATTTTGAACAAGCAATGTTTTTAAAACATTTATTAAGTTCTTAGTGTGATTCCAAAACAAAGGCACTTAAACAAATCAAGTTTTATTAATTGTATTAAACTAAATGCGTACGGGTACATCAAACTAAGTTCTAGATGTCCATAAACTTAAGTTACTAATGAATGAACTAATAGTTTTAGAAATGGCATTATTAGCTCGCTGCGTCAGCAGGTGAGCTTATTAACGAGTAGTGTGTCTGTCTGTCCGTCTGTCTGTGTGCCCGTCTACTTTATTTTTTGGGCTCTAAACCAGCATAAATGGGCTCTAAACCAGCATAAATGGGCTCTAGACCAGCCTAAATCGGCTGTAGACCAGCATAAATGGGCTCTAAACCAGCATAAATCGGCTCTAAACCAGCATAAATCGGCTCTAGACCAGCCTAAATCGGCTCTAGACCAGCCTAAATCGGCTCTAGACCAGCCTAAATCGGCTCTAAACCAGCATAAATCGGCTCTAAACCAGCATAAATCGGCTCTAGACCAGCATAAATCGGCTCTAGACCAGCCTAAATCGGCTCTAGACCAGCCTAAATCGGCTCTAGACCAGCCTAAATCGGCTCTAAACCAGCATAAATCGGCTCTAAACCAGCATAAATCGGCTCTAGACCAGCATAAATCGGCTCTAGACCAGCATAAATCGGCTCTAGACCAGCCTAAATCGGCTCTAGACCAGCCTAAATCGGCTCTAGACCAGCCTAAATCGGCTCTAAACCAGCATAAATCGGCTCTAAACCAGCATAAATCGGCTCTAGACCAGCATAAATCGGCTCTAGACCAGCATAAATCGGCTTTAGACCAGCATAAATCGGCTCTAGACCAGCCTAAATTGGCTCTTGACCAGCCTTAATCGACTCTAGACCATTATTATCTATTATAGAGATGTTTTACCTATTTTAGATGGACTTAATGGGCTTTAAACCAGGTTAAATGGGGTCTAAACCCCAGATCTTTCGCAGCGAGCATTTTTAATGGTTTACCATTCTCTGGTTATTGCTTGTATAAAGCTCTATGAGATGAAATTAATAAAATGTAGACAAAAACAAAGGACTGAATAAGATTGTTTTTTTGACTGGCCTCTCCAGTTTTTCCTATTAATTCATGTTTCTTCTATGAACATCTCCCCGATGCACTTCCATGTCCCTAATTTCCTGGAACAATTTTCCACACACCGTGCAGGGAATTGTTTTTTGAACGGACAAGTCAACTTTCCCTATACATGGCAGATGAGTCATAAAACCTCGTTGTGTGCGGTAAAACTTCTCACAACCCTCGCACTGGAAATTAAACTTGCCATCTTTTGGAGGATTAACGGGTTTGCAAGCCGGTGGCTCATCGGTTTCAGCCATAGCCTGAAGTTCATACTTTTTATTCCGCTTACTAAATACGTCCTTCAACGTTCCTGACATCCTGTCACTTCAGGTACCCCAGCAAATCACCTCCTCCTCTTTGTCCAAGAAACTCAATCCAGTCAGTCCACCTTCAAAGCAGTCGCCTCCTCCTAACCTTCACAACTTTTAAAGTAATCATTCAATCAGTTACCTGAACCACTCCCAAAAATACATTAATCACCTTACAATTCTTACCTGTCAAGCGTCACGGTATCCTATAGAATGTCCCTTCCTGACTGCACCTCCCCCCAGAAAATCGTTCACTTGCTACAATCAAAAAACCAAAATTAATAAAATAAAATGCAAGTCACAACTCCAAATGTATTCACAAAAACCCACCACTGAACTTAATTGGCTTCCCAGAAAAACAGAGTAAATTACCAGTTTAAAATAGTTGAACTACCGGGAGCACAACTGTTCACCCTAGAGGCAGTAAATTATTCACTTGAGAAAGAATTTTGTCAAATGTGCAAATTATTTCGTAAACAAATTAGTGAAGATAGTTGATATTTTTGTTGAAGCAACTCAGACTTCAGCACACTGAACACAGCTGGACTTGTGAACTAAACCAAAAAATTGTCAATTGTATACAGTCTACGGACAAACGGCGTCACAGTACATCACTTTTATTGAATACTCATTTTAATTTTTTATTTCTGGGGATACACATTTATTATTGCAGTAATAGTAGTAGTTGCAAGTTAATTGTTCTGTCATTTTAAATATGACAGTTAAGCGTGTATAAATATACATATATACTCAAATATTGTAAATTCACTTAGAAATGTGGCACTATTATATAAATCAGGTTTATCTTCAAATTTAAGTGCGTAGTCTACATGGTTTATAAGACATTATTTATTGCATATAGCTATATATAATATACTACACAACATATAGTATTGTTCTGCTTTCATGATGTGCTCTGGAATATTGCTTTAAAAAATACGGATTCCTCTAATCAGTAGCTCTGTTCCGGCCACCGTGAAATGTTTTTGAGATTCAATTAGAGCCATCCCTACTCAGTTTCGAATTAATTGGTTCAAACGGTTCATGACGGAAATTCCAATCAAAGCGAGAGCAAGGATGGTCCAGCTCTTGACGAGAATAAGCGTAAAAAGTATGACATGATAGGACTTATGTTTAAGTTAGCTGAAGAGAGTAATAACAAAAATTCTCTTTTGAAAACTACACAGAAGGAATACGTAAGTACACATAACCTACCCACATGATAAACTCGAATAGGTCATATGGTCGTTAGATCATACACTTTAGTCGTAAAAATTTTTTTGGTTGGAGGAACGACGATACACTGAAATTGTTTGCAAATGCATAGCAGCTGCATTTGACGACAGTGACGATAGTGTAGACTAAGAATCAAATTCAAGCAAATAAAAGCCATAAGTGGATTTAGTTCACACATGCTGCACATTAAATTCTAGTTTCTCAAAAATAAGAGGTTCGTTTTGAATAATGTTGTATAGTTTATTGCTCGAATGTTGTAGTTTTTTGGGTAAAGGGTACTGATTTGTCGTCATGTCAAACAGTGCATTTACCTAACAATTCCCTTAGCGTTTAGGGAAGTTATAACTTGAAGACTGGAGATGATTCTGGCTAAAGCTCACTTATTTGCCGTGTTGGTAATTTACTAATTAGTGTATTTAGCAAATTTTTAGGGAATTATAATCTACAGTCTAGATAGGGTTTTGGCTTAAGCTCACGTTGTTTGTAGTGTTGTTTAATAGTGTATTTAACGATTATTTCCTAAACCTTTTACGGACTTGTAGCAAACAAACTGTAGAAAGTTTTGGGTAAAGCTCGTTTGTTTGCAGTGTTGTTCAACTATGTGTTTAACGAATATTTTCGTCAGGTTTTAAGGAGTTATAGCCCACAAAACGCAGAAAGTTTTGGCTATAGCTCATTTGTTTGTCGTTTTGTTTAACTGGTTATTTAACAAATATTTTGCTTAGCTTTGCTTAGGTTGCAAGCTAAGTTGAAAATATTGTTTTTGGGATGGGTTTTTGAGGTATTTTGGGAGTATTTAAAGTCAATATAAAGCTTTATAGTTTTTGTCCGGAAATATCCAGGGTTGCTGATAAACCACAAACTCTATCAGCCTGATGCAGTCTATTGGTGCAACCAAGAAAATGCTTTAAGGTAAGTTTACAGGTTTCTTTTCATAAGTATTTTAAATGGACTTTAGGCATCCCGTGCCAGGTAAACAGCGAAGTGAGCAAACTTAACTAAAAGTTAATCATTAATCAGGTGTAATTCAAAACATTGTTTGTGTAAAAAAAACTGTTTTCAATTAGCTTTTTGGGAGTATTTTTTATAGCGTCTAGTTTAGGCGCAGCTGGTTTTCTTTATAACATTTAAAACACATAAAAATGCATTGGCAATGTACACCAAGGAGGTATCATGGCATGGTAATTTGTATAACGAACCCGACGTTTAAGTAAGGTATGATTTAATTTTAGGGTAAGCCTTCTACCTAAACCGGGAGAGGTTCTACCGCTTACATCTTGGGGTAAACCTTATACATAGTAAAGGGATGCTTGGCGTCGAGAAGTAATGCCGTTTCCGTGACGATTGCCAGGGCTAGGCCGAAACGCCACTTTTTATTGAAATCTTTGTATGCAACTTTTATGAATCGGAAGTAAAGTATCTCCTCGGAAATCAAAACCTGTAAACAGTAATCTTATGTGTGCTCACTGCCCGTCTGTAATCCTACTTGCAAACAAACGAAGTGATTGTGCCATCAGATTAAAGTTTGTACTCATTCTGCTATCAATTGACGTATGGAAATATTTATAAACGTAAGTTTAACCGAGTTCCATTTCAAACACTTACAAATATTTTGCTTTTGCATATTTTTTGTAGAGTTTTAATGCACGGTATCAATGGAGCAATAAATATAAAAATTTCCATAATTTACTGTATGTCATAATTTATTTATTTATTCATTCATTTAATAAAGACTCATCAAAATTAAAAACAATATAGTCACACATTTAACTATAATTTATATGACAAATGAGATGTTTGCAAATTTGCAAATGTAAACGGATCGAGTTCCTAACAAATATTGCTTTCTATACTTTACAAGCTTTACTGAATACAAGCCTCTTTGGTACAAATAAATTCAACTTTGAAATTGTCTAAACCAAAACAATAATCTTGCGGTTGTTTGCAGAAGCACAAAAGCACAGAAATTTGGTGTGCCTACTAGCTCCCCAAGCGACGTCGTTCTCGTAAAATAATCCGCAAATGGAGGTTTACGTTGTGAAGTGTTGCAAGTTTGCATTTTGTTTTTATATGTCACGTACTAGCACATAAAAATTTTCCGCTTTTGAATATAGTAAGTGTATATTTGTGCACAATGCTTTGTACATTGAGGTTGTGTTTGTTGAGGAAAAGTTGTTGTAAAAGTTTTAATTTAGAAAACTAAAATATATCAATGTGAATAATGAAGAACATGACATTAAACCGGGTGAATGGGTTTCAGACAATCTATTATTTATAATTATAAAAAGCTTTATTTCCCCTATTGTATTTTTAGATTTCTGATTTTTTGAAACTTATATTGATTAGTAATCAATATAAGTTTCAAAAAATTTCATGACGACTTGGTGTTAAATTAAGTAATCATGAAACCAAGTCGTCATGAAATTTTGTCGTAGTATATTTTGTTTATTCCATATTTTCATTGTCTTGGCTGGGAGCATTTTCTATGGTTTGGGATAGACTGGTTAGTATTTAGCCAGCCAAATTAAACTTTTACTATTGCTGATTCAACATCAAAATCACCACAGTACCGACCCAAGGACCATGCAAATTACGGTAAGTTATTTTGTATGAATAAGTATTATGATCTATATGAGTAATAATGATAAGTAAAGTTTAGTTATAATATGACACGTCTTGTTTTTCTGATACGGATATCTTATTTAAGGTGGTTAAATGCGTAATACACTCCAACCGTAAAAATTTACAGGTGAACACTTGTCAGTTGCACTAGTCAACGTATTTATCACATAGTGACGTTTAGTATCAGTTTCTTTACAATATCCGTCAAAATATTCTAAGATACACACAAATGTAAAATTTTATTGACTTTCAATTAAAAACACCCAGTTAATACTTTGCAAAGTAAGCAGAACATGGGATTTTTTCATGTTTTCCAAGCAATGCACTGGTATTTTCTGTATGTTGTTAACTGACTATATGGCGTACTTTATTTCATTGACATTTATAACCAATTCTTGAGATTGCCTTTGCTGGCATTTGCATACCCACAGATTCCATTATAGCACTGCTACATTATAGCTGAATATCACTGATGCCAAGCTTTGCTGAAAGGTATTCTAGTGCTTGTGTTTACTTTAAATTCATTTTGCATAAATTTTGCATAATGCTGTTGGTAGTGTAGTTTTTGTAAATTTTCAATTCCCCAATTTTATCATCCCAATTGTCTGGCTTCTTCCAGACAAAATTCTTAAAAAATACAAATTTAAAAGTATTTTAAAAAGTTTTGCAGTTGTTCTACGACTTTTGAGCTGACTCATCATTGACACTTTCATTCTTCTCAAGAATTGGAGAAATATTCGTTGATTTTGCTTGTGGGTGTTATGTCTCCAAATAAATTTGCTATCACATAAATTTAAATCCTAAATTGTGTATCGTTTTTGACAAAAAAGCAAGCCAAAGAGACTCCCCATAATATCATAGGCTAATACAGCATAGCTTCGACACTTTTGTCTGGGGTTTAAATATTTCAATAATAGTATGCGGTACAAAGTGTTCTACGCCAAATCCCCTGTTGTATGTTCAGCCCTCTATGTATGGTCTCCTTAAGTATAAGCAACTGTAATGGAATCTCTCAGGTCTCAAGTTAAATCATAAGTAAGACATATAATAACTTTTACAATAGCAATAAAACAATATTTAGCAGTATAGCTTAATCCGCCTAAAACAAATTTCAGACTATCAAACAACCCGATTCAAAATAAAAAACATCCACGTGTAATCAACAATTTGATAGTACGGATATATGTGTTAATCAAAAATTGACTCTTCGGTTGTGCATGCCCGCTTGATCAGACTTGGTATTTTTTCTCAAAACTCTCATATAAACCTCCAAACATAAATGCTTATATTCCACTACAGTGAAATATATTTGCAGAAATTTTTGCAAGAGGATTATTTTATAGAAGATTTTTAAAAAGGTTACTTTTTTAATTACTTATTAAATGATGTAGTGACAAATGATAAATGAGGATAAAGTTTGCCAGGTTTTAGAATAACTAAATATTCAACGTACCTACTTGATTATAGTAGAGTTTTTTTGCTTTTTAGTTCTCAGTAGTTTTGCGGTTTAAGAAGCTATTTTTTATTTAGTAGTTCATTTTTTCAAACCCTTCACAATTTTATGGGTTGTTTGTGTTGTATTGTTTACTCAACCTCTCGAGTTAACGATGTAAAGCATAACGATACATCTATATACATTGCTAAACAACATTCCCGTTTATAAACAGTTTACTAGTTAAGCAAAATATTTACGCAAAACAAAGTTAGCCAATAGATACACCATCTGTCTAGTTAAAATTTCCAAAAACGCTCAAAGTCACGAGAAAGTGAGTAGTAAAACTTGCAAAAAGTTTACCGCCCTCTTACAATGCAGACTTGTACTTACACGGTAACATATCTGTTGACAATCCTAGTTTGTATCCCGGAACGCTTTTAACAAGTAAGTTTTTTGAAAGAGTATGAAAAAGGAAAATTATTATATCCTCTGATGCTTAGAATAACTTTAAATACTCCTAAAAATACCTTCGAAAGCCATACCAAAAACAATATTTTCAATCTCACCATTTACCAGTGACTACCTCCGAACTAAGCAAAATGTTCATTAAATTAACAGGTAAGCAACCCAGCAAACAAGCTAGCTTTAGCCAAAACTTTATACATTTTGTACGTTATAACTCCCTGAAACCTGGGTACAATATTCGGTAAATAAAGCTCTAAGAGAGAGAATAGTTAAGTATCGTCCTGGCCGTAAAATCCGAATTTTAACAACCAGTTTTAATGCTGGTCAAAAACTGACCTAAAATTATGTGTCGCACAGCATGTACGCTGTAAAACTGCTATATCTTGCAATTAAGGTCCTGAATCGGGGCCTTAATGCACGAATTTTAACAAACTGGTTGTTAATTTGTAATGCTGGTTAAAAACTGAATTAAAATCATGTGTCGCATGCTATAGGTTCTATTATAAAAAGTTGTGAAATTGCTGTGACCTCTGACCTAGAGTTGACCTATTGACCTGAAGTTCAATAGGGTTGTGGCTGAGGTGCTATTGTGTCTGTACACCAAGTGTGACTGTAAAATTACCTGTCGCACAGCATGTACGCTGTAAAACTGCCATATCTTGCAATTAAGGTCCTGAATCAGGCCCTTTATGCACGAATTTTAACAAACTGGTTGTTAATCTGTTATGCTTGTCAAAAACTGACCTAAAATCATGTGTCGCATGCTATAGGTTCTATTATGAAAAGTTGTGAAATTGCTGTGACCTCTGACCTAGAGTTGACCTATTGACCTGAAATTCAATAGGGTTGTGGCTGAGATGCTATTGTGTCTGTACACCAAGTGTGGCTGTAAAATTACCTGTCGCACAGCATGTACGCTGTAAAACTGCTATATTTTGCAATTAAGGTCCTGAATCAGGCCCTTAATGCACGAATTGTGACAAACTGGTTGTAAATTCGTAATGCTGGTTAAAAACTGACCTAAAATCATGTGTCGCATGCTATAGGTTCTATTATGAAAAGTTGTGAAATTGCTGTGACCTCTAACCTAGAGTTGACCTATTGACCTGAAATTCAATAGGGTTGTGGCTGAGGTCATGTACAATCTGTATACCAAGTTTGGTTGTGATAGGTCCAGCCGTTACGGAGTAAATTGCATACGGGCGGACGGCCGGCCGGACGGCCGGCCGGACGGACGGAGCACAATATTATCAAGTATCTTGGCCGATACTTAATAAACTAGTAAACAACGCGGCAAACAAGTGGGCTTTAGAGAAAGCCTTATCTAGAATGTAGGTTATAAACCACCTAAAAGTTGAAGAAAAAATCGTTAAATAAACTAGTTAACAACACGGCCAATAAATGGGCTTCAGCTAGAATCATCTCCAGTGTGTGAGCTATAATTCCCTAAAAGCTGAGGGAGTTATTTGGTAAATACACCGTTTAACATGACGACAAACAAGTGCTCATTAGCAACAAAAACCTTGGCCAGATCGTAAGCTATAATTCCCCAAGCGCTGAGGGAGTTCATCTTCATATCACCCGAAGCTCACAAAAACTGGATTTAAGAATAATGTTTAAGATTTTAAGGTATTTTATAATATGTCATGATACCACTAGAGGTTTTAATTTATTATCTTTAAAAATCAGCATCTTTATTTAACTGCAAATCTAAAATTTGCAAATCATAATTCATAATTCCCTTTAAAAGCTGGATTTTTTTATCTTGTTCATTTAATTCCGCAAAGTAATCTAAATCTTTCTTCAAAAATTTGCTTTTTATTTTGGTTTTTGCTTCATCCGTTCACCTTAAATTTAACTGAGCCGTCACCTTGAAGCATGTTTTTTTCATTTGTAGTTTTATGCAACCAAAATATATTTACATTTTACATAATATATACCTGTGTAAGTTGACAATCAACTTGTGAAACTATTGTTACCGTTTTAGACAAATCCAAATACAAGCCAAATTTTTAGTTTAAAACTAATTTGCGAATACGCAATAACAAGATTCACTTAATAAATCCAACTTTTTAAAAGAATTTCCAATTTTCCCTGTATTTTAAAACAAGAACTTCTAATAACGAAAATATTGAAGCAATCCTGTAAAAAACAACGACTTTTGTTAAATTGTCATTTTCAAAGCTGGTACTACATGGGTCAATGATAAGATAGCATAGATAGATAGATAGATGTCAGTACGCCTTTGACATGAATCCCTAATTAAAACATTGTATATTTATCACTTTATAAACTTAAATTGATAAAACTTGATACACCGTATGAACCCACAACGTCAAAGCAACTAAAGCATAGTTGCTGCCTCGTTTGTGGAGCATTGCGTGTTACCTTTGGTATCTCCAAATTTTATAATGTCTTCAATAACACCTTTTCTACTGGCAAAAATAAACGGGCTAACTTTAAAATGTTGTAATATGCTTTAGATTCAGAATGCTTGCTGGTAATGACGATTAGTGTGCAGAGGAAGTAAAAGTGGTTTTAGGCCAGTTTGGGCTGGATTATAGCCAGCTTTCTCTGTATTTGAGCCTGTTTTCCTGGCTTAAAAAATTATTTCCCTGGTTTAGAGCCTGTTTTTCCTGTATAAGGTTTTTCCATCATGTTGGTTTTATGTGGATGTAGTCAAATGTGATTATGGAGGAAATATCCCAGTGGCTTAGGAATCTTTTTCCAGACAACAAATGCACAAAAGCATTATTTACGGTAATAAACGCAAAGTCCGGTTCTTAAAAACTTAAAAACACCTACAATATATTTATTTTTACAAGTTAGTTTCTGTAGATGTACATGGCAATTGTACTTGGTTAACAGTCGAAATGGTTTGGTTCATACCAAAATACCACAATGGTTATGCTCTTTTGTATCGCAGAATAAATCTCCCAAACTATACTTAACGTACATATACATAAATGTTAAACAATTGCATGGTTAATTTTTAAAATAGCATGAACTTTGATTGAAATGTACCCTTCCATAATTTTTACTTATTAATTTGCCCAGTTTATATAAGTGGGTATTGCAAATTTATCCACACAACACAGAATCTGTATTGCATTGAATGAGTGTAGTACTAGTAATTGATACAAGTTTAATTTTCTTAGATTATTCCAAAATCATTAGTATGAGTATTAAAGTATATTATGTAAATTATAATTCAAAAGTGAAGTATTTATGTTTTTAAAATCCTGCTTAATTCTGACAACAATACATATGTTTTATAAATGGATCAACCGGTTGATGACGGAAATTCTATACAAAGCGAGAGCAAGGGTGGACCAGTTCTTGACAAGAACAAGCGTGGCAGGTTTGACATCATTCGACTTATGTTTGAGTTGGCTAAAGAGAATAATAACAAAAATTCATTTTTGAAAACTAATCAGACGGAATACGTAAGTACACAAAAACTACCTAAAAATTTGAATGGGTCATCTGGTTGTTAGGTCGTATATTTTACTCGTGAAACTTTATTTGTTTAGAGGAACGACAATGCATTGGAATTGTTTGCAAATGCAGTACCAAGTGCTGCTTTATCACGGTTAGTTTGAAAACTCTGCGGACGTCGATGAAGCTGTTCAAATATGTGACTCAAACTTACAGCACGCTTACTTACGGAGTACCGTTTACATGAAAAGATTGCTCGACTGAAGAAATAACCTCTTAGAAGTTATCGCTGACGATCTAGCCAACTTTCTTGGCTAAAGGGTACTGGTTTGTCGTCATTTACCGATTAACTCCCTCAGCTCTTAGGATACTATCGTTTACATACTTCTTCAGGTTTTAGTGAGATATAGCTGACACAA
This sequence comes from Entomobrya proxima, assembly GCA_029691765.1. Lineage (NCBI taxonomy): Eukaryota > Metazoa > Arthropoda > Collembola > Entomobryomorpha > Entomobryidae > Entomobrya > Entomobrya proxima. The sequence continues at coordinate 52,799,731 of CM056172.1, forward strand.
CACAGAAAGTTTTGGCTAACGCTCATTTGTTTGCCGTGTTGTGTAATTGGTGATTTCGCAAACATTTTGCTCTACTTTGCTTAGGTTACAAGCGAAGTTGAAAATATTGTTTTTGGGATGGTTTTCTTAGGTGTTTTTGGAGTATTTAAGGTTAATCTAGAGCCTGATAGTTTTTGTCCGGAAATATCTAGGGTTGCTGATAAACCACAAACTCTATCAGCCTGATTCAGTCTATCGATGTAACCCATAAAATGTTTTCAGATAAGTTTTCATGTTTCTTTTCATAAGTATTTTTAATTGACTTTAGGCATCGCGTGACAGGTTAACAGCAAAGTTAGCAAACTTAATGTAAAGTTAATCAGGTGTAATTCAAACATTGTGTGTAAAACACGGTTTTCAAGTAGCTTTTCAGGAGTATTGTATATAGTGTCCGGTTTACGCGCAGCATAGATTTTCTTTATAACATTTTAAAAAACACAAGGAATCGCATTTGCAATGTACGCAAAGGGGGGTAGCATGGTATGGAAAGATCAAATGATGTAGTATGTTAAGTGGAGCTGCAAGCTGCAACGAAATTCTTAAAAAATGCATACAAAAGTGTTTAAAACTTTTTTTATTTGTTCTACGATATAACAGATTCACCTTTTAACTTTAATACGCCTTCAACCAATATGATCTAAAACATAGGGTTTTCTACACTAAATAGTAGTCACATTAAAATAAGGGATATTTTCAGTTGTCCACCAAAAATAATTTATTTTTTCAATCATCAAGAGTCAAAAAAGTAATTATCATCTGCCTTTAACATTTTTTGATGTGTAATGAATTGCTTTTGTTGATCTATCCAGAAAGCAAAAATGAGTCCCACTCTTGTATCTATTTTGATTTTTATTTTACGCCGAGGTTCTTGTTTAGTACCCAAGCTTCTAGCGGCATCTTTAGCTAACTATTTAGGCTTGTTAGACCAATTGCATGTAATACACAAAAATTCAATTGCAAAAATATTGAATTGAAAGTCAACGCTTTTTAAGTAATTTTACAAGTGCAATGCTTATTACATTCTTAACATATAAGGGTGCATGTTTAGTTTTCAAATTTTCTTGTCGTTTACTTTGACTTAACGTCATGCTTACTTCTCGGCCTGACAAAATTGTTTCCTGAATAGGCAATTCTGTCTTAGAAATATACGAAATCAGGCCTTATCAATTTGTTTCATTTGTGTACGGAATTGTAGGTATTCTACTAATCAATTCCATAGCACAAGTTAATAGTAATGTTTAAATAACTTGACGTATTAATTTTATTTATACTTATTCAAATTCATTGTATGCAACAATATATTTTAACAATATATTTTTAACGACAATTGTTCTGCTGTTAATCTGAAAGCTTCAAACGACATATTCTTATATTTAAATACAAAAATTGTTAATAACATATACAGGTTGAACTAGCGCCGCGGTGCGGTTATAACAAACGTGTACCGGTTACACGACCAGTACCCAATCGATTTATGCTGTATAAACCCATGCTGCGCTTTTTATGCTAAATCCCATGCTTAATTTTTCTGATGCTTAATCTCATACTACGCTTTAGTAATGCTGAATTCCATGCTAAAATTTGGTGATGCTTAATCTCGCAAAAAGTTAATATAATGCTTAATCAAGCGAAAAGTTTATATTATGCTTAATCCATCGTTAACTTGATGTAATGCTTAACCCCATGATAAGTAAATGTAATGCTTAATCCCATGATAAGTAAATGTAATGCTTAATCCCATGATAAGTAAATGTAATGCTTAATCCCATGATAAGTAAATGTAATGCTTAATCCCATGATAAGTAAATGTAATGGTTAATCACACAATAAGAATTCGTCATGAGATTTAAACGGTTTGAATTAGTTTAATTACAAATTTAAACTTGCTTTACAGTTCAATGAGGGACATAATACAGTAGAAAGGGCTCCAGTGTGGTTGAAATCAGGAAAGGGCAAGGGCATCTAGACAAAGTGAGATGAGGAGGAAACTGAAACAAAACAATATCCCAATGCTTAATCCTAATGTTGATGTGATTAAGTATAAAATTTGCGTATAATGCTTAATCCTATAAACATCAATGGGATTAAGCATTAAACCCGAACGTAAAGTTGGCTTAATGCTTAATCCCATTGATTTATATAGGATTAAGTATGGAATATAACTTACCAAAGCATAAAGAGCTCCATCGTAGTTCGACGAAGGAAAGTTTCAGAGAAAACGTACTGTGGCGAGGGGAAAACTGAAACCAAACAATATCCCAATGCTTAATCCTAATGTTGATGTGATTAAGTATAAAATTTGCGTATAATGCTTAATCCTATAAACATCAATGGGATTAGGCATTAAACCCGAACGTAAAGTTGGCTTAATGCTTAATCCCATTGATTTATATAGGATTAGGTATGGAATATAACTTACCAAAGCATAAAGAGCTCCATCGTAGTTCGACGAAGGAAAGTTTCAGAGAAAACGTACTGTGGCGAGGGGGAAACTGAAACCAAACAATATCCCAATGCTTAATCCTAATGTTGATGTGATTAAGTATAAAATTTGCGTATAATGCTTAATCCAATATAAATCAATGGGATTAAGCATTAAACTCAAACATAAAGCTGGCCTAATGCTTAATCCAATTCATTTATATGATTAAGTATGGAATAACACTTACCAAACTATAAGGAGCTCCATCGTAGTTAGACTCAGGAAAATTGCAGAAAAGACGATAAGGGACGAATGAGAAACTGAAACAAACAATATCCCAATGCTTAATCTTAATAATGATATGATTTAATATTTAACTTGCGTATAATGCATAATCCTATTTAAATCAATGGGATTAAGCATTAAACTCCAACATAAAGCTTGCTTAATGCTTAATCCAGTTGATTTATATAGGATTAAGTATGAAATATAACTTACCGAGTATATAGAGCTCCGTAGTAGTTAGACTCAGACGAATTGCAGAACAGACGAAGTGCGACGAAGGGGAAACTGAAACAATCATAATTCCAAGCTTAATCCTAATGTTGATGTGATTAAATATTGAATTTGCATGTAATGCTTAATCCAATATAAATCAATGGGATTAAGCATTAAGCCCAAACGTAAAGTTGGCTTAATGCTTAATCCCATTGACTAATATAGGATTAAGTATGGAATATAACTTACCAAAGTATAAGGAGCTCCATCTACGAAGGAAAATTTCAGAAAAGACGTAGTGTGGCGAGGGGGAAACTGAAACAAAACAATATCCCAATGCTTAATCCCAATAATGATGTGATAAAGTTTTGAATTTCCGTATAATGCTTAATCCATAATAAATCAATGAGATTAAGCATTAAACACAGCTTATATGCCGGCTTAATGCTTAATCGCATTGACTTATTAAAGAATAAGTAAATTTATACTTACCAAGTCAAAACACTCAATCGAATACAAGAGAAAATAAACAGTTCAAACCGGTGTACGTATAAGGATCTTTTACACAATTACATGTATATATGTTTTTATTTCCAGCTGTAGTCCTGGATGCATGCTTAACCTGACACACGTAAATATTGCAAATACATGAGTAACATATAATGTATCTATACAAATAATATTATTTTTACATTCATGCGTAGTAATCAATTTATACAGGTTCCATAAAACCAACTACAAAGATTCTTCTAAATCGTTTACATCCAACATTTCGACGTCATCCTCAGGAAGATCAATTGTGACCACTTCTTTATAACTGTCAAGAGCCATACTGTCTAAATCTTGACTCAGATTTTGTACATCGTTTGAGTCTCGCGTGAATGAAATGTCATGCAGTAGTGCTACAAAGTGATTTGGTTTAGCACTTTCTCTATTCATTCTGACAAAACCAATTGATATTGGCTCTAGCTCAAGTTCAAGAGGATTATAATTTTGAGTCTCTACTCGTTGAATGCCATCTAAACCACTAATAACACATACGGGACGCCTTAGCGCGTATGAAGTGGCCATGATTATTTCCAAATCTGCCCATTGATTGTAAGAAAGTGTTTTTAGCAGCACATTTTGCGCTGAAGAGGCTAAGGCAGCAAACATGGAGTCAAATATTTCATATTCATTGATGATAGCAAAGGCTATCAATAACTTAATTGAGTTTGTTAGGGTGCAGTTTCCAATTAAATTCATTGAAACAGAGTGGTAAAAGCACCTACCATCTCCTATTATATTCACTGGTAACAGTTTTTTACCATCGCGATGGAATAAACGAACGTTTTCGGCAAGTTGTTGTGAAGCATATGCACAAATATCTAAGCCAGAAATCAAGCTCGAATACACTTCAAATTCTTGCCTAAATTGACAGGCGTATTTTCGAAAACATGCTAGAGTCAACTTAACTTGTGCATCCCATTTTCTTATAACTGTCTCAGAAACATCACGACCTGCTTCAGCACAAATAATTGGATCAGAAACGTTATGAATCTCTAACGTATCATTTAACTGTTCAAGTAATTCGTTCATAAATTTTACGCCAAATCTAATTTTGTTCTGCGTGACAGAACTATTAGTACAGGCATTCATGAAATCCTCTGCCAGCTTGTATAAGCGTTGACTAAGTCTGGGAATTTGATCAGTTAAGTCTATCTGACTTTTAGCTCTAATCAAATTATTAAATTTGTGTTTGGTTTCTTCAACCAAATCACCTACAGACTCTGATAGACCTTTTTCCAATTTTCTTGGAGGTTTGAATGGAGCAAACTTTTTTTCTGTGACCTTTGGTTCCAGATCAGGTAGAATCGGAAAAACCTGCATTTGTGAAGAATTATGGTCTTCGATTGGAAGCAAGGGAAAATCTCCACATCGCCTTGGTTTCCTCATAATTGCAATCTCATCAACATCTGTCATCCATTGTAACAAATTTTTATAATATTCTTTCAAATATACTTTTTCAAAATGGGTGTTTAACAGATATAACTGAGACAATTCTTTCGGGCGACTTAGAGCTACAAACGCTTGTCCGCTTTCCCAAAAGGATCTGTCTAGATCAACATAGTACTTCCCAGTTACGGTCGTACCTTGCACGGCGTGGACAGTGGTAGCATACCCAAGAATTAATGGGTATTGGTAACGATAATATAAACTGGCTCCCAATTTAAATGGTTGTCTCATCTTTGTTAGTGGCAATTGCTTTGACTTGTCATTAAGATCTTCTAGAATGACATAACTGCCATCGTGTGCTACACGAAAAACTTTTGCTCGCTTGGAGTTAACCCACCCTGTGGTCACATCAATGTTACGCAGTAGTCGTACAATGCAACCTTCTTTGAGAGTTAGTTTTTCATCCCATAAGGTTTTAAGGTATGTTCGTATTTTATCTTTTACAGCCGGACTGACTTCCTTGTTGGTGTCCTGTTCAAAGTCTTGCGCATATATTGTGACAGCTTCGCCAGGTATTTTTGAAATAAATTGTTGATTGTAAGACATCATTTTCCTACGCGTTGCAGTTACAATTAGCGCGTCATACTCGCATTCAATATTTGAGGTGTGCGTGTATCTTGTTCTAAGGAGAGCTTTATCCTCTTCCGTCATTTCGTTTATTCTTACACGATTGAGCAGAGCGGCGAAAGATTCGTCTTTTTGGCGAATTGTCTCCTTTAGGAGCAGGATGCTAAACTCATTTAAAAGATGGTTTGAGAAAACCGACTTTCCTATTGCTGGGAGTTGACACGGATCCCCAATAAGAAACAAATGTTTACCTCCAAGGGGCGACCGCTTAGACTTCCCGTACGTCTTTGTGCATTCATTAAGCTGATCAAGCAGGTCGGAGTTTAGCATCGAAAACTCGTCACATATGATAACATCTGTATTTTCTACAATTTTGGCTGATATTGTTCCAGGTTGCAAATACTTGTTTCCATATATATCAACTTTAAGATAGTAATGAACTGTTGTTCCAGAAATCAAATGTGCTGCACTTCCTGTCGTTGCAGGTAAAATGCACACCATCTTTTTCTCGATAAAGTATGAATATAGTGCTCTGGTTATATACGACTTTCCGACACCAGCACCACCTGATAATATTGCCAAAATCTGTTCGTCATTTTTTATCTTTCGATCTACCCACTGCATGACGTTTTTCTGTGAGTCAGTCATTGAACTTAGGTATGTTTCAAAAGGTTCATATTTTACACGCATTTCGACCATTTTTGCGAGTTCTTCTCCGAATTCATTTTCAGTTTCCTCATTTGTCTCATTTTCTAGTACCGGCATACTTTCAACCCATGGTATTATTATTGAATCGACAAAATCTTTAGTAACAAAAGATTGATCAACAAACATTGTTGCAAGTTCAATAACACGCTCAACGGAAAAACCTCGTTGTACTGCACCCAGCAGAGCTGACTTGGCAGTTTCTTCAGAGTCCACTAACCCACGCGAGAGAGACAGAGACAACATTCTTCTACAAAAGTCTTGGAGACGTTTTCTTCACTGAACGGAAACCCGTTCTCGTCTAGATCGTCCTCCATTATTGGGACGTTAAGCAAAAGGCGCTGTTCGTAGTATTTTTCAGACTCGTTACCAAATGGCATGAGAAAACGCCATCTTGGAACAGCCGCTTTTCCACGTTCTGCATATTTATATCCGTGGCTTATGTAAATCATCCGCTGAGATTTGATTTTTCGAATTCTTCCAGTAAACTCAAACTGTGATTCATCAATTTTAGGTCTAATCTCGTTTTCGGATTCATCCTGTGATTCAAGTAATTGTGAATCTAAACTTTGGGTGTATATGGTACTTGTCTTAGCGGACACAACATCATATAACCGAAAAAGATCTATATATGTTAAATTATGAAGTTCTTTCGGACGAACTAAATATTTATGAAGAAGTGTTTGATAATACACATCTTCGCTCTCATTATTAAGAGGTAAATGGGATTTTCTTTTTAACATTCTCTGCTTTGGTTGAAAATCGCATGGGAGAAATATTGTCTTTCTCGACGATCCAACTTGATGGAACTGAAGTAAATGTGCGACACATTCCAAAATTCCTACGACCCGAGCTTTCAGAAAACGGTCAGCATCCGATGTAATGTCCTTAATATCAATGGAGCGTTCGGGTTTTGAAACATACTTGCATAAATATGCTTCTATTCCATTTGATGTTACTTTTTGAACATTGATGTGTCCGTTCCAGCACATCAGAGCATACATATTGAATGGAACTACATTCTTATCTTCGTCTCTATGACGCATATATGTGTAGCCCATTTTTGATTTATTAATCTCCTCAGATAACTGAACTTCATAAGGAAATCCATACTTGCATTTTGACTTTATGTCTTTTTTACAAGCACCCAACGTGCACGTATGTATCTGAAAAGCCTTTACGTATTCACGGGCTTGAAATGTTTGACGCTTAATATCATCGTCGTTTCCGCAATACCTTGGCATTTCTGCTGTTACAACAGCTTCTGGTATTGTATCTTCACAAATCCACAACACCATGTGACAATGTAGTGCTCCTCGATTTTGATATTCTATACGAAACCAATAGTCTAAAACTTCACCAAAAGGGCCTTTTTTGTTATGAACGCACGATTTCATGAATAATTCAAGGCGTTTATAGAAAGCAACAACAGTTTCCACTGGATAATTTACTACACCTTTTCCACCTAAAGCTGGTTGCAGTATTGGTTGGTCTAGGAATGTCAATTCCTTTGCTGAAATTTCGCCGCATGCCTTTTGCAGCTCAAGCCAGTTGTCGTTTTGAGTAAGTGTTACAAACAAATCAGGCTTTCCCAGGTCGCGAACCATAGCTAACAGGTCTGAGCCGCGAGCGCGCCAATAGGTTTTTGAGCCAGGAATAGTACTTGGCACTACAGAACCATATCTATTTGCATTTTCACGGATATCTTTTGCTTGAATGGAATCTATTAATTCACTGACATTAACTGTACGTTGGCGATTATTAACATAGAGTAGCCTCTGTTTAATTAATCGGTCGTACCAAAAGAACATAAATTCGTTGTTTTTTCTAAACCTGGAATCTAATCCAAGTATTCTATGCTTCACATAAGTTTGTGGTTTTAATGCAGAATTAATTTTCCAGCTACCGTTGCCTTCTGGAAACAAATGTGGCCACCTTTTGGCTTCGAGATCAGGGTCAGAGTAATTAACATTTATTATATCTCGAAGTTTGTTCAAGTTGCATTGTAATGGGTGTTGAACACCAAACTGGTGAGATTGTGGCTTCAATTCTGATTCAACTTTTACATTTTCTGCAGGAATAAGAAGGCCAGTGGTCTCTTTACCAACTATATCCCCCAGATTTCCTTTTGAGATTTGTATGATTCTTTCTTCTGGACGAACGTTGTAGGCGGATATCAGAAATCCGTAAATGGTTTCATAATTGGCAAGAAAATCTTTAAACAATCGATTGTTTTTTCGCAACCAAAATAAAGCAGTTTTAATTTTTTCCGCGGAATTTTCAAACTTCACGGGTCTATCAATTCTGTAGTAAGTCGTGAAGACATTGTGATAATCAATGTCCCGCTTTTTACCAATATTACACTCCCCCTGCCTGTGTTCGAAAATTTTGCATTGTATATTCTGTTTTTTGTACACAGTGTAAAATCCTCCACAAAGGGCAATTTGATTCTGCTCATGTTCATTAAGATTTCGCAATTCTAAAGGTATGTCATATTGATTAGTTGTAGAAATCATAACACTGTATTGGTACTGCCAGTCGGGGTTTCTATAGCAGTCTGGGCAAGTAATAAACTTTTCGTCAACAGTAAATGTATACGGTACATTCTGTTTCATATCTAAGACATGAGGATAGTCATTAATTGCATTTGACATCATTTTCCGATTCGTATTTTTAAGAATTCTAGAAAATATCATGCCGCAATTGTGACAGCATTCATTGAAAACACTTGAAAAAGAAATAGTATGGTTTTTAGAAGCAAATGCTTGTAATTGGTTATGATCAATATTTGACATTGTATCAAAATCGTCGTCGCATATATAGCTACAAGGAATAAGAGTTTCTTTGTAGTCGTAAAATTGCTTGAGAATTAAAGCATCTGTCCCGAGATAATCTAACCCAGTTTTCGATTTGTAATATTCCTTAAATATTTTGACACTCATTTTTGCAAGATTGTCCACATTTTTACGCCTGCCGTCACGTTTTTGAGCGCTTCTTACATGCTGCGCGTGGCCCACTGCTTGAGCTAACAACATGTCAAAATCATTGTTCCAGTCATTGAACTTTACTGTGCTGGCCGTTGACATGGACAATTCATCGTGGCTTACTGCTTCATAGTGTAGTCGCAAGTCAACTTTAGTTCCGTTAAAGTCAGGATGACTTTTCTTAAAAGTATGGAAGATTTTGTTCCAGTTCGGGTAACCATCTACACAAATTAAATTTGCCAGACGAGCTAATTCCAGCAAAGCTGGGCTTGTCCACTTAAACAACGGATCAGAGTTTGTTGAATTACGTTCTATGCGAGAATGTTGCTTACGTAATGCATCAATTCCCCCGTCGTACTCTGGATGAATCTTAATGAAATCATTTGCTATTTTGCACCAATTTTGTCCTGTGCTATTCTCTACTACGAACAATAAGTCGTTTTTAGATTTTTCGGACCATCTAAATTTATGAGCCTCTAATTGCGATTTGTTTAGTGTGCTCGTGTTTGAGTTTTGTTCCTTTAGGCGAAAATATTGCCTTCTTAGGGCGCTACCTTTTCCTTTGTATTCGGGATATACTTTTCTAAACTGTATTTCTATATTTTCCCACTTGTTTGTATCATCCATTTGATCTGCAATAGACAATAAAATTGCCTTTGCTGCTTCAGTCCACCGAAACTTTTTGTTTTCCATTTTGACTTTATTTATCACGGATTAAGCGTTCGTGAGTTTTTATTATGGGATTAAGCATTCATGTGTACTTTAACATGGGATTGTACAATAAGGTATTAATATTACTGATTAAGCATTTATGTACTTGTTTAGCATGGGATTAAGCATTCATATATTTGTTCAATATGGGATTAAGCATTCATGTGTACTTTAACATGGGATTGTACAATAAGGTATTAATATTACTGATTAAGCATTTATGTACTTGTTTAGCATGGGATTAAGCATTCATATATTTGTTCAATATGGGATTAAGCATTCATATGTTTGTTCAATATAGAATTAAGCATTTATGTATATGTGTAACATGTGATTAAGCATTCATGTATTCTTTCAACATGGGATTAAGCAATCATGTATTTTTCAACATGGGATTAAGCAATCATGTATTTTTCAACATGGGATTAAGCAATCATGTATTTTTCAACATGGGATTAAGCATTACATAACACAAAGTTATGATGCGTCAGATTTTACGACCTGCACGATACGTGGCTTACAGTCAACTGTAATAATCGGATAACCGATAGTAACAGTAAGATCTGCGTTTTCAAAACGACTTACAATCTCAAGAATTGATGGTATGGTTGATGATGATGGTTGATGATGATGGTTGTAGTAGTCCGTCCTTTGCACTGTGGAAGAAAAGTTGGTTTGTTCCTGACAAGAGGAAGATCGCAAGTGTGAGATACATATTGAATGGAACTACATTCTTATCTTCGTCTCTATGACGCATATATGTGTAGCCCATTTTTGATTTATTAATCTCCTCAGATAACTGAACTTCATAAGGAAATCCATACTTGCATTTTGACTTTATGTCTTTTTTACAAGCACCCAACGTGCACGTATGTATCTGAAAAGCCTTTACGTATTCACGGGCTTGAAATGTTTGACGCTTAATATCATCGTCGTTTCCGCAATACCTTGGCATTTCTGCTGTTACAACAGCTTCTGGTATTGTATCTTCACAAATCCACAACACCATGTGACAATGTAGTGCTCCTCGATTTTGATATTCTATACGAAACCAATAGTCTAAAACTTCACCAAAAGGGCCTTTTTTGTTATGAACGCACGATTTCATGAATAATTCAAGGCGTTTATAGAAAGCAACAACAGTTTCCACTGGATAATTTACTACACCTTTTCCACCTAAAGCTGGTTGCAGTATTGGTTGGTCTAGGAATGTCAATTCCTTTGCTGAAATTTCGCCGCATGCCTTTTGCAGCTCAAGCCAGTTGTCGTTTTGAGTAAGTGTTACAAACAAATCAGGCTTTCCCAGGTCGCGAACCATAGCTAACAGGTCTGAGCCGCGAGCGCGCCAATAGGTTTTTGAGCCAGGAATAGTACTTGGCACTACAGAACCATATCTATTTGCATTTTCACGGATATCTTTTGCTTGAATGGAATCTATTAATTCACTGACATTAACTGTACGTTGGCGATTATTAACATAGAGTAGCCTCTGTTTAATTAATCGGTCGTACCAAAAGAACATAAATTCGTTGTTTTTTCTAAACCTGGAATCTAATCCAAGTATTCTATGCTTCACATAAGTTTGTGGTTTTAATGCAGAATTAATTTTCCAGCTACCGTTGCCTTCTGGAAACAAATGTGGCCACCTTTTGGCTTCGAGATCAGGGTCAGAGTAATTAACATTTATTATATCTCGAAGTTTGTTCAAGTTGCATTGTAATGGGTGTTGAACACCAAACTGGTGAGATTGTGGCTTCAATTCTGATTCAACTTTTACATTTTCTGCAGGAATAAGAAGGCCAGTGGTCTCTTTACCAACTATATCCCCCAGATTTCCTTTTGAGATTTGTATGATTCTTTCTTCTGGACGAACGTTGTAGGCGGATATCAGAAATCCGTAAATGGTTTCATAATTGGCAAGAAAATCTTTAAACAATCGATTGTTTTTTCGCAACCAAAATAAAGCAGTTTTAATTTTTTCCGCGGAATTTTCAAACTTCACGGGTCTATCAATTCTGTAGTAAGTCGTGAAGACATTGTGATAATCAATGTCCCGCTTTTTACCAATATTACACTCCCCCTGCCTGTGTTCGAAAATTTTGCATTGTATATTCTGTTTTTTGTACACAGTGTAAAATCCTCCACAAAGGGCAATTTGATTCTGCTCATGTTCATTAAGATTTCGCAATTCTAAAGGTATGTCATATTGATTAGTCCCATTTTCTTATAACTGTCTCAGAAACATCACGACCTGCTTCAGCACAAATAATTGGATCAGAAACGTTATGAATCTCTAACGTATCATTTAACTGTTCAAGTAATTCGTTCATAAATTTTACGCCAAATCTAATTTTGTTCTGCGTGACAGAACTATTAGTACAGGCATTCATGAAATCCTCTGCCAGCTTGTATAAGCGTTGACTAAGTCTGGGAATTTGATCAGTTAAGTCTATCTGACTTTTAGCTCTAATCAAATTATTAAATTTGTGTTTGGTTTCTTCAACCAAATCACCTACAGACTCTGATAGACCTTTTTCCAATTTTCTTGGAGGTTTGAATGGAGCAAACTTTTTTTCTGTGACCTTTGGTTCCAGATCAGGTAGAATCGGAAAAACCTGCATTTGTGAAGAATTATGGTCTTCGATTGGAAGCAAGGGAAAATCTCCACATCGCCTTGGTTTCCTCATAATTGCAATCTCATCAACATCTGTCATCCATTGTAACAAATTTTTATAATATTCTTTCAAATATACTTTTTCAAAATGGGTGTTTAACAGATATAACTGAGACAATTCTTTCGGGCGACTTAGAGCTACAAACGCTTGTCCGCTTTCCCAAAAGGATCTGTCTAGATCAACATAGTACTTCCCAGTTACGGTCGTACCTTGCACGGCGTGGACAGTGGTAGCATACCCAAGAATTAATGGGTATTGGTAACGATAATATAAACTGGCTCCCAATTTAAATGGTTGTCTCATCTTTGTTAGTGGCAATTGCTTTGACTTGTCATTAAGATCTTCTAGAATGACATAACTGCCATCGTGTGCTACACGAAAAACTTTTGCTCGCTTGGAGTTAACCCACCCTGTGGTCACATCAATGTTACGCAGTAGTCGTACAATGCAACCTTCTTTGAGAGTTAGTTTTTCATCCCATAAGGTTTTAAGGTATGTTCGTATTTTATCTTTTACAGCCGGACTGACTTCCTTGTTGGTGTCCTGTTCAAAGTCTTGCGCATATATTGTGACAGCTTCGCCAGGTATTTTTGAAATAAATTGTTGATTGTAAGACATCATTTTCCTACGCGTTGCAGTTACAATTAGCGCGTCATACTCGCATTCAATATTTGAGGTGTGCGTGTATCTTGTTCTAAGGAGAGCTTTATCCTCTTCCGTCATTTCGTTTATTCTTACACGATTGAGCAGAGCGGCGAAAGATTCGTCTTTTTGGCGAATTGTCTCCTTTAGGAGCAGGATGCTAAACTCATTTAAAAGATGGTTTGAGAAAACCGACTTTCCTATTGCTGGGAGTTGACACGGATCCCCAATAAGAAACAAATGTTTACCTCCAAGGGGCGACCGCTTAGACTTCCCGTACGTCTTTGTGCATTCATTAAGCTGATCAAGCAGGTCGGAGTTTAGCATCGAAAACTCGTCACATATGATAACATCTGTATTTTCTACAATTTTGGCTGATATTGTTCCAGGTTGCAAATACTTGTTTCCATATATATCAACTTTAAGATAGTAATGAACTGTTGTTCCAGAAATCAAATGTGCTGCACTTCCTGTCGTTGCAGGTAAAATGCACACCATCTTTTTCTCGATAAAGTATGAATATAGTGCTCTGGTTATATACGACTTTCCGACACCAGCACCACCTGATAATATTGCCAAAATCTGTTCGTCATTTTTTATCTTTCGATCTACCCACTGCATGACGTTTTTCTGTGAGTCAGTCATTGAACTTAGGTATGTTTCAAAAGGTTCATATTTTACACGCATTTCGACCATTTTTGCGAGTTCTTCTCCGAATTCATTTTCAGTTTCCTCATTTGTCTCATTTTCTAGTACCGGCATACTTTCAACCCATGGTATTATTATTGAATCGACAAAATCTTTAGTAACAAAAGATTGATCAACAAACATTGTTGCAAGTTCAATAACACGCTCAACGGAAAAACCTCGTTGTACTGCACCCAGCAGAGCTGACTTGGCAGTTTCTTCAGAGTCCACTAACCCACGCGAGAGAGACAGAGACAACATTCTTCTACAAAAGTCTTGGAGACGTTTTCTTCACTGAACGGAAACCCGTTCTCGTCTAGATCGTCCTCCATTATTGGGACGTTAAGCAAAAGGCGCTGTTCGTAGTATTTTTCAGACTCGTTACCAAATGGCATGAGAAAACGCCATCTTGGAACAGCCGCTTTTCCACGTTCTGCATATTTATATCCGTGGCTTATGTAAATCATCCGCTGAGATTTGATTTTTCGAATTCTTCCAGTAAACTCAAACTGTGATTCATCAATTTTAGGTCTAATCTCGTTTTCGGATTCATCCTGTGATTCAAGTAATTGTGAATCTAAACTTTGGGTGTATATGGTACTTGTCTTAGCGGACACAACATCATATAACCGAAAAAGATCTATATATGTTAAATTATGAAGTTCTTTCGGACGAACTAAATATTTATGAAGAAGTGTTTGATAATACACATCTTCGCTCTCATTATTAAGAGGTAAATGGGATTTTCTTTTTAACATTCTCTGCTTTGGTTGAAAATCGCATGGGAGAAATATTGTCTTTCTCGACGATCCAACTTGATGGAACTGAAGTAAATGTGCGACACATTCCAAAATTCCTACGACCCGAGCTTTCAGAAAACGGTCAGCATCCGATGTAATGTCCTTAATATCAATGGAGCGTTCGGGTTTTGAAACATACTTGCATAAATATGCTTCTATTCCATTTGATGTTACTTTTTGAACATTGATGTGTCCGTTCCAGCACATCAGAGCATACATATTGAATGGAACTACATTCTTATCTTCGTCTCTATGACGCATATATGTGTAGCCCATTTTTGATTTATTAATCTCCTCAGATAACTGAACTTCATAAGGAAATCCATACTTGCATTTTGACTTTATGTCTTTTTTACAAGCACCCAACGTGCACGTATGTATCTGAAAAGCCTTTACGTATTCACGGGCTTGAAATGTTTGACGCTTAATATCATCGTCGTTTCCGCAATACCTTGGCATTTCTGCTGTTACAACAGCTTCTGGTATTGTATCTTCACAAATCCACAACACCATGTGACAATGTAGTGCTCCTCGATTTTGATATTCTATACGAAACCAATAGTCTAAAACTTCACCAAAAGGGCCTTTTTTGTTATGAACGCACGATTTCATGAATAATTCAAGGCGTTTATAGAAAGCAACAACAGTTTCCACTGGATAATTTACTACACCTTTTCCACCTAAAGCTGGTTGCAGTATTGGTTGGTCTAGGAATGTCAATTCCTTTGCTGAAATTTCGCCGCATGCCTTTTGCAGCTCAAGCCAGTTGTCGTTTTGAGTAAGTGTTACAAACAAATCAGGCTTTCCCAGGTCGCGAACCATAGCTAACAGGTCTGAGCCGCGAGCGCGCCAATAGGTTTTTGAGCCAGGAATAGTACTTGGCACTACAGAACCATATCTATTTGCATTTTCACGGATATCTTTTGCTTGAATGGAATCTATTAATTCACTGACATTAACTGTACGTTGGCGATTATTAACATAGAGTAGCCTCTGTTTAATTAATCGGTCGTACCAAAAGAACATAAATTCGTTGTTTTTTCTAAACCTGGAATCTAATCCAAGTATTCTATGCTTCACATAAGTTTGTGGTTTTAATGCAGAATTAATTTTCCAGCTACCGTTGCCTTCTGGAAACAAATGTGGCCACCTTTTGGCTTCGAGATCAGGGTCAGAGTAATTAACATTTATTATATCTCGAAGTTTGTTCAAGTTGCATTGTAATGGGTGTTGAACACCAAACTGGTGAGATTGTGGCTTCAATTCTGATTCAACTTTTACATTTTCTGCAGGAATAAGAAGGCCAGTGGTCTCTTTACCAACTATATCCCCCAGATTTCCTTTTGAGATTTGTATGATTCTTTCTTCTGGACGAACGTTGTAGGCGGATATCAGAAATCCGTAAATGGTTTCATAATTGGCAAGAAAATCTTTAAACAATCGATTGTTTTTTCGCAACCAAAATAAAGCAGTTTTAATTTTTTCCGCGGAATTTTCAAACTTCACGGGTCTATCAATTCTGTAGTAAGTCGTGAAGACATTGTGATAATCAATGTCCCGCTTTTTACCAATATTACACTCCCCCTGCCTGTGTTCGAAAATTTTGCATTGTATATTCTGTTTTTTGTACACAGTGTAAAATCCTCCACAAAGGGCAATTTGATTCTGCTCATGTTCATTAAGATTTCGCAATTCTAAAGGTATGTCATATTGATTAGTTGTAGAAATCATAACACTGTATTGGTACTGCCAGTCGGGGTTTCTATAGCAGTCTGGGCAAGTAATAAACTTTTCGTCAACAGTAAATGTATACGGTACATTCTGTTTCATATCTAAGACATGAGGATAGTCATTAATTGCATTTGACATCATTTTCCGATTCGTATTTTTAAGAATTCTAGAAAATATCATGCCGCAATTGTGACAGCATTCATTGAAAACACTTGAAAAAGAAATAGTATGGTTTTTAGAAGCAAATGCTTGTAATTGGTTATGATCAATATTTGACATTGTATCAAAATCGTCGTCGCATATATAGCTACAAGGAATAAGAGTTTCTTTGTAGTCGTAAAATTGCTTGAGAATTAAAGCATCTGTCCCGAGATAATCTAACCCAGTTTTCGATTTGTAATATTCCTTAAATATTTTGACACTCATTTTTGCAAGATTGTCCACATTTTTACGCCTGCCGTCACGTTTTTGAGCGCTTCTTACATGCTGCGCGTGGCCCACTGCTTGAGCTAACAACATGTCAAAATCATTGTTCCAGTCATTGAACTTTACTGTGCTGGCCGTTGACATGGACAATTCATCGTGGCTTACTGCTTCATAGTGTAGTCGCAAGTCAACTTTAGTTCCGTTAAAGTCAGGATGACTTTTCTTAAAAGTATGGAAGATTTTGTTCCAGTTCGGGTAACCATCTACACAAATTAAATTTGCCAGACGAGCTAATTCCAGCAAAGCTGGGCTTGTCCACTTAAACAACGGATCAGAGTTTGTTGAATTACGTTCTATGCGAGAATGTTGCTTACGTAATGCATCAATTCCCCCGTCGTACTCTGGATGAATCTTAATGAAATCATTTGCTATTTTGCACCAATTTTGTCCTGTGCTATTCTCTACTACGAACAATAAGTCGTTTTTAGATTTTTCGGACCATCTAAATTTATGAGCCTCTAATTGCGATTTGTTTAGTGTGCTCGTGTTTGAGTTTTGTTCCTTTAGGCGAAAATATTGCCTTCTTAGGGCGCTACCTTTTCCTTTGTATTCGGGATATACTTTTCTAAACTGTATTTCTATATTTTCCCACTTGTTTGTATCATCCATTTGATCTGCAATAGACAATAAAATTGCCTTTGCTGCTTCAGTCCACCGAAACTTTTTGTTTTCCATTTTGACTTTATTTATCACGGATTAAGCGTTCGTGAGTTTTTATTATGGGATTAAGCATTCATGTGTACTTTAACATGGGATTGTACAATAAGGTATTAATATTACTGATTAAGCATTTATGTACTTGTTTAGCATGGGATTAAGCATTCATATATTTGTTCAATATGGGATTAAGCATTCATGTGTACTTTAACATGGGATTGTACAATAAGGTATTAATATTACTGATTAAGCATTTATGTACTTGTTTAGCATGGGATTAAGCATTCATATATTTGTTCAATATGGGATTAAGCATTCATATGTTTGTTCAATATAGAATTAAGCATTTATGTATATGTGTAACATGTGATTAAGCATTCATGTATTCTTTCAACATGGGATTAAGCAATCATGTATTTTTCAACATGGGATTAAGCAATCATGTATTTTTCAACATGGGATTAAGCAATCATGTATTTTTCAACATGGGATTAAGCATTACATAACACAAAGTTATGATGCGTCAGATTTTACGACCTGCACGATACGTGGCTTACAGTCAACTGTAATAATCGGATAACCGATAGTAACAGTAAGATCTGCGTTTTCAAAACGACTTACAATCTCAAGAATTGATGGTATGGTTGATGATGATGGTTGATGATGATGGTTGTAGTAGTCCGTCCTTTGCACTGTGGAAGAAAAGTTGGTTTGTTCCTGACAAGAGGAAGATCGCAACTGAGCCTGACTTTGCCGTCTCGGTTTCATTTTATACTTGCTATTATTAAAGGATTAAGCATTATATGCGGGATTAAGCATTATATGCGGGATTAAGCATTATATGCGGGATTAAGCATTATTTATACAAGGCAGAGAATTTTACTTTTGAAATTGGATTAAGCATTATGTTAATAAAGAATAGCTCTATGGGTGGACAGTATAAAGCATTCTTATATCTTACCACGTGATCATACACGTTTTCAATCGTTAAGGATTAAGCATTGGCCTTAATTTAGCATAGGATTAAGCATTAGAGTGACAAACTTGTCCGGTTTTCCCGAAATACCGAGAGGAAATTATAATATATTTTAAAGGGGATTAAGTAATGTATTTTTTGATTGGGACTAAGCATGGCACTCTTGTGAATGGGATTAAGCATGGCGCTTTTGTGAATGGGATTAAGCATGGCGCTCTTGTGAATGGGATTAAGCATGGCGCTCTTGTGAATGGGATTAAGCATGGCGCTCTTGTGAATGGGATTAAGCATGGCGCTCATGTGAATGGGATTAAGCATGGCGCTTCTGTGAAGGGGATTAAGCATGGCGCCCCTTTGAAGGGGATTAAGCATGGCACTCTTGTGAATGGGATTAAGCATGGCGCTCATGTGAATGGGATTAAGCATGGCGCTCCTGTGAAGGGGATTAAGCATGGCACTCTTGTGAATGATATTAAGCATGGCGCTCTGGTGAAGGGGATTAAGCATTATGTTTAGAAAGAATGTCTCTGTGGGGGGACAGGATTAAGCATTGATCATAATTTACCACGTAATCATACGTGTGTTTTCAATTGTTTAGGATTAAGCATTGGCCTTAATTTTACACAGGATTAAGCATTAGAGTGACAAATTTGTCCGATTTTCCCGAAATACCGAGAGGAAATTATAATATGGGATTATAACGATAATTACTTAACAACTTACCAGAATTTACCCACAAATTACATTGTGACAAAATTATTTTTTCTTGGCGACAAAATTGTACGGCAACACAAATTTTTACTAATTTAGATAAATGATTAACCTGAATACAGCAGTTCCTACCATAGTTTAGTAGATGTTACAATAATATAGCAGATCCTAGCATATATCAGCAGATCCTAGCATATATCAGCAGATCCTAGTATATCTCAGCAGATTCTAGTATATATCAGCATATCCTAGTATATATCAGCAGATCCTAGCATATATCAGCAGATCCTAGTATATCTCAGCAGATCCTAGTATATATCAGCAGATCCTAGTATGTATCAGCAGATCCTAGTATATATCAGCAGATCCTAGTATATATCAGCAGATCCTAGTATGTATCAGCAGATCCTAGTATATATCAGCAGATCCTAGTATATCTCAGCAGATCCTAGTATGTCTCAGCAGATCCTAGTATATATCAGCAGATCCTAGTATATCTCAGCAGATTCTAGTATATATCAGCAGATCCTAGTATGTATCAGCAGATCCTACTATATATCAGCAGATCCTAGTATATATCAGCAGATCCTAGTATATATCAGCAGATCCTACCATATATCAGCAGATCCTAGTATATCTCAGCAGATCCTAGTATATCTCAGCAGATCCTAGTATATCTCAGCAGATCCTAGTATATCTCAGCAGATCCTAGTATGTATCAGCAGATCCTAGCATATTCCAACATACCTTAGTGTATTTTAGCAGATCCTAGCATACTCCAGCATACTTTAGTGTATTTTAGCAGATCGCGGAACAATTTAGCTGATTCCAGCAAAATTTACCTGCAATCTTTTTTAATTTCAATTGTTTAAAACGAAAATACATAAACAAAGCCGTAGTTATTCTAAAGGTATTTTACAATAAATGTGCTCAAGCTTCCAGCTAGATGCTTCAATATGAAATACCAGCGAGGTTTATTTAGGATTGTAATAATGTTATTTGTGAGTGCAATACATTTTTTGCTTGTTTTACTGCTCTATTTATAAATGTGTAGTGTAATTGAACAATCTTTTGTTTACCCGAGCAAAAGTTCGAATTGTATGTTTCTATGTTTCTGTTGCAATATGTTGTGCATGTAAAAGTATTTATTCAGGCACAAAATTACAGATATATTGGGAAGGTTTAATTTTTATAAAACAGGAGCACCTACTTTAATTACAGTAAATCACACCAACTACAAAATGAACATATTCATACAGTTTAAAACAGTTTACCTCCAATACTTTAATTTAAACAGTCTACACAGCTTAAATAAACTTATTGAATCCACGACAAAACCTTGGCAAGTATTCTAAATATATAGCTATGCAATAAAAGAAGAACAAAACGATTTATTCATTTAAAACTTCAAAGTGTGTAGCAATTTTGCAAAATACAGAGTTGGCGTATTAAGAAACAAAAATATATCAACGTCCTGATGCTTTTTAAATAACATTATGCCTACTACGTCCTGGTATATTTTCAATTCGATACTAATAACAATCTTGTTAAATGCCCAACCCGGTTTGGGCTTGAAAAGTGCGTATTAAAATTACCACAACTCAGCATTTATATTCCATTGTTTTAACCGGCATATATTATCATCTGTTTCGTAGTTCCTTGCTTGATTGTGTTAATAGCTGGCACAGCGAACAAAAATATATACTTAACAATCCGGAAATTTCCAATTATTTGTGAGTTTTAAAAATAGTTTCATATTCTTATTTAACTCTAAGTAATGGATTCTATATGGTTCTTTGTTAGAAGTTTGGTAAACGAAATCGCACAATCCTGATAGCAGATTCATGATTGGATTTTCATTCAAATAAAAATTAAAACATGTGTGTTGGTAGAAGTATTACCGTACTCCACTTTTTGTAAAATATTTCGAATGAATAAGAATAAAGTCTAAGCTAAACAAAATTTGTAATGTGTAGTAAAATTTGGTCAAGATCACAATATATTAGACTACTTTTGCTATATTTATCACAAAGATTTTTTGCAATTTATCATCGCTTTATAATCTTAATTTTACCTAATGCAGCATCAAATAAACAAACTCTAAATCATCAAGCCGACACTTCTGGTGTTAATTGCAACAACACTTGGATTTTGGAAAAAATTTGGAGAGAATATTTCTAAATTTCTCAACTAAGTATTATTTAATTATAAGTCAGTAAGTAATTAAAAGTCACTAAAATTTTCACGGGGGCCGGGGCAGAGCTAGTTTAGCTACTGCTTAGAATGAACACATGGAACGATACTGTAGCCCTAGCAACAAACTGGAAGCCATATGTATAGAAACTAGAGTTAAAAGACAACGTTGTTGTAGTGTTTTATTTATATCTTATTCCGATGGGATTCAATTTACTTGTTTTTGCGGTGGAAGCCGGTGAAAAACTTTCACGCTTTGTCAAACAGTTAAAACCGACCTGGAAAGAGTATTGTACGAGAATTTTGTTATTTGTCTATAAATCACGGTTAAAATTTAAAATGTTCATAGCAGCAAAAAAGCGGAGCGCTCCAACATAATGAAGACCAGACACTACAAACCATTTTGGAATACAACAGATATACACAGTGGCAAGTATTTAGATAATTACTATAATAAAAGATATAATATATAAGATTATTTAATAAGCAATATGCACTGATAGTATGGTCAACACAATAGAAACATTAAAAAGCAAACAAGGTTAATAAACTAGACGATGTAGGCATTTACTTTCTAGTCTTACACGCAACAACAGAATTTACTAATCAAAGCTGGCTACCTAGTTCTGAGCATGCAATTACGTTTTGGCAAAAGAACGGAGAATGCAAATGTAGTCGTATTGGTATAAATAAAAAAACCATACGTACATGTTGCACATTTTAAATACTTGATATTCACATGCAATTGGATAGCAGGATGAGATAACTTCTCGGATTTCTTCAATCTTGGGTCTTCTGGCACTGATACTACAAGTGTCAAAAACTCAAATTTTAACAGTGGAAAAGATAAACTTATATCTTATATGAATAATCATAATTAATTATTTTATTTTATTAGTAATTATTTTAAAATTATTAAATTCGCAAATTGTTATTACGGAAGAGATATTATTTTGAAGTTGTATCCTATAGTTTGGAGATAATACAATCTAATATTTTTAAAAACTTACAAGATAGTATAATAGAGATCCTATCTACTTACAAAACACGAAAAGTACTTTTTCTACTAAAGTTTTTAACATGTTTATTTCTATCTATTACAAATCTTCTACACATTGTAATACGCCATTTTAAACCCAGCCTATGAAAGAAAGTTAGCTGCTGTACTGTTAAAATATTTTCATGCTTACATTGTCTTATTATGAAATAAGAAACTATTAAACACATTTAAGTATGGTGGTATTTAGCAATTATAGCTTACCATTTGAAAGATTAAACTATAATTTGTAAACGTTAAGAGAATAAACCTAAATTGTATTAAAACTAGTCTAAATGCCCAAACTAAACCAGCAATTAGGATGGCTTAGTACTTTTACAAATTTTATAGTTTCGCCGGTTAGTTTTGGGGTTGGCGTATTGAATTTCCACGCATACATTTAGCCTACAAACCAATATTATAAAACACAAAAGCGTAAAAAAGTATATAAAGATAAAGAAAACTTAGTGTGGAAGTATACCTTCAACTCAAAACCTACTGAAATTTACTTTTCACAAATCACAAAAATGGTTTATGAAATTCTTGTACTCATATGCTTCATACTATTACAGCCTGAATCTGTATTGAGTTTGGAAACAGTAGTTTACCAAAAAATCAAACTAAACCCGCAGAATATTTTGCAAATTAGTAGATGTTTTCCGGGTTCTATTGACAAGAAAAGTTGCTCGTTTCAAAAAGACGACGGGAAACAACTTCAAAGAAATACGCCAGAAATTGAAAATTTAAATGAGGTGCTACAACCTTTCCAAAACTCAAATACTATAGTTGTCGTAAATAACTTCCAAGTTACCAATATTGTGCATAATCTTGATCAGCCAATTGTTTTAAGAAGTATGGAACCATACGTGGCATCATGTGTTGAATGCTACTGGTCGCGTTTTGAACCTAAACATACTTTCTCTGGTGTGGCCTGGGTACCCTTTCATATGCCTGTTTCCTTCCATGACTCGTTCAACGGAAATTTATCCTGCAAAGCTTCAGCCATGTTTGGAGTATTAAAACAGTGGGAACTTATGAAGGAGTACTGTGTCACGTTTGATCAGATAAAGTTTAGCAGTTCAGTAAAACCATGGAACTATTTGGTATACGTAAGCTTATACCTGCCTGAGGTGGCTCATCGTACAATGGAGTACCTCTGGTTCACGATATAGGAAGAATGGTATTGACACTGCACATTTATTTCTGACTAAGCACATAAACCGAGTACTAGGGTATCTAGTAGATGGCGCTGATTTTAGTGCAGAATGCATAATAAGTTGTACACAGGATAGCATGCAATAAACTATTTTAATTATCCTTCCTTACGGTTTTGCTTTGACTTTCCAATCCTATTAAGAATTTCATGGTTGTAAAATTTTACTGCGAATAAATTCTTACTATTATGTAATAAAATATTAATATGATATGATTAAATTATACGAGTAAAAGAGGTATAATCAGATAGCGCGGTCTCCCAACGAATTTAGCCCTACATAGTATATCATTGCAACACCTTAGGCATTCGTTGGAACACCTTAGGCATACGTTGGAACACCTTAGGCATTCATTGGAACACCTCAGGCATTCCCTGGATACCCTTTAAAACACCTTAGACTTTCATTGGAACACCTTAGACTTTCATTGGAACACCTTAGACTTTCATTGGAACACCTTAGACTTTCATTGGAACACCTTAGACTTTCATTGGAACACCTTAGACTTTCATTGGAACACCTTAGACTTTCATTGGAACACCTTAGACTTTCATTGGAACACCTTAGACTTTCATTGGAACACCTTAGACATTTATTGGAACACCTTAGACATTTATTGGAACACCTTGGACTTTCATTGGAACACCTTAGGTATCCCTTGGAACACTTTAGGTATCCCTTGGAACACCTTAGGTATCCCTTGGAACACTTTAGGTATCCCTTGGAACACCTTAGGTATCCCTTGGAACACTTTAGGTATCCCTTGGAACACCTTAGGTATCCCTTGGAACACTTTAGGTATCCCTTGGAACACCTTAGGTCTCCCTTGGAACACTTTAGGTATCCCTTGGAACACTTTAGGTATCCCTTGGAACACTTTAGGTATCCCTTGGAACACTTTAGGTATCCCTTGGAACACTTTAGGTATCCCCTGGAACACCTTAGGTATCCCTTGGAACACTTTAGGTATCCCTTGAAACACCTTAGGTATCCCTTGGAACACCTGGCATTCGTTGGAACCATTTGGAACACATGAGGCATCCGATGCTGTAGAATTATGCCTGAATCTGACCATTTATATTCCATTATTTCGGTCTTGTGACTAATCTGTTGATCATCTGGCTATTCTGGCTGGTCATGTACAGCTTATGCCTTTGTGTGACTTCTGCACTAGAATCAGAGCCATCTACTTTGAGCATGTTGTATTACGTCATTTCTTTTTTCCAGCTGTGCTGTGCTCACAAGCTTGCAGTATCACTACCTGTCCCTCCTATATCGTGGTAGCTTCGAAAGCACTCTTGAAAAACTGTACCATGCATATGCATATTTGATAATGAACATTATGGGAAACTCCAGCTATATATTAGACATTGAATTGTGTGTTAACGGAAAATCACAGACATACGATATAATCGTAGATCAACCAAATAACCCTACAGTACATTTTGAGGAGTTGGGGAACTTAGACGACTTGCAAGCCACACACTACTACTCCCACGAAGTGGTGCTTGAAAACAGACTACGAACTCTGAAATTTGTGAGCTGTGGCAAATCCAAAGATATTAATGGACTTTCATTCCGAGAGTTTGTTAATGTTTTTGATTCGTACGTTTGGCTATGTCTTCTTGGATGTTGTGTGGCACTAGGCTTATGTATTTTGGGTATCTTTGGAGATGTTGACAATGCATCGTTTGAATATGTGTACCCCCAAGCGCTTTACAAATATTTAACTTATTTGTTGGCATTGTTTAAAGTGCTTGTTGAACAGGGGGACCCCATACCTTCAATGGTTTTTAACAAACTGTGTGGTAGAAACATTTTGGCTTGTTTTCTACTGATGGGGATTGTAATAAGTAATGCGTATAAAAATACTAATGTTTGAATGCTTGAATATACACTTCAAGTGTTAAAAGATGGTGTTCAACTACAGCTAGATATTGGTCATACAATTCAACCTTCTTCAATGGATTTGGTAATGCGAACTATATCAAGGAAACTTGTTATGTCAGTGATACATATCCTGTACTGGTATTCGTTAGTACAAAATCCTTTATTAACAATTGTGCATGAAATTAGCAAGTTGCACTACTCTGCGCTTCCAAACTTGATAGAATTTTATTCAAACATATCTACTTTAGAAAACGTAAATATTTCAAAAGCCGTCAAAACATTGTTTGAACGAGGCAAAGTCACATTGGAAACAGAACTTAAAGTTTGTAACAACACTGCATTAATATTGCCTGAACACTTGTGCCATCAAAATGAGCGCAGATTAAGACGACAGGGTTACTTAAATGTTGACGTTGGAAAGGAAGTTTACGGTAAATATTTTATAAATATAGCATTGCAAGGTTCGTTTCCCCTTTATATACCCTTGCAAATTTATAGTTTAAAAGCATCAGGACTGTTTGAGTGGTGGATGAATTTTGCTGCTGGGGAACATCTGCCAGTTTTGTCGTTACCACCGGTGAAACCTAACATGCAGGGAAATATGGTCACAATCTTTTATGTTTTGTTAATAGGGTATATTTTAGCCATCATTTTGTTAACAGTAGAGACTCGAAGGTATATAGTTAAAGCGTTACTTCGTAGCACGAACTACTGCGTAAGTTGTTGCAGAGAAATTGGCGGAATGATTTACCAATTTACTGCTTCATTTTATTATTTCCAGTGGCTTAAATTTCAAAATAAAATTTTCTTGGTTATAAGAAGTTGCTCAAAGTAAAATTTTCTTGATTTTCTTAAATGTATTAAAATTAATAAGTTCCTTCATTAACTACTGCAGTGGTCGAACTGATGAATCATTCGACTAACACTTCAGTTTATCACGCATTATTCAAAAAATTAAGAATGTTCAACTTCTTGTACTATATAGGTTATATGTAGCAAAAGCTAAATTCAGAAAATTTATAATAAACATGCAACAAGAACATGAAAAAATCTGTTTCGTGTTTTAATGCTTATAAAGTTTTCCATATATAGTGGTTGGTGGCATAAGTTATAAAGTTGGGACTTCTTTATTTGAAATAAGGAAATTGTGTTTTATTCAATTCTTCTTACAAATATAGATTTCCCTTAAACATTTAGTACGCATACGATGAACAAAAAGGATTAGATAAAACTGAAAATTGTAAGTCATGCGTGAGTAAGGATTAAAATGAATATAAGATGCTAAATTTCAATACTGGTTCTAAGCCTATATGTGTATGTATACTTGCACGTAAGCAGGTACACAGAATAAGGTACCCTGCGTCCCGTTTGTTTTTGGAACATTAAGCTTACTTGCTACTTTATAATGCAAAAAGCAATTGTACCTTTTCTATGCAGACGAGTAAGCGTACATAATTTTTAGTTCATTTTTGGTGACTCATTCAGTATTGTAAGCTTAGAATAAAAAGTCGGGCTAAAACGTCAAGTATGTTTTTATTATGAGCAATTGTGTGTAAGCAGTTGGGACAACCAGACATTTAGTTACTCTACGCATTATTATCAGAGCTTACAGTTGCATCCAAACTCAATGGAAAAGTTTAGTTGCTTTTGAACATGATAACTTATTACACGTATTCTGCCGTAGCATATCCGACAGTTTTGGCTTGTACACTACTGCTATTGCTATAGAGAAGGTTACATTGTAAAAAAACTTGTAAGAACTCGTTAAACATTGTACAGTGAATTTGTGCAACAATGGTTCCAAATACTTACAAATATTTAAATAAAGTTAGTTACTTATTTAGATAATTATTTAGTTTTGTACTTAGGCCTTAAGTGAAAAACGTCTTATAGCTTCAATGGCTACTAATTATCTCACCACTGGCACTGCCACTGGCAGAAATACACGCGGTGCCATAATATTAGCGGTGAGACGGAAACAAGAAGAGCAGAGGAAAAATCGGATATGAAAAATCGGATCGGAAAATAAAAAATGTTGTTTGCAGTTGGAAAATACCGACAGCCTAATGACTTGATTGTAAACCAGTCATTCAACAAAGTTAAGATTGAAGAGACAAAGGAAAAACTTCAGGCCGATTCTGTAATAACGGCAAACTGCACTGGAGAGCGTGCAGGCCAGGAACCGAGTCTGCCCTCAGAGGTAGACCCAGACCAAGATAATATAACCGAAAATGAAATTTTACCAGTTTGCATCTCTGGTGGCAAAGCTAATAAAGGAAAACGCAAAACTTCGTAAAGCAAATCAAGCACTAAAAGGAAAACCGGACAAACCGCAAAATGAATTGAAAAAAGAAGACATTGAAGTCATTAAACTGGATGATGACACTGACGATAGGTCTGTTGTACAAGTAACTACTCCAGATGTTGTTAACGACCAAACTTTGGAGCAAGAAACGTTTAGTACAAACTCTTGCGAAAACGAAAGTCAAGAAGAGGTTGCCTCGGATAATGAAACCGATGGTTTTGCGGGGTTGGTTACGATTATGGAAGAAATTTCTCACGAAGTTACTGAACTTCGTAAAGAAAACCTTCTGCTTAAGAAGAGACAGGACGAGCAAGAACAGTTATCAATGATACACCAAGACTTGCTGGAAAAAATAAAGATAGAAATACGGAACATTCACAATTCAAGTATGCCAGAGAGTATTTCGGTAAACCAAGCGATTTCATTTTCGTGTGACGTGGATACAAATTGCATGTCACTGACAAATGTTGACATTAGTGAAGAAGAGCGTTGTGCAACTCCAGAACATATTATGGAAGCCAGTGTTAACTCACAAGTTTTGTGTGAGGAAACTAGTAAACCTATTCAAGAAACATGTGATGAAAACCTCTCTGTTTTGAATAGAAACCACAAATATAAAAACGACTCCGAGGAAATACTAGACTTCTCAACTAATGATATTCAGGAAATGGAAGTTGGACAAGATTCTATTCCACAACCGCTTCCAACCGTGGAATTCATAAATGAAGTAAAGCTACCAGTTTTTGAATCTCAAATGGGTAAAAGACATAAATTAAAACAAAATATTAACAATAACTAGAATTTGTATTTTTAAAAACCTCATTTCATCTATATTTATACAGAACAAAGCACAAACAAACTGGAGTATAGTTCGAATGATATGGGCTTTCCTGAGACATCTAAAGATTTGCAATGTACTGAAACGGCGGCTTTGCTTTCAAGTAATTTGGAAGATACAAATGTTGTTTTTTCAGTTATTAATGAACGCAACAACTGGGAGAATGCAACACACACTACAACCCTACAACTAAACAACGCAAGTATTTCCACTTGTGATACGCAAACGGTGGACATACTGTCCCAACAAACCAAACGATCCAAATGTAAACCTGCTAGAAATGTAAAACATAATTCCGATACAAAAGATGCCAATCTGGCGAAACCCCAAAAACAAAAGAAGTTTCGGTATGCCAGGATACAACAAAAAACTTCCCGATCGCAAATTACAAGTGAAGGTAGAACTTCGACCTATAAACGTAATATTTAATACTTTACAAAATACTCCTTTAGGATTCTGCTTCCAATAATGTAAATAATATATAATTTCTAGCTGTGCTGATGGAAGAACAACCGAAGAAATGTAGCTGTCTTTTCACCAAAAAAGCTACAGAACAAGCGACAAGCAAATCAAGTAAACATATGAAATGTAAAATTTGCAGGAAAGTATGTACCAATTTAGCGCATCTTAAGCGTCATCGGAAAGTTCACAGTTTAGAAAACCTGAACATGTGTAACATTTGCGGCAAACAAGTCACAAATTTAAACAGGCACATACAAACACATCAAGGTAAATGAATTGGTTTAGTATAAAAGTTACGGTTGAATGAAGGTAAACATGTTAAATATGCGATTTTTTTATTTTATAGATAAAACGTTTAAAAAATATTCATGCGTTTTCTGCAACGCTAGCTTTTTAAGATTGAAGGATGAACTTCATAGACATATTAGGGGTCATACCAAAGAGAAGCCGTTTAACTGTGATCAATGTAATGCCACGTTTACAAATATAGCTCACCTTCGGGTACATGAGTCCCGAAAACACTCAGACAAAATGAATACTCAATGTGAAATGTGTGGACAGCGTTTTAAGTCTGAAGGTGGATTACGACAGCACACTGTGAAAGTACATTGATTTGTGCCATGCATGTAAATATGCCTAGAAGTGTTGTGTTGTGTCATAGTAAGACAGCCGTCAATGTACGAAGCTAGAAAACTGCAGCTTAACTCGTTCAAGTTGTTTAGGCAAGCCTACTAATGAACATTGAATAAAATTTAAATGTAAAAGCAAAATGTTTGTTGGACTGCAGATTGTGTGTTGTATTGTATTTACCGTTTAGTTATTTATATGAACAAAAAGCTAGATAGATATTTGCGTAGATTTTAAATGTTTATGCTTCTTTTTATGCCATAGCCAAAAGCAGTAAAAAAATCAATAAATCCTCTTGTGGTAAATGAGAGTGTATTTTTTTGCAATTCGTTCGGACGCAGAGCAAAGTTTAACATCAAGAATTAGCACTAACAGAAATCAGAAACATATATTTACCTAGTGGTGTCATAAAAAGTGTCCTCTATATTTAAGTAATCCCTGTGTTAATCACAAAGAGCAGAAAAAGTAATTGATAGCTCATTTTAAAGAGGAAAGTCTGAGCTATCGTTACGTGTTCTATATTATTATTTACTGACCGTCGACCAGAAGAAAATAAGAATAGAAGGAAGCAAAAGTGTGCTTCGCCGGCACGGGAGTGAATGTGCAAAAAGGATTTTCTTAATTAATGAGAATTTTTTTACAGTTGAAGCTTTCTTCAACTAACAAAACGACCAGGTATATGTTCCAGCATCTTCTAGGATCCCCCAGGCAAAGCGGCGAGTGTACAGGACTCTTCATCCCGGAAATACGATGGGGTAACCTGAAACGGCGAGACTGACCTGAACTTTTTTGGGAAAAGAGTGAAAGTTAGTGCAAAGAACTTTCTGAGCAACATACTGATACCCCAGTAAAATCCCCAACTAGTACGCTCTTCAACGGTGGCCATTGGACTTTCCAGCAAGACTCAGCTCCAGCTCCCAACGTCAAAATTGTTCAAAAGTGGCTCAGAGACGAAATTCCGGGTTTCGTCTCTACTGAGGAATGGCCCGCGTGCTTCACAGACTTAACCCAAATGACTACTCTATTTGAGCGAAGTTGGAGAATAAAGTCTGCGCTACCTCCCACACAGGTTTGAAATCCCCCAAAATATACCTGCTTAAGGAGAGGTCACTTTTCCTCCAAGAAATGGTGCGTGCCGCAACAATGGAGTGCCGTGAGAGACTTAAGGCGTGCGTGAAAAATGGAGGGAGGCACTTTGAGGTTTAATGATATTTTCTAAAACCTATGGTACCTGTGCAAGTTCTTGTAAAATTGTATGGCTCAATAATAAATACACAGCTGGAAATTTGACTTTGTCTAGAGGACACTTTTTATGACACCACTAGGTAGCAAAGAAAAAGAAATGTAGAGTGTTTTTACATCATTGTGCTCTATGTACTAAAAGTCATAAAGAAACGAGAACTTCCCAACACGCACATTGACAAGTATAACCGCGACGGATTAAAAATTTATACGTTCTAGGAATCGTATTTTTGCCGCATAGAAGTTAGCACTAAATGTAGTAGAAATACAATTCAAAACTCATTACATCCCCAACTTTTTCATATTTGATACGCGAGTGTTCGTCACTAACAGCTAAGGCACTAACGTAGTAATCGATACCTATTTGTAATCTACGTATTTAAAGTGTAAGCCTTGAACAAACATAGGCACTATTTGCTGACATTTTCTCCGAATAAATCAGGTAGTTTGGCATTACTTCCTTTTAAAAATGCTTGGAAATGCACTTGTTTTCATCTTAATTTATCTAATCATAAATCGTACGTTTCATAATAGTTGAACTAAATCCAAAACTATGATTAGTTCCACAGAAAAATATATATTCAGTTTAATAGTCTAAATCGAATTTTGTCATTTAACCATTACCATATTATATATTGCCTTAAGAGTTAGTGCTGTGTGTGATTTAATTCAATAATGCATAAAGTTATTTAAACCTTTATAGTTAAGATTTGAAACTTGATATGTTACTTATAATTTTCTAATTAAATGCAGCGTACTGTAGTCAAACTGTAACTATTTCTACTTGTTTAAATTTCGAAGAAAATTCAAAAAGCTGCGTATTCTGCTCTAACTCATCAATGTAATTGTTGACTGTGTAGAGGAACAGAATATTAGGAAACAAATCTGGAATTTCAGAGAAGCAAGTAACTTTTTGATTGTTACTGGCAGCATAGGTGAATCCTGCCAGATCATAAGGAACCAAAACATACATGGTTACTCTGTACCAAAATACAGCTTGTAGTTTTCTGGAAGCCAATGAGAGATTCTATACACAAGTGAAAAGCGTTTTATTATCCATTAGTAAGCATAACTTATTTAATAAAATATTACTGGCACCAACCTTATCCGTCGAATTTGTTAAACAAATGGTTGCCCACATCTTTAAAAAACAACCCATCAGAAACAAAGTTAACATGGGTATATTTATGGTAGCCTTGTCACCGTCATCGTGAATGTCTAACAGAAGTCTTGCATTCAAATTGCCTCGAAAGTTGTTTTTTGAGGATGAATTAACACCAGTTTTGAAATCGTCACCGTAGAATATACAGCCAAGCCAAATAACTGACAGGCCAACCAAGATAATAGCTGTTTGAACCTAAATCAAATATAAATATTGTATCACAATATGTTACCAGATTTTATTATGGGTTGAAATTGACGAGAGAATTAATAGTTTACCTTGTACAAAATTCCAATACACCAAACCTTGTTCCTTGAATTAAGCTGAGGCAAAAGGATTAATACTACAACAATTGGCCAAAGTTGTGTTGACGCCTCATAAAATGAATAAGTTGCCTTCTTTTCCACTATTATAATTGCACACAATGAGAAGAGAAATAACTGAAGTAGTATTCCAATTATATTTCCTAATGTAATCAATATTTTGCCGATTCCGTACATGATTATTTGAGCAATCAATAAACAATTGAACTTGAGCACGATTAAAGTCAAAAGTAAATTCAATTCAGTTAAAAGGATAAATGTGGTTTATTTATGTTGAGTAACGAAAGCCAACTAAACTGACAGAAAATGATTAACGTATAATTTTAAGTCGACTTGAAGCTTTTTGCCTTTTGATGCTAACAATATCTCGTTTCAAAACTTGATAATCTCTTTTCTACATAAAATATAAGTGTGTGTAATGAATGAATACTCTTCATGCTTTAACAAGGAATACTAAATTTACTTTGTTGAAAACTTAACTTTACGTACACAAAAAAGTTTTAGGTACTTTTACCGCAGATATGGGTTTTCACACGAACCAAAAATTGTATTGTGAGGAGTATTGAGTACTGGTTTCAAACTCAACGTGTCGGTGCCCGTAGTACCTAGTATCCACAAATGCAAAACTATTTTAGGATGCCTTCCAAGAAAAGGCTCAACGTACGAAAAAATCTCTGGCGACACAGAAGATTAAAATATTTAATGTGTTTTTTTATCAAAATGCGCACAAGCTTTAATATTTTCTTAATAAGTGACCAAGGAGCCTTCATTTTGCTAACAGTAGAAACAATAAATATTTAAATCATTACTTTGTATCACAAACTTCAGGGTAAAATGCTGGAGAGAAGTAGGTGACCTGACATGTCAATTGAGCATTACAAATGGCATAAATGTCGAATGTGAATTTTGCTGATATCTTGCGAACCATACAGAACAAAGCTTAAATACAACCAAGTATCTACATAAACGAATTATTACCTTTTTCATAGCAGCACAAACTGCAATCCCATGTAATTTTATCCACAGCATCATTTATGTAAATAGACTTCGATAATAAATGTTTAGAATTGGAAAGTGATTTGATGAATATTACTAAAATTATTTAAGCATAGAAAAATTTCTGTTTGAATCCTAAAAATGTCTGCAAAATTTGAAAGGTTTGATTTCTCGACTTTAATACATTCTTTAAACAACAACAATGTGTCAGATGATTCTCTAGTGGCATGATAAAAATGGTAAATTTTAACTTGTCTAAAAATAAATAAATACCTTAATGCTGAAATACAAGGAAATGAATCGCTTGTTTGGACTACGTGAGTAAGGACTGAAATGCATTAAAGATTTGCAACTTCAGCGCACCAAGCACATTTGTACATATCTACGAAAGTAAATATATACAGAATAAGGTACTTCGTCACGATATTTTGGTATTTCTCAGTAAAAGTGAACGGCATACAAAAAACGCAGTACCTTCGCACCTCCTTTTAATTTTAATTTTTCTTTAAAACTTTTAAATATTCTACGCATTTGTTTTTTCCTAAGCTTAAGGATTCACTAGAAAAGGATTTATTGTGTAGTACCATATGCACATGTTTGATAGCTGACTGCATACTCCATAAATGCATCAGAGTATTTCGTACCTAAGCGTGGGGCAGACAACACAGGGTTTGGAGATAACACAGGTTAATATTTTTAAAATCTTACAAAATAGCATGTTAGAGATCTAATCAACTTCAAATCTAATCTAATCAAAACAAGATAAGTATTTTTTTCCTACTAAAGTCTATAAAACGCCTTAAGTTGAAGTTGAAAAACCACAACTACTTACTAATTACTTACAAATACTACTTACATATGCTCTACTCCTTGAAATGCGCTGTTGTAAAACTCAGCCCAGTAGGGAAACTCAGCTTTACTGTCGATTTAATTTTATGCTTATATTGTCTTATTATGAAATACAAAACTATTATAATCCATTTAAGTGTGATTGTATTCAGCAATTATAGCTTACATTTTGAAAGAATAAACTATAATTTGTAAACGATAGAAGAATAAACCTCAATTATTTCAAAACTAGTTAACATTGCGTACTAAACCAGCAATTATGTTGGTTTAATATTTATAGAAAATTTTAAATTTCACTAGTTAGTGTTTCGGTCTGCGTAGCAGATTTACACGTACTTATATTTGACCTACAAACCAGTACTTTGAAAGGCCAAAGCGTAATAAGAATATATAAAGCAATATAAAATTCAGTGTGATGATCTTTCAACCCAAAAACCTACTGAAATTTTTTACGTAAAATTTAAAAATGGCTTACATAATTCTTGCACTTGTCTACATCATGCTATTACTACCTGATTCTGTATTGTGTTTGGAAACAATAGTTTACGAAAAAATTAAATTTGACCCACAGAAAATTTCCCGTACTTATTTGCAAATTAAAAGTTGTTATACGGGTTCCCAAGAAAAGGAAAGTTGCTCATTTGAAATAGACGACGGGAAACAACTTCCAGAAAATACGCCACAGATTATAAATTTACACGAGATGCTACAACCTTTCCAAAACTCTAATACTCTACTTGTCGTAAATAATTTCCAGTCCTCCAATATTGCGCACAATCTTGATCTGCCAATTATTTTAAGATGTATGGCGCCATACAAGGCATCATGTATTTACTGCTACTGGGGACGTTTTGATCCTAAGCATACGTTCTATGGTGTGGCATGGGTTCCCACTCAAATGCCTGTTGCTTTCAATGAGTCGTTTAACGGAAATTTATCCTGCAGAGCTTCAGCCATGTTTGGAAAATTAAAACAGTGGGAACTTATAAACGAGTACTGTGTTACGTTTGATCATATAAAGTTCAGCGTTTCAGTGAAACCATGGAACTACTTGGTATACGTAAACTTACATCTTCCCGAGGTGGCAATAAGTACAATGGAATACCTTTGGTTATACAATGTAAAGAGAATGGTCCGTCAATACTATATCAATGCTAACATAATGGTCAATCAATGCATGTTGGTACCGATTTGGTACCGGCTATGCCGCTGTTGTTTTCGGTGGTGGTTGATTGTTTGACTCTGAGTCAGCAGTGCAGTCAGAAATTGTCTTCACGGAAAACCAAACAAGTTTTTAAGAAATCTGGTGCAATGGATTTTATCCAAAAATCACGATAAGTCTAAGTTTTTGGTAATTAAATTTAAGATACACAAGTCCTATGAATTTGTGCCAAGCACATTTCTTGAAAGTGATTGTATAAAGAGCTACTGCCACCAAACTTTGAGAATTTGAGACGTGACCCGGAGACCTGGCCAAAGTATAAAATCAAATTTTACGCTTGTTACGGTAAGTATTGTTATGTTCTCAGTTATAGTTTTTGGTTGTAATATATTATTAAGGCAATCCGCATATTAAATGTCTATATATGTTTTATTGAGTCAGATACGCCAGAAGAAGAGGAGCCCAAAGTCAAGGCCCCAGCCTAGTCTGTCAATCCTGGGTTCATTACGACTTCAGCTACCAGTTTCCCGACATTTGAACCCGAGCAGGAGGGAGACTACGCCTATCACACCGTGTACCTCGAAGAGACATCACCAAGCTCAACAAAACCAATCCAGGCTGGCCCATCTCAGGGAAACTTGGAAGGTACATTGGATCTTCAATATTAATTGACGTAGTTAGAGGTACGTAGTGGTGAATCATACATATATTTATACTACCAAAAAAGTGCAACTGGCTCAATTAGAATTAAATTGATCTAATTTATTTTTCAGATGCCGGGCGTGGTTCATTTCCTATTGCCTCTAACGCAACCATCGACAAATGAATCTGGGCGTCAGCGGATCGACGTGGTGGCGGGTCAAAGAGGAAGCGTTCTTCTAACTCCACGGCGAACAATTCGGAGACGGCACAACGAGCAGTTAATCAAACAATTAGCAGTATTCAAAATGCAGCCCGACCAACACCAAATCAAATTAATTGTGTTAGAACTAGAATTTTAGAAATTACGTTAGGATAATTTAGTAATAGTATACTTAAAATTTCCGCATTTGGTAATAAAATTTAATTTATAAACTTGTAAATTCAAGCTTGAAATATTTCATTGGCATCTTAACGGCATGCGTGTACTGGATTGACATTGGCAACTATTGGCAATGCCAATACAAATGATGGTCACAAGGTCTATTGCAGGCATTGGCCATGTATTGTTGCTGCCGGCACGATGCCAACATATTGGCATGTCGACATAGAATTGATACCAGGTAGATATATGCTATATTGTACCGAAATTGTATTGGCAAAAGTGCCAAAACGATACGATGCCATTACGGTAATGCCAATGCTGGTACAACATCCTTCCAACAATTTTGTGCTACTAGGGATCGTACCTACCTTGAAAGTATTTCTCATAACAGTGTATATTTTCCGCTAGGTAGGTTAGTAACAAAATGTGTTGACATAAAATAAATTAGCAGAAAAGATAATAAATTTAAAACTAAATATTTTATGTACTTATGTCAATTAAAACTAAACAGAACTGAAAGTAGTTGGCATAAAAACAATTACGATGGAAATGTCAAGTTTACGAAATGTATTCTTACCATACTCACGCAAATGGTTATTTTGTTTTAAACTAGTAGCCGCAGTTGATTGGCAATCTTCTAAAATGAACATGAAATTAAATTGGCTTACGTTAGATAACTACGTGTTTCAAAAATGTTTGCAATATGAATCTATGACGTGACATTCAATTATTTTGCCTGTTTGTTTCCTTGTTTAAAGCTTTTAATATTAAACCTGTGACACCATGTATTATAGCCGCTAAATGTTGGTTATTAGGCCGCCTACATGACAGTGGAAAAACTATATACAAATATTTTCGTATAAAAACCAGATTAAATTGATATAAGATTATTCAGCTGCCATACTACGTGATATAGCCACTATTAAAGTTTGCGTACAAAAATACGGTGTAGTTCTTAACAACCTATTAGCATAAAATTACAAGTAAGTAGAAGTTATAAATTATTGTAAACTTGAAGTTTACCGCAGTACCTTCATATATGATCAACTTTTGATATAAGCATAATCTGTTTATCAGTTATGCTGCACACTATCATTAGATACTGCAACATTTGAATATTACTTACTGAAATACGGTATAATTATAAAGTGTTATTATATAGACAAAGAAGTACAAATTTTAATTTGGTAGTCTTAGTTCAGCGTAGCATTTTTGAAGATAATTGCATTTGTTTATATAATGCATGATAAACGTAATTTATTTTTCTTCACTTATGAAGTAAAACTGGGGATAATTTAGCAAATTTGTATTGGCAATAAGAATTTTTCACTTGTGGTAGTAAATGGCGCTTGGAATATAAAAACCTAAACTTAATGTATAGTACATTTACAAAATGGATTACAACATTGCCGCACTTGTTTTTATTTATTACATTATATTCAAATTCTGTATTAGGCTTAGATACGGTAGTGTACAAAAAGATTAAATTTAACCAGAAAAATATTTCTCATACAATTACGCAAATTAAAAAATGTATTAGACAGGGTTTTTATATATGTTCCCTGGAGCATGAAAATAATAAAACGGAGTATGTAGGAAGTTTTCCACAAATTGTAAGTCTGAACGCCGTTCTACAGCCTTTCAGCAACTCGCAAACTTTAATTGTGTTAAATAATTATCAATCTACAAATATAGCGGGCGATATTGATCAACCAATTGTTCTAAAAAGCATGACACCATATACAGCAGCTTGCAATGACTTGGATTGGTAAGAATTCCACCCTACAAGGTCTTTACACGGTGTTGCATGGTTTCCATCTCAAATGCCAATTACGTTTAATCAGTCATTTAACGTAAACTTGTCTTGCACAGCTTCAAATTTGTTTACTACTTTGACTCGCTGGGAACTTGTAAAGGAGTTTTGCGTTACAGTTGATCTTTTAAAATTCAGCGTTTCGATTAAACCATGGAACTACTTGCTTTTTGTAAACCTGTATCTGCCTGAAGTGGCGCTAGAAACAATGGAGTATTTATGGCTGTACCAAGCACAGCATAGGGTGAGTCAACCTTTTTGTCATTTGTTTCTGGATAACGCAAGCTACAATAAGTACGATAAAATTAAACGCCACGGAAATCCCAACCTCCGGCAAACCAATGGACTATATCTGTTTGGAAAGGTGTCACCTCTTTCTAGTAGAAATGGCGTTTTAGACAGATTGGTTGCCGTTGTATTAGAGTTTGTTTACATTGACGTTTACAACAGACAAGTACATATAGCTACAAAAATGAAAATTTCTCATGCTCAATGGAAAGATATGGTCCAAAGAAACTTGTTGAAAATTCAAATGCAGGTTGAGCGGGAATCACAGTTATATTGGACATTGTCCTACCAAAATTCTATTGGCATATGGAATAAGTTTTTAAATTGTGACATATATTTTGAACGTAGTCCACAATTACTTGTTTTTGAAAGTAATCTTGAAAAATTGTACCATGCCTATGCATATTTGATAATGAACATTATGCGAAAGAGATAATCTTTTTCGTCCTGCGAAAATCTGCATTTATCTATGGGATTAACGACTTTTATTGTGGGAGGTAAAAAATTCAGTACTCCCTTATCCCGGAGTATTTTTCCAGGGATACCTGAGTATTCTTCCTTTTTTGTGCAACAAAACTTGCTATTTTGTCCCAGTAGTGTACTTTTGGAGTAAGTACAACCGGCAGAATTTTCTGACTCACACTTGGTTTATGGCTCAACGTAAAGTCCATTTACCTTCAAGTCATTGTATGTATGCTTTGGCTTAAAGTCTTTACTTAAACACTACTTCAACATAACGATAATGTAACTTTCGCCTGTTGTGTTTGGTACTGAACAAAATTTAAAAGCTTCACTGGGAAATCTATATCCTATATTACTAAATTGGGTAAATGTTTGGGAAAAAACAACATAAAATGGTTTTTAAGAGGAAAATCATTAACAAACTTTTGTGTTTTATCAAAATTAATGTTTTCGTGGAAATTTGCTAGTGACAAAAGGACCTATTTATTATACAGATTAAGCTAACTGAATAGAAACACCAAATAGCTCTCATCATAACAATATCAAAGACCAGATCGTCCACCAAATGGCACATGATTCATGTTCAGATATTTACAGTTTATATTTATGGTTATCTCTATAGTACACAACTGGGACAAAATACCAAGTTTTGTTGCACAAAAAAGGCAGAATACTCACTTATCTCTGGAAAAATACTCCCGGATAAGGGAGTACTGAATTTTTTACCTCCCACAATAAAAGTCGTTAATCCAATAGATAAATGAGTATTTTTCCATAGACGAGAAATTACAT
The DNA here is from genome assembly GCA_029691765.1 of Entomobrya proxima. Taxonomy (NCBI): domain Eukaryota; kingdom Metazoa; phylum Arthropoda; class Collembola; order Entomobryomorpha; family Entomobryidae; genus Entomobrya; species Entomobrya proxima. Next base: position 52,839,695 of record CM056172.1, read on the forward strand.
GCCTATGCGAAATTCGAGCTATATAATAGAAAATGAAATGTGTGTTAACGGAAAATTACAAGCATACGATATAATTTTAGATCAGCCATATAACCCAGCACTTCTTTTTGAGGAGGGGAACTCAGGCGACCTGCAAACCGCATATTACTACTCCCACGGAGTGATGTTTGAAAACAGATTACGAACCATAAGATTTGTAAGCTGTGGCAAATCCAAAGATATTAATGGACTTTCATTTGAAGAGTTTGTTAATGTTTTTGATTTATAAGTGTGGCTAAGTCTTCTTGGGTGTAGTTTGGCTCTAGGCTTATGTATTTTAGGTGTCTTCCAAGAAGTTGACAATGCGTCATTTAAATATGTGTACAGCCAAGGGCTTTACAAATATTTCACATGTTTGCTAGCACTCTTTAAAGTACTTGTTGAACAGGGCGACCCCATACCTTCAATGGTTTTTCAAAAACTGTGTGGTAGAAACATTTTGGCTTGTTTTCTACTGATGGGGATTGTATTGAGTAATGCTTATAAAAATACTAATGTTTACAACATGACGCAACCCAGGCTGCATATACCATACACAAATTTGTCAGAACTTGTTCTAAAAAATTTTAGTATTTATACGAGACTAGGCTTTGTGGATACAAGTACGCGTGCGCTTGAACAAGCACTTGTAACGTTAAACGAGGGTGTCGAACTACACGTAGATACGGATCAAACAATTTCACTTCTTTCAACTAAATTGGCAATGGTGCCTATGTTAAGGATACTTGCTATGTCAGAGATACATATGTTCAACAGGTATTCTTTACCAGAAAATCCCATATTAACAACTATGTATGAAGTAAGCAAGCTGCACGATTCTGCTCTTGAAAATATGAAAGATTTTTTTCCAACATAGTCACATTAGAAAATTTCAATATTTCAAAAGCCGTCGAAGCATTGTTCAGACAAGACACAGTCGCCTTAGAAACAGAACTTACAATTTGTAACAACAGTGCATTAATATTGCCAGAACATCTGTGTCATCAAAATGAGCGCAGATTAAGACGTGTTGGCTTCTTAAATGTTGACGTAGGACAGGAAGTTTATGGAAAATATTTTATAAATATAGCATTACAAAGTTCGTTCTCTCTTCATATACCCTTGCGAATTTATAGTTTGAAGGCAGCAGGACTGTTTGAGAGGTGGATGAACTTTACTGCTGGTGAACGTTTGCCAGTTTTGTCGTTACCACCAGTGAAACCAAACATGCAGGGAAATATGGTTACAATCTTTTATGTTTTGTTAATAGGATATATCGGAGCCATTATTTTGCTAACAGTCGAGATTCGAAAATATATATTTGAAGCGTTACTTCGTAGCACAAAGTATAGCAAAATATCGCTGCAGAAAAATTGGCAAAATGGTGTATCGATTTATTATTTTTACTGGCATGAACTTGAAAATAAAATTTCGTGATTTATGGCAAAACATACAAAGCAAGGTTGAATTACGGTTAAAACATCTACATAATTGCGTAGGAAAGGTACGTTTGCCGTTTATTTTATTTCGTGGGTATAATATAAAAAGCAACGTGACGCAGTGTACTTTAATTATCCATATGTTAATCCGCTTACAAAAGTGCTAATGTACATGCATATTTGGGTGTTGTATCAATATGGCAAGTCAAACAGCTTTTATGCATTTTAATCCTTTACACACGTAGACCAAACGAATAACGTATTTGTCCATAGGAATATTTGTTTTCGTATGTTTGGAAAGAGCTTGAAAACTAATTGAATTGAACTTCTACAATAATATAGAGTTTCACGACGGGTTGAATATTAAAAACAAATAAATAAACTACTTGGTGCATTCGTATTGTTTTAAAACAATTTGGAAATATGTAGTTTTATTGTAAGCTAATTTTTATCCTCGTTTAATTCGGAAAACCTGTGGCCAATCAACATATTAGTGTTAAACAAGATAACCATTTCATTTCGGAGGATCAAAAGCTCTCCACAACACTTCCTTAAGTATAGTTAGCAACACCCTGTAAACTTAATAAGGAGACGACCTACTATTGTAACATAACTCTACAACGACTTGAACGATTTTTTGGATATTTTGCATGAATGTTAGGCAACTTATGTCAGTTACCTGTACAAAGTTTCAGATTGCCCCGATGCTGTATATTGAAGTTATGAACAATTTACCAAAACCATTCATTTTCAGCTGTATAAAAAATAAGGAGACGATTTCGGATTATGTCATTATAGTCCACAAAGACATTCAGAGTTCTAACAAAAACTGGTTCTAGTAATAAATACCGACCGCGCAATTATAATAAATCTGAAATTAGTTCGCATTTTAAGAACTTTTAGAACTGTCTTTATAAACCAAGAGAATTACCTTACAATCATTATACAAATACGGGTTTTTTAGATTTAAACGTGTATTACTTGCAATTTTATCAATTAATTATGCTTTAATCAGCATTAGTTACGATTAAACATGTATTTATACCAGAAACTTTAGAGAAAAACTAATTTTGCCATATTATATGACACATAAAGTGTTCGTTACAACCTAACCTGGATTATATAATTAGGCTGCTTTTGAAATTTTTAACCTGGAATCTCATAAATATGCATTATTTTATTAACCAAACTATCAAATATATGCTAATAAATGATTTTAAATATGAATATCGACGTAGAGTTTTCATTGGTGGAATAAAGTTAGCATCAACAAAAAATACATACGTAGCTAAATTGGGTATTTCAATTTCTTATAAAATATTTTGATATGGCCATAGTCGGGCTTATATACAGGCTATTGACTTTATGTCTTATGTATTTTTCTTTGAATCGATGCATATATTTTGCTCTGAAAGCATTTTAATGGGATGTATTACCCATCTAAATCGATAGTCCATGGCCACAACAAAACCTTATTTTGTCATTCGGGGTTTTCTAGATCTAAAATCTTAAAACTGCTGATACAACTCATCCGAATTTATGGTATTGCATTCTTAGTAACTTGCTTGCCAGTTTGGTTTACGTTTAACCTGAATACTAGACGAAATATATGAACTATGCAAATGCGACAATACAAAAACGCACACAGTTCGTGCTTCAGCAGTCTAATGTTGCGAATTTGTTTCAGTTCAATGTGATTGACTGCATAAACCAGTGTGTAAAATCATGTTTAATCGTAACTAATGCTGATTAAAGCATAATTAATTGATAAAATTGCAAGTAATACACGTTTAAATCTAAAAAACCCGTATTTGTATAATGATTGTAAGGTAATTCTCTTGGTTTATAAAGACAGTTCTAAAAGTTCTTAAAATGCGAACTAATTTCAGATTTATTATAATTGCGCGGTCGGTATTTATTACTAGAACCAGTTTTTGTTAGAACTCTGAATGTCTTTGTGGACTATAATGACATAATCCGAAATCGTCTCCTTATTTTTTATACAGCTGAAAATGAATGGTTTTGGTAAATTGTTCATAATTTCAATATACAGCATCGGGGCAATCTGAAACTTTGTACAGGTAACTGACATAAGTTGCCTAACATTCATGCAAAATATCCAAAAAATCGTTCAAGTCGTTGTAGAGTTATGTTACAATAGTAGGTCGTCTCCTTATTAAGTTTACAAGGTGTAAACAATAAATTTAGTAAACTTGACTTTTGTTTAACGTGTTCAAAGAAATTATAAATATTTTTAACTTATTAAGTGCAGGTTAAAGGAGTTAAAGGAGGTACTAACTTACAAGGAGTTATTAGTTTACAGCATGTACTTAACCTTGACAACGTTTTTAAAAATACTTGATTTAACTCGGTTGAAAATATGCATTCAATTATTAACCCAAGCATTCCTACTCCCAAATCCCTCAACCAAACAATAAATATTGCTACAACATTTCCATTCAGTCCAAATTTAGAAGGCAAGTCGTTTCTCAAAGGTGAACTTTTAAATGACGTCATGCGTTTGATATTTTGTTGCCACCATTGCCAAACTCCTGATTCCTTTATAGCCTTTAATCGTTTTATAAACCCAAGGGAAAGCCTATCATCAAATCCTATCAAAACCTTTGGTTTATAGTATTTCGCTTTTCCAATGTTAAATTTGTTGCTTGTTTGTTGGACCACATTGCATAGTCTCAGAGGCAGGACTAGAGCAATCCTGTTACAACTGCGTAGCTCCTTAACCATTTGGCTTTGTTCAGCAACTGTATAATTGTTTGGTGTCAAATAATTACCGTTATGTTTAAAAGGTCGTTGGCTATTATTTCTAAGTAGGTTTAAAATATTTGTACGCAACATTGTTGCTGCTTTTGTTAATTTCTTTCATAATTTTCAACTATGGTTTGCACGCATTAAATTTTTTTCACTTTTATTGTAGTATGCAATTTCGGAATCATATTTTAGAACATATTCCTCCGATTCAGTAAAAAATACTTTTGAATGTCTTTCGTACAAGTATTCAGCAACTACGTCCTCAGTTATAAATCTTTTGTAATAAACCGCACGTTTTGTTCTTGTGTATATTGTAAATTTATGAAGAATTAGCTGGTCAAGAGTGTCATATGTCAATATGCCTCGCTTTTGTAGCATTTGACGAATGTTGCTGCTTTTGTAAGCGTTGCTTATTACTAGCAACATAAGATAGTATGTTGCAATTATCGCAGAAAATGAGGTTTTACGTTTAAAATATTGGAATTGGAAAGCATTCCCTTGATCAATTATTACGGAAATAGCTCCAAAAAATATTCTCTCTAAATTAGCTTGCTCAAGCATATTTTTATATAGATCTTGATTAAGCACAATAGTAACAGCCAGCACTGTTGTCAGCAGTACAAACCATGTGTAGCAGTCAAATGTTTTAAGAAAAGACAGAAATGCTAATCCTTCGGTACCACGTACTCCACAGGAAATATATCGAAGCTCGTGAGAATGATCAATGAACAAAAATGGTGCTACAGAAACTTTGGATTCTGACACCCATTTAAAAGTTAATATGGCATTAAAGTAATCCGACAAATGGTTTGCTGTATTACGGGTTACCAACTTGCCATTTACGCAAAAATAAAACTTTTCTGTGTCATGACTATAATTTTGCATTATGGTTGTTAGTAAGTATCGAGTCACATTTGCCGTGTAGTGCTCAGAGGTGTTTACATATCTATTTGGAGAAAGTAGAAAGAATCGCGGAGATGGGTTTCCACAGAGGTAAAAACTGTCTCTAAATACCCTGTAATGGTCAGCTTTAGAACCAAAATTAAGTGACTCTACTAACCAGTGCAATCCTTGGGGTTCTACTTGCAAGCTCTTGTGGATTTTCAAAAGATTCAAAAAACTCTCCTGGAAATCCCTAAACGCTGAAATTTTCATTCTAATTGGCACATAGTTGCGACCTACAAAAACGCGGTTTAACAACTTGAAATGTTGCAATTCAGTGATTTGGCTAAAACTCCATTTCATGGCAAAAACTTCAAATAAAGTGGGATATTGGCTGGACAAAACTGAAGATAAACCTTCTATCCACAGTTCAACGGCAGGTATACTATTTGAGACGTTACTATCATCGTAAATGTTTATATAGGTTAGTGGTGTACCGTCGGGGATCATTTCGTGTCGGAAATCAATGGTTGGTATATATGGCCACACCAACGAATACTTTAGTGTGATGGGCTTCCATGAAACATTCCAATTTTCGTATAATTTGGGAGCAAAAATGTCTATCAAAACTTCCCTGTTCCATAACTTGCTGTTAAGAAGGAACATTGTTTGGTTTATTGCATCGCAGGTTTGTGGCCAAAATTCGTAGGATCTGGTAAAGAATTTTGATGAACATTTTGTCTGATTAAAGTCTGATAAACTTGAACGATTTACAAAGGTTTGTGATCTTCTTCGTGTAGGTGCTGTTTGATTAAAGTAGTTGTATGTAAAATCGTAGTAATGCAATATGGCTACACTTTTGAGCATGATAGGAATATTAAGACAGCAAATACCAAAGCCATTGTAATTGTAAAAAGTGATATGAATTAGTGCGATACCAAACGTTCCAAATGTTTCTTCGGAAATATATTCGTGAAAGTTGTCAATGGAGGGACCAAAGCTGATATCTTGTGCTTTAGCAGGAAAAACTTTGTAATTTTGAATTATACGTTTTGTAAAACTGTAGGAGAAACCAAGTGTTACAAAAAACAAATAGAGCAGCACATCAGTCAACATTCTGCGAATATCCCGTTGGGCTTCTAGAAATCTTAGATATGGGTTTAAATATTTAAGACTTTAAATGTAGAGGCTAAATATTACCTTTACTTGTCACGTAATAAAGAGCAAACATATTTTACATACTTGGATTTGGAAAAAATTGTAAGTTTCAAAAAGGCAGCACATTGAACTAATGCTTTCATTTCTGCTATTCAGTAGACTGGACACCACTCAATTTAGTAATGCTGACAACTGTCTAGTGTTATTGAGAACTTTTACAGCTCACCCGTCTCTGGTTAGTTATTAAGTTTGGCATGATGAGTTTATACTAAAAACTCAGAGTGCTCCGAATCCAACATTGGTTCTTCTCAGTTCTCCAAAACAATTGTTTTTTCTGCTTGGAACAACATGAAAAATATTAATTTCAAATATCAACCTAGTGTTAAAATTGCTTCGACAGTTCTTGCTTTTAAAATATTTGGTTTACATACCCATTAAACTTAATAACTGTGTGTTAAAGGTTAAACGTGCGTGTTTAAGGTAAAGTTAAAAACCTAACTATTGCAAAAAAGTGTCAAACTCCATTATAGCGGTTTTGGTCTAGTGTCTAATATTTACAGTATTAATTTTCTATCCCAACACTCGAGACTGAACTTATAGGCCTACCATGGTAGTAGTTATTCGATGTAAATCTGATTGCAAACTCTTGTTGAGTACAATACAAAACACGTAACTTTAGTTAACCTTTTTCAAGTTTAATATAAATTGGACTTATATGTAGTATTGCCACGGTTACGGTTTCAGTTGAAACCGAAAACCGGTTTCGGTTACAAATAAAAAACCGTAACCGAAACCGAGTTCGGTTACGGTTTCGGTTAAAAACCGTAACCGAACCGAAATTCGGTTTCGGTTACCTTAGTCATCTGTTCTTATATTATCTTTCATGTACGCCGACTCTATCCAAACTTGGAGCATGAATTTCTTGTTCATAAATAATGAAAAAATAACATTTAACTTATTAAAACGCAAAAAGGGTACTAAGCCAATTTACTAAATGACAAGCCAAAAAACTTCTTGCAAAAAGTTTTGTCCAGTGGGGGAATCGATCCCGCAACCTCAAGCGCAGAATTCAACACGCAAGCGGTTAAGCCACGGTGAATGAGCTGGAGTAACGAGGTAGAGAAGCTGGTCGTAAACAAATAATGTGAGCCTGCACGTACGTACGGTGCACGGCACATCAATCTTCATAAAGTAGTTTATGGAAGGAAACCGAATTATAACCGAAACCGGCGGTTTTTCAGTGTTCGGTTTTTAAATGTAACCGAACCGAAACCGAAACCGTAACCGAATTAAAAACCGAACCAAAACCGCCGGTTAACCGAAATAACCGAAACCGCGGCGATCCTACTTATATGTATATTGGATAAATTTAATCATTCTTTCCAAACAACAAAAGACTTGAAGTTGTAAAAAATTACTGTAGGTGGAAGCTTTTCTGTATGGGTACTTATACATGAGGTGGTACTGGCTTAGAGCGTGCTTGTTTTTAAAAATAAACAATAATGTTCATATGTAACTACTCATAAGCATATAGGTGTTTATTTAGATGTAAATTCATTCCTGATTAATGAAGATAACACATGTTGAAAAGGTCGTATTAAACTTTTATAGTGTAAAAATCGCCATTTGCGTCAAATGAAACTTTTTTATTGCAAACCTAACCAACTGACGTATAAGTCTAACTTAATTTTTAAGAACTTGGATTTCAAATCAAGCTGAATATAAAAATTCATATAAAACTACAGGTCTGTCCTACAGCGTCATTTAGTTAGATAAATATTATATTTATTATGGGTTATTACTCGTTCATTTTTGAATAGAAAACAAAATAAATAGCAGTTTCAATCTTTCCGTTATCACAATAACTGTAACGATGCTTTGTTCAATCTGTAGATACATAACCATTATCTTTTCAACACGGTTTTATAATTTGGCGTAAAATATTTTAATTTTAAAACATCTTGAATTCCCTATCAATGCTATACCAAGCAAACGCAAAGATACATGGTGTCGTATTTCATGTAAATTTAGACTAAAACAAACTCAAGCACATTAAATACTGCGCCTACTGCATACATAATTTTGATCAAACATTATATTCTTCTCCATTATTGAAGTTCATTATATTCGAATTATGCACAGTAAAAAGCACAGCAAAAAATATTAATATTGCTTTACAAAATATTGAAAATACAAATTTACAAAACCAAGTAAACATCTTAACACAAAAAAGTATTCACAAAGAGTACTAGCATTGAAATTTATTAGATAATGTTTGCTTTTAAAAGAATATTAATAATTCCGTCTAATTCTAAAGTAGATAAGTTACATCAAAACATAGCAAGTTACTTTTTTCTTACAAATTTACTCCATAAACTGTCTTGCACAATTGTGTATTCATCTCTATAGCTTCCTGCTTTAAAAATGCATTTTAAATTGTTGGTTTATACAGTTCGTTTCCTAAGTACCTTAACTCTATACCTGACCGGACGAAATAATTTGCCGTTTTTCAAACACATTCTTCACGTTCCTTTGTCGGAAAACCTGTACAAACAAAAAATATATATAAAAATTGTTCCTTATATAATTTATAACAAAACCTATAATATACTTAATTTACTTACTCATTTTCATGAATGCAATTTGCGCAAATGTTGATTCAAATCGCCTCGTCCACTAAACCTCTTTCCACATTCTCCACACTTGTGAGGTTTTATCTTCTCATGTAAATTAATTAAATGCCTATGGGCATGCGCTCTATCCAAAGATTCATAGCCACACATACTGCAAAGCAATGTTTTCTCTTTCAAATGTCTACGAATGTGCATATCATAACTTGTTTTCAGCTTTCACATTCCTCCGCAAAACAGACATTCAGACCGCATTATATCTTCCAGTCGTCTGGCATGTATTTCCATATCCGGTTTGCAGGAAAAACCCTTTCCACAAGTGTTGCATTCCCAGGGCCGTTCTTGAATATGTGTTCGAATGTGAGTATTTAGACTTCCCCACTGACCATACGCCTTTTCGCAAAATACGCAAACGCATTTGCGAATTTTCTGGTGCACAAGTTTAATATGTTTGCTCAGATAACTTTGATGATTGAAACGCTTTCCACGTTCGTGGCATTCGTGAAGCTTTATTCCTCCTTGATGTACCATAATGTCGTGATGTTTCAAGACACTGGCGTATTTAAACGCTTCCCCGCATTTATCACACTTGAATGGTTTTTCATCTGGTTTTGTGTGAACATGCCTTACATGTTTTTGTAATTGATGATTTGTTGGAAACCGTTTTGAACAAAATCGGCATGCAAAATTTCTTTCGCCTTGATGCAAAATGCGCATGTGGTTATTCAAGTGCGGCTTTTGAGTGTAGCTTTTGTCTGGACAAAACTCACACTTGAATGATTTCTCCTTAGTATGCACTCGTAAATGAATTTTGTACTGGCCATTGTTGGAAAACTTCTTGTCACAAAATTTGCAAATGTAACGAACGGGCTGTGTGCCAGTGTGACTTTCAACGTGACGCTTTCTCGCGGAATGGTCAGCAAAACCTCTTCCGCAAATTGGACACTCGTGAGGTTTTTCCATGATATGCGTTCTTAAATGGGTTTCCAACATGGCCTTGGCTCCAAATTCTTTTGGACAGAATAGACAAGCAAATGGCTTGATTCCGTAGTGGGCTTGGAGGTGACGTTTCAACTGAGCGCTTTGAATAAACGCTTTACCACAGAGATGACATTTCTTCCTTTTGTCACCGGTGTGAATACGCTGATGCATGTGACGTGATTGCTCCAAGCGGAATTTCTTGTGACAGTATTTGCACTTGTGACGCTTTTCATCTCGTTTCTCTTCGGAAGGCTTTTTCCGGTATTGTTTCTTTTTGTGTTTTTGCTGGGAAGCAAGTTTATCAGTTTTTAGGTCGTCTTTCTCCATGGGCAATATTTCTGGAGATTTGTTAATGTCCATCCCGGGATCAGTATTACTTTGGGTTGAAATTTTGAAAAATGTTACCAGTTTTCACTTTAAAACACTTGATTTATTTAATTTGAAATGTAAAATGCGCAGAAATTTACAGAGGTCTTTGGTCTCCGAAATTGTTATGTACTCTTATGTATAATCATATACCAGTTTTTCTGTGTATGCATTTATTGTCTAAACACAGCTCTTTCATACCCTGTAATGCTTAAGGCTTCTAATTTATTTCGAAATATAGGAATTCTGATAAATGCAAACCAAGACTGCTATTTTACCAAACATTTTAGTCAAATACCCTAAATGTATTTTCAAGTTCTAATCCTTTTCTGTCATCATCCGTGAAATGCATTCTGTTTGCTGTCCTTAATACATTTCAGTGAACTGAGTATAATAGGTAATTATTATGCATTTTAACCACACAGCAAAGTATACATAAAATGGATTGGGTTTGGTTTGCTACAAAGGAAAAGGAAAGAATACATGAACTTTCTACCAACCCAACCCACATACGGCGCAGTTAAAGCAGATCCTGGCTAACGTGTACACGGTGTACATTTATCCTAAAAACACGTTAAACTTATATCCTTACATGTTTTGTGTAGGCTCAGTACACATGTTTGTTAATAGGGCACCCAAAACAATCTTTTAACTCTTGTGAACTATTTTACATGCATATTTACGCTTCAGCAAAATAACATTGTATGACGCATTAGGATTTGCTTTGGCAAAATACCAGATCTTAATATTACTTATTAAGACATTTGGCTGTCACTGATATCGTTTTTGTTGCTTAAATGCATTTCGCTTGTTTTACGTTGCATTTGACTTTGATTACGTTTCACTTTTATTCTCTTAAGTTAATGAAATGTAAAATTGTATATTCTTGAATTTTGCTTGGCTAGCTTACGATATCAATTTACAAAATACCACCAGAATGCATAATATGAGCTTTTATTTTGTCAATTAATTGTTAGCTTTGGTCAAACAATGAACTTACGCTACATTATAATATCTAATCTAGTACTATAAATTGTTCCCGGATGTTTGCGCAAAATAAACAACTTTGCAACGGTGATTAAGTTATACATAACTATTAGAGTTACCTATTATGTAGTTATTATCACCTACCAAAATGGAATATCATTTAATCATGTATGGAGCAAAATATATCCTAGAGTATACATGATGATCAGACCGTCTCAAATTATGCGTTTTTTGCACAAAAAATTGTGCGCTGGGAATTCGAAAATTATGCTTTTTATGCGTTTACTAAAATTTACGTCCAAGGGTTCCAGAAACCAAAAATTACATTTAAAATATATTAACTAACTACGCTGGATGTTTTAAAGCTCGGTTTAAGCTGTAAAAATACTGAATTTTCCATCTAATAGATTATCCTTCTGTTAGTGTGTTAGTCCAACTAATGAATGAACAGGACTTAAGTTGGAGAGAGCAATTTTGCTGTAAAATTTGGATAAAGTTAAACCTTAGAAATTTTAGATCCATTCATTGCTTAGTTTGACTAACGTAAAGTTAGATTAAGAATTCCCTGTAGTTCAACATTGTCTTAATTTGATGCTGCGAATTGAGGAACATTCAATAATTTCAGTAACTTCACTGCGTTCAGCACAAACGCTGAGTGGAATGAATGCCATAAATAGTTGCAATGCACTCGAACAAGATCAGGATGAGCACAGTTCCTGCTGCTCAGCGAGAAATTCATAGTTTTTAAGCTAAAATGTTTTGGGATTTGGAAACTCTTTGGAAATTTTCATATTTTTTGGGAAAACTACGTACAGAGAACAGCAATTTTCGGGAAAAATTAGGAAAAAATTGCGTAATTATGCGAATTATGCGCTCTCCGATGGAATTATGCTCACGAGACTAAATTATGCGTTTTGTGCGTTTTATGCTTTTTAAAATCGTCAAAAATTTCGGAAATAGGTTTAGTTAGCAAACTGCATCATTATTTAGTGGCAACCCATATCCCAGAATAGCATTATGCTTTTTGTGCAAATTATGCTTTTGAGACGGTCTGATGATGATACAATTATGCGCTAAGTTATTACTAAACTCTTTCTAAATTAATCAAAACACCAAAACATTCAATACATCATCAACTTATTTAAATAATTTCTTCACGCCACCCATAAACAAACTCCTTTTCTAGTTTACTCTTTAATGAATTGTAAAGCTTGTTGCAGACAATCCACAAATTTCTTCATCTTTTCTATATCCTCCTTTAGTTGCTCCAACTTTTTCATTCCATCGTAAGTTTCCTTCTTTAGCCCTTCTTGCTTTTCTTCCAACGACTTAATCATCTCCCGAATTTTCTTTTTTGTAGTCTCCATCTGCTCCAACACGAAGTTCTGCAACACCTTTTGAAATTCAGTAACATTTCCAATAACTTCAGCCAACACCTTTTCAGGCTTATCAGAGGCTTTAGTGCCCAAATCTCTACTAAACAGTTCGGTAAACTTCAGTTTCAAGCCCTCCGTGAATTCCTTTTCTCCTTCGGTTGCGTTTGGGGCATTCATTTTGGAAGATGGACCTGCTGTCACTTGTTCCAAATGACCATCTGGTGATCCGATGGGGCTGTCATTGCGACCTGCAACTAAAACAGAGAATTATAGTTTGTTACACGAACATCTTTAAATAGCATTTTATCATCTCAAGTTAAAGTGAAAAGCATACCTAAGCTGCCTGCAGTCTCCAGTGAAGATGCAGTCGTGATAACTGGATTATCATCGCTTATCTTGGGTTCCAACTTAATCCTGTCAATTGTGGAAGAAAACAAATAACCTCCAATAAATTCTAGAGCTATAAAAATTGCATTTTGATGAAAATTTAGAATCCAAGCTTACCCAGCATCATCTTTAACTTCATCTTGAGTAGCATCTTTAGTCCAATTTTCACTGGAATCAGACTGCAATTGGATCTTGGTCTTTGAAACTTTTTCTTGTAGCAATTTAGCCTGTTCTTTCAAACGTTTTAGTTCACGTTTGTGGACTTTCTCCAAAGTTCCCAAGTTTTTTATTTTACGTTGTAGTTCTGAAACCGCCGCCTCTAAGCTGTCTCGCTTTTCTATCAGAATCTGTAGCTCTGGGTCGGTGATAGGATTTACTCCGGTTTCAGGTTCTGCATTGTCATTTCTAGCAGAAAAAGCTTCCAACTCATTGCTAGGTTCTGCATTAAATGGACATAAAATTTCTTAGCATTTTACGGCTTTTTACAAATTTGGTTCTGAAAAATGAATAATTTAATTGTACCGTTTGGGGCAACCGAAGAAGTGCCAGAGGATGATGAGTTACCAGAAGTAACTGCGTTACCATTCAAACCTCCTTCAAAAATGAATAAAACGGATAAATTAATGCCCTAACAAATTTAAAATGCTACATGATTGAAAATCTTGATGGTTTCTGCTGTTGATTTTCTGTGCCTGAAGCCATATTAGTTACTGGCGTCAATTTCCGTTTTTTTGATGAGCTAGAGCTAGGTAAAGGACCACTGGCGTGTTTGCCAGGTTCTACATCGGATGAAGTCCTTTTAGGAACCTGTCTTGGCCCAGAAGGTTTGGAAAGTCCACCAAAAGTTCCAGAAGGAGCCTTCCCTCGCCCACTTGTCACCAGGAGTTTAGCACTGATTTTGTGCTCTCGAAACGCATGAGCATTTAAAGACTGGATTGTACTAAAACCTCGATTACAAATAGCACAGCCGAATGGAACCTGAATTTTAAAGATAATTTTAAACATGATTAGCATTTAATTCAAGATCATGACAATTTTAATTAAAACATGAGCGTTTTTACCTTGTCATAGTCCACAGGAGGTCTTCCTTTCAACGGAGGGTTAATCTTGGCAGCTGGCATTTTGTTTTTAGAGTTGATTTTCTTGGCTGGAGGTTTCAAAGTTGGAATGGTGACTATCGGATGGAATGACGGGATCAAGCTTGGGTGGCCAAAGCTCCTCCTCCAAGTGCTATGACCATAAGGACAATAGAAACGGGAACCGAAGTGACCAGAGTAGAGGGGACGGAGGTGCTAAAAGGAAGACGATTTCTGGATATTAACACGGACAACTTGACAAGCTGCTGCAGAAGAAAGGGATCAGGTGACCAGCTATCAGGTTCCAGAATAATTCGGAGTTTGAGGCGATTTCCTGGTTCAAGCTGACTAAGATGTGAAAGCTGGTGTCCAAAAAGGTGGAGGTGACGGAGGAAAATCGGAGGATGGAGGTGACGGTGACGAGGGTAATGGACTCGTGGAGGTGGAACTGGTGAACTGGAAGTCCCCAGCGGGTTCACTTTCGCACAAACGTCGACAGAGGAGTCGGATGTCAAGTCCAGTTGGAGCCTAAGATAATGTTAAAACCTTGAAAAAACTCGGTTAAATCTGAAATGGGACACTTGGGATGAAATTCTGAGGAATGAATGAGCTGGAGTTTATTTTGTCACGTTCTTTGAGAAATTCTTGTCAAGAATTAAAAAGACAAGTAAACTTCAGGACAGGGGTAATTTTTGTAGTAATTTTGTAAAAATTAGTTGAAATGGGTTAATCCCGGATATTGGAAATTTAATTTTTAAACTTGAAATGAAGCAAGATCAACAAGAGCAATCGTCTACTGTTCAGCATTAGTATCAATGAAACATCTGGAAAACTAGCATATTATGCTAAGCATAATCCCAGAATAGAATTGGAATCTTCCGCAACTGGAACAGGAGCTTAAGGGGCAAGTTCACACAAAGTATACTGTTTCAGTATCCAACTCAGCATTTTCAATATAGTTATTTTTAAAAGTTCATTATTTGGCGATGTGCAATGTGCATTTAATATTTCTAGGTAAATATTATCGTTAAAGTGGAATTTAAGCTGCTTTTAAGCATTTAAACCAAGTTTTCAAATGACCTACTAAACTTTCAACTTAATTTAAAAAGGGAGTGGAACAATGCAAACAACAATGCAATATCAAAGGAAAACTTGGATGGATTGATTTTTGCATGAAGCAATCGGTTTAATTTTATTATCTCCTATTCTAAATTTTATTTTCTTGGCATTTTACCCATAAATAAATATTTTTCAAAGGTATTATGGCATACAAATTTGCAAAACGGATTAATAAAAACAATTGGTATTGTTCACGTTTAATAGGGATATTGACATTGTTTTAGGTAAGAGGATGGAAAACCGAACAGTTAAAAACTTTGAAACTCTTAACTAATTAGTATATTTGGTACAATACTAAAATACGAAGACCTTTACATTAATTTGTGTATGTTCAGAGTACATAGTTTTATTTGTATACACTCACATTATTTTAGATTATTAATTTACTTCTACAAATCATCATCATAGCTAACTATTTTCTAAAATAGCATGAGTAACAATATCCAAGACCAGGAAAAACTCTAGTATTATGTCATCACCTCTTAAATGACTAGTTTAAGCACAAAGTGCAATCAACTACAAAGTATCACATAACCGTGCAGAAAATAGATATTTCTAATAACAACCCCTTTGACCAAAATAATAATTCATAGTTAATGTAATCTAACAGCAGGCATTTTATAATATGAGCATCAGATTTACAGTGTGCACCAAACTAAATTCAATGCAAACAAACGGAGTAGTTTTATCAATAAAGCTTGTTGATCCAAATCTCACCTTGATTTTTCTCAATGACCTGACTTCTTTCTTTAACCCTAAGTTTTTGCAATACTTACCAAGTGCATTAGCATACTTTAAAAAGTTGCAAGACTGGTCAAGCAACTTAGCTCCTACAGTCACCATGAAGAATACAAATGCTCCGTTTCCGGCTAACAGAGGAAAGAAAGCTAATCCCGGCATAGGAACATCTTTATACAACTTGACCAGAGTGTACAAACATGTCATTGTGCAGGAAATAGCAGAAGCCATTAAAGCTGGAATAAACACAGCTTGTACAATTTCGTCTAACAGTATGTTAAGTAATACAATTTGTCGGTATTTAGAGAATACTTGCTTATATTTGAATACGCCTGACGTATTGCATTGTTGAAGGGATTTTGTGACCGAACTGATATAATAGTGCAAACATCTAAAACACAAGAATACAAAGTTGTACAAATAGAGACAAGCAGGTGCCATGACGTTTATCCACATTAGAAATTAAAATATAATTAGACCGAATTATAAAATACTGTAACGTATTACGCATTGGTTTTCTGATTGAAAGATGATATACCCCAGAAATGGAGGTTTACAAGGATTAACTATTAATATGGTTAGCATGAACGCTGGCATTCCAATGCTAGTTAGTAGTCCCATTTTTAACAAAACGCTTGTCACAAAGTTTTTGCGTTTATTTCCTGTTGGAAAAACATTTAATTAATATTTTATGTAATTGAATAGAATTTAATAGAAGCTTTTTGTACCTGGTAGATGTTGACTTTCAAATTGAAAAAAAGACTTCAGAAGTTGAATTGACTCATTTTGTTTGAAATGAAATACAAGCTTGTTTGCAAGGCATGTTAGAAAAACATCCAGAAAAACAATAGATGGCATTCTCGAGGATATACTCATTGCATCAAATTGTTCCAGAAAAGTGAAGAACATCATAACAGTGTATAAAGCGTGTGATGATATGGTAACAGAGTAGATTTTAATATCTCTTGGATTTTGTAGAATGTGAAGTTTCTGACATTCTAGCCATTTAAATGGAGATAGCCAAAAGACATTGCATAAACGCATTTGCTTTTGAATTTGTTGCATTTGCATCAGTTTGTTCCTATTAACTCTAGAACGTTCATTGAGGTTGTGCGGTGAACTACGTAGTCACCAAATTGACTTTCAAAACTACTAAATGGTTTAGTATTTTACTTCATTTATTCATATTGGTTCTGGTATTAGCAGTAATATTGCTTTAGTAGTAAACTATGTTTTATTTAATTAATTAGCTTGTGTTGTTATGTAAATTTGTTGTTTATAAAGACATTGGTTTTTATGTAACAATATTTGCTTTATATTATCTATCATCCGACGCTATTCCTATTTTGCTAACCATCAGTTAAACTTGGAATTATTTCATGAAATGATGTTATGATTGCTAAAACATTACCAAATACTTGTAAGGACAGTCTGCAAATAATTATGATATCAAAATTTGACGTAGTACGTCAGTTGTGCCTTGTTTAGTAAGTAAATCTTTGTTAATGATTGACGACTGTTAAACTAATTGTACTTAGAGCTGACAAAGTTTTTAGTATCTGATTATTCTGTCGTGCATGTCTTATATATTTATTTGGTCGGTTAGATATACAAAATACATATATCCGCGCCGAGGCGCTTATCGTACTAAAACAATTTTGCGCTCAACCAAAATTTTTGATGGACAAAAAGAGAAAACTAAACTGAAAAATACTATTAAAATAATTTAAATGTAATGTACTTTAATTTTATTACTTTACTATGTACTACTTTACTGTTCACTAAGAACCTTAAGGAAAACTTAGACTGGAATTTAAATTCTATATCTGTCGAAAAAAAGAGCACCACAATCACTCAAACATTTCTACTTTTTCTTCTTTTTCCCACCGTCCGAAGGGTCCTCCACTTGTCTTCCAACAAACTTGGCCCTGATCCTTGTCTTGTTGCTAGCCAGAAGTGGGTCGCAATATCTAGTTAAGTAGACGGGCTTGATGCCCTTCTTCAGTCGTTCCGGATCCATGCATACGTTTGGTATGCTGATGTATACCCAGAATCCTTTCAATGGGCCCTTGGAACCTTCCACCATTTCCTCCACTATCCAGTGATTTATTCCAAGGTCCTGGTTATCTTGGAGCTCCATCACCTTGAGCTCCTGTCCGTTGCTAGGAGGCTTTCCAGATATAAAAGTGAAGTAAGTCTTCCTACGGAAAAGATCCGGGAACTCCTCCACCCTCCATCCCTTGTACTGACCACCCAGAATATTCATGGTGACCTTGATCACCCAGTCCCTAGTATCCTCGTTTCCACAGTAGACTGCAACCCTGTCATCTTTGTCAGCTGTTTTGAAGATTTGGAGGCTCACTGCTGCTCCACCAGGTTGCATCTCATCCTTCTTTAAACCTTCAAGGATTTCCACGAAGGCTACCTGTTCCTCTAGAGGGATTTGGTCCCCCACCTTATCTGTGTAGGTGACCCACACCATCCTGTACGCTAACTGGTCAGCGTACGTTTCCTGTCCCAGGCTAGACGGAGGTTAAAATTCTCCTGTACCCCTCTTGGAACTAGGATTGTCCGGGGGGTGCTGGAGGCACCTCTCTTGCTACCTGCCGGGATTGTATTTTCGGGTGGCTCCTGGTTTCCCAGTTGCCTCCCTTTCTTCCTGTTCCTTTTTTTCTTCTTCTTTCCTCCCATACCCTCTGGAATTGGCGGAGGATCCGGGAACAGAGTCACTCGTTGCACCTTTCCCTCATCAGGTGCCCTAATTGACCTCCGTTCCACCCTTTCCCCCTCGGAGTCGGTCGACTGGCTTCATAGGGAGAGTCTGGGAGCCGGTTTTGGGGGTGGTGGTGGTGGTGGCGGCATTAATTTGCCTGCTTCCTCCTCCTCCTCCCTTGCCAGCAGCTCATCCTCATCCACTATCATACCATTATCTTCATCGCCACCTGGGGAGAGAGCTTCATCCAGCCCCTCGACCCCGGTGGCGGAAACTCCTTGTTCCATCATTATACCTGGGAAGGTAAGCACGAGGGAAAAAAACACTTTAATATGGTGTTGTTGCTACCTGACCTTTATACGGGTATAAAAGTTAATTTAATGAGTGAAATCGGAGACTAACCTTTTCCTTGCCAAGTCAAGGGTGACCTGCTCCTTTAACCACACTCACTTTTCTTAAAAATCTGTTGTAAATATATAAAATTTTAATTTTATAATTTAATTTACACGAGCATGCTCGGCAGATGTGCCTGGCACGTCTTGTTTGCTCGCCGGCCGCGAAAGGTCTTTTGTCGTGCATGTCTTAGCAAAACAACAATTTAATTACGGGTTCACACAAATTGCTCAAAATCAGTACACGGGGGCATTCGCAGATGCTGAATACGATGGTGCATTCAGTTTTAATTTCAGGGTCAAAGGTCACGTATTTTTGAAATTTTTGAATTTCTCTAAGGTCAAAGGTCAAGGGGTCAAACGAATGAGATATTCGATTTTTTAGAATCAAGACGAATCGAATGATATACTATAATTTGGGAAAAGTCGACATGGCCACGCCACTAATAAGCGACTCGCCATCGTGAATTAGCTTGTTTTGTTATGTAAATTTTTTGTTTATAAAGACATTGGTTTTTATGTAACAATATTTGCTTTATATTATCTATCATCCGACGCTATTCGTATTTTGCTAACCATCAGTTAAACTTGGAATTATTTCATGAAATGATGTTATGATTGCTAAAACATTACCAAATACTTGTAATGACAGTCTGCAAATAATTATGATATCAAAATTTGACGTAGTACGTCAGTTGTGCCTTGTTTAGTAAGTAAATCTTTGTTAATGATTGACGACTGTTAAACTAATTGTACTTAGAGCTGACAAGGTTTTTAGTATCTGATTATTCTGTCGTGCATGTCTTAGCAAAACAACAATTTAATTACGGGTTTGGTGAACTTGACAAGGTCTATTATGCAAAAATTCAGTACTAACAATAAGACCAATCCCAAATTTTCACTAATTTTAACTTTTCAGATACGTCAAGGTTATTATCATTTTGTTGTTTCTTCCCGTGCCCTATTCGTTCAATTTAACGACGTGTAAAGGTAGATAAAAAATTGTGAGACTTCTAAGAAAATAAAATGATTCTTCTATCCCCTTCATAAGAAATGTAATCAATGTTAAAACAAAATGCGTTTTTGAGGTGACTTAAGATGATTTGCTCTGAGAAGGTTGTGAACAGTTTTCTTTGTGTAGGATGACATAACGACAAAAGAAAGCGTTATAGTATTTTACATACTACTAGAACTAAATCATTGTAATAACATCGACTTTCTGTTGACAGTTATATCGTATGCATATTTGTCTCTTTATTGTTCAAAATTGTTATTTTCTATTACACATAATTCATTTATTTTCCTTAACCATTTGATTATTTAGTTTACATTTTGGAGCTTTCTTTCTTTCTTATGAGCGATAGAGTTACGTTGCGGTAAATCGATTCATAATAAGACAAAATCTTATTCTATTAATACAAGTAATATAAACCGCATGCTTTAAAAAAAGAAGCTGCGTTTATATTTTCACCTGGAAACATTTGATTTTTTTACGCATTGTTTAACTTTAATTTCTCTTACAGCAATCGCATGTCTTTTTGTGATAAAACAACTTTGCACGGGCAATCCACATATAATCTCCATTATTTTGGATAGAACGTAAAAAAATCTATTACATAAATTCCTAGCACATTTAACTAGAGAGGATATTACAATCAAAATAACGATTCGAATTTCTACTGTGAATAAAACAACAGATCCTGCATATCCTACTAGTAATACAAAAAATATAGTCACGATATTTCCATGCATGTTTGGTTTGTGTGGAGGTAAAAGTTTTGCTGGAATTTTAATGCCAGACGTAAAGTTAACCCACCATTCTTTTATTCCAGACTCTTTTAAGCCGTAGACTCTGAAAAGAATATTAGGTGGAAATGAACCCTTCAAGGTTATGTAGGTAAAAAGTGTACCATAGGTTTCCTTTCCTATATCTACGAAAAGATTTTCCCGACCTGCAAGTCTGCGAGCATTTTGGTAGCACAAATACTCGGGTAGTATTAGAGCAGTGTTGTTACATGCTTCAAGTTCGGTTTGTAGCACAATTTTGTCCTTTTCAATTAGTTCTTTCTCAACATTAGTGATATTAAACGTTCCTGATTTGCTGATATTTGATAAGATTGCATTTGTGTTATTAAGTACAGATGCATGTAATCTAGTGACTTCCATTACTTGTCTTATTAGGTTTGTTGTCGTGAATTTGTATGTTTGTAATACTTCTGACAAAACTAACTCCCAATATATCGCGCTATGAGAAATCAGAGCATCAGGAAGAATAGCTTGTCTACCAGGTCCAAAATGTGAATGGTTTCCAAATTCTATACTTGCTACCCTGAAAGCCTCTTCTGAAACGTAAGTTATTCGTGAATAAATGCTAAAGTTTTAGCAACCAGTTCTGATAAATTTGAGTAAGGTACATGCAACCTGGGTTTTGTCATGTTGTACACGTTGGTGTTTTTGCATGCGTTACTAAGTACAAGACCTACCAAAAGGAAATGTATCAAAATAATTCTACCATGTGTTTTACATAAAACTGACGATCGTATAGGTTTGAGTAACAATTGGTCATTGGGACCCCCCCAAAAATTTTTTGTCTTAAATTTTAAAAACTTTTATACTGTTATGAAGTATGTTTATCGAGAATTACTACATACAAGGTTTCATTTCCATATGTTGTTTTAGAGAGGCTGGACAGAGGTTTAAAATTAACGTGTACCAGAAACGAAAGTTTTTGATTTTTTCAGACTGGAAGTATAACTGGCCAATGAAACTTTTTATGAAAGTTGAGCAACTTATGACCTATTAGTATGATGATACTTGACGCCATGACCAGTTCTTGTATTTTTTGAAAAATTAAAAAATTGATTTTTTTCGGTTTTTTGGCGATTTTGCAAAATGTTTTGTGATAATTTTCTACTATTTCATAACTTTTTCGACTCGATTTTGGAGTGACCATCTACAATTTTGTCCGCTCTATTAAGCACAGAAAACCACTTCCACCAAACCAAAGATTTGATTTTTCGGCGTTACGTTCAAATTGGCTTAAATGTGTTTATCATTCATCGTTGCTATCGAAAAGTCCAAGGAAGTTAAGAAAATGATAAAGATAACCCAAATATGACAAATCAAATCTTTTGAAATTTTTGAAAATTACCTGAATTCACAAAATGGTGTCATTGGTCATTCTTCGTGCAGATGCTTAATTTCAAAAGTTTAGGTATCTAATTGTTCCCCATTAAATTTGCTACAATGTCGTCTCTCAAATTTTTGATATCTTGTTTCTAAAATAAGTTATGCAGGATTCTTTGATTTTGGTGCACTTCCGGTTTACCGCAACCTATTGTGTATTCGTGGTCACCACTTCTCACAAGCCGTGTTTATTGGATACCTGATACATTACGCATATAGAACAAACCATTAGCTATCTTCTGGGCGTTTTTAATTAGAAGTTGAGTGGGAAAGACAAAAGTTTCAGAGCCAAGACTGTCCAGAAACTTTCGGGAAAAATCGGAGTTTTTAAACTTTTGGTCATATCTTCTAGAAATGACAATATTTTACCAAGTGGTTTTCTGTGCTTAATAGAGCGGACAAAACTGTAGATGGTCACTCCAAAATCGAGTCGAAAAAGTTATGAAATAGTAGAAAATTATCACAAAACATTTTGCAAAATCGCCAAAAAACCGAAAAAAATCAATTTTTTAATTTTTCAAAAAATACAAGAACTGGTCATGGCGTCAAGTATCATCATACTAATAGGTCATAAGTTGCTCAACTTTCATAAAAAGTTTCATTGGCCAGTTATACTTCCAGTCTGAAAAAATCAAAAACTTTCGTTTCTGGTACACGTTAATTTTAAACCTCTGTCCAGCCTCTCTAAAACAACATATGGAAATGAAACCTTGTATGTAGTAATTCTCGATAAACATACTTCATAACAGTATAAAAGTTTTTAAAATTTAAGACAAAAAATTTTTGGGGGGGTCCCAATGACCAATTGTTACTCTTTACCTTGTTCAATAAGTACTTTAAACAGTTGTACAATGAAGGTTATGTAATTTTTCAACCATAGAACAAAATTGTTTCGGATGCTAAACATTTCCGTGAGAATTGCAGCTAATAGCAAAGAACATCCAAGCAGAAATATCCATACTGGTAATTCATAAGCATAAAGTAACTCTTTCAATAAAAGTCCATTTATATCTTTTGTTTTTCCGCAGCTTACAAATCTCATAGTTCTTAATCGATTTTCAATGTGTATTTCGTGAGAATAATACAAATTAGTGTATGAGTTACCAGATGTCCCATCAGCTTCTGAATGTATTACGTTGGAGTCGGATTCTTCTACTATTAGTTCCGGGTTATCTGAGAAATACAAAGCTTTCCTAAGGTGTCCATTATTACAAACAAATTCACCAATTTGGTAACTCGAGTTTCCTATTATGTTTTTTAGCAAATGCGCATATGTATAATAGAACTTTTGTAAATTATCTTTGATACGATATAAAACTAGGTTTTGTTTAAAGGTTATGGAACAATCTTCTAATGCTCTAAATATTTGGTTTAAATATCCTCGCTCCGGTATACTCCAGAATAACTGCGACTGCTGCCCTGCTACCAGTTGAGTATCAAAGAAGGTTGTTGCTTTTATACGGTTTCTCCATTTGGTAAGCGTTATTCTCGTTTTCAAGATTAACGCATGCCACTCGTAAAAATCAATGATCCTAAATTCTACAATATTGGCTGAATAACAAACAAT